>OX451737.1:1312111143-1313311143 GCA_948472305.1 Vicia faba
TATATATATATATATATACTAAATATATATATATATATATATATATATATATATATATATATATATATATATATATATATATATATATATATATATATATATATATATATATATATATATATATATATATATATATATATATATATATATATATATATATATATATATATATATATATTACTTTATTAAATAATTAGGATAAAAAATACAAAAATATTACATTTTTATTTTTATTAATATTTTGCACTAAAAATATCATTTTTACAATATACTTTTATTTTTTGTATAAATTAATATATTATTGTATATAATTAATAAATAGTACTATTTGTCAAGAATTAGGGTTTTTACCCTAAATAGAAAAATAATTAAAATTGACTTTTTCTTTATTTTTATTTCACATTTAAAAATACTTTTTACATACATAAAAATATTTTTTGCATTATACATTCTATTTATATTTATTTATTATATTATATTCAATTATTTTGTACATTTAAATATTGCCTATACATTCAATATGGTTGTAATAACTTAGAATTTTTTTTCTTGTCAAATACCCCCCCCCCCCCTATATCATGTTGTAATAGTGTGGCATTTAAATTCTCGCACATTTAAAAGCTTCCAAATTATGCCATGTTTAGACCTAGGGTTTGTATGCAAAAATAAAATCAACAACTAGCTTGACCTAATTCAAAGATAACAATGCATGAAAAACAAACACAATGCACACTTGCACCCCTAGGGTTTCATCCACTTGTTGCCTTCAAAAATGGGCCATGTTACGCATGTTGGGTACTTTGGCAAAACAAAAACAAAACAAAAGATCATAGTCCCTCGATGACGCTATCTTGGTTGCCTAAACAAAATGATCAAGTCCCTCAAAAATTTGCCAAAAATACCTAACACAATTGCTATCATGGTCTATATGATGACCCGCGCCTGTCCCGTTAAACATCCTAACACAAGGTTGTTCACCAAACACAATGGTGAAACAACACTGTTAAAAGGGTTAAAAACACAAGAAATATCTTTGAGTAAAATAGGGTAGATAACTCTTAGTTACTTGATCAAAGCTTGCAAAAAAACATCCTTGCTATCTTCAAAACACACTTCACCATACAATTTCAAAACCCTACTTTCAAACATTGGAAATTTCTCAAAAGACAAAAACACCTTTGTATACATTCAAACAAGAATCATTACAAAGGTCGCCACAACGATGGCCTCTTTTTAAAACATCTTTCAAAACCACGCACAAAGCACCATTTCAAACAATTGAAGAGCACCATTTCAAACAATTGAAAAGAAAAGCAAGTGATCTAAGCAAGTAACTAAGAGCCCATGGATAACCATGGATAGAAAGGGTGATAATACCTTCCCTTTCTATAATCTACTCCCCGAACCCAAGAAAACATCTCAAAGGTCTTTCCTGTGCTTTTTGACCTTTCCTTAGGATAAAATAAAAAGTCGGTGGCGACTCTTGCTAAACCGAAACATTTGCGAACACAAACGCAAAATCCCAAGTCAGTTCTCCCACCGATCACAGAACTGGTGACTCTGCTGGGGAAATTCTTTAAAAGTGGAGTAACCTTAGGGCTTAGATCACCCTTTGCATGATTATTGTTTGCTTTGATTGCTTTACATTTTGGTTATCTTGTTTGGGCTTGAAATCCTCCACCCGGATTTGGGAAACATTCATAGGTAAATAGCAATCTGTTGTGGAAACTGTGCGGGGTATACCGACACGGTTGAAGCAATAGCTATATTAGTGCGACATATTTGTGAGTACCGGTAGCCTTTGAGTCAATCAAAGAGAATACGGGGCCGCTGAGTGATGTCATAAAGCACTAATGAACTCTTAGAACCTTACTTGACCATCTTGGCCTTTTATTAGGGGTAGTGAGATGACCGGCTTTGGTGCAGTCTGAAGTTGGTAGATACTCGATACTACACTCATTGAGGGTTGTTTTCTTGGAATATTTTGGTCGCTAGTTAAGTGGCTAAACCAATACAATGAACATAGAAAACAATCCAGTGATATTGAGCTCCTTAGAACCCGGTTACTATTTATAGGACAGGTTTGAGCCAACTAAACTCAAGAGGGTATTTACCTATGAAACCTCATACAAGCCTGAAACTATGGTTTTGTGTGACTTGCTTGTACATGTGTTTGTGCATACATCATGAACATCATAAAGCATCATATGCATCCACTAACCATTTCAAGGGTTTGGATCTTCATCTTTGTTCTTGTTTTGTAGGTCATGGAATCTCTTCGCAGGAAAACAATTCAAGTCAACCTTGTGAGAATCCCTCCTCAACTCAAGGAGCTTACATCCAGAATTCCAGAGAATTCTCTCTTCAGTGAAAGACATGGTAGACTCCTCAGCTTAGTCAACACCAACATTGAAGAATACATGGTTAAAGTTCTCTTCCAGTTCTTTGACCCCCTACACCACTATTTCACATTCCCTGACTACCAATTGGTGCCTACTTTGGAGGAATTTTCTCAACTCTTGATAATTCCTATCCTTAATCAACTACCCTACAACAGTACGGAAAAAGAACCAAAACCTGAAGATGTTGCTCAAGCATTACACTTGCAACCATCTGACATCAAGGGGCATTGGGAAACCAGGAGTGGTGTCAAGGGCTTCTTGGCAAAGTTTCTGTTTGAGAAGGCACAAGACTGCTGGAATTATCTTGATCTAAAAGCCTTTGAAGAAATTGTGTCACTCCTTATCTATGGGTTGGTCTTGTTCCAAAACCCTGACCAACTTATAGATGTGAATGCTGTCAAGATTTTCATGTCCAGAAACCCTATACCTACATTGCTTGGGGACATCCTACACTCATTTTACACACGAACAATGAGGAAAAGAGGTGTTCTCATATGTTGTACTCCTCTCCTAGCAAGGTGGTTTATTTCTCACCTTCCACAATCAGTTTTGAAAAATGAGTAGGGTTTGAGGTGGTCACAACGATTGATGACCCTCACACATTCTGATGTACATTGGTGTTCTCGGTCCAGAGAGAATGTCATCATCATTGATCGTTGTGGGGAATTTCATAATGTCCCACTACTTGGCATTAGGGGAGGCATCACCTACAACCCATGTCTAGCTTTGAGACAATTTGGATATGCTCGGAGGGATGGCCCTCATGACATGCTGATTCCTGACCTAGTTTTTGACTTCGACAACGATGCGCAAGGACTTCGACAAAGGTTCATCAGAGCTTGGAGGATGCCTAACAAGGTGGATAGTAAGACACTGGGGCACAAAAATTCCATCCCCCTTGAGCCTTATCTCAAGTGGGTACGAACCCGCTCCCAGAATCTTATGATGCCATACCCTCACATCCTCCCCTTGATCAAAGAGCTTGTTACGGAAGGAGAGGTTCCATATACCATCCTACATCCTGACATGCCAACATCATGGGAAGAAATGCAAAAGATTTGGATCCAACTCAAGGAAGAACGGGATACTTTTGAAGCCAGCTTCTATGCCAGTGAGAAGAAGGTTTTGGAGCTTACCCGCCGACTTCACGAGGAGGAGACTCTCAACACTAACATCGCACCAAAGAGAATGCACAATGTCTTTTTACATTAAGAATTTTGTAATATTTCACCCATGGGGCACTTATGTACTAACAAATTTCTTCTTAATATGACGTTCGTTCTTTTTGTTTGCAACAAATTTGAATTTTTGAACCCTTGAATGCATTACATGAATAGCATACCATTCATCATATGCATAAACAGGTCTTCACGCCTGGTTTCCTTATCTTTCTGCTGTTTATTTCAGCAAGATGGATTTGAAGCAAACGGTAAAGGATCTGCAGGCACAAAATTCACAGTTCCAGCAACTCCTCATGACCTTGGCAAAGGGTCAGGAGGACCTCAAAGTTTTGTTGGAGAAGAATAAAGAGAAAAATAAAAAGAGACCCGGAGTAGCCACTTTGGGAAGGAGATTTGAGCATCAGGCCAAAAGAGTTCTCGAGTTCCCCTCAACGTCTGACAAAGGGGCCGGTAAAGGGAAAGGGAATGTCGTACCTTCTGAATCCGAGGTTGAAGAGGAGGAAGAGGAAGAAGACGAAGACTACTCTGAACAACAATATCCACCAGCGGATGACAAATATAAGAACCTTGAAGATAGACTGACAGCTATGGAGTTGCAGAGGGTGCCCGGATTGGATTTTGAGGAACTAGGGCTGGTGGCTGGGATTGTTATCCCTCCCAAGTTCAAGTTGCCAACATTCGCCAAGTACGACGATCTGTCTTGCCCTAAGATGCACTTGAGGTCGTATGTCAGAAAAACCCAACCCCACTCATCCGACAAAGACCTCTGGGTACACTTTTTTCCAAGACAGCTTGTCTGGCACGCAACTAGGTTGGTTTTATCAGCTTGAGAGATCAGAGGTTCATAATTGGGAAGACTTGGCAGCTGCTTTTTACCGTCAGTATCAATATAATGTTGATTTGGCGCCCACTCGTACTCAGTTACAAAGTATGGGGATGGCTTCCAATGAAGGGTTTAAGGAGTACGCTCAAAAGTGGCGTGATCTGGCTGGAAGGGTGCAGCCGTCGTTATCAGATAGGGAGTTAGTTGACATGTTTCTGGGGACCCTGTCTGGCCCCTTATTCAATCATCTAATCAGAAGTTCTTCCACGGGATTTACTGAACTGATTTTGACCGGCGAAAGGGTTAAGGCCGATATTAAGAGTGGAAAGATTCAAAAGGATGCTTCCGCATCCACAGTTGTTAAGAAACCCTTCCCGACCAAGAAGGAAGCATTTGCTGTGTATTCTCAGAAGGGAGTGGGAAGAACTGAGCGCCGACCGACTGTAGGGGCTGTGATGATTCAAAACTCGTCAAATGACAAACCTCGTAGCAACCAGTCAAGACCTAATCAACAACGGGTGGAAAGGCCACAACGGCAGTTCACCTACATCAACATGACGCCCGCTCAGGTACTTCCTCATTTGTTAAAGTTGAATCTGACCATTTTGAAGGAAGCGCCAAAGAACCCTAACACCTCCTCTCCATACTACCACTCTAACGCCAAGTGTGCTTACCATTCCGACAGTGCTGGGCACGATACCAACAATTGTTGGGCGCTTAAGAACAAAATCCAGGATCTGATTGATGCTAAGGAAGTAGAATTTGATGCTCCTGAGAAGCCCAATGTTATATCTGCTCCGATGCCCAAGCACGGCCACAATATTCATGCTGTTATGGAGGATACTCATGTTACTGATGTTGTTGACCTGTTGACGCCGTTACTTGTGATTAAGGAAAATTTGTTGAGAGCCGGGATCTTTCCTGGTTGTGGTAAAAACTGTTATTTTTGTTTGAACATATGAGGTGATTTCCCAATGTTGAAGTCAGGTGTCCAACGCCTGATGGATACCCAAGAGATACTTTTCCAGAAAACCCCTGTGAATACCTTCAATCCTGTTACCCCTGATACTTTTACTTCTACAACCAACGATATCGCAATTATAACCATTTCCGACAATCCTCCCAAGGCTTGCAAAAGGCCTGTCAGGATTACATCCAACTCTGAATGTGTACCTTTAAAGATCACCATGCCGGGACCTGTCCCGTACAAATCCAGCAAAACGATACCGTGGAACTATGGGGGAGAAATCTTATACCACGGCATCAAATAAATCGAAATAGTCCAAGAAATTTCTGAGGAAGACACTGATATAGGGAACATCGCGGGTACAAGCAAGATAACCTGCAGTGGCCAGATCTTTTCTCCGGAGATTGCTCCCCCTCGAGCAGTTCTCGGACCCTTAAAAGCTTCTGCACCTGTTGGACCATCTATGCAAGGCCCGGTGATTGAAGAATTGGTTACTCCTGAAGTAAGACCATCTGCTGATATTATCGACAAGGGTAAGGGGATACTGGAAGTGCCTGTCAGGACGAAGGCCCATGCTGTGGTTATCCCCGAAACCACTCAGAAAGAAATGGATGAAATCTTGAAAATAATCAGAAAAAGTGACTACGACGTTGTGGAACAATTAGGGCAGACCCCTTCTAAAATTTCAATGTTGGCTCTTCTGCTCTGTTCTGAGGCCCACGCTAAGGCCCTGATCAAATTCTTGAAGGCGGCACATGTTCCCCAAGAGACTTTGGCTGACCAGTTTCGGGAATGTGTGGCCAGTCTTACTGCTGATAATGGCCTTGGCTTTTCCGATGCTGACTTAACTCCCAAAGGAAGGAAACACAATGATGCGTTACATGTTTCAGTTGAATGCCGAGGAACCACTCTCGCCCATGTCTTAGTTGATACTGGTTCTTCCTTGAGCGTGCTGCCAAAGAAAGCCTTAGACCGCTTGGATTGCGAAGGACTGACTCTCAAGCCTAGTAACATCATTGTTAGGGCTTTTGATGGTTCCAAGAGAATGGTTCATGGAGAGGTAGATATTCCTATCAAGGTAGGCAGCGAAGTCTTCAACTCAACCTTTTACGTGATGGACATCCGACCGTCATATTCATGTTTGCTAGGAAGACCGTGGATCCATTATGCCGGGGCAGTTACCTCCTCTTTGCACAAGATGTTGAAATATCCTGTTAAGGGTAAAATTATAACGGTGCACGGCGAGGAAGAGTACATGATAAGCCACCTAAACTCCTTCCGTTATGTGGAGCTGGATGGCGAGTTCATCGAAACGCCTTTCCAGCATTTTGAGGAAGTTTCTCCCGAGGTAGCAGTTGCGAAGACAATGGTTGAGGTGCCTATTATTCCCAAACACGTATCTAGGATGGCATCTCTCAAGGACGCAGAGGCGGTGATCAAAGAAGGGAAGGGTACAATATAGGTACAATTGCCTGACTTTCCCCATAAGACAGACAAGTTTGGGTTAGGGTTTACCGCTGCAGGACAAAAGGCTATGTGTCGCTCCAAGGTTGGAAGACCACCCGTCAAGATCTCAGACCATGGAATCAATGCTGTAGAAGATGAAGATGAAGATAGCCACTTTGAAGATTGGATCTTTCCGACCGTCGAAGGGGGTTTGAGCAACTGGGAAGCAGAGGATTTTGTTCCCATCACCTTTATCAACCAGTAATTTTATCTTTGAAGAATTTCCCATTTTTATGGTCTGTAATAACTAAAACAATTCGCACACTATTTTCACCTCATGCCTTGCCCGGGGCATGTAGGTCCATTTGTAAGGGTTTGATTTTCTTCATAATCATATGCCATGTTTTAATGAATCATTGGACGTTTTTCATCTGTAAACTGTTGTGTTCATTTTCTTTCCTTTTGCATTTTTGTTTGTTTAAGGATGGCTATCCCTTACACACACCCACACTCACAAATGCAGGTACCCATCCGTTCCGGGTTCCCTGGGTGACTATTCTGCTTTAGCCTTCGATAGCTCTGAAGATTTGGTCAATCATGTTGAGTATGAAGTTGACGAAGATTGTGAAGTGCCGGAAGAGTTAGCTAGACTTCTACAACAAGAAGAGAGGGACATTTTGCCTCATGAAGAGCTGTTAGAAACCATCAACTTGGGGACAGAGGAAGACAGGAAGGAAGTAAAAGTGGGTGCCAACCTGGAACCAAGTGTCAAGGAGCGCTTAGTGCAGTTGTTAAACGAATATGTTGAAATCTTCGCTTGGTCTTATGAAGACATGCCAGGGTTAGACACATATATCGTGGTTCTCCGTCTCCCTACAAGAGAAAACTGTCCACCAATCAAGCAAAAGGTTCGCCAAATGAGGCCTGACATGTCTGAGAAGATTAAGGTTGAAGTAATGAAGCAATTCAACGCTGGCTTTCTGGCTGTTACCTCCTATCCACAATGGGTTGCTAACATCGTACCCGTGCCTAAGAAGGACGGCAAAGTCAGAATGTGTGTGGACTATCGGGATTTGAACAGGGCTAGCCCTAAAGACGATTTTTCGTTGCCACATATCGACATCTTGGTTGACAACACAGCTCAGCATAAGGTTTTTTCCTTCATGGATGGATTCTCGGGCTACAACCAGATTAAAATGGCCCCCGAGGACATGGAGAAAACTACCTTTGTCACGCAATGGGGTACCTTTTGCTACAAAGTGATGCCGTTCGGACTGAAGAACGCATGGGAAACCTATCAATGCGCCATGGTAGCTTTATTTCACGATATGATACATCATGAGATCGAAGTTTACGTAGACGACATGATAGCTCGATCACAGACAGAAGAAGAACACCTTGGTCATTTACAAAAGTTGTTTGCCAGGTTGAAGGAGTATAAGCTCAGGCTGAATCCAAGCAAGTGCACTTTTGGAGTCAGGTCTGGTAAACTTTTGGGATTTATTGTCAGCAACAAAGGCATTGAGGTTGATCCAGCTAAAGTGAAGGCTATACAAGAAATGCCTACCCCTGTAATGAAAAGGAGGTTAGAGGATTCTTGGGACGCTTAAACTATATCGCCAGGTTCATCTCTCACTTGACATCTACCTGTGAGCCAATTTTCAAACTGTTGAAGAAAGATCAGGTAGTTGAATGGAATAATGATTGTCAAGTTACTTTTGATAAAATCAAGGAGTATTTACTAGAACCTCCTATTCTGATGCCACCCGTCGAAGGAAGGCCGTTAATCATGTATCTGACTGTTCTGGATAACTCAATAGGGTATGTGCTGGGCCAACATGACGAGTCTGGCCGAAAAGAGCATGCCATTTATTACCTTAGCAAAAAGTTTACCGACTGTGAGACTCGCTACTCACTGCTCGAGAAAACTTGTTGCGCTTTGGTATGGGCTGCTCGCCGGCTGAGGCAGTATATGTTGACTCACACCACTTTGCTGATTTCCAAAATGGATCCGATCAAGTATATCTTCGAGAAGCCTACTTTATCTGGAAGAATTGCTAGATGGCAAATGATCCTGACAGAGTATGATATCCAGTATACTACCCAAAAAGCTGTAAAGGGGAGTGTACTAGCCGACCATCTAGCTCATCAAGCCGTCGAAGATTACCAGTCTATGAGATTCGATTTCCCTGACGAGGACATCATGACTTTGGACAACATCGAAGGTAACGGACCGTATGACGGACATGAACAAGGATCCCGATGGACCCTGTACTTTGATGGTGCTTCAAATGCACTTGGCAACGGTATCAGTGCGATACTAATTTCTCCGGAAGGTTGCCATACACCCTTCACTTCTCGACTTTGCTTCAGCTGTACCAACAACATGGCTGAATATGAAGCTTGCATCTTTGGTCTCAAGGCTGCTATAGACTTGGGGATCAAATCTTTGGTCGTATTTGGGGACTCGACTTTGGTTATCAGTCAAGTCAAAGGAGAGTGGGACACCAAACATCCTAATCTTATCCCATACAAAGAACATGTCCTGACGTTGTTGCCTCATTTCGAGCAGATTACTTTTGAGCATTTCCCGCGAGAAGAGAATCAACTAGCAGATGCTCTGGCTACAATGTCTTCCATGTTTAAACTCAACTGGGATAACGAGGCTCCCCAAATCACCATCGAGCGAATGGACGAACCGGCGCACTGTCATGAGATTAATACCGAAGAAGTAGTGGAACAACCCTGGTTTCATGAAATCAAAAGGCATCTCCAGACCAGAGAATATCCTGAAGGAGCTTCCGTCAATGACAAAAAGTTCTTAAGGAGATTTGCTGCCAAGTTCTTCCTAAGAAATGGCATCCTTTATAAGCGAAGTCATGATTGTGTTCTACTTCGTTGTGTAGACAAGGTTGAAGCAGAGTTGATCATGACCGATATACATAGCGGCACATTTGGAACCCACTTGAGCGGACATACAATGGCTAAGAAGATTCTAAGGGCAGGCTACTACTGGTCTACCATGGAAGCTGATTGTCATCAACATTCTCGTACCTGCCACAAATGCCAAGTCTACGCCGACAAAGTACATATTCCTCTTGTTCCTCTCAATGTTCTGACAGCTCCTTGGCCATTCGCAATGTGGGGCATTGACATGATTGGAGAGATCAAGCCCACGGCATCCAATGGACATCGCTTCATCCTGGTGGCTATTGATTACTTCACCAAATGGGTCGAGGCAGCTTCCTATGCCTCAGTTACAAAGAATGTGGTTGCCCGCTTCATCAAGCAGGACCTCATATGCCGGCATGGTATCCCCGACAGGATCATTACAGACAACGGTACAAATTTGAACAATACTATGATCACCGCTCTATGCGAGCAGTTCAAGATTTATCATCACAATTCATCTCCCTACCGGTCGAAGATGAACGGTGCTGTTGAAGCCGCGAACAAAAATATTAAGAAGATCATTCAAAAGATGACAGTCACCTACAAGGACTAGCATGAGATGTTACCATTTTCTCTGCATGGATATCATACCACGACACGTACTTCAATAGGGGCAACTCCATTTTCTTTGGTATATGGCATGGAAGCTGTTATGCCTATGGAATTTCAGATTCCTTCCTTGAGGATTATGAAGGATGCCGGTTTGAGTGAAGACGATTGGATTCAGACCCGGCTTGATCAACTTAACTTGATCGACGAGAAGCGAATTACTGCTGTTTGTCATGGTCAAACGTATCAAAAGCGGATGATCAAAGCTTTCAACAAAAAGGTTAGGCGTCAGGTATATCAAGTCGGAGATCTTGTAATCAAGCGGATCATCTTACCGCAAAGTGATCCCAGGGGCAAGTGGACTCCTACTTACGAAGGACCATTTGTAATCAAGAGCATCTTTTCTGGTGGGGCAATGACTCTGACCACCATGGACGGCGATGACTTGCCGCACCCTGCGAACGCAGACATAGTTAAAAGATACTACGCATAAAATGACCCGACAAGTTGAATACCCGAAAGGGCGACTTGGGCAAAAATAGGCATCTCGGTGAATCGAAAACCCGAAAGGGCGGTTCAGGCAAAAATTAGGGATAAAACAAAAAAAATTTGTACACCCGGCAAGTTGAAAACCCGAAAGGGCGACTTTGGCAAAAAGGGGTTTCCCAGTGGATCGAAAACCCGAAAGGGCGGTCCAGGTAAAAGTTAGGGAATTAAAGCGTATGACTATGTCTTGTCGAATCACTTTAAGAACAATCTCTTCACCAACAAGCTCCAAGCTTCTGATCAATCCAATCATCTACGGACAAAGCAACGAATGGACAGATGCTCAGAGTTGGGAAGGCTATAGCAGAATGGAAACCCCATGGAATTATTACACATAACCATCTTTCCTTTTGTATAAATTTTTTCTCAATTTTACGGCAACATTCCCTTACTAGGATGTCTGTCTCCGTTGTACAAAGATACTTACAAAAATTAATACAAATATACTTCAAAGTGAAGAAATTTGCTTGTCTTTCTTTTTCTGTTTTTACACTTATGTTTTATTTGAAAACGTCCAATGTTTTGTTGAATAGGCATATGCATTTGAATATAATCACTGCTTACAAATAAAACAAAATTGTGAAAGGTTAATTACTGATAGGTTGAAGGTGCAGGAAGATATCTTTATGCCATTCAACAAGAGATCCCCTGCATTACTTTGTTCAGATCCTCAACAAAACTAAAACCTCGGAGTACATGTCCCCAGCAGAGTTAAGCTTCAAGATCCCCCGACAAAGCCAGTACATTCCAAACTGGATTCCCCAGTCGAGTTAAGTTTCAAAGTTCCCATCAGAGTTCAAACTCCCGATTCCCAGCGGAGCCAGAATAATCTAAACCTCCTTCCCCAGCGAAGTCAAACTTCCAACTAATCAAGTTCCCTCAATTTCCCCAACTTCCCCAGTAGATTGGCATACAATCCAAAACTCCTGATTTCACCGGTAGAGTAAACATTCTCCCCACAAGGTCATTTCCCAGCAGATTGAAGATTCTCAGTCTCATTTCTCCAGCAGAAGTCTCCCAGGTTTTAATTCCCCAGTAGAGGTCGTCAGAGTTTTCCTTATTCCCCAGGGAAGTCATGGAGAATGCTCAGTCCCTGCAGAAGTTGGTGGAGCTTTTGTTAAAATCCCTGCAAGTCACCAAGGATTTTCAATCCCTAGCAGTGGTCCTAGGATTTCTCATTCTCAACAATCAAAGATCTTTAATCCCCAAGCAGTCAGCAAGGATTTCTCATCTGCAGTAATTAAAGTTTTTTTTAGAATCCCCAGCTTCGGTCAAGGATTTATTTTCCCCGGCAGCAGTCAAAGATTTCATTATCTCCAGCTATCAAGGATTCATTTTCCTCAGCAAGACAGCTACTCATCTTACATGCATAACCATTACATTCATATATCATAAACATGGATTACAATTCATTGCATCATACATATCATGCAATATAGATTCGTGTTTTAGCTAACATTTTACCCTTTTCAGGATAAGATTAAAGGGCTATCATTAACAATTATTCGGATACAGTATGGATACACCCCAGACACGGCGGTCATTCTATTACTCATTCGAGAACTTCAAGTCAAAATACAGTATGGACACACCCCAGACACGGCGGTCATTCTACTACTCATTCAGACTTCAGCAATCAGATACAGACTAGATACGCTCCAGACACGACGACCATTATATCTCTCATTCAGATTCAACTATCAACTACAAGTTAAGATACGCTCCAAACACGGATGTCGTTCTGGCCTTTACACCAGCAGTTTGATTCCCCCAGTACAGTCGCCACAGAAGTCATTCTGTCACTTATTCAGATCCCAGTTACAGTACGAATACACTCCAGACACGGAAGTCATTCTACTACTAATACAGATCTCAACTTCAGATACAGTCCAGATACGCTCCAGACACGGTTTCCATTTTGTCACTCATTCAGAGTTTATCCCCAGCACACAGTTGCTCCATACACAGATGTTTCTCTGTTACCCAAATACAATACAGATACACTCCAGACACGACAGTCATTCTGGTATTCATTCAAAGTTCAAATATAGTTACAGCTCAGATACGCGCCAGACACTGACGCCATTCTTTTGCTCATACAGACTCAATCTCCAGATACCGTTCAAATGCATTCCAAACACGGATACCATTTTGTTGTTCATTCTTCTGACCTACAACGTTGCAAATCAACAAACATTCTTGGATGGCATCTTTAATTCCATCTCCAGCAAGATTCTACCATCTCCGAATGGCATCTTTAAGCCCATTTCCTCAGCTATATTTTTGACGAGTGCAAATTTACGGGCACTCTAGTGTCCAATCCCCTTTTACCTTCGAGTCACGAAAGGCAAACTTGCCAATCTAACTCTTCAGGTTCAAGAAGATTGAACAGGGGCAACTGTTGTACCCCAAAATTTGCCCTCCCATATTCATCAACATTTCTCATCACAAGACTCTTGGAACTCAAGATCAAGCTAGGGTTTGCTCTGCTCAAGACACCTCCTTGCACTGTTGACCTAAATTAGGGTTTGAGTTTGCACAGGGATATTTTGACCTACAATTCCCAAAGTGACTTTCATACTCCATGTTGGACCCACAAGTTTTTCCATACCAAGTTTCAATCCTTGATTCAAATTTTTGCCCAGTCAATTGGACAGTTGACCTAAAAATCAGCTGTATTGGGGAAAAAGTCAATTGTGGCCAATTGACAGTCAAACCTCATGAATTTTGACCCACATCAACATAATGAACTCATATGAATCATTCGATCAAGTTTGGATCACAATTCCACAAGAAATTTGATCAGATCACCAAAAGGGCAAAATGGTCATTTTTAGGGTTTTGACTGTACAAAGGCAATTTTTGACTGTTTGACCTAACCAATGGCAAATCAAGCTCAACCATGGACTCAAGGACTTAATGAAATTGTCTTGACCCATTCAACAAGTTCAAAAGATCTCAAATGCATAGGATTGACAGATGAATTTTTCAGTTAACTGATCAAAATTTGACTGTACACTGAAAAGTCAAACTTTGACTTTTTGGTCAAAATCAAGTGCCAAGAGTTATTTTTCATCAAGACATGTCAAATTATGAAACTTGTTCATCAAGAAACCCAAAAATGCAAATTAGGGTTTAAAATGGAAAATTTTCATAACTTAGAAATTTTCTAAGTTATAAAATTTTCTTATTTTTTCCTAACTTTGTCCCATTTTTTCACCAAGATGCAAGTGGATTCAAACAAAACTTGAAACATGAAAGTTGTATTCCATCACAAATTATACAACTTTGGTTCACAAAGTTTTCTCAAAAAATGCTTGTATCTCAATTATGATTTTTGGAACAAGGGTACCTAAAACTTTTAACTTAGAGAAAATTTGCCCTAATCTAGGCAGGTTTTTGACACATCTTCTTGGACACTTTTCACATAGTTCCACTTGGAGTTTCAAGTTGCATTTCAAAGATGGATTATAGTACATGTTCAAAGCTTTCCAAATTGTCCAAGAACTCCTCAAACACCCTTGTGGTTAGAGAGAATCGAATGCTTGAAGTTGACAAAAACTCACTTTTGTCCATGGCCAATGCATGTTCATACAAACTTGCATTTTCAAATCAGCATGTTTGGTGCTAGCTTGCAGGCCTTAAAACCAGTTTATACTCCATAATTTAATCCTAACCATTGAGTTAAGGTATTATCTTGTTCATATGGACATTACATGCAAAATTAAGACCTAAATGGTAAAAGGTGTATTGCCATTTTTGCAAAAGTTACTTTATGTCAAAACACTAAGCATTGAGCCTTGGAAAAAATCTGAGACTGCAAACCAAATCCATGAATTAGAGGGGCCAAGAGTGTTGTGTGTAGGTTGATAGGAGGGCCTGTACAGGGCTATAACATCACTTCCATTCTTTTGCTTCAAGTAGAAGAAACTTGCAAAATACAAGCCACAACACACATCTGAGAAAACCAGCTTACAAAAACATTGTAGACAAGTTTCATACCTCCCAACAAGCCTGAAACACGACCCCTTTGCCTCTCAAACTCCCTTGTACACAGAATCACTGTTTTTCTGCAAAACAGGGCAAGTTCTGCATTTTGCAAGCCATAACCAAATTCCATCGTGCGTTTTGTCCAAAGATAGTTCCAACACCTTCCAATCAACTCACCTGAACTATCCCAGGCCTCCATTGCAAGCTGTAACACCTCTAGCACACTTTGCCATTTTTGTTTCAAAGCTCTACAGGTTGAGTTCTACAGCACAATTCAAGTTGTTTCAAAACAAACCAGGCATTGGAAAAGCTTCCTTGGACCTCAAGCAAGCTCAAAAGAAGCTCAAACACCATTGAAGGTTGCTACATTGTCCAGCTCGAAGTCAACTGAAATAGGTATTTCATGGACTTCTATCTCTCTATTTAGGAATGGTTAGGCTTAGGTTTGTGAATGAAATATGTTGTACTCATAGCCTTGAAGCCATACATATGCTTAGTTTTCATTTACATTAATCGTGCTAAGAGAATTTCACTCATGAACTTTCTGGAAAAAACTAGGTTAGAAATTAGGGCCAGAGAAATTATCTCTGGTCTTTGAGAGTTAATCTAAGTTTTTTATATGGTTGGATTCGTTGTTTAATTCTCTATAATGTTCATGTTATGAGTTTTGTCAAAAAAATCAAAGAATCAGGAGATAGCCATTGATGTACAGAGGAACGCGTTTTATGAACAAGAGGAAGAAGATGAAGTCTGACTGGGTTGGGCCTGGTTGTTCTTTACTTTTGACACTCCCTTTTCTGTTCACACCCCCCTGGCCCATTTACTTGAATATTTATCATTTTGATATTTTTATTTTTTATTTTGACTTTATTATTTTTTGTCTAAATATAAAAAATGCCAAAACATTATTTTCTATATTTTTCATATTTATTTGATATTTGTTTTTATTTTACTAAGTATAAATATGTAAATAAACTATTTTCTTCTTATTAAAACTCAAAAATAATACAAAAAAAACATACTTATCTCTTTTATTATTTTTTATATACACTTAAAAAATATTTTCTTGAAAATACACATTTTTTTTGTAAACAATTAATTTCTATTTTTATATATTTAATATATTTAGTATATATATATATATTTATATATTTTACTTTATTAAATAATTTGGATAAAAAATACAAAAATATTACATTTTTATTTTTATTAATATTTTGCACTAAAAATATCATTTTTACAATATACTTTTATTTTTTGTATAAATTAATATATTATTGTATATAATTAATAAATAGTACTATTTGTCAAGAATTAGGGTTTTTGCCCTAAATAGAAAAATAATTAAAATTGACTTTTTCTTTATTTTTATTTCACATTTAAAAATACTTTTTACATACATAAAAATATTTTTTTCATATACATTCTATTTATATTTATTTATTGTATTATATTCAACTATTGTACATTTAAATATTGCCTATACATTCAATATGGTTGTAATAACTTAGAATTTATTTTCTTGTCAAATACTCCCAATTCAAATTTGTACCCCCTCCCTATGTCATGTTGTAATAGTGTGGCATTTAAATTCTCGCACATTTAAAAGCTTCCAAATTATGCCATGTTTAGACCTAGGGTTTGTATGCAAAAATAAAATCAACAACTAGCTTGACCTAATTCAAAGATAATAATGCATGAAAAACAAACACAATGCACACTTGCACCCCTAGGGTTTCATCCACTTGTTGCCTTCAAAAATGGGCCATGTTACGTATGTTGGGTACTTTGGCAAAACAAAAACAAAACAAAATATCATAGTCCCTCGATGACGCTATCTTGGTTGCCTAAACAAAATGATCAAGTCCCTCAAAAATTTGCCAAAAATACCTAACACAATTGCTATCATGGTCTATACGATGACCCGCGCCTGTCCTGTTAAACATCCTAACACAAGGTTGTTCACCAAACACAATGGTGAAACAACACTGTTAAAAGGGTTAAAAACACAAGAAAGACCTTTGAGTAAAATAGGGTAGATAACTCTTAGTTACTTGATCAAAGCTTGCAAAAAATCATCCTTGCTATCTTCAAAACACACGTCACCACACAATTTCAAAACCCTACTTTCAAACATTGGAAATTTCTCAAAAGACAAAAACACCTTTGTATACATTCAAACAAGAATCATTACAAAGGTCGCCACAACGATGGCCTCTTTTTAAAACATCTTTCAAAACCACACACAAAGCACCATTTCAAATAATTGAAGAGCACCATTTCAAACAATTGAAAAGCAAAGCAAGTGATCTAAGCAAGTAACTAAGAGCCCATGGATAACCATGGATAGAAAGGGTGCTAATACCTTCCCTTTCTATAATCTACTCCCCGAACCCAAGAAAATATCTCAAAGGTCTTTCCTGTGCTTTTTGACCTTTCCTTAGGATAAAATAAAAAGTCGGTGGCGACTCTTGCTAAACCGAAACATTTGCGAACACAAACGCAAAATCCCAAGTCAGTTCTCCCACCGTATCACAGGACGCAATTAGAATGGTTTTACCAGTTGGATGGTTCCTGTATCAATACATGGGAAGACTTAGCTACTGCTTTCTACCACCAATACTAGTATAATGTCTACTTGGCGCTGACAAGAGTTCAGTTGCAAGATATGACTATGGGGAAGAATGAAGGGTTCAAAGAATACGCCCAAAAATGGAGAGACCTTGCCAGTAGGGTTAAACCACCTTTGACGGATAGGGAGCACATTGACATGTTTATGGGCACTTTATCTGGTCCGTTCTTTAACTTATTGGTTGGCTGCTCTTCATTCGGTTTCACCGAGCTGATCTTAACCCATGAAAGACTTGAAAGCGGCATCAAAAGAGGGAAGATTCCCATGGAATCTTCCTCCACTTCCAATCCTGTAAAGACACCTTTAACCGCGAAGAAAGAAATCAATGTTGCGTATGGGGAAAGGGCCCGTACCAAGAAGGATGACCGTCCGTCTGTTAATGCTGTCTGAATATCCAATCCAACTCCTGCTCAAAGACCATTTGCCAATCATCAACAGTTTGAAACTCCGAGAAGACAATTCATGAGGATAGGCATGTCACTATCGCAAGCCTTACAACATTTGCTAAAGTCTAATTTGGTGACATTGTGCAATCCTCAGGCCAATCCAGATACCTCTTCACCAAAGTATAATCTGAACGCCAAATGTGCATATCACTCAAGTAGTCTCGGGCATGAGACTGACCAATGCTGGGCACTGAAGAATAAAATTCAAGACTTGATAGATAACAAGACTATTGAATTTGATCCTCATTCAAATCCAAATGTAATCACCGCGCCTATGCTAAACCATGGCAAGGGTGTCAATGCTGTTGAAGATACAATTTTTGTTTCCTCTGTGGAAGACCTGACTACTCCACTGAACATCATCAAAAAGAATTTGTTGAAAGTCGGGATTTTCCATGGCTGTGTGAAGGATTGTGTTTGTTGTGCCAAACAACTCAATGGATGCGAAGGGATGAAGGAAGGCATTTAACGCCTGATGGATAGCCACGAGATCTTATTTGAGAAGACTCTGCTTGCCAAAAGTTTGACTAATAAATGTGAAGATCTCTCCATCATAACCATCTCGAACAAGCCTCTTAGGATCTCCTCCAAGGGTCATATCAGGATTTCAAATGAACCAATTATTTCTCCTCTGATAATTACCAATCCCGGACCAATTCCCTACTCTTCTAACAAAGCAGTGCCATGGAACTATGGTGCTGAGGTGTTTTACCATGGGATAAAACAAGACGCCTGGATTTAAGAAGACAAAGCTGATGATATTGGTAACATAACTGGCTCTAGCAAAGTGACCAGAACTGGGAGAATATTTTCACCCAACATCTTACCACCAGTTGTTACAAAGCCACCTGTCCGCATCACTTCTGCTAAGCTAAGTACTGATACAAGGGGAAAGGAGAAGGTAGTCAAGCCTATTGAGACAGAAATACCCGCAAAGGACATTGTTGATGAAGAACCTTCCGCTCGTGAAATGGATGAGATCTTAAAAATTATAAAAAAAGAGCAATTTCAAGATTGTGGAGCAGTTAGGGAAAACCCCTTCCAAGATTTCCATGTTATCTTTGCTACTTTGTTCCGATACTCATGCTCGGGCATTAATCAAATTCTTGAAGAAGGCTCATGTCCCTCATGAGACCATGACTAACAAGTTTGAAAATTGTGTGGCAAGCTTGACGGCCGACAATGGTTTGGGGTTCTCTGATGCTGGTATGACTCCGCTTGGAAAGAACCATAATAAAGCTCTACATGTTTTTGTCAAATGCAAAGGGACTACCTTAGCACATGTTCTGGTTGACACTGGCTCTTCTTTAAACGTGCTACCCAAAGGGGAGTTAGACCGTTTAGACTGTGAAGGTTTAGTCTTGAAACCAAGTAATATCATTGTGGGGCTTTCGATGGGTCCAAAAGAACAGTTTATAGAGAAGTGGACCTCCCGATCAAGGTGGGCTCACAAATTTTTAACTCTAACTTCTACATCATGGATATCCGCCCTGTGTACTCCTGTTTGTTAGGTCGCCCTTGGATCCATGGAGTTGGGGCAGTAACCTTAACACTCCATCAAAAGCTCAAGTATCCGGTCAAAGGAAGAATTGTCACTGTCTGTGGTGATGAGGAGTTCATGGTAAGCCACCTCAATTATTTCAAATATATGGAGATGGATTAAGAATTTATAGAGACCTCGTGTCAAGGTTTTGAAGTTGTGCCACCAATGGTTGCTTCTACCAAATGTTCCTCTGATGTGTCCAAAGATGTTAAGGTCGTACCGAAGATGGTTTCATTCAAAGATGCTCGTGCTGCAGTTAAAGAAGGAAGTTGTGATGCTTGGGGGAAACTCCTCGAGATCCCATTTAAATCAGACAAGTGTAGTTTGGGTTTCACCGTCAAGGCTCAGAAGGAAGTGAGGCGCGCTCGTGCAGGGAAGCCCCCTCTCTGTATTGGAAGCTACAAAGTCAATGTTGTAGGTGATTCTGATGATGAATGCGCATTTGAAGATTAGGTGTATCCTACTACAACGGAGCTCAACAATTGGCAAGCAAAGGACTTTGTTCCTATTTCCTTCATTGAGGAGTAATCACTTGTTTTTTTTTTTTGCTTTCTTATTAATTCAAGAACATTTTGCCTGTAATATTTAACATTGACTTTTAAGCCATGTGCCTGGCCCGGGGCACTTTGGTCCATTCGTTAAGGGTTTTATTTATGTTCATCTTGTCATATGATCATTTAATACAAACCATTGGACTCTTTTGCATTCAAATCTTTGTGTTCATTATCTTTCTTTTCCTTCAAATACATTTTTCAAAATAGCCATGTGTCTTACATGTACACACGCACACTCTTGCAGGTCCTCATCCACTCTGGATCTTATTGCCAATGACTCTACCATTTCCAACTATGACTTTGAATGTCCAATTAACCAAGCCAAAGACGAAGGCGAGGGAGATTGTGAAATATCGGGAGAACTACCCCGACTTCTATTACAAGAGGAAAAATCTATTCAGCCGCACGAAGAGTCAGTTGAATTCATCAATCTAGGTACCGAGACAGACAAGAAAGAAGTCAAGCTCGGCACTAACCTGGAAAGCAGTGTCAAGAGCAGGTTGGTTCAGATGTTGCATGACTATGTGGAAGTGTTTGCTTGGTCGTATGAAGATATGCAAGGGTTGGATACCGACATCGTAGTTCATCGTCTATCGACGAAGGAAGATTGTCCTCCTGTCAAACAAAAATTTCATCGCGTGAGGCCTGACATGTCTGAAAATATAAAATCTAAAGTGATGAAACAATTTGACGCAGGATTCCTAGCTGTGACATCTTATCCCCAATGGGTTCCTAACTGTTAGATACATGATTAATGGCTTCCCCTCCACTGGAGGTATGAGGATCGAAGGTTCCTACAAATACTTTTTTATTTTATCAAATGCCACCTGGCAATTTTCATTACACCTAACCATTTGATCTTTCCTCAATAACTTGAAAATAGGGTCGCACATGGTTGTAAGATGAGACATAAATCTAGAAATATAGTTCAATCTCCCGAGAAAGCCACAGAATTCTTTTTCAGTTTTTGGTTCAGGCATTTCTTGTATTGATTTTACTTTGGCAGGATCAATCTCGATACCTCTTTCACTTATAATAAAGCCTAGAAATTTTCCAGACCTCAGCCCGAATGTGCACTTGTTGGGATTCAACCTCAACCTGAATTTCCTCAGTCTTCAAACAATTTCTATAGGTGAACAAGATGCTCTTCTTCTGTTTTGGATTTTATGATCATGTCATCGACATACACCTCGATCTCTTTGTGAATCATATCATGGAAAAGAGTCATAATTACACGCTGATAAGTTGCCCCTGCATTCTTCAAACTAAAGGGCATTATCTTATAATAGAAAGTCCCCCATGGGGTAATGAATGTAGTTTTTTCCATGTCCTCTGATGCCATCTTAATCTGATTGTAACCATAGAAACCACCCATTAACAAAAAGACTTTGGCATGAGTTGTATTATCAACTAGAACATCAATATGTGGAAGCGGGAAATCATCTTTTGGGCTTGCTCTGTTCAAATCCCAATAATCAATGCATATCCTAACCTTGCCATCCTTCTTAAGCATCGACACGATATTTTCAACCCACAGAGGATAGGAGATCATATTTAGAAACCCCGCTTAAAGTTGTTTATGCACTTCCTTTGTAATCTTCTTAGACATCTCAAGAGAGTTCTTTGAAGCTTTTGTTTCACCGGAGTACATCCTTCCTTCAGAGGCAACTTATGCACCACAATATCAGTATCCAACCCAGGCATATCCTCGTAAGACCAGGAAAATATGTCTGAATACTCTCGGAGCATTCCAGTCAATCTTTGCTTTACAATGTCTTCTAACGCAGCCCCATCTTGACTTCTCTCTTGGAATCTTCATTTCCCAAGTTCACTACCTCAATCGGCTCTTCATGCGACTGAATGGCCCTTTCCTCTTGCTTTAACAATCTTACTAACTCCTTGGAAAGTTCACAATATTCCTCGTCTTCTTCTTTGACTTGGTTGATCGGATTATCGAAATCATAATGAGTGATAGCAGAATCGTTATCGAAGGCATCCGTTATGACAATGGGATTAAATTTGCACGATCGATTTTATGTTTCTTTTAGACACGGGATGATAAAATAAAAACAAAAGCATTGCCATTTTATATATTTTTTTTAAATATAAAAGGAAAGACAGAGAGAAAAATATTTGTATGCAAAAAGACATCCTTTATTTCATGATAAAGATTGTAAATAAAAACATAGGGCCCTGCATATGATTCACTAACTCCTTGGGTATAGCGTAGGAATTATTGCATGATAAGAACATACAAGAAAATTACTCTTTGACAAATGTAACCAAAATAGCATCCTCGGAAGTCCAGTTGTTGAGCTCAACCCCTGGCTCACTTGGTCGAATCCAATTATCAATATCACAATCATTGTTGATATCTTCAACAACATTGACCTACTCGTTCTTGATGATGCCAACGTTGGCAAACCTTACAGGAGTCGATAAACTTGGAACTCGGGAAGCCATACCTTGATTACCAGGTTTGAATCCCAAACCAAACTTGTTAAACTTTGGGATAACCTCCACTAAGCTTCCTCAACATTCGGGGCTATCTTCTTCAACCATAGCTTGAGCATCTTTTAAAGACGACATGGATGTTTCTGGCTTCTTCCTCTCCTCAGCACGAGGAGCCTTAATCATCTAAACAGTTTTGAAGCCCTGAAAAGGTGTCTCATGCACCTCACCCTATTTTTTGACATACCAGAAGGATGACAGGTGACTCACCACATACTCCTCTTCACCACACACAGTAATGGTCTTACCATTAACAAGATACTTGATCTTCAAATAGAGGGTGGACGTCACTTCCCAAGCCTTGTGAATCCACGAAAGGCCTAGCAAACAACAATAAGCGGGTTGGATATCCATTACGAAAAATTTAGAGGTGAAGATATGAGGTCCAATCTTGACAGGAAGATCCACCTCGCCAAACATTATGCGCCTTGAACCATCAAATGCCTTAACCACCAAATCACTTAGACGCAACTCGATTCCAGCATACTCAATCTTCATAAAATGATTTTTTGGAATAACATTAAGAGAGAAACCAGTATCAACCAAGACGCGGGACAGAGTAGTCCCCTTGCATTCCATTGAAATGTGTAATGCTTTGTTGTGATTTCTTCCTTCTGGAGGAAGATCGAAATCTGTAAAACCAAGACCGTTGCTGGCAGTTATACTCGCACACACACTTTCAAATTGGTTGACTGATATCTCTTGGGGAACGAACTCTGTATTCAACAGTTTCATCAACGCGTTCCTATGTGCCTCAGAATCATGAAGTAGAGATAAGATAGAGATCTTGGCAGGAGTCTGACCAAGCTGATCAATAACCCAGTAATCACTCTTTCGTATATACCTCATAATCTCTTCAAAATCCTTTGTTATATTAGAATCTAAGTCTTGGATCGAGGCATCGGCCATCACTTATTGCTTACCTTCAGTTCTAGCTAAAGCATCTGCCTTATTCTGCACGTCTTGTGGTGAGATTCCTCTCCCACTTCTAGTTACCCTTCTGGTGTCAACAATGTTATCAACATCTGAGTGATCTTGCCCCAAGGATTTCTATTTTGAAGATCCACTCTCCTATTTCACTCCTTGGCAATACACATCTCCTTTATAATGACATCCTACAGCCCTATCACTTGTATAAGGGATAAGACCAGGTGTAGTAATTAGAAGAGGTATCGGGTTGGCCAGAGGGTACATATTAGTAGGGGTAAATGAGATAGAAATCACATCTACATCCTCTGTGCTTTTACTCTTTTTGACAATCTTATCAAAATGAAGCTCACCTTCATTAATCTATTTCTGAATACCCGCTTTCAACTTGGCACAACCCTCAGGTTGAAACACACAATCAAAACAATTTGAGTTGCATCCAGGATAAACACCTCTCTTGAACATTTGTTCTTTGACAAAGGGCAAAGGAGTAACCACCCTATTTACATCCAAAACCAATTCAACATCCTCAACTTCAGAGATAACACCGGAGGTTGCCCCAGCATGAGGTGGCATGGGATTCTGGATAATATTAGGCCCTGGAAGTGGATCAAACTGAATGTCCTTTGTATCTAGAAAATCCTCCACCTTATACTTCAATGCCAAACAGTTTTCCACTGTGTGCCCCACTCCTCCAAAATAGAATTCACATCTAGAATTGGCATCATAATTTTGAAGGAGTTTCCTGGTATAAGTAGGTATAGTCCTTTTCTTAACCAACCTATTGTCGAGAAGGCGCTGGAGTATTTTGGAATAAGGAATTGGCACGTGATCAAACTTTCTTGGTTTCCTAGGAGCGTTCTGCTGCCTTTGATATTGGCCCTGGTGTTGTTGCTAAGGTGTTAGTTGAGCAGCAGAGATGGTTACAGCATTGACATATCGTTCCTCTTTCCTCTGGTCCTTTCGACCGTACACAGTGCTGGTCTCCCCTTATTTCTTCTTAGAGTAACCACCAAATAATTTCTTTCCACCATTACTATTAGAAGTACCATTATTAACAGATTGAATCTTCCTGAACTTCAATCCATTTTCTATATGCTCACCAAAAGTTACCACCTCAGCGAAACTAGAAGACAAACTGCAAGATACATAATAATGGTCTTGAAGAGTATTGGTGAAAAGGTCAATCATCTCCCTCTCCATCATAGGTGGTTAAACCCTAGCGACGAGTTCATGCCACTTTTGGGCATATTCTTTGAAACTTTCATCGGGCTTTTGTACCAAACTCTATAATTGAGTCTTATTTGGCGCCATATCAAATTGAATTGATATTGTTCAAGAAAATCTTCCACCAAATCTCTCCAATGTCTGATACGAGAACTCTCAAGCTGCATGTACCATTCCAAAGGTGCCCTAGACAAGTTGTCCTGGAAGAAGTGCGTCAACAACCTCTCATCTTCTGAGTACACAAACATCTTCCTGTAGTAAGATTTGACATGTGTTTTGGAGCAAGCGACACCAGTATACTTGTCAAAAAACGGAACTTTAAATTTCTAGGGAACCCTCACCCTAGGCACCAGACCTAAGTCATTGATATCCAGACCATGCATCTTTACTCCTTCAACAACCTTCAACCTTTCTTCAAGCAGACAAAACTTTTGATCATCCCCCAAGAAATTAGCTTCACTACCATGCACAGACAACATGTCATCATGAAAATCCATATCTGGATCCTGTCCACGAGGATTACCAGCAAGGAGATAAGGTGGAGGAATCGGTAGAAAACATCCCTAATTAAACTGCATGCTCTGGTCACAAGTGTGGCCATTAACATCCAAGTTCACAACTGACTGGGGACGCGGCTGCCCCACTGAGAAGTCTCCGAATTCTGGACACTCCCCTTCAACAGGAGGTCTCTTCACAAGAGCCCTAAACTCTTATTGTTCGCGGTTCATATTGGTGATGGCCTCCATGAACTTAGTCATCTGGGTAGCCATCTGAGCCCTGACTTTTGCAAGCTTCACTTGTACGAGTTCCATCTGACGTTGAAAATTGCTTCTAGTAGAATATCAGTGAGAGACTGGATTTGCAATTTCTGCTAAATAAAAGCAGAAACAAGATAAGAATTTCGGCCTGAAAAACCTATAATGCATGATATGTTATGATATGTGTAATACGGTGGGAGAACTGACTTGGGTGTTTTGTGTTTAATAGCAATTGTTTCGGATAGCAAGAGTCGCCACCGACTTTTATTTTATCCAATAAAGGAAAGGGTGAAAAGAACATGAAAGACCTTTTAAGAATTTTCTTGATTTCGGGGGGTATGTTATGAAAAGGGAAGGTGTTAGCACCCTTTTCGTCTGTAGTTATCTACGGGCTCTTAGTTGCTAGCTCACTTTGAAATGCTTTGTAAATGTGTTTGTGTTTGTTTGAAAGTATTTTTGAAAAGTGCCTTCGTTTAGGCGAACTTTGTAATGATTCTCGTCTCTATAAGAATGTATACAAAGTGTTGACTTTTGAAAATATTTCATGAAAGGGATGGTATGTTTGAAAGATGTTTTGTTTTGAAATGTTTGTGAGCAAGCAACTACGAGCATTCTACCTACTCAAAAGAAAGTATTTGTTCTTTTCCTCCTCCTTTAGATAGTGTTATCTTACCATTAGTTGGTAAGAAACCTTATCATTGGATGTGAAGGGACAGGCGTGGGTCATCGTACAGACTTAGAAGGCAACTTTGTAGGATACCTTAGCAATTTGTCGTAAGGGACTAAGATCGTTTACCGAAGGTAACATCGAAGGATCGTCGAGGGACTATGATCTTGTAATCGAGGGTCTTTGCTAAAGTATCCCACGTTCGAGGGACATGACTGTTTTTCATCTGAGGCAACAAGTGTGGGTTACCCTAGAGGTGCAAGTGTGCAAAGTGTATTATTTTCATGTATTTGTATTGAATTAGGGTTTCGTAATGCTTGATTTTATGTCTTGCCATACAAACCCTAATTACTAGCCATAATATGGAAAGTAAAAAATGACGGAAATTAAAAGTCCTACGCTATTACAATACTTTTGGGGATAGGGATACAAATTTACAAATGGGGAATATAAAGCAATAAAGTCCTAATTACTATTACAATCCAATTTAACAAGGCATAATAATAAAATGTACAAGAATATAAAGATAGTATAAAAGAAAGATGTTTTTATGGGTTTTTGATAGAAGGGGTTTTAATTAACCTAATTAAACTAATGAATTTTGCAAGAGAAACTAATTAATTAATTTATTCAAACCGAAAGACTAATTTTATTAAAAAGAAAATTAAATAAACCCTAAGTCTAATCATTTTTAATTCTAAAAAAAGGAAATTATTAAATAAGGAAATATTTTTAATGTTTTATTTATAAAAATAAATAAGGTAAAAATAAAATAAAATTAGAAGATTATTTAAGAAAATGTATTTTTTTATATTTTTGATAAAATAAATAAATAAATAAAAATGAAATAAGAAATAAAATATAAAATCAACAAAAGGATTGGGCTTGGTGTTAAAAATAAGTTTAGGGGTAAACAGAGCAAAAAGGGAGTCCAGGCCCAAGTTAGGTTTTTGTGTGAACAGAAAAATAAAATAAAAATGAAAATGGGCTTGTTACTGTAAGTAGTAATGGGGGTGAGGAGATATCAGAAAAATAAAAAGGGAAATTCCCAACAAGAGAGGCCCAGGCGCGCTGAAAAGAGAAAAGGGAGAAGAAAATCGCAAAAATATCAAAAGGATACCACTGGGGCTCGAACCCAGGTCTCTATAGTTCCAAGCTTTACGCACACGCTCTCTTTCACTGGGGTGGTTATAAATCTGGTATTTAAAACATAAACCAATAAATATATTATATACCTCGTCATGAACATGACAACATCTTCTTCCTCGCGCCAGGACCAGAACAACAATTTTGAATTTTGTAACTTGCTCATTTCTCAACTATTTTAGAAATTGTAAACATCAAACATGTTAGAAATTTCATCATGATTTCAAATATGTAAATACCTTAAACTATGGATCAAAGATGAACACGAGTTTCTGTTGGTACCAAATTTAACCTAACTTTTTCAGAAAGTTCAAACTCAAAATTCTCCATGCTCAGGCAATATAAATGAAATCTAAAAGCATGGTTAGCTTCAAGGAAATGATGTCTACATTTTATCTTTGAAAATCAAAGTCAAGTGATGCTTGTATGAAGAGTTGAAAGTTAAGAAAACTTACCTTGCAAATGGAGATCGTGTTTGGAGTTTGAGTACTCTTCAAGGTGTTGTAATGATCTGGTGAGCTTCACTGAACCTCTAGGAGACTATTGCAACGCTTACTTTGGATTGAGAGTGGTTGTATTGTTCTAGAGAAGTCAATATGCAAGTTACAGTTTTTGAAAATTGAGGATGGTGATAGAGGTGTTACAATCGTGTAACAGGTGTTTGGATAGGTTCTAAATGATATATGGATGCTTTTTTGATTGATTTTGATGAAGAACGCACGAGGAAGATGAGAGTTTGAGGTGTGAGGTCAGTAATTGCACAAAAATGAGGTTTTTATGCAATTCTGAGTTTGAGGAAGTTCGAGGGAGTTTCAAGGATTGTAATTTCGTTTCCTTGGCTTGTAAATAATGTCTCAATTTATAGGAAAAGGTTTGAGGACTTGAGGTGATCAGAATCACAAGATCACATGTTTATGGATTTTGACTTATTTTTTATGCAACCTTGACAAATATGGTTTCAAGACAAAGTACAAAGCTTGTAGGGTGGCTAGAAGCTTTAAAAAAAATTTCTATGAACTTTGTAGATGAAGTTTGTGTAGAAGGAACGAGTGCAAAGCTCAAGACAAGTTGACTTTGTGATCAAAGCAACTTTTCAAGAATGGCAATAGTGCCTTTGTGCCATAAATGGAAATGTAGCTTGGATAAAGTTTTTAATGCTTGGATAATAGCTCTAACAATTGGGTAAACCATTAATTATGGAGTGAATTTCAAGTTAGAAGCCTGCAAAGTAAGATTATGCAGCATAGTTATGAGATTTGGCCAAGAGTTCATCATCAAAATGACTTGTAATTCAAGAATGGATGCCCAACTTCCTGCCTTCGATTATCTTAGCTCAAAAATGATCTCTTCAAGTTCTTTGACATTTTTGAAATCTTAAAACATTGCATACAAATTTCATATTGACCATTTTGGCTAAATCATCTTGGGTCTAGGTGAAAATTGGCCAAGAAGTTAGGTCAAAAATCTGCATAAACTTGTCAAAATTTCACTAAGTGTTTTATGAAAAATGCCATGACTTCATGGGCTTATATCTTCAAATCTAATCATTTTTGGACATCAACCCTCTAATACAAATTTGTATAATTCATCAAGATCTACAACTTTCATGTTGAAACTTTTCTTTGAATCATCTTGCATCTTGGTGAAAAAAGGTCATGAAGTAATGAATTTATCAAGTATAAAATGTACTTAGAAATTTTCTAAGTCAGGAAAACTTTGAATTTTTATGGACTTTCTTGATTTTCTTGATTATTTTTTTACCAAGTTTGATATTTTTGAGTATCTTGATGAATCTTGATCTTTAAAAATCAATCTTGATCAAAAAGTCAAAGTTTGACTTTTTGTGTATCAATTGACTTTTCATCAGTTGACCCAAAACTCAACTATCAATCCATTGATCTTGGGAAATGACTTGAGTCATGAAATTAGGTCAAAATAGTATACTTGAATCCTTTAGATCATAACTCAAAACATTAAGTCATGTGTTAGGTCAAAAGTCAATGATTGGTCATTCCCAATCAAAACCCAATTTTGACCATTTTGCCCTTTTGATGATTTGAATGCTTTTCTTGAGGAATTGTGATCAAACCTTGATCAATTGATGAATATGACTTCAAAATATTGATATGGGCCAAAAATATTGAAGTTTGACTGTAGGTTGACCATAGTTGACTTTTTACCCAATACAGCTGATTTTCAGTCATCTGATCAATTGATTGAGAAAAATTATGATCTAAGACTTAAAACTTGGCATGAGTATTCTTGGAGACCCATAATGAACCATGAAAGTCTTTTTAAGCATTAGAAATCCAATTTCCCTTGTAAAAACCAAAACCCTAATATGGGGTCTCAGTGCTTAGGAGATGATTTGACCTAGTCAACACTTGTGCAAATCTGAGTCAATGAAGATTTTTTGTGAGAAATGTCTTGAGAGAAAAGAGGGAAAATTTTAGGGTACAACAGCTGCCACTGTTCAATCTTCTTAAACCTGAAGAGTTAGATTGGTATGTTTGCCATTCGTAACTTGAAGGTGGAAGATGATTGAACACTAAAGTGCCCAGAAATTTGCACTCGTTTGTGCACGAAATAGTGTTGTTGGTTGATTATCAAGAATGGGCTTAAGGATTCCATTTGGAGAGATGATGGAGAGTTTTTAGAGATGGGCTTATAGATGCCATCCCAAGTAACTGTTGATAGATTTTAGACTAAATCTAAATTTGACTTCTACTGGAAAAAAGCATCGGAGTAAACCTGGTGGCGATTTAAACTGAAATAGAAGATGTCCTTCGCCTATTTTTAACTGGAAGAGATAAATCTAAACCATAAGAGTTCCTTTGTTTGCCTGTCTTTAACTAGAAGAAATAAATCTAAACCAGAAGAGGTCTTTCGTTCGCCTGTTTTTAACTGGAAGAAGTAAATCTAAACCAGAATAGGTCTTTCGTTCACCTGTTTTTAACTGGAAGAAGTAAATCTAAACTAGAAGAGGTCTTTCATTCGCCTGTATTTAACTGGAAGAAGTAAATCTAAACCAGAAGAGGTCTTTAGTTCGCCTGTCTTTAACTAGAAGAAGTAAATCTAAACTAGAAGAGGTCTTTGATTCACCCGTTTTTAACTGGAAAAAGTAAATCTAAACCAGAAGAGGTCTTTTGTTCGCCTGTCTTTAACTAGAAGAAGTAAACCTAAACAAAAAGAGGTCTTTTGTTCACCTGTCTTTAACTGGAAGAAGTAAATCTAAACCAGAAAAGGTCTTTCGTTCTCCTGTCTTTAACTGGAAGAAATAAATATAAACCAGAAGAAGTCCTTCGCTCACCTGTCTTTAACTGGAAGAAATAAATCTAAACCAGAAGAGGTCCTTCGTTTGCCTATCTTTAACTGGAAGAAATAAATCTAAACCAGAAGAGTTCTTTCGTTTTCCTGTCTTTAACTGGAAGAAATAAATCTAAACCAGAAGAGGTCTTTCGTTCGTCAATCGATTCTTTCCTGAAAAGGGAAAGGGTTAACTGTAGGCGATATCATGATGTATGAAATGCATTGTGTAACGATGTTCTCAAAATAAATGAGATTATGCCATATGTTTCGTATGCATATATCATGATGTATGAATGTTATTGGAATGTATCTTTGTCTGGGAAAATAAATCCCTGACTATTGTTGTGGATGAAGAGTATGTATATCTTTAACTTTGTCTAGAATACTTCCGCTGGGGGTTCCTGTTTGTTGTCTGATGAAACACTGTAGGGGATGTTGATTTCTGCTTGGGGAGTAGAGTTCAAGAACCTTGGTTGTCCATTGCTCTATTTGGGAATTTAATTTTTCACATACACTGACTAGGGATAAAAGAGATGATATTCTGGTCGGACTCCAGGTTTTGCAGCAACTTTTTGGGGACAGCGGCAACCCTATTGGGGAAGAGGAGTTTTGTCAGTGTTTTGTTGTAGTCTAAGGAACAGACTCAAGTTGGGGAGATGGTAGTCTGTTGGGGAAATAAACCCTATTGAGGAAGACATTTTGGAGATTTTACTGGGGAAACAAATTCTTCTGGGGAAGAGATATGCAAGGTTTCTCTTTCAGTTTTTGAAGGCCAAACTCGACTGGGGAAGAGAATTTCTAGGAGATATGCTGATTGAAACTTCTGAAAGAAAATTGTATGAATTTACTCTGTGGGGATTTATGGACAGTATGGGTGTTATCCTGGCTCCTAGAGTAAGTATTTATTATTGTTCTTATGCGTATATTTGTTAACAGTTAATCATGTTCATATGCATATGTTCATTCAATTTTAGTCATTGGACGTTTTTGCAATCAAAACAGAAAAACAAAAAGTTTGCACTTCAAAGTATATTTGTATTGATAATTTGCCTATAAACGGGATTTTTTTTGTATAAAGAGAGAGAAATCCCAGTAAGAGGAAGTTGTCATGAAATGAAAAGAATACAAAGTGAAAACAAATATATATAGCCATGTGGAACTGATCTTATTGGGTTCCAACTCTGCTATTGCCCCTATGTCTTCGAACATCATCCCTTATCGTCAGAAGAAGTTGATTGAACTGATCTTGTACCATTTAAACTTTGACCTTGGTAGTAAAGCTGGTTGTAGTGATTCAATGGGACATAGTCGTACGCTTTTAACCCTTAACTTTTTCCTAGACCGACCTTTCAGGTTTTCAGTCCACCAGGATACCCTTTTTTGCCCAAACTTCCCTTGCGGGTTTTCGACTTGCCGGGTGTACAATCGTTTGTATATATCCCTAATTTTTTCCCAAACCCTTTTGGTTCGCCAGGATGCCCTTATTTTTGCCTAGGTATGTCAACCTAGCGGGTCGTTCTTATTCGTAGTATTTTTTGACTATGTCGGCATTCATAGGGTGCGAGAAATCTTCACCGTCCATAGTGGTTAACATCATGGCTATGCTAGAGAATACTCTCTTGACCATAAATGGCCCTTTGTATGTGTGAGTCCATTTTCCTCTGGGATCTCCTTGTGGTAGAATGATGCGCTTTATTACCAAGTCACCAGCCAGGTATACTCAATGTTTGATCTTCTTGTTTAATGCCATGATCATACATTTTTGATACATTTTACCATGACAAACAACAACCAGTCTCTTTTCATCGATCAAGTTCAATTGATCCAACCTAGTCTGAATCCATTTTCCTTCGCCTAAGTCTGCTTCTCTCATAATCCTTAGAGAAGGAATCTGAACTTCGGCAGGCAGGACAGCTTTTATGCCATAGACTAAAGAGAATGGGGTTGCCCCTATTGATCTTCGCGCTGAAGTACGATAGCCATGAAGAGAAAATGGTAGCATCTCATGCTAGTATTTATATGTCACCACCATATTTTGCACAATCTTCTTTATGTTCTTGTTGGAAGCTTCCACTGCGCCATTCATCTTAGGTCTGTATGAAGAAGAGTTGTGATGCTTAATATTGAACTACATGCAGAGTTCAGTAATCGTAGCATTATTGAGGTTGGTACCATTGTCAGTGATGATCCTCTCAAGGATGTCATACCGATATATGAGGTTAGGCTTGATGAATCGGGCTACAACATTCTTGGTAACTGAGGAAAATGAAGCTGCTTCGACCCATTTGATGAAGTAGTCAATGGCGACAAGGATGAAACAATGTCCATTAGATGCAGTGGGCTTGATTTCTCTGATCATATCAATGCCCCACATTGCAAACGGCCACGGAGCAGTCATGACATTTAAAGGTATTGGATGCACATGAACCTTGTCAGCATAAATCTGGCACTTATGGAAAGTCCTCGAATGGTGGTGACAATTAGTTTCCATAGTTGACTAATAGTAACCATCTCAGAATTCTCTTGGCCATAGTGTGTCCACTGGAATGAGTTCCAAAGATACCTTCATGCATATCTTCCATGATTTTCTCTGCTTCCTCCTTGTCCACATAACGGAGCAGAGTTGAATCATTGTCGCGCTTGTACAAAATTCCATTTCTTAGGAAGAACTTGGTTGAGAATCTCCGCAGGAATTTCTTGTCGTTGATTTAAGCTCCTTTAGGATATTCTTGTACTTCAATATACCTTTTCACCTCATGGAACCAAGGCATCTCCTCATCAGTGTCAATTTCACAACAGTGTATCGGTTCGTGAAATATTTCGATAGTAATTTTGGGAGCTTCATTGTCCCAATTGACCTTGAGCATAGATGACATAGTCATTAAGGCATCTTCCAACTGATTTTCTTCCCTCGGGATATGTTTAAAGGTGACCTCTTCAAAGTATGGTATCAAGGTTAGCACAAGTTCTTTGTAAGGGATCAGGTTTGGATGTTTGGTATCCCACTCTCCTTTAACTTGAATGATCACTAGGGCCGAATCTCTGTATACACTTAAGAATTTGATTCTTAGGTCAATGGCAGACTTAAGACCCAAGATGCAAGCTTCATACTCAGCCATGTTGTTGGTACAATCGAAGCAAAGTCTGGAAGTGAAAGGTGTATAGAAACCTTCTAGAGAAATGATCACAACACCAATTCCGTTATCCAATGCATTGGAAGCTCCATCAAAAATCATAGTCCATCGGGATCCTTGTTCAAGTCCTTCATATGGTCCAGGTTTTTCAAAATCGGTTATCATCATGATATTCTCATCCGGGAATTCAAAGTTCATGGATTGATAGTCATCAACAACTTGATGGGCCAAATGATCTACCAGTACACTTCCTTTGATTGTTTTTTGTGTAGTATACTGGATGTCATATTTAGTCAAGATCATTTTCCATCTGGCTATTCGTCCATAGAGAGTTGGTTTCTCGAAGATATACTTGATGGGATCCATTTTAGAGATCAATAGAGTAGTATGAGTCAAAATATATTGTCTTAGTCGGCGAAAAACTCATGCCAAAGCGCAACAAGTTTTCTCGAACAGTGAATATCTTATTTCACAGTCGGTAAACTTTTTGCTAAGGTAGTATATCGCATGCTCTTTTCGTCCAGACTCGTCATGTTGGCCCAGTACACACCCCATTGAATTGTCTAACACAATCAAGTACATGATAAGAGGTCTTCCTTCAACTGGAGACATTGGGATTGGAGGTTCTTGTAAGTACTCCTTGATCTTTTCAAAAGTTGTTTGGGAGTCGTCATTACATCTGACTACTTGATCTTTCTTCAACAGTTTGAAGATTGGTTCACAAGTAGCAGTTAAGTGAGAGATAAATCGGGAAATATAGTTGAGTCGTCCTAAGAAACCCCTGACCTCCTTCTCGGAATAGGGAGCTGACATTTCTTGTATTGCTTTGACTTTTGCAGGGTCGACTTCAATACCTTTTCCACTGACAATGAAGCCTAGGACTTTTCCAGATCTCACCCCGAAGATGCATTTGTTGGGATTCATCCTCAGCTTGTAGTTCTTCAACCTTTTAAGTAGCTTGTGCAGGTGATTAAGGTGATCTTCCTCAGTCTGGGATCTTGCTATCATGTCATCAACATAGACTTCTATCTCATGATGGATCATGTCATGAAACAAAGCCACCATAGCTCGTTGATACGTTGCACCTGCATTCTTCAGCCCAAAAGGCATGACTTTATAACAGAAGGTGCCCCGTGTTACACCCTAAAAATTTCCCTCCTAATTTCTTTTATCTGGCTTAAGTTTTTACATTAATCTTCATACATTCCATTAGGTCACTAACATAGCATACATTTGCATTTCAATAAAGCGCCTGAGATTCAAAGTTCAATGGTTGTGCGATATCAGGGTTTCACAATGATTAAGGTGTATATACCTGATAAAGCTAATTACCTCTAACTCTTCTGGTCATTCTGCAAGCAGTGAAGTTTGGAATTAGGGTTGTATCTTATGGCTATCTTGAGTCTCTCTTGGAATTAGGGTTGCATCACTTCTTGGATTTTCTTACAAAAGGTTGACTTTCATCTGAAGCTTTTTCTTAAGTGATGAGCATTTGGTTCCATCCAAAAGAGTGTGGGCTTTAGCATATATAATTTTGTGAATCATTTGCTCCTTTTTTGTGGGATAAGGGTTTTGATAAGAGTATTTATTCCATTGCGGTTTTATTAAAATTATCTTTCAGAATCAAAAGGTACATTCGTTGTTGAAGCTCCCAGAGGTTGATTATGGCATTGATACGGTGGAATCATCTATTCCTTACTTCATCAATTAGAGGTATGCGTATCATGTTTCAAAGTTGCTTTTATAGTTAACTATGGGCTTAGGATATCAAGCATTCGGGAGTCGAGATTTAATTCTGAGTCTATGGATTCATTGATCAAGCACACCATTTGAAGTTACCCGAGGTTCAACTTGTCATGAATGCTTGAGTTACATATGAGGATCGATTTAAGATGAAAAGTGGAATTAGGGTTGTGATCCATCCAATTCCATTAAATGCCAGAGATTAGGGTTTATTTCCCGACACCTAATCAAGATAATTGTGGTTTCTATTTAGAGTGTTTGAGCAGTGGCTTTAGTTATTTAAATTGAGGCTCAGAGATTTAGGGTTGGCGGCTTGTTGATACTAAAATTTATGACTAATATTATTTTGAATCAGAGTTTGATTTCATCGTCTCAAGTCGTATTCTCTTTCTAGGTATTCAAGTCCATATTGATTCAAGGGGATTTCCAAAATTGGTTTGTATCAAGCAAGATTCGTCATCCAAATTTCTATTCAAAATTCCACTCAAGGTTTTAATGTGCTCAAGTTAGTCGAATGTCATCAAGGTTCTTAAACTTTGTTTTGATCATGGTGTCAAAGAATCTGATTCGAACAAGATTGGAAAATTCGATTTCGAATTTCAAAGTTAAGATTGAATTTGGGTTCATTTATTGAAGCATTCATTCAATTATTGATGCCAAAAGTTCATAAGTTCAATTAATCATAATAACATCAAAAAGTCGTGTTCATAACGTTTTTAGTTTCTTAAAGTGGATAAAGGGTTTATGTCCAAATGGGAAATGTTGTACCCCAAAATTTGCCCTCTCATTTATCAAGATTTTCTCACAAGATCTCTTTAACTCAAGACTGGATAGGGTTTGATCAGCTCAATACATCTCATCTTACACTAATGACCCAAAATTAGGGTTTGAGTTTGCCCAAATATTTTTGGACTATTAATGCTTCATATGACTTTCAAACATCATTATTGACCCCTAAGTTTACTCATGACAAGTTTCAAATCTTAAACCACATATTTGAGCAGTCAATTGGACAATTGACCTAAAAATCAGCTATATTGGGGAAAAAGTCAACCATGGCCAATTTACAGTCAAACTTCATAATTTTTTATCCATATCAATATTCTAGACTCATATGTATCATTTGATAAAGTTTGGACCATAATTCCTCAAGAAATTTGATCAAATCATCAAAAGGGCAAAATGGTCAAAATTAGGGTTTTGACTAGGAAAGGGCAATTTCTGATTTTTGACCTGGAAAATGACCAATTGATTTGAAGAATGGTTTCAAGGGTTCAATTACATCATCTTGACCTAATTACATGGTTCAAAACATTGCAAATCCATTGGATAGACAGATAAAATTTACAATCAACTAATCAAAAGTCAACTGTATACTGAAAAGTCAAACTTTGACTTTTTGGTCAAAATCAAGTGCCAAGGATCACACATCAAAACATGTCAAAATGTGAAACTTTTTCATCAAGAAATCAAAGATTGAAGATTTGGTTTTAAAATTTGAAATTTTCTAAACTTAGAAATTTTTCTAAGTATAGAAAATTTCTTATTTTTTTCTCAACTTTAAGCCAAATTTCCACCATGATGCAAGATGATTCAAAGAAAGTTCCCAATATAAAAGTTGTAGACCTCCATAAAATATACAACTTTTCTTCACACATTTTCCCCTAAATATGCTTGGATCTCAAGATATAATTTTGTGATTACATGCCCATGAACTAAAATAACTTAGTGAAATTTTGCCCTAATTTAGGCAGGTTTTGGACCCAACTTCATGGCAATTTTTTACCTAGTTCCAAGAGGAATCTTGAAATGCATTTCAAAGATGAGTTATAGGAAACATTTCAAGCTTTCCAAAATGTCCAAGAACTCCTTGAGATCAGTTTTGAGTAGGGAGAATCAAAGAGATGAAATTGGAAATTTCTCACTTTGAATTCAAGCCATTTCATGAAGAAAAAATTCAAATCTGAACCTATGCTGCCTAATTCTTGCTTTAAAGGTCTCAAACTTGTTTCTCACTTCATAATTTAATGCTTACTCAGTTGAAAAAGCCTTAATCCAAGCGCTAGGGTCTTTGTCCAAGCTTTAATTCCATAAATGGCACAAAGTTGCCATTGCCATTTTGGAAAAGTTTAACTTTTGCAACTTTTCAATTCTTGAGCATTGGACCTGTCTTCTCTGCACACACAACTCCTACAAACCTAAAGCAATTTGTATAGAGCTTGTACCAACTCCAAGCAGGCCAGTACAAGCATGTAGAGACTTGTCCCTTCACTTTTCTTCAAAGGCAAGAAAGAGTGCAAAAGGGCTATAACTCAGAAATCTGTTGAGGATTGGATTAGAAACTTTCTCCATACTAATACACAAACATATTACAGCTTAGAACACGATTGCAAAGGTCCAAAAACACTCCAAAACTCCCTCTTACCAAAAACCTGTCAAAAACCTGCAGTTTGAGCATAAGCATATCAATCCACAAATTCACTCGTGCGTTTCAAGTTTTAATCACTCAAACACTTTACCTACCTCATATCTAAGTGTTCCAGACCATCATCCCTCCATTGTAACACCTCCTTCTCCATCTGCCATTTTTGTTTTTCAAGCTTGCAGGTTGACTTGGATAGAGAGTTTCAGACACTTTCAAAGCAAGGTAAAGATTGGAACATACTCATGGAGGTTCAAGCAAGCTAAAGGAACCTTCAGGCCTTCCTAAATCTCACTCAAACTCTATTCACGATCTCAGCTGAAAGAGGTAATAATTCCAACTTTTATCTCTTCATACAGGCATCCATTGGCCACGATTTGTGAAAGAAAAATGTAGATATTATAGTGCTGAAGCCAACCATGTGCATAGATTTCATTTCTGTTCATTATGTGTAGAGAATTTTGGAATTCAAATTTCTGTAAAAATTAGGTTTAAAATTAGGGCTTTCAAAATTCATTTCAATCTTTGATTGTTAGTTTCCATAAGTTACATGTCTGAAATCGTGGGAAAGAGTACTATCATTTCCATGTTGGAAGTTTCCATTTTCATGGAGAGATGAGAAAGATACAGAGCTTCTGGCCAGCTTGAGGAAGAAGATGAAGTACAGGGCAAGGAAGCTTTTTTTTACGTTATGTTTTTATTGTTTCATATAAACTAACGGATGTACATCCATCCCAGTGGCAAGGTAGCACGCTGGCAATGTCCAAGTCATGGGTTCGAACCTTGGCGCTACCTTTTAAATTTTTCTCATTTTTTCAGCTTCAGTTTTGGCATTTTTGGCAGTATGGGCTTGGTTCTTGGGCCTTCTTTTTTTTTCTTACACACTACCCCCTGTTTGCTTGCAGCACCCCTGGCCCAATCTTTTTATTATTTATTTTATTTTTCATATTTGTTTTATTAAAATATTTTCTTTAACACATAAAAATCATAAAAAATATAAGTATGATAAATATTGCATTTTTATTTTATTTTATTTTATTTTCACATAAAAAAATATATTTTGAATATATACTAACTATCTTCCTTAAATAAATTTGTAAAAATAAATTAAACTTAGATATATTCTTATCTTTTTTTTTATATATACTTGTAAATATTTATTTTAATATATAAAAAAAAGGACTAAATATTTTTCATAAATATTATTTATTATTTTCAATACAAAAAATACACACACAAAAATACTTAAAGAGCTTTATTTTCTTTTAAATTAGAAATTAGGGTTAACCATCTTTAAGAAATAATTTCCTTTTTTTTTAAATATTTTTAGGATTAGGTCAAGATTTCTTTTGCATAGAAACAAAACAAAATCTTTTTTTTCTTGCATATACACACATTGCATATTTAAATTATATTATATATTATTTATTTAAATATTTGTACAAATTCGATTTGGTTGTAATAGCTTAATTATATTTACATTATTGCAAATCCCCATTCATAATTTGTATTCCCCCCTCCCATAAAATGTTGTAATAGCGTAGTAATCTTTAAATTACGTGATTTATCGCTTTTACATACGATGCTAGTAATTAGGATTTGAGTGGAAAGATAAAAACAAATCAAATAGAAAACCATAAACCAAGATAAAATCAAAGGATGAAAATAACACATTTGCACACAAGCACCCTTAGGGTTTCTCCACTTGGTTGCCTTGTATAAAAATGGCCATATTACGCATGCGAAGTATCTTGGCAAAACAAACAAATACAAGATCAATGTCCCTCGATGACACTATTCAAAGTTGCCTTACAAAAATGATCTTAGTCCCTCAAAAAATACTAAGATACTTTGCAACATTGCTAATCATTGTTATACGATGACCCGCGCCCGTCCCGTTTACATCCAAAGATAGGGTTGCTTACCAAATCAATGGTAAGACAACAATGTCAAAGGAATAAAAAATGAACAAGAAAGACATTTGAGTAGGTAGATTACTTCTAGTTACTTGCTCTATTATCAAATAAATATCCTTGCTATTTTCGAAAACAAACACACACACATCTCCAAAATATTTTACAAACATTGAAAACATTTTTAAAAAAGACAAACATCTTTGTATACATTCTTACGAACGAGAATCATTACAAAGATTTCCTAAACAATGGCCTCTTTTACAAAATACTTTCAAAACCACACAAAGCACAATTTCAAACAAAAGCAAGTGATCTAGCAAGTAACTAAGAGCCCATGGAAAACCATGGATGAAAAGGGTGCTAATACCTTCCCTTTTCATAATCTACCCCCCGAACTCAAGAAACAATCTCAAAGGTCTTTCCTGTGCTTTTTCACCTTTCCTTTTGGATAAAAGAAAAGTCGGTGGCGACTCTTGCTAACCGCAACATTTGCGATAAAACGCAACACCCTCAAGTCAGTTCTTCCACCGCATCACAGAACTGGCGACTCTGCTGGGAAATATTCTAAAAGTGGGGTTACCTTAGGGCTAGATCACATTTATTTGCTTTCACTGTGTGACTTGTATGCTTTACATTATGGTTCTTTGTTTGGGTCTGAATCCTCCACCTGGATTTGGGATACATTATAGGTAAATAGCAATATGTTGTGGAAATTGTGCGGGGTGTACCGACATGGTCTAAGCAATAGCTTTGTTAGTGTGACATATTTGTGGGTACCGTTAGCCTTTAAGTCAATCAAAGAGAATACGAGGCCGCTGAGTGGTGTCATGAAGCACTAATGAACTTCTAGAACCCTTTACTTGACCAACTTAGCCTTTAGGATGTAGTGAGATGACCGCTTCGGTGCAGTCCGAAGTTGGTAGATACTCGATACTACACTCATTGAGGGTTGGTTTCTTGGGATATTTCGGTCGCCAGTAAAAAGGCTTGAGCTGAAACAATGACCAAAGAAACAATCCGGTGATATTGAGCTCCTTAGAACCCGGTTACTATTACTAGGACAGGTTTAAGCCAACTAAACTTCAAGAGGGTACTTACCTATAAAACCCCAATGCAAGCCTAAACTAAGAACTTGTTTGTTTTGCTTGTATATTAATACTTGTACATAACATCATGGACATCATGAGCATCATATGCATTCACTAACCATTTCAAGGATTTTGGAGATTCATCTTTGTTCTTGTTTTGTAGGATATGGATTCAATTCGCAGGAAAACTATCCAAGTCAACCTTGTAAGAATTCCTCCACAACTTAAGGAGCTAGCTTCGAGGATCCTTGAGAACTCTCCATTCACCGAGAGGCATGGTCGTCTACTCAACTTGGTCACCTCCAACACAGAGGAGGATATAATGAAGGTGCTCTTCCAGTTCTTTGATCCTTTGCACCATTGCTTCACATTTCCCGACTATCAGCTTGTGCCTACCTTGGAAGAATTCTCCCAACTCTTGAGGATTCCCATTCTCAATCAACTACCTTTCAACGGTACAGAAAGAGACCCAAAGCCAGAAGAGATTTCTCAAGCTCTGCACTTGCACTCATCTGATGTCACAACCCATTGGGAAACTAGAAGTGGTGTCAAAGGCTTCTCAGAAAAGTTTCTATTTGAAAATGCCCAAAGTTGTTGGAATTCCTTAGACTTGCAATCCTTTGAGAGTATTGCGGCTCTCCTCATCTATGGGATGGTTTTGTTTCCCAATCCTGACCAACTCATAGATGTGAGTGCCGTCAAAATCTTCATGTCACGCAATCCGGTGCCTACATTAGTAGAGGATATCCTACACTCTTTTCACACTCGCACGATGAGGAAAAGAGGTGTCCTTATGTGTTGCACTCCTCTCTTGGCAAGATGGTTTATTTCTCATCTTCCCCAATCAGTCTTAAAGAATGAGCAAGGTTCTAGGTGGTCACAAAGATTAATGACGCTCAAACATTCAGATATTCATTGGTGTTCTCGATCCAAAGAGAATGTTATCATTGTTGACCGTTGTGGGGAATTTCCTAATGTTCCTCTACTTGGAATTAGGGGAGGCATCACCTACAACCCATGCTTAGCTCTAAGACAGTTTGGTTATGCCCGAAGGGATGGCCTGCACGAGATGTTGATTCAAGGCTTGGTATTCAACTACGACAACGACGATCAAGGTCTTCGCAAGAGATTCATCTGAGCATGGAGGATGAAGGAAAATTGCGATCATAAACGCAGCGGAATTTAAAATTTTCCTTTAGCGATCCTTACGAATGAACATGGTCAGTGATAGAAATATTTACCTCTTGTGGCGATTCAGACCTTTGATGTTGTGATCACGAGCGTTGATGAAGAACAACGCCTCTACTCAGTCCACACGAACAGATCGCTTCCGGTCACAGTGCTAGCTGATCACGAACGGAAACCTTGAGTGAGAGAGAGAATCAAAAACGAAATTGCATCAAGTGAAATTGCTTCATCACAAGGGATCTATTTATAGAATCACTCGTGTGGGCTACAAGCTAAAAGCCCAATTAAGGCTATAAGCTAAAAGCCCAATTAAGCTTATGGACATCATACCTTATGATGTACCATATATCACTTATCCACGTGGTACCTTACCACTTTCCGTATTACACTTAAGTGCACCGTACCTTACGGTGTTCCTTATTTATTCTATCTCTCATCAACCTGTCCTTATGTGTGTGACCCAGTAGGTTTTCGCGACGTTGGCAATTATATTAAATTACACATTTTAATATAATAAACAGTGAGCGGTATATAGCAACACATCACTGTTACCCAAGTCACGAAAATGTCATGTGATCTGACCAAACATTTTCCGTGATAATAATTGTGTTGTACAATTACCCTTTTGCCCTCATGTCTATATTGAACACAAGGCATACACTGTGTCACCCTTGTCCAGTTCAATATTGGGCCCTTAGACATTTATCCTGTTATGCAGGATGAGCAAATTCCATCTAGGTCACTCATGTCCCTTAGCATGCTTTGTGAAGTACCCATCAACCGTCTTTATAGTCATCCAGTTACGGATGACGTTTGATCAGCAATAAAGTACTTGACTCTACATCTAGGGTCCATAGTGGTTTCAGGTCGAAGGGTGGTATACACCATTATCATCATGAGAATAACTTATGACACTTTGCATAACATTATATGTAGTATTCTCATAGCGGGTCAATCCAGTATAAATATTACTCCTAATATTCATACCTATGTCAAGACTTGATAACTCCTTATCTATGATCCATGAGATGTGATCATCAATCTATCTTCATAATAATCTTAATGCTTTAATGTTATCCCACTTCACATTAAAGCTTGACTACGGATACTTTAAGAATAGTGTCTTATGTTTAATGGGATCTCATGATTAAGTCACACTTAACATTTCATTAAACCAATAAACCATTCTAGGGACTTTATTATTTTGGAAAGAAAACATAATAAAGAAATGCCTTTTATTATTAATAAATAATTCGATACAAGTACCAAAAGTATTGGCCTCTAGGGCTTACACCAACAGAGGATGCTAAACAAGGTGGATAGCAAGACTTTGGGACACAAGAATTCCATCCCTCTCTAGCCTTACCTCAAGTGGGTACGAACCCGCGCTCAAAGTCTTATGATGCCTTATCCTTCCATTCTCCCAGTGATCATTGAGCTTGTTAAGGAGGGAGAAGTTCCATACACTATCCTACATCCTGACATGCCCACATCTCTTGAAGACCTACAAAGGGATTGAATACAGCTCAAAGGAGAGCGAGGTACTTTCGAAGCCCAATTCTACGCAAGCGAGAAGAAGGTTTTGGAACTCACTAGGCTACTTCATGAGAATGCGCACTACCTTTTTATCTTAGAGTGTTGCATTATTTTTCCCAAGGGGCATTGATGTACTCAAACTCTATCTTATTAATATAACGTGTGTTTCTTTTGTCTAAAACAAACTTGAATCTTTAAAAATCCTTGAAAACATTACATATGCACATATCATTCATCATAACATGAACAGGTCTTTTGCAACAAGTTTCCTCATCTCTCTACTGTTTATTTCAGTAAGATGGATCTCAAACAGACAGTCAAAGATCTTCAAGTTGAAAACACGCAGTTTCAACAGTTACTCATGACCCTAGCCAAGGGGCAAGAAGAGTTGAAAACTCTGTTAGCTGAAGAAAGAAAGAAGAAAACAAAGAAGGTCACTGGGGTTTTGAACATGGGGAGAAGGTTTCAAGGACAGACTAGAAGAACCTTGAATTTTGCAACAACATCTGGTGAAGGAGAGGGAAAAGGAAAGGAAACAGCGGTCCCGTCTGAGTCTGAAGAGGAGGAAGAAGAGGATGACTACTCTAAGGAACATTATCCTCCAGCAGATGATAAGTAAAGACATCTTGAAGAGCATTTGAGCACTATGGAAATACAAAAGGTGTCAGGTCTAGACTTTGAAGAATTGGGACTAGTTTCGGGAATTGTGATCCCACTGAAGTTCAAAGTGTCATTGAGTGCAAAATATGATGGGGTGTCATGTCCTAAGATGCATCTCCGATCATATATGAGAAACATTCATCCGCACTCTGCCGATAAAGACCTGTGGGTGCATTTTTTCCAAGATAGCCTATCTAGAACACAACTCGATTGGTTTTACCAATTGGAAAGGGCCAACGTCCATAACTGGGAAGATCTTGCCGCAGCTTTCTATAAGCAATACCAATATAATGCTGATTTGACGCCTACCTGTACTCAACTACAACGTATGGCCATGGCTTCCAATGAGGGTTTCAAGGATTACGCGCAGAAGTGGAGAGATCTAGCTGGGAGAGTGCAACCCCCTCTGTCTAAAAGGGAGTTGGTGGATATGTTCTTAGGCACTCTATCAGGCCCTTTATTCAACTATCTGATTGGGAGCTCATCTGCAGGATTTACTGAGTTAATACTAACCGGAGAGAGGGTGGAAGCTGGCATAAAAATTGGAAAGATTTAGAAGGATTCATCTTCCTCTACAGCTGTAAGAAAGCCCTTCATTGGGAAGAAGGAGGTATCTGCTGTATATCCATAAAGGAATCTAGGGAGAGTTGAACGCCAACCAATGGTAGGGGCTATTATGATCCCAAAGCCTACATATGATCAACCAAGAAGTAACCAACCGAGGGTGGAAAGGCCAGTCCGACAATTCACCAGAATTAATATGACTCTAGCCCAAGTTCTACTGCACCTTCTGAAATCCAATTTGGCAATTTAAAAGAAGCTCCAAAGAACCCCAACACACCATCCCCTCATTATCACCCAAATGTCCGTTGCGCATATCATTCTGAAAGTCCGGGTCACGACACTAACAACTGTTGGGCCTTGAAAAACAAAATTCAAGATCTTATAGAGGCAAAAGAGATTGAGTTTGATGCGCCCGAGAAGCCAAACGTCATTTCTTCTCCTATGCCTAGACATGGTCACAACACCAATGTGATTGAAGAATATTTGTTTGTTACCACAATTGATGAACTCTTGACTCCACTCCCAATCATTAAGATAAACTTGTTAAAGGCTGGTGTATTCCCAGGTTGTAATGAAGACTTCCATCTTTGCTTATCCTCACCAACTGTTTGCCCTTTTTTGAAAATAGGCATTCAACGCTTGATAGACAACAAAGAGATTCTGTTTGAAAGTACTCCTGTTTCACCTGTTCCTGTTGAAGATGTTTCAATCGTAACCACCTCCGCCAATTCTTCCAGGGTCTCTAAAAGACCCGTTAGAATTACATCTGTTCCAAAAGCTACTCCTCTTATAATCACAACGCCTGGGCCAGTCCCATACGAATCAGATAAAACTGTGTCGTGGAATTACGGTGGGGACATCTACTACCATGGCATCAAACAAGATGGGATGGCCGCCGAAGAGATAAACTCCGAAGAAGAAGACTCCGACATTAGTAATATTTCTGGTACCAGTAAGATTACCCGAAGCGGTAGAATCTTCTCTCCAGAAATCCCCCCCCCCCCCCCAAAGGCAGTTTTTGGACCCGTGGCTGCTCCAAAGATTACTCCTGTACCAATAATCATCTCTGCAAGTGCTCTTATCGACAAAGACGATACAACCCCTGTTGTCATTCCTACCAACACTCCTGGTGCTGAAACTCGAGGAAAAAGTATTCAAGTAGAGCCTGTCTGGACGAAGGCTCAACCACTGACTATCCCCGAAACCTCCAAGAAATAAATGGAGAAGATCCTGAGAATAATAAAGAGGAGCGACTACGACGTAGTTGAACAGTTGGGGAAAACTCCCTCCAAAATTTCCATGCTGGCATTGTTACTGTGTTTCGAGGCACATGTGAAAGCTCTGGTAAAGTTCCTAAAGACATCCCATGTGCCTCAAGAGACATCGGCTGACCAATTTCAAGATTGTGTGGCCAGTTTGACGGCGGATAATGGCCTAGGCTTCTCGGATGCTGATCTAACACCAAGGGGAAGAAAGCACAACGAGGCATTGCATGTCTCTGGAATGTAGAGGCACAAATTTGTCCCATGTCTTGGTGGACACTGGCTCATCTTTGAATTTTTTACCGAAGAAAGCTCTCGACAGACTAGACTGCAAAGGACTGACGCTAAAACCCAGTAACATAGTCGTAAGGGCATTTGATGGCTCAAAGAGGATGGTACACGGGGAGGTGGATATCCCCATAAAGATTGGGACTCAAACTTTCAACTAAACCTTCTATGTAATGGACATCCTCCCCTCTTACTCCTGTCTGCTAGGACGACTATGGATCCATAATGTTGGCGCTGTCACCTCGACACTGCACCAGATGCTGAAATATCTGGTCCAGGGAAAGATTATCACTGCCCACGGAGAGGAAGAATATATTATTAGCCACCTCAATTCCTTCAGGTGTGTGGAATTGGACGGAGAATTCATTGAAACTCCTTTTCAATATTTCGAAGAAGTCCCCCAAGAGGTAGCAGTAACTAAGAATGTGTCCCATGTTCCCAAGATTACAAGACCTCCACTCCGGATGTCATCTCTAAAGGACGCCAAGGCAGTAGTAGAGGATGGTGGATGCACCATCTGGGGGCAACTCCCGGATATTCGATATAAATCTGACAAGTTTGGTTTAGGGTTCACTTCAAGTGCTCAAAAGGTTGTACGTCATGCCCGTGCTGGAGGGGCCCTTTGAAGATTAGCAACCGAGAGGTGAATGCGGTAGAAGACGGTGAAGAGGATTGCAACTTGGAGGATTGGATCTTTCCTACTGTCAACGGAGGACTTCGCAATTGGGAGGCCAAAGACTTTTTCCCAATAACTTTCATCCCTCAGTAATTTATCTTTACATTTCTGTTGGACTTGTAATATTCACAAACAATTCGCACATTTAAAACCTTGTGTCTTGCCCGAGGAACAATGGTCCATTTGTAAGGGTTATTATTTCATCTTCCTATGACATTCAATGAATCATGGACGTTTTTCACATACAAACTTTTGTGCTCATTGTTTTCTTTTAAATTTTATTTTTAAGGATGGCTATGCCCTTACACACACCCACACTCACAAATGCAGGTACCCCTCCATTCCGGATCCCATGGGTAACGATATTGCTATGGCCTTTAGTGACTCTGAGGATCTATTCTACCAAGCCGAAGACGAAGTTGAGGAAGATTGTGAAGTACCAGGGGAACTGGACAGACTACTACAACAAGAGGAAAGAACCATTCAGCCTCACGAGGAACTTGTGGATACAATCAATCTGGGTACTAAGGAGGATAAAAAAGAGGTCAAGGTGGGTGCCAATCTGGAGCCCAGTATCAAGGAGCGTCTGATTCAGCTGTTGCATGATTATGTTGAGATCTTTTCCTGGTCATATGAAGACATGCCAGGACTTGATACAAACATCGTGGTACATCGTCTTCCTACAAGAGAAGACTTTCCACCGGTAAAACAAAAAGTCCTCCGCATGAGACCTGATATGTCAGAGAATATCAAAGCGGAAGTCATGAAACAATTCAATGTTGTATTCTTAGCTATCACTTCCTATCCCCAATGGGTTGCCAACATTGTTCCCATGCCTAAAAAGGACGACAAAGTACGAATGTGTGTGGACTATAGAGATTTGAATAGGGCCAGCCCTAAAGATGATTTTCCACTCCCCCACATTGATATCCTGGTTGACAATACAGCCCAGCACAAAGTGTTTTCCTTCATGGACGGATTCTCAGGTTATAACCAAATCAAAATGGCACCTGAAGACATGGAGAAAACTACATTTGTCACACAGTGGGGCACATTCTACTACAAGGTGATGCCATTCGGACTGAAGAATGTTGGGGCAACCTATCAACGCGCCATGGTAGCTTTGTTTTATGACATGATACATCATGAAAAAGAGGTCTACGTAGACGATATGATAGCCCGATCACAAACGGAAGAAGAGCACCTTGATCACTTGCAAAAGCTGTTTGAGAGATTGAAGGAGTACAAGTTAAGGTTGAATCCAAACAAGTGCACATTCGGAGTACAGTCCGATAAACTTTTGGGTTTTGTCTTCAGTAACAAAGGTATTGAGGTAGATCCTGCCAATGTTAAAGCAATACAAGAAATGCCTTCTCCTCGTACTGAGAAGGAAGTCAGAGGATTCTTGGGACGCCTGAACTATATTTCCAGATTCATTTCTCACCTAACGGCTACTTGTGAGCCAATCTTCAAACTATTGAAGAAAGATCAAGTAGTAAGATGGAACGATGAGTGTCAGGTTGCTTTTGAAAAAATCAAAGAGTACTTACAAGAGCCTCATGTTTTGATGCCACCAGTCGAGGGAAGAACACTGATCATGTATCTGGTTGTTTTAGAGAACTCAATGGGGTGTGTATTGGGGCAGCATGACGAGTCTGTCCGAAAAGAGCATGCTATTTACTACCTGAGCAAAAAGTTTACCGACTGTGAAACCAGATATTCACTGCTCGAGAAAACTTGTTGCGCTCTCGCATGGGCTGCTCACCGGCTAAGACAGTATATGCTGACTCATACTACCTTGTTGATATCTAAGATGGATTCGATAAAATACATCTTCGAGAAGCCTTCTCTATCTGGGAGAATAGCTAGGTGGAAGATGATCCTAATAGAATATGACATACAGTATACTACCCATAAAGCTATAAAGGGCAGTGTATTGGCTGATCACCTTGCTCACCAAGCTGTAAAAGACTATCAGTCTATGAAGTTTGAATTCCCGGATGAAGACATCATGACATTAGACAACTGTGAAGAAATCAGGCCATATGACGGACCTGAACAAGGATCCTGATGGACCTTGTTCTTTGATGGGGCATCCAATGCACTTGGTAATGGTATCGGCGCTGTACTCATATCTCCGTAAGGGTGTCATACTCCTTTTACTTCCAAACTTTTCTTCAACTGTACAAACAACATGGTGGAATACGAAGCGTGCATCTTTGGTCTCAGGGCTGCCATAGACTTGGGAATCAAAGCTTTAGATGTGTTTGGAGATTCATCTTTGGTCATCAGCCAGATCAAAGGGGAATGGGACACTAAGCACCAAAATACTATCCCTTACAAAGAACATGTTTTGGCCTTGCTACCACATTTTGAGAAGATTACCTTCGAACATTTTCCGCGAGAATAAAATCAGCTAGCAGACGCTCTAGCCACAATGTCATCTATGTTTAAACTTAATTGGGATAACGAGGCTCCCCAGATCACCATTGAACAAATGGATGAACCAACACATTGTCACGAGATTAATGCTGAAGAGGTAGTGGACCAGCCTTGGTTTCATGAAGTCAAGAGGTATCTCGAGGCTCAAGAATATCCAAAAGGAGCTTCAATCAATGATAAGAAGTTCTTAAGGAGATTCTCTGCTAAGTTCTTCCTTAGTAATGGCATCCTGTACAAACGCAATCATGACTCCATTTTGCTTCGGTGCATGGATAAGGTTGAAGATAAAAATATCATGGCTGAATTACATGACGGTACTTTTGGCACCCACTCCAGTGGGCATACGATGGCAAAGAAAATCCTATGGGCAGGCTATTATTGGTCTACTATGGAAGCAGATTGTTATCAACACTCTCGGACTTGTCATAAGTGTCAAATTTATGCTGACAAGGTGCACGTACCCTCAGTTCCTCTGAATGTCTTGACGGCTCCTTGGCCCTTCACTATGTGGGGAATTGATATGATTGGAGAGATCAAGCCTACAACCTCCAATAGACACCGTTTCATCCTGGTGGCTATGATCGGTGGGAATGAGAACTGTCTGTTTTTGGAATGCTGGTTCGCGTTTTGCGTTTGTTTTTGCAAAATGTCGCGGTGAGCAAGAGTCGCCACCGTCTTTTATTTTATCCAACAAGGAAAGGACAAAAGCACAGAAAAATTCCTTTTTGAGATATTTCTCGGGTTCGGGAGGTAGATTATAGAAAGGGAAGGTGTTAGCACCCTTTCTATCCGTGGTTATCCACGGGCTCTTAGGTAATTGCTCATTATGTTTTCAAAAGTTTGCTTTTCTTCGTGATTGTGGGTTTGAAAAGAGTTTTTGTTTGAAAGGGGTTTAAGTGCGAAAAGTTTTGTTTTGTTTTTAAAAGGAGCAAGTACTTAAGAACATCTACCTACTCAAAAAGGAATTAAACTGTGCAAGTGTCCTTTAGACAACGCTATCCCACTATTGAGGAGTAGGTAGTATCGTCGTTGGATTTTTCGGGTTAATTCGATTAAGGGACGTGTGGTCACTAAAGCAATGTTAGAATGCCTTAGCGGTAACCCTAATGTCTTAGATCATTTTATCCGAGGCAACGGTTTCGAGGCAACTTATGATCTTTGGACAAGAGGGCGACCTCTAAAACTTCCTATACTTAATGACCACGTTCGAGGCAACCAAGTGAGGTGTACCCTAAGAGTGGCATGTGCGAGTGTATTGTTTTTTCAGTTATATTATCTTTGTACATGTTATGGGTGATCTATTGTTGATTTTAAATTAAGATTGATCTTGTCATGCATTGCCTATTATTCAAACATCTAATAGTTCATGGTTGCGGAAATTAAATTGCGGAAAATAAATCTTAGCTATTACAAGGCGTCGGGTATTTACATCGCCAAAGACAAACCCTTAAAAATTTAAATTGCGAAAAGTAAATAAAAGCGATAAATAAATAAATAAAATCCTAAGTTAAAAATTATTACATTCCCGAAGCAGTTATAATATTGGATAAAAATAACACGCGCGCGAGAAAATTAAATCGGAGTATCTTAGGGTTTTGACCCTTTTTATTAAAGAAAGCATATTTTTGTTTTTTTTTTAATTAAAAAATTAGTCTAAATTAATAATTGAATTAATTAATTAAATGAAAATATTTTTGGGTTTTTATTTTAATTAGGGAAATAAAATAAGAATGGTTAAAAATATTTAAAAAACTAATTCTAAATCAATTTTAATTTATTGCAAAAGATATTAATATTGTACCTAATTAAAAAACTAAATTAATTAACTAAAATTTATTTACAAAAATAATAAAATAGTGAGATTAATAAAAATATTGTTTTTTGGGTTTTCTGATTTTATATAAAAAATGTTAATTGGTTAATTAATTAATTAAGATAATAATAATAATAAAATAAATAAATGAGAAAAAGAAATAAAATGTAAAGAAATATTCAGGGGGGGGTGGGCCTGAAGAAGGTGTTTGAATGGCAATTCCCAGGCCCAGAACGCTTCAGCCTTGTTGGACTTTTTGAGATCCAACGCGTGCTTGTTGACCAAGGAGCAAGGTGGTCCTTCAACTTTAGCCAATAGATCTGCCTGGTGGGCCACTTGGCATTTGATGGGATGAAGATCATGGTGATCCACGCTTTGGAGCGCTGCACATGAGTACCTGAAATAAAATTGCATAAAGTTTTGGGGGACCTGGGATTCGAACCCAGGTCCCATTGCTCATATGCCAGCGCGCTCACCAACCCAACCAACCTGCTTATTCGTTAATGAGATACATAACAAATATTATATGGACAATAATTAACTATGCCTGGGAAAAAGAATAAAAAAAGCGCGTGTTTTCAAATAGACCAATGGGAGGGCGACGTCTGGTCGTATTCTCCAACAAAACTCTGGTTCGTTTACCTGCGGATTTTTATCCACAGGAAGATCCATAGGACATTTCAAAAATCTCTCCCAGGCCATGAAAATACCATCCAAGGACATGGATGTGTTCGTCTTTGCTTTCTGAATATCCCTATAACCATTGTTTGATCCAATTTTTCCTGTAACTCAAATGCCTAAAAACACCACATGTAAACCCTAGATTCGGGCATCATTATACAGGCCATGAAAATCAAATTGGATAATGCCAAAACGTTCTAAATCAAATAATAAACACAAATATGCCAAGATTTTAAAGAAAATATGCAAGAATATGATTTCACGATATCATGTCCAGAGTAAGGTTCGTGGATACTTACAGTGAGTTTCAGGTTGTCTTAGGGCTTGGTTTTGATTGCTACAGTTTCAGGAGATGCCAAGGAAGAGAGCTACGTCAAGCTTTTGGATTGAATCGTGCTCCAATGTTGTTTTTGATCTCCCACTTTTCAAGCTTTTTTGCAAACTCGTTCTGGCCGTTTCAACAGTATATTGTGCGTGTCCTAGGTCTGCTTCACTTGTGTGCATATAATGGAATGTGTCTAGGTCAAAATTTGGGCCATAATCCTTATGCATTGAAGATGGAAGATTTGTTTGATCACCATTGATAAGCTTTCCATATTTGCATCAAATCTGAGATTTTGTGCATGTTTTGACTTGGCACGAATTTGATTGAGTGTTATATGATATTTGCAAGCTGTAATGACCACAAAAATCTTGTTACATCGATTTTTTAGATTTTATTTGATTTAATATTGATTAATAATAAATTAAATCAATAAAAATGAAATAAAATAGAAAAATAGATGAATGTCCATGAAATCAAATATGGGACACGTGTGTGGCATGACAAGACTATATCAAGTGGAAAAAAGTGGGCCCTTTTGTCAAAAATTGGAGTTTTGAGGATAGTTGTCTTTTGGCCATTTTGGAAAAATGTCCAACTTCAACAATGCATAACTTCCTCAATTTTGAATTTTTGGAGGGTTTCTTGGACTTTTTAGAAACCTTGAGATGTCTTCTAATCAACCCTTTTTGTCTCATCTCATTTTGATGTTCCATGCTCAAGTTATAAGCTTTGGAAAAAAGGTGTTTTGTTGACTTTCAAAAGTGACCTATAATGTCCAAATTTGTAACTTTTTGTGAGTGCATTTATTGATATTGGAGTGTGAAGATGGATTGTATGAAATTGCATCATCTTCTAAATGAGCTTTGGATGGGTCATTTCTCATAAAGTATGAGAAAGTTATGCTTGGTCAAAGTTGAGTTGACTTTTCCTACAAAACCCTAATTTAGCAACTTTTGAATCTTGATGAATCTTGAGCAATCCTTGATGAATCATGATCAACCCTTGATAAAATTATGAATTATCCTTTAAAATTATAATGTTGACAAAAAATATTGAGGTTTGACTGTATTTGGGTCACAGTTGACTTTTGCTCTAGCACAGTCGATTTTTGGACTTCTTGAGCAATTGACTGACCAAACTTCCTCTGCAAGGCTTGAAATTTGACTTGGATGAACTTGAGAACATATTAGGACATTAGGGAGAACTTGAGGTCATTTGGATGTAAGGAACTTGATGCAACACAAAACCCTAATTTTGAATTGACTGCCTTAGGAGGTGCTTTGACTGTCCAACCCTTGAGCCAACTTGAGCAACTTGAAGATCATTCTTGACAAATATTGAGGAATATGGGAGGGAAAATTTTGGGGTACAACAGCGGCCATTGATTATTTTACCAAGTGGGTTGAACCAGCTTCCTTCGCATCTGTTACGAAGAATGTTGTTGCCCGCTTCATTAAGCAAAATCTCATTTGCCGGTACGGTATCCCGAAAAGGATCATCACTGATAATGGTATAAATATTAACAACACTATGATCACCACCTTGTGCGAGTAATTCAAGATTCAGCATCACAATTCTTCTCCCTATCGGCCAAAGATGAATGGTGATGTCGAGGCTGCAAATAAAAACATTAAGATCATAGAGAAAATGACAGTCACATACAAAGACTGGCATGAGATGTTACCATTCGCTCTCCACGGGTACCGTACCACGGCTCGCACATCAACCGGGGCAACACCTTATTCTTTGGTTTACAGCATGGAGGTTGTCTTGCCTATTGAGGTCCAAATCCCTTCTCTGAGGATTATGAAGGATGCAGGTTTGAATGAAGACGATTGGATCCAAACTCTACTTGATCAACTGAACTTGATTGATGAAAAGAGACTTACTATTGTTTGCCATGGTCAAATGTATCAAAAATGGATGATCAAGGCTTTCAACAAGAAAGTCAGGCGCCAAGTATATCAAGTTGGGGATCTAGTGATCAAACGTATCATTTTGCCACAAAGTGATCCCAGGGGAAAATGGACTCCTACCTATGAAGGACCATTTCTAATCAAGAACATATTCTCCGGTGGGGCAATGATCTTGACCACCATGGACGGCGATGACCTGCCACACCATGCGAACACAGACATAGTCAAAAGATACTACGCATAAGAGACCCGCTAGGTTGACACACCTAGGCAAAACAAGGGAATCCCAGAGAACCAAAGAGGTTCGGGCAAAAATTAGGGGTAAAATAAAAAAAATATGTACACCCGGCAAGTTGAAAACCCGAAAGGGAGACTTGGGCAAAAAAGGGTTTCCTGGTGGACTGAAAACCCGAAAGGGCGGTCCAGGAAAAAATTAGGGAATTAGAGCGTATGACTATGTCCCGTCGGATCACTTTATGAACAACCTTTGACTCCCACTGACAAACTCGGAGTTTCTGATCAATTCAATCATCTTCGGACGAAGCAACAAATAGACAAGATTTTGTTTTATGGCACCATTTTCTTACTAGAATGATTGCCTTCTTTGTACAAAATACTTATTCAAAATCAATACAAAGATACCCCTTTGAAAGTGCAAAAATTATTTGTCTTTTCTTTACGATTGTGTTTTGTTTTCAAAAACGTCCAATGATTCATTGATGAACATATGCATTTGAACATAATTACTGTTTACAAATAAACAAAATGAGAAAGACAATTACTGATAGGTGGAAAGAATAGGAAAATGTCTCTAGGCTATTACCCAAGAAATACCCACAGTACGTCATTTGAATCCCCAGTAGAAATCGTCAAATTTCTCAAGATTCCCCAAGCAGATCTTACAAGCAGTACATGGCGTCACCCTCACAACAGAATTTACTTCTCTCAACAAGAGTTCGTCGGTACTTCAACTTCAAGACATGGAAGTTTCAACATAGCCTCAGCAGCATTCAAGGATTTATTTTCCTCAATCATACAGTAATATAGCAGACCAGCTTACATGCACGTACATTGCATCCATATATCATAAACATTGATAAAACAAATACATTGCATCATACATTTCATGCAACATAACTTTGTGTTTCAGCTAACATTTTACCCTTTTCAGGATAAGATTAACAGATACCATTAACAATATGCAATCATGATACAGTGCAGATACGCTCCAAACACGGATGCCATTCTAATACTCATTCAGATTCAACCTTTTGATACAGTTCAGATAGGCTCCAAACACGGATGCCATTCTGATGCTCATTCAGATTCAGAATTCAGATACAGTTCAGATACACTCCATACACGGATGCCATTCTAATGCTCATTCAGATTCAACCTTTTGATACAATTCAGATACGCTCCAGACACGGATGCCATTCTAATACTCATTCAGATTCAACCTTTTGATACAGTTCAGATACGCTCTAGACACGGATGCCATTCTGATGCTCATTCAGATTCAGAATTCAGATACAGTACAGATACGCTCCAGACACAGATGTCATTCTGATACTCGTCCAGATTCAACTTTCAGATACAGTACGGATACACTCCAGACACGGATGCCTTTCTGATACTCATTCAGATTCAGACTTCAGATACAGTACAGATACGCTCTAGACACGGATGCCATTCTGATACCCATTCAGATACAGTACAGATGCGCTCCAGCACAGATGCCATTCAGATACTCATTCAAAGTTCAAATTCAGATACAATTCAGATACGCTCTAGACACAGATGCCATTCTGATACTCATTCTTTCGGCTTACAACTTACAATACAACAAACGTTCTTGGATGGCATCTGCAAGCCCATCTCCAAAAAGACTCTATCACCTCCCCAAATGGCATCTTTAAGCCCATTTCCTCAACTACACATCATCGAGTGCAAATTTATGGGCACTCTAGTGTCCAATTATCTTTCACCTTCTAGTCATGAATGGCAAAGCTTGCCAATCTAACTCTCCAGGTTTAAGAAGATTGAACATGGGCAGCTGTTGTACCCCAAAATTTGCCCTCTCATTTATCAAGATTTTCTCACAAGATCTCTTTAACTCAAGACTGGATTAGGGTTTGATCAGCTCAAGACATCTCATCTTACACTAATGACCCAAAATTAGGGTTTGAGTTTGCCCAAAGATTTTTGGACTATCAGTGCTTCATATTACTTTCAAACATCATTATGGACCCCTAAGTTTACTCATGACAAGTTTCAAGCCTTGAACCACATTTTTTATCAGTCAATTGGACAGTTGACCAAAAAATCAACTATATTGGGGAAAAAGTCAACCATGGCCAATTTATAGTCAAACTTCATAATTTTTTATCCATATCAATATTCTAGACTCATATGTATCATTTGATCAAGTTTGGACCATAATTCCTCAAGAAATTTGATCAAATCATCAAAAGGGCAAAATGGTCAAAATTAGGGTTTGGACTGGGAAAGGGCAATTTCTGATTTTTGACCTGGAAAATGACCAATTGATTTGAAGCATGGTTTCAAGGTTTCAATTGCATCATCTTTACCTAATTACATGGTTCAAAATATTGCAAATCCATTGGATAGACAGATGAAATTTGCAGTCAACTGATCAAAGTCAACTATAAACTGAAAAGTCAAACTTTGACTTTTTGGTCAAAATCAAGTGCCAAGGATCACAATTCATCAAAACATGTCAAAATAAGAAACTTGTTCATCAATAAATCAAAGATTGAAGATTTGGTTTTAAAATTTGAAATTTTCTTAACTTAAAAATTTTTCTAAGTATAGAAAATTTCTTATTTTTTCTCAACTTTAAGCCAAATTTCCACCATGATGCAAGATGATTCAAAGAAAGTTCCCAATATAAAAGTTGTATACCTCCATGAAATATACAACTTTGCTTTACACATTTTTCCCTAAAGATGCTTGGATCTCAAGATATAATTTTGTGATTACATGCCCATGAACTAAAATAACTTAGTGAAATTTTGCCCTAATTTAGGCAGGTTTGGACCCAACTTCATGGAAATTTTTCACCTAGTTCCAAGAGGAATCTTGAAATGCATTTCAAAGATGAGTTATAGAGCACATTGCAAGATTTCCAAATTGTCCAAGAAATCCTTGAGATCATTTTTTAGTAGGGAGAATCGAAGAGATGAAATTGGCAATTTCTCACTTTGAATTCAAGCCATTTCATGAAGAACAAAATTCAAATCTGAACCTATGCTGCCTAATTCTTGCTTTACAGGTCTCAAACTTGTTTTTCACTTCATAATTTAATGCTTACTCAGTTGACAAAGCCTTAATCCAAGCCCAAGGGTCTTTGTCTAAGCTTTAATTCCATAAATGGCACAAAGTTGCCATTGCCATTTTGGAAAAGCTTAACTTTTGCAACTTTTCAATTCTTGAGCATTGGACCTGTCTTCTCTGCACACACAAGTCCTACAAACCTAAAGCAATTTGTATAGAGCTTGTACCAACTCCAAGCAGGCCAGTACAAGCATGTAGAGACTTGTCCCTTCACTTTGCTTCAAAGGCAAGAAAGAGTGCAAAAGGGCTACAACTCATAAATCTGTTGAGGATTGGATTGGAAACTTTCTCCATACTAATACACAAACATATTACAGCTTAGAACAGGATTGCAAAGGTCCAAAAACACTCAAAAACTCCCTCTTACCAAAAACCTGTCAAAAACCTGCAGTTTGAGCATAAGCATAGCAATCCACAAATTCACTCGTGTGTTTCAAGTTTTAATCACTCAAACACTTTACCTAACTCATATCTAAGTGTTCCAGACCATCATCCCTCCACTGTAACACCTCCTTCTCCATCTGCCATTTTTGTTTTTCAAGCTTGCAGGTTGACTTGGATAGAGAATTTCAGACACTTTCAAAGCATGGTAAAGATTGGAACATACTCAGGGAGGTTCAAGCAAGCTAAAGGAACCTTCAGGCCTTCCTAAATCTCACTCAAATTCCATTCACGATCTCAGCTGAAAGAGGTAAGAATTATAACTTTTATCTCTTCATACAGGCATCCATTGGCCACGATTTGTGAAAGAAAAATGTAGATATTATAGTGCTGAAGCCAACCATGTGCATAGATTTCATTTCTGTTCATTATGTGTAGAGAATTTTGGAATTCAAATTTCTGTAAAAATTAGGTTTAAAATTAGGGATTTCAAAATTCATTTTAATCTTTGATTGTTAGTTTCCATAAGTTACATGTCTGAAATCGTAGGAAAGAGTACTATCATTTTCATGTTGGAAGTTTCCATTTTCATGGAGAGATGATAAAGATACAGAGCTTCTGGCCAGCTTGAGGAAGAAGATGAAGTACAGGGCAAGGAAGCTTTTTTTTACGTTATGTTTTTATTGTTTCATATAAACTAACGGATGTACAGCCACCCCAGTGGCAAGGTAGTACGCTGGCAATGCCCAGGTCATGGGTTCGACCTTGGCGCTACCTTTTACATTTTTCTCATTTTTTCAGCTTCAGTTTTGGCATTTTTGGCAGTATAGGCTTGGTTCTTGGGCCTTCTTTTTTGTTTTTTAACACACTACCCCCTGTTTGCTTGCAGCACCCCTGGCCCAATCTTTTTATTATTTATTTTATTTTTCATATTTGTTTTATTAAAATATTTTCTTTAACACATAAAAATCATAAAAAATATAAGTATGATAAATATTGCATTTTTATTTTATTTTATTTTATTTTCACATAAAACATATATTTTAAATATATACTAACTATCTTCCTTAAATAAATTTGTAAAAATAAATTAAACTTAGATATATTCTTTTTTTATATATGTATACTTGTAAATATTTATTTTAATATATAAAAAAAAGGACTAAATATTTTTCATAAATATTATTTATTATTTTCAATACAAAAAATACACAAAAAATAATACTTAAAGAGCTTTATTTTCTTTTAAATTAGAAATTAGGGTTAACCATCTTTAAGAAATAATTTCCTTTTTTAAAATATTTTTAGGATTAGGTCAAGATTTCTTTTGCATAAAAACAAAACAAAATATTTTTTTTCTTGCATATACATACATTGCATATTTAAATTATATTGTATATTGTTTATTTAAATATTTGTACAAATTCGATTTACTTGTAATAGCTTAATTAGATTTACATTATTGCAAATCCCCATTCATAATTTGTATTCCCCCCTCCCGTAAAATGTTGTAATAGCGTAGTAATCTTTAAATTACGCAATTTATCGCTTTTACATACCATGATAGTAATTAGGGTTTGAATGGTAAGATAAAAACAAATCAAATAGAAAACCCTAAATCCAAGATAAAATCAAAGCATGAAATTAACACATTTGCACACAAGCACCCTTAGGGTTTCTCCACTTGGTTGCCTTGTATAAAAATGGCCATATTACGCATGCGAAGTATATTGGCAAAACAAACAAATACAAGATCATAGTCCCTCGATGACGCTATTCAAAGTTTCCTTACAAAAATGATCTTAGTCCCTCAAAAAATACTAAGATACTTTGCAACATTGCTAATCATGGTTATACGATGAGCCGCGCCCATCCTGTTTACATCCAAAGATAGGGTTGCTTACCAAATAAATGGTAAGACAACAATGTCAAAGGAATAGAAAATGAACAAGAAAGACATTTGAGTAGGTAGATTACTTCTAGTTACTTGCTCTATTCTCAAACAAATATCCTTGTTATTTTCAAAAACAAACACACACACATCTCCAAAATATTTTACAAACATTGAAAATATTTTCAAAAAAGACAAACATCTTTGTATACATTCTTACGAACGAGAATCATTACAAAGATTTCCTAAACAATGGCCTCTTTTACAAAATACTTTCAAAACCACATAAAGCACAATTTCAAACAAAAGCAAGTGATCTAGCAAGTAACTAAGAGCCCATGGAAAACCATGGATGAAAAGGGTGCTAATACCTTCCCTTTTCATAATCTACCCCCCGAACTCAAGAAACAATCTCAAAGGTCTTTCCTGTGCTTTTTCACCTTTCCTTTTGGATAAAAGAAAAGTCGGTGGCGACTCTTGCTAACCGCACCATTTGCGATAAAACTCAACACCCTCAAATCAGTTCTCCCACTATATCACATGCACCAAGTTCAAGATTCATCTTTATTCGTTCAAATATTTCATTCTTGAGTTCAAAATAATTGAAAAAAAGAGCAAGTAGAAACTACTTCCATGGTCATTCATATTATTCAAGTTATTCGAGTTCATCCATTCAATTTCAAACTTCAAGTGCTTTTCCATTCACCATGCTTATCTGTTGGTATACAGAAATCCTAAAGGATGCATTATGTTTCAAGAAAATTGTTATAAGATTCAAAGTGATGCTTCATTCATGAGAAATTTCCACTCAAAGTTTTAAGTGAAGAAAAGCACATTCAATGTTATCGTTCAAGTGGAAATTCAACTCGATTCTATATAAAGAAAGTTACAATTTCAATCTTATTCATGAAAGTTTTCTTCACATGGTACAAGAGAAAAGATATAAAAGCTAAAAGTCTTGACCTTATGTTATTTCTAATCTTCAAGCTAGTCACCAAAATCCTAATCGTCACCAATTCTTTCAACTATGCGTATGTGAAATAAACCTGCTACAAGCCCTGTCAGAACACACTTACAGTCTTTAAAGTAAACATTTCCAAAACCCTTGCCAACACTTTGAAAACCTGCATAACCAGAAAATTCACCATATATAAATCAGAAGCAAATAAGTTACCCAAAAAACACAATCAAACCAAGTTAGTTGAGCAGCCAAAAAAAGCTAACAAATATTAACAGAGTTCTCTTTGCTTTTCTAACTTCTAATAGAATTTTCGGACTGACTTCTACTATAACTAAATTTCTTATTATCTCTACTTAACGATACAAGGAAAAGATCAGGAATTTCAGAAGAAATACCAGTATATTCGTGAAAACAGAGAATCAGAAATAAGAAGCTTTCTGCTTCCAAGCCCAAGCTGGCTGCAAAAACCAGGCCAACTGCCAAATACCAAGTTTCACATCAAAACAAGTTGTATAATCAATTTCATGACACGCCAAAGCAGGTTATAACCAAGTTGTGCATCACAATAACTAAAAAACAATTCACGGTTTAATCATAATCAGAAAAACTCATATGAGGTGTAAGCTCATAACATAATAAATCCCAGCCATCCAGATCTCTAACAGGAGTTCAAATCAACAGTTCAGATCAATTCAACCTGTAACCAATTCCCTAACCTCTTTTCTAACTCATTCAACTAACTTCTTAACATCTCTTAACCGAAAATAACAGAAAATAAAACTAACAGAACCTCCTAACTATTTCTAACTACTTCCAACAGACCTATAACAAATAAGAGAGTAGGAGGGAGAGGGGATTCACGATCATTCATTCACACATAAAAAATACAGAAAAAACCACCACAAAAACTCTCTGAAATTATAGAAAGTTCTCTGTTCATTCTCTCTTCACTCTCTTTGAGTTCTCTTCTCATCTTCATTTCATCATTCTTTAATCACAAGGAAGAATCACACCAAAAAACTTTGAGAAATCTCTAGAGATCCCTTTGCTTCAACGATTCATTCTGCAACAAATTACATCTTTCTCTTTGAACTCTCGGAGTTTTCTCTGTGCAGCATCATCTCAACCTTCAAACTACTATGCCTTTTGTCATCACCTACGACGCAACCTCATCTTTGAAAAATCTTCATCCACACATGCATCGTTAGTAATCATCTTGCATCATCTGTGATTCTCCTTCAACCTGCGCAATGTAATTGCAACAATTCAGAACAACTCAGAAGAGGAATTCATGGCAGAAGAAGATAGAGGCGAGGAATAAAGAATTCATACTTGACTCACGCTTGAAGCACCGTCGGAGCAACTTCGACGAGTAATAATTTATTCTTCCTTCAACCACTCTTTATGAACATGTATGTATTCGTATATGTTGACAGAGTTGAGGTCGAAACTCAGAACTGAGAACAAAACCACGATGAGGCTTGAAATCGGAGAAGATTTGGATCTGCGGAGGAGTTGGTGAGAATTATGAATCTCCAAATACGCTAATGGAAGCGGAAGCAAATCGGAGACGAGAAACCACCGCGCCGGAACATCATATTCTCTAATCAGGATTGTTCCTTGCTCAATCTTGAGGTATTCTGACTCTCTTTGATGTTCACGAGCGACAATAGCACTTGAACCATGATACTTGGCCAGAAGGTACGTTGTTTTGAAGATTAGGGTTTCTCGTTCTTCTTCGTTGATTTGGCCATATGAAGGCTTTTTTTTGGAGAAATTGACGACAAATATGGATTCAGAGTGTTGTCTTAGGGTACGCACGTGATAGACCATGATGACTTGGGATGGTTTAGTGGTGGCACTCGCAGTAGCATGCTCATCAAAAATCTCCACTTTACATCGTGAAAGAGAGGGACTGAAATCTTATGAAGCTCGAGGGTCACTAACCCTAACTTGATACGACCTCGTTTTGGTCTTAGAATACCTTCCTTTCATTTTCTTGCTGATACAAACTTGAACTCCTGGATAACCCGTTGGGCCAAGATGCATGCCTAGCCCAATAATTCCTGAAGAGAACCCCCCCCCCCCAGGGAATCATCACGCCAACTTGTTTCTTTAGAGTTGGGTTGGTCCATTGAAGCCTTAGCCCAAGCGTCTTGCAAGATCTATACACACCTCTTCTTAAATCCAATACCCCCCACTGTTTCAATTTTTTGCTAATTTTCTTGTAATGTTTTACATAGTTTTTTTTGTTTTTTTAATTAATTTTGACATGTTATCTCTTTGCACAATAAGCATGATAACAATTCAAAAATATTAGAATAGAATTTTAATTCTTTTATTAATTTTGTTTGTTGTTATTTTAGCCATGTTTTCGGTAGATTTTAATGCCAATTTTTGTGTATGATTTTGAAATAAAAAGAGACTTAGGTTTGAGAAGTTTTGAAGCTAACTAAGAACGCAATCTCCATTAAGAGAAATTTAAGGAAGCACTTGGTAGAGTTTTCTTATGGCTTGCGTGGCTTTGAAGAGGCAATAGACCTTCTCTGTTAGGTACCATTGTAACTTCATTTTATTCCTTATCTCCGCACTTTATTGCATGTTACTGCTTTCTAGATATCATGAGAAGTAAGAAATAAAGAGTGTGCGCTCGAAGTCGCTGTTTAAAGACCTGTAGCAGGCATTCCTCACTTCATTTTCTATATGTGTTGTGCTTGTGTTTGTTTTCTTGGTTGTTGATCGATGAGTCACTCAATTTAGAAATTGGGATCACGACTTCGCTCTCATTGCATGCTCCCTATAGGATTTCATCACTTTCCTTGATTTCTTATTGATCGATGAGTCACTCAATTTAGAAATTGAGATCACGACTTCGCTCTCATTACATGTTCCCCGTAGGATAGTTTTGTTAGACTTTATTTGGCATGCTAACCTAGATGGGATATCTCTAGGTGTGTTCTCTTGAGCTCATTGGCTTGCTTGCTTGATTTCGTCTTTGTGTGCATGTTTTGAGATGATATACCCTCAGCATGTTCCCTTAGGAGCTCTTGATTCAACTATATCTAATGATTCGAGATAGACATAGTTTTAGGTGATAGACCCTTGTTATGCTCCTTTAGGACTTCTTGATTCATCTATAGATGATGAGTTGAGATAGACATTAGGATTGTCATCCAAGCAAGTCAACTTAGGATAGAGATTTCCCTTCAAAGCTCAACTTTAGGATCAATCATTGTATGATAACATTAGAGATAGATTTAGGTTAGTCTCCCCTTATACTTTTCTTTCTCCTTTTGCATTTGCATTAAAACAAAAACTTATTTTTCTTGCAAACTTCAAAACACTTAAAGATTACTGATGAGAGTCGTACTTTTGTTGAGCATGGGAAATGATAAGTGGGTTTCTTCTCGATCTTATTGTTTTTCCATTCTAAGCCTTGGTGTGGTTCAAGTCTCAAAGACATATTTCATGAATAAGTAGAGAAATGGCTAATATATCTCTCTTGAGATTAACTAGCTGTTATCTGCAGCAAAAACACCAACCAACACAAACTCTTTTTGCCTACGGGATTTTCTTTAAAAATCTTTTCAAAAGAACATGTTAATTCACTTCTGTGCTGATGTGTGAGTCTCCAAAGGTTGAGTTGCGGCAGAAGGCGAAATTAATATTGTTCGTTAAAAAATACAAACCAACAAAAAAATTTGAAGCCGAACTACGACTGCTCTGATTCCTTAAAAGGGATACATAGGTATTGGGGTAGGTCCCAAACGAGCACAACTTTTTTATTTTCCATACATTATTTTCTCTTTTCTTTTGCATGCATTCTATGTACAATTTAGATATAAATTCTTACACACCCTTAGATTAGAACAACGAGAGTGGATACCGTAGAGTACTACGAGCGTGTGAGGTGCTAATACCTCCCCCTCGCATAACAGACTCCCTTACCCAATCTCTCGGTCATTTGATCATGATTTCACCCTTCTCGAGTTTACTCGATGTTTACCTTTCCCTTCCTGTGGGATAAAAAACATTTGATGGCGACTTCATTGATTTCATTGTCAGTTGATTGTTCAGCCGGTTGTTTCACCCCACTGTGTAACAAAAGTGGTTTTTTCCATGTCTTCGGGTCCCATTTTGATTTGGTTGTAACCCGAGAAACCGTCCATGAAGGAGAACACTTTATGTTGAGCAGTATTGTCAACCAAGACATTAATATGTGGTAGAAGAAAGTCATCTTTGGGGCTTTCCCTATTTAAATCCATATAGTCCACACACATACGGACCATTCCATCTTTCTTAGGCACTGGAACAACATTTGCAACCCATTTAGAGTACGGCGTCACTGCCAAGAAACATGCATTGAATTGTTTCATTACCTCAGCCTTGACCTTCTCAAACATATATGGCCGCATGCGACGAACCTTTTGTTTGATTGGAGGACAACCCTCTTTCATTGGCAGACGATGAACTACGATATTAGTATCAAGCCCTGTCATATCTTCGTATGACCAAGCGAACACCTCAAAATAGTTGTGTAACATCTGAACGAATATGCCCTTGACACTACCTTCCAGGTTGGCGCCAATCTTGACTTCTTCCTTATCTGCCTCAGTACCCAAATTTATCACTTCAACTAGTTCTTCATGTGGTTGAATGGCCTTTTCCTCTTGTATCAGGAGTTTGGCGAGTTCCCCGGGCATCTCACAATCTTCTTCACCTTCGTCTTTGGCTTGATAGATTGGATTTTCAAAGTCATAGATGGCAATAGCAGAATTGTTGTCAATGAGATCCGGAGTGGATGTGGATCTGCAAATGTGTGTGTGCGTAAGGTCACATGGCTATTTGAAAACGTAGTAAAGTAAAGAAAGACAAGGAGCATAAAATTTGAATGCAAAATAGTCCAATGTTTTCATTAAAATGAGCATATGATATATGAAAATGACAAACCCTTAACAAATGGACCATTGTGCCCCGGGAAAGGCACATGGTTTAAAGTCATTGTTTTAAAGGATATTACAGACAAATTTCTCAAAGCAATAAAAATAGGAAATGGCAATTACTCCTGGCTGAAGGAGATTGAGATGAAGTATTTGGTCTGCCAGTTATTGAGTCCTCCGTCAGCAGTTGGGTAGATCCAGTTGTCCCAGTCACCATCACTATCGGAATCTCCCAGAGCGTTAACTTCATTGTTGCTAATACGGAGAGGTGGTTTCCTAGCATGAGCATGTCGAACCTCTTTCTGAGCCTTGTAAGTGAAGCCTAACCCAAATTTGTCTGACTTGTAGGGGATATTTGGAAGTTGTCCCCAAATGGTGCAACCTCCGTCTTTAACAACAGCATGAGCAACCTTGAGAGAGGCCATTCTTGGTGTATCTTTAGCAGCTTTGGGAGTGGCAAGAGTGGCCTTGGCAACATCAATCATGGGAGGGACCACTTCAAATGCTTGACAGGGGGTTTCAATGAATTCTCCTTCCATTTCAACATATTTGAAGGAATTCAAATGACTCATCATGAACTCCTCCTCTCCGTCGACTATGAAAATTTTTCCTTTAACTGGGTACTTTAGCTTTTGATGTAATGTGGAGGTGACTGCCCCTGCCCCATGAATCCATGGGCGTCCGAGTAGGCAAGAATAGGTTGGACGGATATCCATTACATAGAATGTTGAGTTGAAGACTTGAGATCCAACTTTGATAGGAAGATCAACCTCTCCATGGACCATTCTTTTTTACCCATCAAAGGATCTTACCACGATATCACTTGGTTTCAGCACCAACCCTTCGCAGTCTAATCTGTCCAAAGCACCTTTTGGTAAAACGTTGAGGGAGGACCTTGTGTCTACTAACACATGTGCTAAAGTGATGCCTTTACACTCGATAGAAACATGTATATCTTTGTTGTGGTTCTTCCCCACTGGAGTTAAATCTGCGTCTGAAAATCCCAAACCATTATCAGCAATCAATCTTCCCACACAGTTCTCAAATTGGTCAGCCATAGTTTCTTGTGGGACATGTGCATTTTTTAGGAATTTTAACAGTGCTTGAGCATGTGCTTCGGAACATAATAACAAAGACAACATGGATATCTTTGAAGGTGCCTGCCCCAATTGTTCCGCTATCTTATAATCACTTTTATGGATTATTTTTATAATATCCTCCATCTCTTGGCTAGATGGGTCCTCAATTGCAATATCTTTTGTGGGTGCCTCCGTCCCTGCAGGATCAGTCATTTTTTCCTTTCCTCAAGTATCAGCAACGGGTTTAGCAGCAGAAATACAAATGGGTATTGTAGTTGTGTTTGTCAGAGGAGAGATCTTCGGAGAGAAGATCCTTCCCGTCCTAGTGACTTTACTTGATCCAGCAATATTTGTAATTTCAACAGCTTCATCTTCAGCAATCCATGGCTCTTGTTTGATGCCATGATGATACACTTCCGCCCCATAGTTCTAGGGTAATGCTTTGTCAGAAGAGTAGGGGACTGGCCCCGGTGTGGTGATAATCATGGGAGCTATTCTTGGTTCAGCAGGGATCCTTATAGGGCCTTTGGAGGTGATCCTAACAGGAGTATTTGAAATGGTAATTATAGACACGTCTTCAAACTCTTGAGATACACTTTTGGTCCAAATTTTCACAGATGGATTTTTCTCAAACATAATTTCACGGCAATCAATTCGGCGTTGGACACCTTTTCTCAGCCATATACAACCATTAATTTGTGCGGCACAATGGTAACAGACTTCAAGGCAGCCTGGAAATACTCCGGATTTCAACAAATTCTTTTTAACAGTCTTTAAAGGAGTGGTCAAATCATTAATGGAGGAAACAAAAGAAGCATCTTCAATGGCGTTGACACTCTTATCATGACTGGGCATGGGTTCGGTGATCACATTGGGACTCGATGGAGGGTCGAATTTAATTGGTTTGTTGTCGATCAAGTCTTGGATCTTGCTTTTTAATGCCCAACAATGATCAGTGTCATGTCCAGGACTATTGGAGTGGTAGGCACATTTTTCATTCGGATTATATTTTGGAGATGAAATATTGGGATTTGGAGGGGGATCCCGCAATGTTACCAAATTTTCCTTCAACAGATGTTGTAGATCTTGAGACAATGGCATGTTGATTCTGGTAAACTGCCTCCTCGAGATGTCTGGCCTTTGTTGATTGTTTTGTTATCGCGGTCGTTGAGTTGGAGTTGGATTGGAAATCAATACTGCCCCCACTGAATGATGGCGGTCATTATTAGCACAGCTTCTTGATTCATACACAACATTAGTCTCTTTTTTACCAATAAATGGTTTTTTTACAACATTAGAGGTGGAGGCCATGGATATCTTCCCGCTTTTAATTCCACTTTCCAGTCTCTCGCTAGTTAAGATCAATTCAGTAAATCTGGATGATGAACTCCCAATCAGCAAGTTAAAAATGGACCAGTCAATGTTCCCATAAACATGTCTACCAATTATCTATCAATTAAAGGTAGTTGTACCCTTCCATTCAGGTCTCTCCACTTTTGGGTATACTCTTTGAAGCCCTCGTTTGAACCCATGGTCATGCCTTGCAATTGCACTCGGGTCGGTGCCAAATCAGCATTATATTGGTATTGATGGTAAAAGGAAGCAGCCAGATCCTCCCATGTATGGATGTTTCCCTTCCAATTGGTAAAACCACTCCAACTGCGTTCTAGATAGACTTTCTTGGAAAAAGTTCACCCATAGTTTCCTATCGGTGGTATGCGGTTGGATCTTGTGGATGTATGATCTGAGATGAAGCTTCAGACATGAGACGTCGGCATACTTGGAAAAGATAAGGATCTTAAATTTATGGGGAATGACCACCCCAGGAACAAACCCAAGTCTCCAAAGTCCAAGACAGGCACTGCTTGGATCTCTACAGCTTTTAATTTGTCTTCTAGTTGTTTATATTTGTCATCGGCATGCAGGTATTGCTCATCGGAATAATCCTCGTCCTCGGAAATTTGGTTATTCCCACCCCCAGCACGGGTGCTTCTAGCATCTTCATTTTGATTATCATCCTCCTCGGAGGAGTCCTCTTCAATTTGAACTTGTCAGGCAGGGCCTTTGAACCTCTTCCCCATGTTGATAACAGCTTTCTTCTTGGTCTTCTTCTTCGTGACGAGAAGCATCATCATTTCTTGTTGGCCTTTTGCCAAGTTGATAAGAGTTTCTTGAAACTGAGTATGTTGATTTTGTAAGTCCTTGACGGCTTGCTCGAGATCCATCTTATACTGAAATAAACAGTAGAAAGATGAGTAAACCTGTGTCAGAAAACATGCTTATGGTATGATGCATGTTATGCGGATGCCATGTTTTCAAGGACTTTAAGGAATTTAAATTTGCTAGACAAAAAGAAGACAAAAACATCAACTGCATTAATAAGTTCCAGAATTACAAATGCCTCTTGGGCTTACAATGGAAAAAAAGCAAAAGGTATTTAAAGAGACGAAAAAATAATATTCCTAAAACAAAAAGACTCAAGTCTCCCACGAACGCATCCTCTTTGGTGCAATGTAGGCATTCAAGCTTCGCTCCTCGTGAAGTTGCCTTTGAGCTCCAACGCTTTCTTCTCGCTTTCATAAAATCGAGCTTCAAAGGTCTCTTGTTCCCCCTTGAGTTGAATCCACGATCTCTGCAGTTCCTCAAAGTCGGTAGGCATGTCAGGATGGAAAATGGTACATGGAACATCCCCTTCGGCAACTGGTTCCATAATCACAGGTAGGATGACTGGATACGACATCATGAGACTTTGAACACGAGCTCGTACCCATTTGAGGTAAGGCTCAAGAGGGATGTAATTTTTATGCCCCAAAGTCTTGCTATCAACTTTGTTTACCATACCCCAAGATCGTACAAATCTTTGACGATAACCTTGGTCATTGTTCTTGGAGTCAAGCACAATACCTCGAACAAGTGCATCATGAGGACCTTCCCTCTGAGTATACCCAAACTGTCGTAGAGCCAAAGAAGGGTTATAAGTAATACCTCCCCTAATGCCCAAGAGTGGAACATTAGGGAACTCTCCACAATGGTCAATAATGGTAACATCCTCTAGGGATCGGGGGCACCAATATATATTGAAGAATGAACAAGGCTTAACATGGTCCCAAAGGGTGATGTCGCTCTCTCATTCAGATATGGTAACATCCTCTAGGGATCGGGGGCACCAATATATATCTGAATGAGAGAGCGGCATCGCCCTTTGGGACCATGTTAAGCCTTGTTCATTCTTCAATACTGGTCGAGGTAGGTGTGAGATAAACCACCTAGATAGCAACTGAATACAACACAAAAGATCCTCTCTCTTCTTCATGGTGAGAGTGTGAAAACAATGTAGAATGTCTCCAAGTAGAGTAGGCACGGGGTTACGAGAAAGAAAAACCTTGACAGTATTCACGTCTATGAGCTGGTCCGGATTAGGGAATAAAACAAAACCATAGACTAGAAGGGCCAAGACATCTTCAAAATCCTAAAAATCCATATCTTCCCAGAACAGTCGAGCCTTATCTAACAGAAACTTGGCTAGAAAACCCTTAACTCCACTCCTTGTTTCCTAATTAGCTACAATTTAGGATCTCTTCAAATGCAAAGCCTTGGCAATAACTTCAAACTTTGGAGTTTCCTCCATACCGGTGAATGGTATTTGATCAAGCACATGCACTCCTAATAGTTGAGAGAATTCTTCCAATGTGGGCATCAATTGGTAATCGAGAAAGGTGAAGCAATGATGGATAGGATCAAAGAACTGAAAGAGAACACGCATTATTTCTTCTTGAAAGCATGAGGTAGTCAAACTAATAAGTCGACCATATTTTTTGTTGAAGGGAGAATATTTAGGAACCATTTATGCTAACTCTTGGAGTTGATGAGGCGCTTTTACGAAGTTGTTTCGGATGGTATTTCTACGAGTGGAAGCCATATCCTACAAAAAAAAAAACAAAGATGAATTCCTAGATCCCTGAAATGGTTAGTGAGAATGGCATGATGTTATGATCTTATGATGTTTATGATGTCATGAATAATTAATCACAAACAAAGAACACAATGACCTTAGGTTTAGGCTTGCATGGGTTTTATAGGTAAGTACCCTCTTGAACTTTAGTTGGTTCAACCTATCCTAAAAGAAGTAAGTAATCGGGTTCTAGGGAATCTCAATATCATTGATCTTTCTTCATCAGGAATTGTCTTAGCAGAATCAATCTTTTCTTATGATCGAAATATCCCGAAAGTCCGATCTCAATGAGTGTAGCATCGAGTATCAACCAATCTCCAGTTTCCACCGAAGTCGGCTATCTCACTACTTCCTAATGGCCAAGTTGTTCAACTAAAGGTTTTACGGTCAGTTAGTGCTTTATGACACCACACAACGACCCCGTATTCTCTTTGATTCAACACAAAGGATATCGGTACCAACAAATTTGTCACACTAACGTAGCCATCGCTTTAACCATATCGGTCTATGCCATACAGTCTACACAATATATTTCTACTTACCTAGTAATGCTCCCAGATTTGGGTAGAGGATCTATTCAAAACCCAAACCACTCTTTTAAGAGTAAAGCAAGCAAGTCAAACAATGAAAGCATTTAAATGTAAAATAATCCCTAAGGTAACCCCACTTTTAAGTATCAAGTTCTCAGCAGAGTCGTCGGGTTTTTAATACGGTGGGAGAATTGACTTGGGTGTTTTTCATTTTATCACAATTATTGCAGATAGCAAGAGTCGCCACCGACTTTTCTTTTATCCAATAAAGGAAAGGGGAAAAGAACAGGAAAGACCTTTTAAGAATTTTCTTGAGTTCGAGGGGTAGGTTATGAAAAGGGAAGGTGTTAGCACCCTTTTCATCTGCAGTTATCTACGGGCTCTTAGTTGCTAGCTCACTTTGAAATGCTTTATAAATGTGTTTGTGTTTGTTTGAAAGTATTTTTGAAAAGTGCCTTCGTTTAGGCGAACTTTGTAATGATTCTCGTCTTTATAAGAATGTATACAAAGTGTTGACTTTTGAAAATATTTCATGAAAGTGTTGGTGTGTTTGAAATATGTTTTATTTTGAAATGTTTGTGAGCAAGCAACTACGAGCGTTTTACCTACTAAAAATAAAGTCTTTATTCTTTTCCTCCTCCTTTAGATAGTGTTATCTTACCATTAGTTGGTAAGAAACCTTATCATTGGATGTGAAGGGACAGGCGTGAGTCATTGTACAGTCATAAAAGACAACTTTGTAGGATACCTTAGCAATTTGTCGTAAGGGACTAAGATCGTTTACCGAAGATAACATTGAAGGGTCATAGAGGGACTATGATCTTGTAATCGAGGGTCTTTGCTAAAGTATCCCACGTTCGAGGGACATGACTGTTTTTTATCCGAGGCAACAAGTGTGGGTTACGCTAGAGGTGCAAGTGTGAAAAGTGAATTATTTTCATGTATTTGTCTTGAATTAGGGTTTTCTAATGCTTTATTTTATGTCTTGCCATACAAACCCTAATTACTAGCCATAATATGGAAAGCGATAAATTGTGAAAATTAAAAGTCCTACGCTATTACAATACTTTTTGGGACGAGGATACAAATTTACAAATGGGGAATATAAAGAAATAAAGTCTTAATTACTATTACAACTCAATTGAACAAGGCATAATAATAAAATGTACAAGAATATAAAGATAGTATAAAAGAAAATGTTTTTATGGGTTTTTTATAGAAGGGGTTTTAATTAACCTAATTAAACTAATGAATTTTGCAAGAGAAACTAATTAATTATTTTATTCAAACCTAAAGTCTAATTTGATTAAAAATAAAATTAAATAAACCCTAAGTCTAATCATTTTTAATTCTAAAAAAAGGAAATTAATTAATAAGGAAATATTTTTAGTGTTTTATTTATAAAAATAAATAAGGTAAAAATAAAATAAAATTAGAAGATTATTTAAGAAAATGTATTTTTTTTATATTTTTGATAAAATATATAAATAAATAAAAATTAAATAAGAAATAAAATATAAAATCAACAAAAGGATTGGGCCCGGTGTTAAAAATAAGTTTCGGGGTAAAACGTAGCAAAAAGGGAGTCTAGGCCCAAGTCAGGTTTTTGTGTGAACAGAAAAATAAAATGAAAATGAAAATGGGCTTATTGTTGTAAGTAGTAATGGGGGTGAGGAGATATCAAAAACAATAAAAATGGAAAGGCCCAACAAGAAAGGCCCAGGCGCGCTGAAAAGAGAAAAGGGAGAAGAAAATCACAAAAATATCAAAAGGGTACCACTGGGGCTCGAACTCAGGTCCCTATAGTTCCAGGCCTTACGCGTGCGCTCTCTATTACTAGGGTGGCTATACATCTGGTATTTAAAATAAAAACCAATAAATATATTATAAACTTCGTCCTTAACATGTCATCTTCTTCTTCCTCGCGCCAGGAACCAGAACAACAATTTTGAATTTTGTAACTTGCTCGTTTCTCAACCATTTCAGAAATTGTAAACATCAAACTTGTTAGAAATTTCATCATGATTTCAAATATGTAAATAACTTAAACTATGGATCAAAGATGAACACGAATTTCTGTTGGTACCAAATTTAACCTAACTTTTTCAAAAAGTTCAAACTCAAAATTTTCCATGCTCAGGCAATATAAATGAAATCAAAAAGCATGGTTAGCTTCAGGGCAATGATGTCTACATTTTATCTTTGAAAATCAAGTAAAATGATGCTTATATGAAGAGTTGAAAGTTCAGAAAACTTACCTTGCAAATGGAGATCGTGTTTGGAGTTTGAGTACTCTTCAAGGTGTTGTAATGATCTGGTGAGCTTCACTGAACCTCCAGGAGACTATTGCAATGCTTACTTTGGATTGAGAGAGGATATATTGTTCTAGAGAAGTCAAGATGCAAGTTACTATTTTTGAAAATGGAGGATGGTGATGGAAGTGTTACAATCATGTAACAGGTGTTTGGCTGGGTTCTAAATGATACATGGATTCTTTTTGATTGATTTTGAGGAAGAATGCGCGAGGAAAATGAGAGTTTGAGGTGTGAGGTCAGTAATGGCACAAAATGAGGTTTTGATGCAATGCTGAGTTTGAGGGAGTTTGAGGGAGTTTCAAGGATTGTAATTTCGTGTCCTTGGCTTGTAAGCAATGTCTCAATTTATAGGAAAAAGTTTGAGGACTTGAGGTGATCAGAATCACAAGATCACATGTTTATGGATTTTGACTTGTTTTTAAAGAAACCGTGACAAATATGGTTTCAAGGCAAGGTACAAATCTTGTAGGGTGGCTAGAAGCTTTAAACATGTTTGCTCTGAACTTATAGATGAAGTTTGTGCATAAGGAACAAGTGCAAAGCTCAAGACAAGTTAACTTTGTGATTAAAGCAACTTTTCAAGAATGGCAATGGTGCCTTTGTGCCATAAATGGAAATGTAGATTGGATAAAGGTTCTAATGCTTGGATCATAGCTCTAACAATTGGTTAAACCATCAACTATGGAGTTAATTGCAAGTTAGAAGCCTGCATAGTAAGATTATGCAGCATAGCTATGAGATTTGGCCAAGAGTTCATCATCAAAATGACTTGTAATTCAAGAATGGATGCCCAACTTCTTGCCTTCGATTCTCTTAGCTCAAAAATGATCTCTTCAAGTTATTAGACATTTTGGAAAGCTTAAAACATTGTGTACAACTTTCATGTTGACCATTTTGGCTAAATCATCTTGGATCTAGGTGAAAATTTGCCAAGAAGTTAGGTCAAAAATTTGCATAAACTTGTCAAAATTTTCAATAAGTGTTTTATGAAAAATGTCATGACTTCATGGGCTTATATCTTCAAATTTAAGCATTTTTTAGACATCAACTCTGTAATAAAAAGTTGTAGAATTCATCAAGATATACAACTTTCATGCTGAAAGTTTTCTTTGAATCATCTTGCATCTTGGTGAAAGAAGGTCATGAAGTAATGAATTTATGAAGTATAAAATGTACTTAGAAATTTTCTAAGTCTTGAAAACTTTGACTTTTTGTGGACTTTCTTGATTTTATTGATTCTTGTTGACCAAGTTTGATATTTTTAAGTATCTTGATGAATCTTGATCTTTAAAAATCAATGTTGATCAAAAAGTCAAAGTTTGACTTTTTGTGTATCAGTGGACTTTTCATCAGTTGACCCCAAAACTCAACTATCAATCCATTGATCTTGGGAAATGACTTGAGTCATGCAATTAGGTAAAAATAATATACTTGAATCCTTGAGATCATACCTCAAAAAATTAAGTCATGTGTTAGGTCAAAAGTCAATGACTGGTCATTCCTAGTCAAAACCTTAATTTTGACCATTTTGCCCTTTTGATGATTTGAATGCTTTTCTTAAGTAATTGTGATCAAACCTTGATCAATTGATGAATATGACTTCAAAATATTGATATGGGCCAAAAATCTTGAAGTTTGACTGTAGGTTGACCATAGTTGACTTTTTACCTAATATAGTTGATTTTCAATCATCTGATCAATTGACTGAGCAAAATTGTGATCTAAGACTTGAAACTTGGCATGAGTATTGGAGATCCATAATGAACCATGAAAGTATTTTAGGCATTATAAATCCAATTTTCTTGTAAAATCCAAAACCCTAATTTGGGGTCTCAGTGCTTAGGAGATGATTTGACCTAGTCATTACTTGTGCAAATCTGAGTCATTGAAGATTTTTTGTGAGAAATGTCTTGAGAAAAGAGAGGGAAAATTTTGGGGTACAACAATATACATGATATGTTAATCATTCCCAGGGTATTCCATAGTATTGTTAAGCCACCTGAAATAACAAGTCATGATAATAGTAATAAAGTAAAACAGGCACGAGAAGTATAACCAAAACGGTATTTCATTAAATGGAAAACTTCAAATCATAGAGTTCATACGAACAAACAAAAAAAAATCATCGTGAGATATAAAGACCCCAACCAACAAGTCTGTTGGTGATCATAAAAGTAAAAGGAAGTACAATAGTCAAACAGGGGGATCTTTCATCTTTGCCCAAAACAACGGCCCTGATTACCCGAAATATCCAGCGCTCAAATTTTTAGTTTCTTCGGACAGTTCTTTGGTCTCTTCCCAATATTGTCCTTCCACAAATCTTTTTATGACAATATATTCTTGTACAGAGCCTTCTGGAGATTTTGGCATTCAACGATAAACACATCACATTCCTTACATTCTGGCGGTGGAACCGGCACGAGAGAATTTTCCGCCTCTTCCGACTGAGCTTGGTCTGATCTGGCACTTCTAAGTTGTATTTTCAACTCTTTGATTTCCTCTTTGTATTTAGCTTCAGCTTCTTGAATCTTCACACATTCTCTCCTACTCTTCTTGACATCCTTAACAACTTTTCTTTAGACCCCTTCAGAAATAAAGACATCCTCTTGTACTCCAAGTCGTTTCTTAGCTCTCCTGATCTCAGGAATCCATTCACTAGTATTTTTAAACTTATGAACCAAATTCAACTTATCTTCTCTGACCGCAAAAAGTTTCATATTCAACTCTTGATCTTTCTGACGAAGTTCTCTGTTCTCAACTCGAACCAGATCATACTCTTCAATAGGTATTGATGTTGACAAGATAATCGGTGGTTGCCCGTATAACGGAGCTCTCCTTTTGAAAGGCAACAAAATGGTATTAAATCTGTCTTTAACCCACTCTACATAAGGAGGTCTGGAAAGAGCAAGTTTTCTTCCCATATACTCTTTGGTTCGCCTACGAATCTGTGTTCACGCTTTCTTTATTTATAGCAGCAATTCTAAGTTCGCTCTGCTTTCGAAATACACCGTCTCTTCAACTTCCAAATCATTGGGTCGATCATTCATGATGTATCCCAATTGTCGGAATGCTAGAACAGGGTTATAATTGATACACCCTTGAGTTCCTATGAGAGGTACATTAGGAAATTTCCCACAGTGAATATTGACATTTAGCCCTCCGTCTGAGAGAAAACACTAGCATATGTCATGGGAAGTGAGTGCAACCATCCTTTCTCCCCATTGCAGAGAGTTCTTAGTATCCATAAATGGACCCTTTTTAGGAAGATGAAGCATGAACCAACAATACAACATTGGTACACAGATGTTAACAATCCCCTTTTTTGTATGCCTTGAATGGATAGCATAATAAGTATCTGCTAACAGTGTTGGCACCGGATTTTTGGTCATGAAGACACAAATGGCAGATAGATCAACAAACTCTATCTTGTTCGAAAAAAATATTACACCATAGATCATGACAGCTAGTTGTGTGTTGAAAGCGACCTAGTTCTTCTTATTAGCGTTGTCTTGAGCCTTTCTCTTCAAGAATGCCAATTCAAAACCATAAATATCCTCATTCGGCTTCCAATGGTCTTTTACTTCCTTCAAGCTTAAATAAAGAGCACCATAAATGAAATTATCCTTTATCTTCTCAGGAATACAGACAAATGGCATACGATCATTAACTTCCAAACGCAACTAGTGGGCGTATTCTTCCAGAGTGGGAGCTAACAGATAATATTGAAATGTAAAACATCTCAAGCTTGAATCATAGAACTGCAAGAGTATCACCAAATCCTTCTGATCGAAATCAACATCGAGTAACCACAACAGACTTCCATAAACTCTAATGAACTCGCTTCGATTATCAACAACCAGCAATGTACTCAACCCCTTCAAAAGTGAAGCTTGGGAACTAGAGAACTTGTAACCATGGGTGTGCCTGATGAATTCCTTGTCGTTATCACTGGTGAAATCCATTTGGCAAAGACAAAAAATCTTGAAATACCCTAGAATGATCATGCACATGATAGTTAGATATTTATTTTTTTGCATTTCTTTTGGAAAAATAAATATGCTATGATGCAAGTGTGACGGTCATGGGATCAAGGCTTCCATGATACTATTGTTGTGCTATACGATCTCTTGAGCACACCGAGAAAAACCAAGATCAAAAGTATGGAACATAACAGAAGTCCTCATGAATGTCAAATCAGAAACTCAGAAAATAAATCTGCGAGCCACATAATCACCAACAAGATCACACCGGTCACTAACTAAACATAGTCACCAACATGTACTTGTGAAAATCATTATCCTGCCCACTCACAGGTATAACTAGGTCAAGGTAGGTCATGGATAATTAGATCATTGGTTATCTGAAAGTATTATCATCATGCACATCCGTGATGCTGATAATACCTTAATGAACCTTACTGACTGTGGCTTTCATGATCAGATGGTGATAGGGCATACCCCTATCGTCCGTCATGACTCTCTATTCTATTCCTAGTGTTCCTAAAGTCATACATTCTGGCCTGGGTACTAGGCCTTTTACCTCTTGTAACACCCACCCACCAGAGAAACACAGATCTAGCACAACAGCAGCATATGGAAAGTGATAAAATGCATGCAAAAACATATGCAAGCAATGTATACAAAGCTGTAAATAACTGGAAATAAATAAACACCCAAAGCAGTAAACAAACAAAAGCTAGGATCGACTCCGGGATGGACCAGCAATAGGTCGATCTTTCCTCAATAAAGTCGCCAGCTGAAGGAACTGTATAAAACTCATCAGATAAAAATTAATAAAGTCACCACCGAACATCTATTTATCTCACGAAGGAGAAAGGAAAATATCGAAGAAAACTTGAAAGGGAGAAATCACGGTCTTTCGACCAAGAAATCAGATAAGGGAGTTGGTTACGCGAGGGGAAGGTGTTAGCACCCCACACATTTGTAGTACTCTATGGTATCCACTCTTATTGTTTAGCTAATCGTGTGTAAGAATCTATATCTAAGCTGTACAAGGTATGTATGTAAAAGAAAGAAGAAAAAGTGTGGGGAAAAGAAAGAAGTATTCACAAATTATGCTCGATTAGGTCCCACAAAAATCCTCCGCCTACGTATCCCTTTTAAGGAATCAGAGCAGTCGTAGTTCAGCTCAATAGTTTTGGTAGGTTTGTATTTTTTTATAGAACGACATCAATTTCGCATTCTACCTACAGCTCGACCTTTGGAGACTCACACATCTGAAGTAGAAAGGAACTAATGGGCTCAAAAAGTTCCCGGAGGCGGATAATGCTATAATCGCAACTCGTAGCAAGTAGACATAGTGCAACCTGACCCTTGAGAAATTACGCGTCTTATTGCATAAAGCGGAAGACAACACATCCAGTTTGAAATTGAAAAGCCAAAAGGCAAGAAAGAGAAACTTGAATTTGTTTGTATCTTTTACCTTTACGAAAGGATTTTGAGTTTATTAGAGGCCTTTTAAAGATTTTCCAAGAAAGAGTGTATTTTATGCACATGTAAAGTGGGGAAAAATGAAGAGTCTATGGGAGACTAGCCTATTTTTTAGCCTAGAGTTATATCATACAAGGATTTGCCTAAGGTTCAGACCTAGGTTTTCTAGGAACCAACTCATCCGAGAAAGAACCATCCTAATTGCTATTCAGAATAAACTCATTATCGAGACTAAACTGTAAGTCTTAAGGGAGCATGGCGGATGGAAGGAAACAAGTACGAAAGGTACAAAGAGATAAGCGCATAGGAAAAACGAGAAAATGGAACAAACTCATCATCAAGAATGAACCAACACAGAAGAGGGAACAAAACTCATCATCGAGAGTGAACCGCAACAAATAATGTCTAAGTATTTCTTTTCTTTTTATGCTTGTGCAACAAGTAAAATAGAGAGGGAGCAAACTCATCATCGAGAATGAACCACCAAGCCTCAAAGGGAACATCCCATCCGGGTATGAACCAGGTGCATAACATTATTATTCTTTTCTTTGTATTTTTGACAAAATTGTAAATGACAAAAAGTAATGTAAAAGGAACACACCTGTTGTACCCCAAAATTTGCCCTCTTCATTTTTACCTTTAGTGGCTTATGTTTCACTATATGCACTTCATAAATTATGATGGGCTCAAGATTATCCACCAAGCAAGAGATGTATCTTCTCAAGGCAAGTTGGGTGGTATCTCATTGGCTCTTTGGGTTTCTCAAGAATCTTTGAGAGATTAGGGTTTGATCTTCAGTTTCCATCTCCTAAGATATTCAATCAGAAATTAGGGTTAGGGCCCCTTTCAAACTCCTTGTTCCCAATGACTTAAATATGTCATAAGGCATGTTCATAAGGATTATGGACTCTTGGATGGCATTATTTGAAGCTCATTTACTTGATCTTGATGATTTGGGTCATCTGAGCAAAAGTCAACTATTGACCAAGTGGACTTTTGGTCAAAGTTAAGGGCAACAATCATGTTTCAACACCATATGGCCTATGGTTGAAGAAATGCAAGAGAAAGATTTTGAAGCTAACTTGTTCATGAAGGTACCTTTCTTTACTGTGGATTAAGGCATGACTACATTTGATTTAATCAGACAATTCAGATTTTTTATTAATATGAATTGGTCACTCAACTACGAAGATTTTGGTCTTATAAGCCTTGAAATAATGTTTTGATGCTTGGGCTTAATCGTGGTTCTTAGGAGACTTCTTCATTGCAAGTGAATTCTTTTTGTGGTTCTTTTAAAAAATAAAAACTTGAAGTTTGTTTTAGTTTGAGTTTAGAGTCAAATTTGATGAAGTTTATTTCTTTGCCACATTACATCTTCCTTTTTCTATCAATTTTTGTCACAAGAGTCTTTATCACTTGGTTATTATTTTGGAAGTATGATTTAAGGTTTCTCGGATTTCTCAAGGGGAGGTTTTAAAAGAAGTGTTACAAAAGGACTTATGGTATTCATTTGATAAGACAAGTTTTATTCAAAATATTGTCAAAACCATTCAAATATTGCATTCAGGATTTAAGTTGTTTTACAAGCGCTTTGGAAAAAGTTTGTATTACAAAAAGAAACCCTATTTTGTTCATCATTTTCCTTTCACAAAAACCCCTTTCAGAAATAGTTCACCAATAAAAAGATATAGCACATAGTTCATAAAAATATACATAGAAACATAGGCCGCAGCAAGAACAACCACAAACCCTAAAAAGAGTTTTATATCATCATTTTCCATCACAAACAAACCCTTCAAGATCGTGAAAACCAACAAAGTTCACAAAAAATGTAGAAAAAAACATAGTTCACACAAGTACAGAAACAAAAAACCCTAACTTTGTTTCATCATTTTCCAAACCGAAGCCCTTCAGAAATTGAAACCATTTTTCAAGAGATATAGAGAATGAAGAACAAATCTCAGAGCGATCTCACTCGAAACAGCGCCAGAAGCCAAACCAGAACCGCTAGGGTTTCGTTCCCTCCATTTTAGATCTAAGAAAAATCGCTTACCATCTGCAAAATCAAGCCAAAGATTAGCAAAGAGGAGAACGAGACGAACCCAAACATGTAAAAAAAATTAGTATCGGAGCCAAGCCATCGTGAGCCGCCACCCACCGCCGCTGGGGCCGATTTCCGGCGAGCCTTAAGACAGAGAGAAGCGAGAGAACTCAGGGAAGAAGAGAGATAATATTTTTTTATTCTTATTAAAATACAATTTAGTTTTATCTTTTTTGTTATATTTGTTTTTTTCTAACAAATTAATCTGACGGTGACACTTGTCTCCGCCCTTATGGCCACAGGCTGTTGATCCCATGCAGTTGCTCCACTGTAACCTCCATGGTCTCTCACTCAATCACTGTCTGATCTTCATCATACAACCCTGAAGTGAGTATTATCCCCACTCAAGCCACGCACAGGATCCATCTTTGGGAGTTTATTGGGTCCAGCTTCCTTCCCAACGCACCCTCTCCCTTACTATTTCACAACACTGGCCCAATATACCTTTTTTTTGTTGCAAACATTTCTTTCTGATTTCAAAAAAAAAATTATGATGGGCCTGCCTGTTTTCTATTTCCAACACCTTTTTTTTACTTTTAACACCCAGGCCCAATTATTTTATTTTCTTTTTATCTTTTCTTTATTTTCATTTATTTATTTATTTTACTTAAACCAAAAATATACATTTCTTAAATAATTAGATTAAAATACTTAAATTATTTTTATTTTATTTTTACTCCATTTATTTTTCTAAACAAATAAAATCTTAAAAATATTTTCCAACAATTAATTTCTTTTAATTAACTTAGACCTAGATTTTTCTACATTTCAATTATTTTTCCTTTTTAATAAAATTAATTTTCATCTTAATTTATTTTGTTCAGGTTTATTAATTTATTTTAAATACAAAGTTAATCAATTAAATTAATGATTAAACCTTTTCCACCAAAAACCCCAAAAAACAAATTCCTCTTTCTTTCCTCTACTTTACATTATTTGTGCATTTTATTATTTCGTACTATCATTTATGTACATGGTTTGTAATAGATAATTAGGACTTTTATTGCTTTTCTCCCCCTATTCACAAACTTGTACCCCCCATTCCCAAAGCATTGTAATAGCGTAGAACTTTTAAATTCCGCAATTTATCGCTTTCCTTATTATTGCTAGTAATTAGAGTTTCTATGGCAAGATCTTAAAATCAATATTAGCAAAACCCTAAGTCAAAGATAAATACCTGAAATCAAACACCTTGTACACTTGTAACTCTAGGGTAACCCACACTTGTTGCCTCGTATATAAACAGCCATGTCCCTCGAACGTGAGATGATTTTAGCAAAGATCCTCGATTAAAAGATCATAGTCCCTCGATGACCCTTCAATGTTGCCTTCGGTAAATGGTCTTAGTCCCTTATGATAATTTATAAAACATCTTACAAGTTGCCTTCTATGACTGTACGATGACCCACACCTGTCCCTCACATCCAATGATATAGCTCTCTAAAAATCAATGGTATACAAGCACTATCTAAAGAAGGAGGAAAAGAATAAAGACTTTTTGAGTAGGTAGGTTCCTCGTAATTGCTTGCTGATAAATAAAACCATTTCCACACCTCACACTTTCAAAACATCTTTCAAAACAAACCTTTTGTATACATTCTCAACAATACGAGGATCATTACAAAATTGCCTTACATCGGCATCTTCAAAACATCTTTCAAACCTTCTTTTTCAAACAAATATTTTCAAAATCAACACTTTGTATACATTCTCAATGATACGAGAATCATTGCAAAGTTTATCGTATTAAGGCGTTTTAAAAATATTTTCAAACTCACAAAACACAAAGCATTTCAAAGTGATCAAGCAATTAAGAGCCCGTAGATAACTACGGATGAAAAATATGCTAACACCTTCCCTTTTTATAACCTACTCCCCGAACTCAAGAAAATTCTCAAAAGGTTTTTCTTGTTCTTTTCACCCTTTCCTTTATTGGATAAAAGAAAAGTCGATGGCGACTCTTGCTATCCGCAACAATTATGATAAAACAAAAAACACCCAAGTCAGTTCTCCCACCATATCACAACACCAATTCGAGTATGAACCAAAACTGAATCCACTTGGAACAAACTCATCATCGAGAATGAATCCAAGACCAAGTATCAAACTCATCATCGAGAACGACACAAAAACAATGTGAAAAAATAAACACATGTGAAGAATTGCCTATTCAAAGATAAGACTTTAAACAAACACAATTAGCATACATAAAATAATGCCCGCTATAGGACTTTAAACAGATACTTCGAGCGCACACTCTTTATTTCCTGCTTCCTAATTCACATGATCTCTAGAAAGCGATAAATGCCCCTACTATACACGATTTATAGAAAGTGATAAATGTAATATTTAAAACAAACGACCTGAAACCATACCAAACGGATAATAAGAATTCTCAAAGCAAACTCAATGAGTGTAGGAAAATCGGAAGGCGCCGCAAGCTAGCATGAACAACAAACAGCATCAGAAGCATGAAACACATGTGCAAGCAAAGCGTATCCGTCACCAAAGCGATTGGTACCTAAATTGCTTCTCAAAGTATGCATATCTCACAAAATTTATTAGTAGATAACAACAAAATCAAATATGATAATAGCAATTAGCAATATACACGAAAATGAAGTATGAATATGTACAAGACAAAGCAAAATTGTCAAAGGAACATAACATAGCATTCCCAGAAAGCAACCTCATTCTCATGAAAATGGATGCAAAAACTGGTTTAGAAACATCCATACTTGCTACCGATATCAACAAAATGCTTAAATGAATACATCAATGTAATATTCACAAGTCAAAACTCAAAGCACATGTAAAATACAAGTCCCGAACAGCATTACGCGCATTTTAATATTCATCTTGAATCGATTTGGAAATCAAAATTTTAGTGCATTAATCTCGTATATTTACATGAGATGGTTATCTGAAACTTGCACATGAACATGTAACCTCAAGATTGACCTAAAAACGAGAATTAATGTCTTAAAACCACAAGAATTTAATGTATCAGAATTTAATTAACAAATTGCAAATTAACTCAAATTCATGAGTTTATGTATTTATACTAAAAGTGTAATGAATAGGAATCAATTCACAATTTTTCAAACTCAAAGATTATGAATCAAAATGTGTTCCAATACACTAAATTCACAAAGTTCTCAAGAAATTAATTAAAACCAAATGATATTTATTGACATCAAAGTATGAGCTAACACACAAAAAGGTATCACGATTCAAAAATGTAACACAAGATAATATACAAAAACTTGAATCGGAAAGTTAGAAAACGAATCGAAAAGCATATGGAATTAACCTAAAAAATTAAGGTGACATAGAAACGTGTCAACGGTTCTGAAAATTAACTCGGTTCGATCAAACTTTATTCCGAAACATGATTTTCGAAATTACTACAATAGCAAAAAAATGAAATGAAATTTCGTTTGAATCGAAAAAGTACTTGCGTGAGAGATTTTGGAAGGCTCAAGAAACTCAATTTTCATTAATGAAAGTCGGAAAAACTCATCAAGGATCAAAAGTTAGAGCAAAAACAACATATATTTCAAACTTTGCCATTTACCAAGTGTTGAGATATTTTCTATCAAATTTAATCAAACTTACTTCAAAAATATTTTGCAATGATATTTGAGTCCATTAGAAATCACCTGAATTCATTGAAAGGACAAACAACAAGTAATCAACCAAAAATTGGTAAAAAAGTTAGTTTATATCAAGAATTAGCAACTTGAGATTATATGCAAAATGCATTTCAAATGCACAAAAATATCAATGATCATCAACCAAATAATTGGAAACATATAATAAAACTTGAACTCAAAACATTTGTCCTATATTAAGCTAATGTTAGTTTATGCCACAAATCCTAAATCAATATTAGTATCTAAACTAACCTAAACTTCTAACAAATTCTACATCAAGAATTAGAAACTAGTTATTAATCTAACAAGAATTCAAAATCTCAAACTACACCAAAAATTAGTACCTAAACTAACCTAAGTGTTAGTGTTAACTAGTTTTCTACATCTAATTTCAACCTAAATTCAAGAATTAAGTCAATTTCTAAATCAATTTCAACCTAAATTCAAGAATCAAACTAAACTCTAAGTGTTAGTCTATTGCTAATTCCTAATTCAATTTCTAGAATTAATCTAAACTACATAATCAAGCTCTAATTATGAACAATTCACCAAAATCAAACTATAAAACTCAGGAATCAATGGAGTTAGTGATTACCTCTTGAAGAAGATGAAGAGGAAAGATGATGATGTTGACCGGTGATGAGGAGATGTTGCACGGTGATGAGAGCATGACAGAGAGGCGCGCGGACGGAAGGAAATCGCGCCTGAGACTGAAGAGCAACCGCGATCGCGGAGAGGAGAAGACGGAGTAATCATGTGTGAAGCGCAGTTGAGAGGAGGGAGGGACACGGTCGCCGGAGCGTGGCCGATGGTGGCAAGAGGGATCAGCGACGGTAGGCTATAGGCGGTGGAGGTCCGACGAGAGGGAGGGGGAATGAGGTGTTGTGCCAGGTTAAGCTTCTTAGGAGAGTGAGAGAGAATAGAGAGGGTAAATGATATTTGAAAATAATGAGCACCCTCCTTGATTTTGGTGGCAAAATTTAATATATAGTATTGCTAAAAAAATCGAATTTTCAACTTATTCGTCGCTTAAGTAAAAATTATACTATGATCTGCGAATATTTACGAACACTAACCTCCTGTGAGAATATGCATCTCTGAGTCATGGATGTCACTCAAAAATAACAGACACTTTCTGATAAAAATTGAGTGAGTTCGATACGTTTAAGCGGCGAGACGTCATTGTCAAAAATTAATTAAATCAAAATATTAGCTTATTTGACCTCTATCACTCGAACAAGCCACGAGCTCGTGCTCGAAAAATAAGAATATCGTCTCGACTTTTCCATAAGAAATATAGATATTTGCATCCCTCACATTATATTAAAAAATGAGAATCATCTAATAAATAATGAATTTATTATGAATTTTCCAGTGGAGAAACGTCCAGTCTTTTCTACCGGTCTGAAAACTCTGTTTTTGCAGAATAAACCTATAACGGAGGTCCTCGGGCTACCGTTTGATTTTAAGATCTGAATCAAAGCTGAAGCAGACGAAATTCTTGAGCAACGCTTTGAGAACTGGCGCGATATGATAAAAATTAAGTGACTTATGAATTTTTGAACATTGGAAATCAACCTGACAGATTCCAGATTCTGCTCAATTATTTTTTAGGAACTCGAAATTCCCACCACTTTTTATGTAGAAACATCTCTTGGTCATAACAGACGGTGTCAAGGTAACATCGAAACGGAATTTAGGACACCAAAATCGCGCTCATACGGTACCCCAACTGAGAGTTATGAATTTTCTATCGTGCCTGAAACAGCAGTTCAACCAACTTTTCCTAGTATTTTGCACTATTTAAACTCTGACAGATTCGTGTATTCAGGGATCACCCCTCAAGAATTATCCTTAAGTCCGAACACAAGAGTTAGAGAGAATACCGAGACGGATTTAATGGCAAAAGAACCACCTCAAGGCGGTAGACCAAACCAGAGTTATAAATATCTGAATACCGGAAATACCACTGATCGGCAACCCGGAAACTCAATAACAAAATCATTTGACCATCTCAGGTGCACAATTGGCTCCCGGTCCGAACATGAAAAATGAAAGTAATATCCACACGGACCTGGTGATAAAATATCAGCTCAAAATAATACTCTGGCTTGGAGTTAGAAAATTCTGAAGCTTGACGTGCCGAAATGAACTTTCAACCTGAACTGTCTCAAATCGGATAAAAACTCTTACTCACATTTACAACTCGAGACATGATAGAATACGTTGGAATTAATCATGATAAAGAATCTTCACTCACCACCTGGGTGATTCGCATAAAGCTCTGAGCGCTTCTGGTAACAGTTGAACAGAAATGCCCTGATCCCATAACAACGCGGCTAATGAGATGTATATATGTATATGATAAAGTAATATAAGCCAAAATAATTAGAAAATAAGAGGATGAATTTTGAGGTACATTAATTAGAACTAGTGATGTTTCTTCAGAAACAAATGGAATAGTTTTTCTAAGACGTGCCAAGTACAATTATGATGATTCTTCAGACAATAATCATGAATCAATTAGAATATTTTATCTGCACACTCAAGAAACTATGAAATAACAAAATTGTATACTTATAAAATATATGTATTGTTATCATAAAAACTCAAAGATTATAGCAGAACCAAATTTTGTTCTAATAATCTCCTACTTTTTTATGATGACAAAACCATGTATTTTGATGATACAATTTTACAAGGTTATATCAATCAAAGTACCAGAGTAAGTTTAGAAAACTCCCCTTAGATAAAAAATATCCCCTGAGGTAAACAATCTCCCTCTAGGTTAAAGACTTAACAATATTTAGAAGAGTAAGGGATATCTTAGCATTGTTATCTATATCAGAGCCTAGCTTTATCAGAAATTCTTTTTATCAGAGCTTGATTTTTTTAGAACCTTCTAATTCTTATAAGATTTATATCTGAGCCTCATTTATCAGATTCAATGAGACATTAGAAATTATTTATTAGAACCTTCTAAACAATATGAACTTGATCATTTTTCTTATCAATGAGCACCTGAAACAACACTCTTAAAAACAGTCTTCCATTTATGTTTTGTTAGAATGTAAGCAATGGGATTTAGAGAATTAGATATATCAAAATCATCACTATCTTTCATCCCTTTTTTGTCATAATCAAAAAGGTTTTAAGAGATTTAAAATTAGTTAGAAACATCAGTTGTGATAAAAACATAATTAACATTCATCTTAAGAACACGAAAACATTATGAAACAAACTGATTAAAAAATACTTCATAGAAGGAACAAAGATAGTACAGAAAAGAAAAAAAACTAAAAACGCAAAAATAAAAACATTTAAACAGGCAGCCTATAGAGCTTAAGGATGGGAGGAGGAAAGGTTCTTTTGAGCAGGGAGTTAGGCCAACATGTTCTGAATATTATTGTTGACTTCATCCTACTTGTCAAGCCATTCTTTAACCATGGGTTGTTCTTTTTGCATGTTCTTAAGAGTTCTCATTAGAGTAGAAAATTTCTCCTGTTTATCTGAGCCCTTGAAGATATCTTTGATATTTTTCTCAGCTATTGTTCTAGTTGCTTCCTCTATCTCAGTAGCCTCTTTTTCTACAGCCTTCTAAACTTCCAAAGAAGTGTACCTTTCTTCAGCTTCCTTTACAAACTTTCTTTACTCTAAACAGAAAGATTCCTGATTATGAGAACCTCAATAGCCATCCATCTGTAAAACATGTTCCATCTAGAATTCACAAAAGAGGAATCATTGTTGGAGCTAGACATGGAGCTTCTTTACTCTCCTTTATGCATTGTCTTTAAAGTTATAAATAGCTTCATTAAGGCTAAGCCTAGGAGGATGAGAAACAGAGGTATGATGAACATAAAGAGTTTTGTTATCTGGACCAGTTTACTTATCAGAACCATTTTCATCAGAGTCTTCGGAATCGTAAGTGACTGAGACTTCATTGTTAGGATGAGGAGAATCAGGATCAGAAGGTTCAAAAATAATGGTGAGATTCAGAGAATCTGGAGTGGTGTTGGTTGTGAAAGAGGAGAAAGATGGAGGATTGTTTAAAAAGGTGAGAGGTTTAGAAGTAGGAACATCGGACGATTGATTATTTATGGTGAGGGTGGCTTCTGCAGCAACATAGTTAGAAGATGGTAAGAATGATATAGTGGTAAGAGGAGATGCTGAAAGACTGGTGGTTATTTGTTGAGATATAGAAGTGAACGTTGGGGTGATATTAGTGATAGATGATAAGGAAAAATAAATAAGTTATTCGGTTAAGGGATGTGTATAGGTTTGATGAATAAAGGTTGGAGGTTTGGAAAAAAATGATGGAAAGGAGGTTTTTGAGGTGGATATTGATGTGATTTGTGGAGAGGATGAGATTATTTTGGATTTTTCAAGAGGATCAGAAACAAATATTGATGAAGGTGAATGGATGAAGTAATAATTGTGGTAGTAGTTAGTGGAGGTGGCAAAGGAATTGATGAAGTAACTGTTCCAAAAGTAGGACCAGAAACAACAGGATTAAAAGGTTTACCATATGAAGCAGTAGTAACAGCTTTTTGAGCAGAATTCCCAAAGACTCCTAGTCCCAGAATTCTTAGTTTCTTCTCTCGAGTCTTCTTCTTTTTCTTCAGAGTAGTCTCAGGTTTCCTTTTGAGTGGAGAAACGTGTTTATCCAGAAGTGAATCATACTCAAATGCAGATGTGTCAACCCCTTCAGCTGCCATACGATTGAGATAATTTTCCAAGACCACAGGTGGATCAAGTATAGTGAAGAGAGGATAACCATCAACTGATATCCTTTGAATCTTAACACTTTACAGATCAATTGTAAATTTTGGTTTGATCACAACCCATGACTTATCAACAATGTTCATACTCTTAAGATTGTTTCCATTGAAGGGTTTTCCAGCTATTGCTATTACATCATTCATGAGCTTCAGATTGGTTAGATGGTTTATAAGACCACTTTCAATCAGAATGTCTGAAATGAGTCTCCCCAGAGGAATATAGGCTTTCTTAGGCTTCTTAGTTTCATCGCTTCTAGTTTCTTTAACAGTAACTCTTAGATAGCTAAAGAGAAGAGATGGAAGATGCATCTTAGTTCCTTTTAACATATAAAACAAAATGAACTTTTGATCTGCATTGACATAATCAGATGAGCTGTTAGGAGATCTTGGGTGAGTGCACCCCAAAATGATCCTAAACCAAACACGGAGATTCTTGGGGAGTTCCATAACCTTAGTAGGTGGTTTTCCTTCATGAAGCACTGCCTTGAATCCTGTAAATATTGTAGGTGTCATTATGTTGGCTAGATATTTTGATTTTGAGTTGGCAAGATAAACCACTTTTCCTCCTGCATTTTCCATCCCAAGTAAAGTAGCTACAAATCTCTCAAAAATGACAATTTTAACACCCAGGACATGGGATACAATGTATTTGTCACCAGCTTTAGCAAATCTCCAGAATTCTTTTACCAAATTTGTGAAAATAGGACCATATAGGTGTTTGAACTAGACATCCAAGCCTTGGAAATATAGTTCCTTGGTTATGTCCAACCCATTTTCTTTGAGATTCTCAAAATCTACAAGAAGTTCAGGAATAACTTCTAATTCATCAGCAGGTGTACACAAATGAACATGCCTAGAACGATTTGGAATGTGGGTTTCTTAAAGAGGTTGAAACATAGTTAAAGATTATTTCATATTTGAAGAACCTGATGGCGTAGAACTTGAAGTCATTTGATGAGATGAATCGCCTTGTTGCATTTGTTGCAAAGATTTTTCTTTATGAAAAACTTCTTGAGCAAACTCGAAGACTTGTTGTTGTTAGGCATCTATGGATGAAGATGGTGAACCAAAAAAGGGTTTTATAGTTTCAAACAATTTTAAAGTGTGGGTAGTAAAGTAGATAAGTGTGTGACGATGACAGAGGTGAGTTTTTATAAAGCAAATTTGAAATGATAACTTTAGCATAAAAGACGTACAGAAATAAAAGTAATGATGATTTTAAACTAATCTCAAGAATTTCCATAGCTTGAGGTGTCAATCAAACGACACAATTATGATTTTAAGTTGACAATTGTCAAGGGAGAATCACAGCCATACATTTAAAAAGACAATAATTGATATAAACAGAGTCACGGATACCAAAGGTTTTCTGACGTAAATAAATTATGATCAAGATATCTTTTAACTTGTAGAAGTATCAAGATAGATTTTAATAATAAAAGGAGTTAAGATAAGATAAGAGGGTGAGGGATTCTAACCTGTCATGCAATATTTCTGAAGATATCAACTTTCTAACTTACTTCATTTCTGACGAACCATTAGATTTTGATGGCATGAGTTTCTCAGATCATGGACATCAAATTTTTAGCATCATTTATGGAGAACTAATTTAGCTCTTCTTGTATATTCTTGGCAAGAAGTTTGTTCTATCAGATACACTACTCCCAGAAGTGTTTCCTTAGATATCTTGAGAGTGAACCTTGTTCTGACATGTTTTTCCTTTTTCTTTAAGAAGTAATTCTTCAGATACATTTCATTTTAGTCTAACTCTTAATGAGCATCCAATAGTTTATGATGTAATATTTCTCATCGCTTTAATTCATTTTCAGTATTTCTTTGTATTTCCTTCAGAGCATATGAGTCCAGAAAAATATGTTCTTGCTTTTTTGACTATCTCCAAAGCTGACCAAAAACCAACTGGCTTAAGTTCCTGGCTTTGGAATAATATAAGCCTTCTTTGCATCATGTGTTTCAAGCAACCATAGTCTATATGCTATGACAGGTGTCTCAATTTTACTGCATGAGATATATGAAACTTACATTATTTTGTCTTTTGGTACCCATAAACTTTTGGGTCCTTTGGAATTAGTTTTCCTGGAGTTTCTGACAATTTTGGGTTTTTGTGCATCAATAATTTTATGTTTGTGCTGGAGGGTAGAGATAAGAAAATGGAAAAATCAGTTTGTTTTCTTGAATGTCTTCATTAGAAACAAAACCAATTCCTCTTTTCCCATAGTGACTAACACCATAGATCATGGAAGCCATTTTGCTTTTATCTATGTTGTTGTTCAAGAATTTATGAAATGCCTTATCATATTTATATAAGACGATTTCAGAAGATGAAGGTGCTTTAGAAAGAGTTTCTTCAAGTTTTAAACATTTCTTGTTTAGAAAGACATTTTATTTTTCTAAAATAAAATTGTCTCTTTTTAACTCAGAGACTTCTTTCTCTAGCTTACCATATTCTTCAACTTCATATTAATGAAATTTTTAAGGTTCTTGAATTTTTGTTGAAGTTTCTGATACCTACTCAGAGATTCAGATAGACATAATTCTAGTTCAACACGAGAGAGTTCAGAAAATACCTTTTCTGAGTCAAACTCAAATTCTGTGGTGTATTCTTCTGATGTGGTACCCATGAATGCTATATTAGCATGTTCTTCTTCAGATTCTGATCCTTCAGAGTCTGATTCATCCCATGTTGTCATGTTCTCATCACTGGGGCTTCTTCTTTTGGGATAGTTGAATAGGGGGTTCAAACGAAGAAGCCCCAGTGATGAGAACATGAGTCAGTTGAAAGGTACACAAATGGTCCATTCGAGGAGGCAACCAAAGGCCCATTCGAAGGGCACACAAATGGTCCATTCAAAGGACCTATTCGTAGGCTATATAAGAAGTCTAATCAAAGGACAGGAATTGGAGGCATTCGAAGGAGCCAAAATATCCACATGCATTCAAATTTCAAAAAAGGACAAGATTTCATGTTTTTGGCCAACGTTACAAATTTTCATTCATGGCTTTAAAGAACATGATCGAGGTTGTTTAAACCATTATCTTCTTGTCCCCTCCCTTCTACTCTATATAAGCAGCATGCTTGCAAGCCAAATGGACGCTTACACGCTTACACATATACAGAGCCCCAAAGAGTCACACGAAACTTAAAAAAAAGCAGATTGTCAAAATTCAAAAACATAATTCCAGCCATCATTTGTCCAAACCAAAGGTTCAAACACCTTCTTGAGACTTCCAGGAATTCGACCCAGTCATTGTTCAAGCCGTCCCACGCTTGGAAGCACCAAACTGGATCACTCATTATTGGTGTATTTTTGTTGAATTCGAATTTATGATTTTGCGATGAATTAACCTTTTTTCGTGCTTGATTTGTGTTTAGGGAATTCATTAGAACAGGTTTGACATATTGTATGCAAGCTTTAATGCATAAAACATAAAATTCCATTGTTAGGGGCATCCTTGGCCATTGAGCTTTGTTCTCCTTGCTAGCGCGCATTTGAAATTTGACAATCTGACTAATTTTATTATATTACATTATTGTTTCATATATATAAATGAATGAAATGGACGGTCAGATGGAAGGCAATGTGTGTGTATGAGGGGAGGACCTGGGTTCAGGTCCCAGGTCCAAGGTTTTGTATTTTTTTTTCTGATATATTCATGCAGATCCCATGCTTCAATGGCCAGGAGCCTACTATACGCCTTCAGTTTGCAAACAATAGATCATGGGTGATCTAGATCAAAGGGCTCCAACGCGTAAATCTAGCCTAGGCCCTCAAGGATTCATCTCACCAGATCAAACATAAATCTAGACTTCATAATCTGAACCCAAACGCAAAACCAGTATTTAACAGTTGGTTCTACCACCGTATCACAGAACTGGAGAATCTGCTGGGGATAAATAAAAAGTAGGGTTACCTTAGAGTTAGTTAATTAATTAACTTCTTTTGTATGCTTTGTTTGCTTTACCTTTTGGGATTGTTTGGGTTGTTACTATAGATCTTACACTCGGATCTGGGGCACCTTTTAGGTAAGTAGCAATAGATCGTGGAAATTGTGCGGGGTATACTGACACGGTCAAAGCGATAGCTATATTGATGTGACACTTTGGTTGGTACCGGTATCCCTTGAGTAGTCAAGGAGAATACGGGGCCGCTGCATGGTGTCATGAAACATCAACTGACCTTAGAACCTTTAATTGAACAACTTGGCCATTAGGAAGTAGGGAGATAGCCATCTTTGGTGTGGTCTGAAGTCGATTGATACTCGTTACTACACTTATTGAGATTTGACTCCCGAGTTTTGTTTGGTGGCAAGTCAGTTATCCATCGGAATGAAACTTGCGGGAAATATCAGTGATATTGAGATCCCTTAGAACCCGGTTACTATTGATAGGACAGGTTGAGCTAACTAAACTTCAAGAGGGTACTTACCTGAAAACCCATGCAAGCCTTAAACCTAAGGTCTTTGTGTGATCTGTTTGTGCTTGCTATATTTGTGTTTTCTTAGCATAATCATGATATCATAACATCATAACATGGCATATCATACTAACCATTTCAAGGATTTTTTAGGGCTTATCTTTGTGTTGTTTTGTAGGACATGACATCCACTCGCAGGAATACTATCCAAATCAACCTCATAAGGGTACCTCTTCAACTCAAGGAATTAGCATTCAGGGTTCCTGAGAGCTCTCCATTAATTGAAAGACATGGTCGACTTCTCAATGTGGTCACTGTTGCACCCCAAAATTTACACTCTTGATTTTGGCTTATGTTTCATCATGAATATCATGTTGGATTACATTCATACATTGTGATGGGATCAAAGTTCTTTGGTTATCAAATTTTCCTCAAGATTTGAAGGTTGATTGCATTGGCAAGTTGCTCAAGTAGAATCTTTATCATCTAAACCTCTGGATCTTTCAAGCTCAAAAGTTTTTTTGCATATCTCAAGGTATTATATCCATCTCCTTGGATCATCAAAGGATTGAAGATTGTGTTTGATTAAAGGAAGGAATCACTCCTTTGATTCATCAGTAAAATTAAGGTTTTGTTTGATCAAGGCTATTGATCAATGTACAAGTCTTGATTTGGAGGCTACAACATCTCATTGGCATTTGAAAAGTCTTTATACAAGAAATTAGTCAAGATGCCCAGAAGGTTTGAAGTTTTGGAGATGATTCATCAGTCTCCTGCGGTGTTGACCAAAACTAGGGTTTGGGATTTCATCAAGATTTCTTGAGAATTTTGAAGTGAAACTTTATACATGGCCTCTATATGTTTGAAAGATCATATGTTTGAAGTTTTGATCATCAATTTTGAAGGGAAGTGGATCAATTGATTCAAAGGGGCAAATGGTCACTTTGGTCAAAGTCAAGGTTGACCAAGGTTTTTTTTTGTCAACCATCAATTCAAGGATGTACTTTTCATATTTCAAGTCCATTTTGATCATTGGATTAAAGAGATTGAGGTTTGGGTTGAAACTTGTTCATGAAGAAACCCTAAAAGTTTCTAATTTTGGAAAATAAGGACTTAACTTCAAAAATTCATATTTTATTCACCTTTGATCAAAAAAATGCAAATGAAGTATGCTTGGAAAGATAAGAGGATGATATTTCATCTCCTTTTGGTCTCATGTCCAAATTGGCAAGGAGTCAAGAATTATGGTCTTTGGAAATCACAAAATTATAGGTCATTTTCCAAAATTAGTGAATTCCAAGCTCAATGGTTGATTTAAAATGAACCAACAGGTGTCTATTTTTTGTCTTTAACTGGATAAGAATCAGAATAAATCTTTGGGCGATTTAGACTGAACCAAAGAAAGGTGTCTACTGGAAAAGCATCAGGATAAATCATTGGTTAATTTAAACTGAACCAGTAGATGTCTCTTTGAGAATGACTTTTTGAGGAAAATGTTGAAATAACCCTTTGTTAGATGTAGCCTTTGAGAAGACTATCAGGTCATATAAGTAGTTGATGATGTTTGTTGATTGGTCTTTCCTGAAAAGGTAAAAAGTTAGTTGTATGAGATGTCATGATGTATGAAATGCATTACGTAACAATGTTCTCAAAATAAATGAGAATGTGCTATATGCGTTTTGTATGCATATGTTATGATATTTGGTAAATGATGTATGAGTGTGACATGTTATTGAAATGCATTTGTAAATTTGAGCATCATCTTTGTCTGGGGAAAATAAATCCTTGACTGTCACTAGAGATGAGGAATAAGTGTATCTTCTAATTTCTGGGGATTTCAGCTTTTTGCTTGAGGAAACTCTGTTGGAGAGTGTTAATGCCTTCTTGGGGAGAAAAGTTCAAGAACATTAGTTGTTCATTGCTCTGTTGGGGAGTTTATACCCTGACTGGGGATAGAAGAGATGAATAACCTTCTGGCTTATCTGGGGAAGATAAAGTTGACTGATATCTTCTGGGGATAGTGGAAACTTCACTGGGGAGAGGAGTTTTTCCGATGACTTGTATCCATCTGAGTAACAGACTCAAGCTGGGGAGATTGATCTTGCTTGGAAAATAAACCATGTTGATGGAGTGATACTCTGTTGAGAAAATAACCTTACTGAGGAAATGAACTCTGCTGGAGAGTAGAGATCTGCAGGGGGGTTTCAATCTCGGAGGAATAAACTCAACTGGGAAAGAGAACTTCCATAAACTGTACTAGTCGGAACTCCATAGGTTGGCGAATTTCCGGGAAGAAGATAACTCCTTTATTTTCCAGAACGATCTGTCGGGGAAATTGCGGGAAATGTATGATCTTGTGAAGATTACTCTGTAAGGATGATATTATGGAAGTGGACTTGTGGGGATTTGTGAAAGGCTAGAACATTATCCCAACTCCTAGAGTTTTGAGTAGACGCTTATTCCTGTTTTTATGCATTTGTTAACAGTCAATTGTATTCATATGCATATGCTCATTCAATTTTAGTCATTGAACAATTTGCAAACAAAACAGAAAAAGTAAAAGAGAATTTGGCTTTGAAATTGTATTTCATTGATAGTTTTCATATAAGCAGGCGATTTTTGTACAAAGAGACGGAAATCCTAGTAAGAGGAAGTCGTCAAAGAAAAGATTTACAAAGTGAAAACATATAGCTATGTGGGAATAATCTTGTTAGGTTCCGACTCTGGTATTTCCCCTATTTCTTCAAGCATCTTATCCCTTGTTGTCGGAAGAAAGTGGGTGAATTGGTATGTACCGTTTGAACCTTGATTTTGGTAATAAAACTCGTTGTAGATGATCCAATGAGGACATAGTCATACAATTCAATCCCTATTTTTTTCCTGGATCGCCCTTTCGGGTTTTCAGTCCACCGGGATACCCTTTTTTTCCCAAGCCACCTTTTTAGGTTTTCGACTTGCCGAGTGTACATTCTTTTCATATATATCCCTGATTTTTTCCCGACCCCTTTTGGTTTGCCGGGATGCCCTTATTTTTTCCTAGGCCAGTCAACCTAGCAGATCATTTTTAAGTGTAGTATCTTTTGACTATATCGGCATTCATGGGGTGCGGGAAGTCTTTACTGTCCATGGTGGTCAGTATCATAGCTCCGCCAAAAAATATCTTCTTGATTACAAATGGTCCTTAATAGGTAGCAGTCCATTTGCCCCTGGGATCACCTTATGGTAGGATAATGCGCTTTATTAACAAATCACCAGCCTGATATACCCGATGTTTGATCTTCTTATTGAATGCTTTGGTCATGCATTTCTCATACATCTGACTGTGACAGACAACCGTAAGCCTCTTCTCATCAATTAGATTTAACTGATCCAACCTGGTCTGAACCCACTCATCTTCGCTCAAGTCTACATCTTTCATGATTCTCAGGGAAAGAATATGAACTTTGACAGGTAGGACAGCTTCCATATCATATACCAGAGAGAAAGGAGTTTCCTCAGTTGATGTACTAGCCGAATTACGGTAGCCATGAAGAGCAAACGGTAACATCTCATGCCAATCTTTGTATGTCATAACCATTTTCTGTATGATCTTCTTTATATTCTTATTTGCGGCTTCCACTGCACCATTCTTCCTAGGCTGATACAGAGAAGAGTTGAAATGCTTGATCTTGAACTGCGTGTAGAGCTCAGTGATCATTGTGTTGTTGAGATTGGTACTGTTGTCTGTGATAATCCTCTCGGGGATGCCATATCGACATATGAGGTTATGTTTGATGAACCGGGCGACCACATTTTTAGTAACAGAGGCAAATGAGGATGCTTCAACCCATTTTATAAAGTAATCAATGGCGACGAGCATGAAGCGATGTCCATTAGAGGTTGTGGGATTTATTTCTCCGATCATATCAATGCCCCACATTACAAATGGACAAGGAGCAATCATGACATTCAAAGGTACTGGAGGTACATGAACTTTATCGGCATAAATTTGACACTTATGACAAGTTCTCGAGTGATGGTGACAGTCAGTTTCCATAGTTGACCAATAGTAACCAGCTCTTAAGATCTTTTTAGCCATGGTATGCCCACTGAAGTGAGTACCGAAGACACCTTCATGCATATCTTGCATAATCTCTTTTGCTTCCTTCTTGTCCATACAACGAAGCATGGTTGAATCATGATTGCGCTTGTATAGAATTCCATTACTTAAGAAGAATTTAGCTGAAAACCTTCGCAAGAATTTATTGTCATTGATGGATGCCCCCTCAGGGTATTCTTGATCCTCAAGGTACCTTTTCACCTCATGAAACCAAGGTTCCTCCTCTCCTCTATTAGTGTCAATTTCACAGCAGTGTGTAGGTTCTTCGAATTTTTCAATGGTAATTTTGGGAGCCTGATTGTCCCATCTGACCTTGAACATGGATGACATGGTAGCAATGTGTCTGCCAGTTGATTCTCTTCTCTTGGTATATGTTCAAACGTAATCGCCTTGAAATACGAAATTAAGGTTAGTATATGCTCTCTGTAAGGGATAATATTTGGATGCTTCGTATCCCATTCTCCCTTAACCTGACTGATTACCAAGGCTTAGTCTCCATACACACTTAAGAACTTGATTCTCAGGTCAATAGCAGCCCTTAGACCCATGATGCATGCTTTGTATTCTACCATATTATTAGTGCAGTCAAAGCAAAGTCTGGTAGTGAATGGCGTATGGCAACCTGCGGGGGAGATAATCACAGCACTGATTTTGTTTCCAAGTACATTAGAAGCTCCATCGAAAACTATAGTCCATCAGGATCCTAGCTCGGGTCCTTCATACGGTCCAGGTTCTTCACAATTTGTTACCAGCATATTGTTCTCGTATGGGAATTCAAAGTTCATAATAGTTGTCTACAACCTGATGCGCCAAATGGTCTGCCAGTACACTAACTTTGATTGCCTTTTAAGGGGTGTATTGGATGTCATATTCTGTTAAGACCATCTGCCATCGAGCTATTCTTCTAGAGAGTTAGCTTCTCGAATATGTACTTGATCGGATCCATTTTAGAGATCAACAAGGTAGTATGGGTCAGCATATATTGTCTTAGTCGGAGAGTATCCCATGCCAAAGTGCATCAAGTTTTCTCGAGTAGTGAATATCTTATTTCACAGTCGGTAAACATTTTGCTAAGGTAGTATATTGCACGCTCTTTTTGACCAGACTCGTCATGCTACCCAATACACACCCCCATTGAGTTCTCTAGCATTGTTAAGTACATGATTAGAGGTCGTCCTTCAACTGGTGGAATCAGGATAGGAGGTTCTTATAGGTACTCCTCAATTTTATCGAAGGCTATTTGACAGTCGTCGTTCCGTTTTACTACCTGATCTTTCTTCAGCAGTTTGAAGATTGGCTCACAAGTAGCAGTTAAATGAGAAATGAAACGGGCAATGTAGTTCAGCCGTCCTAAGTAACCTCTGACTTCCTTCTCGGTACGAGGAGCTGGAATCTCTTGAGTGGCTTTAACTTTTGTTGGATCAACCTCAATACCCTTACCACTAACAACGAAACCCAGGAGTTTACCGGATCTCACCCCAAAGGTGTACTTGTTCGGGTTTAGCCTTAGCTTGTACTTCCTCGGTCTTTCAAATAGTTTATGCAGGTGATCAAGGTGCTCTTCTTCAGTTTGCAGCCGTGCTAACATGTCATCAACGTAGACCTCTATTTCATGGTGAATCATGTCATGAAATAAGGCTACCATGGCACGCTGATAGGTTTCCCCAGCATTCTTCAACCCAAAAGGCATAACCTTATAACAGAAAATGCCCCACTGTGTGACGAAGGTAGTTTTCTCCATGTCTTCAGGCGCCATCTTGATCTGATTGTAACTTGAGAAGTCATCCATGAAGGAGAATACCTTATGTTGGGCGGTGTTGTCTACCAAAACATCAATATATAGTAATGGGAAGTCAACTTTGGGGCTCGCCCTGTTCAGATCCATGTAGTCTACACACATATGTACCTTGTCGTCTTTCTTTGGTACCGAAACAACGTTAGCCACCCATTAAGGATATGATATCACTGTTAAGAATCCTGCATCGAAATGTTTCATAACCTCAGCCTTGATCTTTTCTGACATTTCAGGATGCATGTCGACGAACCTTCTGTTTTATCGGAGCACAACCCTCTTTCATTGGTAGACGGTGAACCACAATATCAGTGTCGAGCCCTGGCATGTCTTCGTATGACCAAGCAAAGATTTCAACATATTCATGTAGCATCTGGATTAACCTACTCTTGACACTGCTCTCTAGGTCAATACATATCTTGACCTCTTTTTTATCTGTCTCAGTACCCAGGTTCACCACTTCGACTGGCTCTTCATGTGGTTGGATAGTCTTCTCTTCCTGTATCAAGAGTCTGGCAAGTTCTCCAGGTATTTCACAATCTTCCTCACCTTCGTCCTCAGCTTGGTAGATCGGATTGTCAGAGTCATATGCGGCAATAGCAGAATCATTATTAACGAGATCCATAGTGGATGAGGATCTGCAGGGTAGTGTATGGGTGTGTGTAAGAACACATAGCTATTTGAAAATGCAATAAGATAAAAGAAAAACAGAGATCACAAAATTTGTATGCAAAACGTCCAATGTTTTTATTGAATGAACAAATGTTTATGAATCGTTAATCAACCCTTTAACAAATGAACCGTTGTGCCCCAAGTAAGACACAAGGTTTTAAAGTCATTGTTTATTACATAGCCAAAAAAAATTGAAAACAAAAAGACAGGAATATAGCTTATTACTCCTGACTAAAAGAGATGGGAAAGATGTCTTCTGCCTTCCAGTATTCCAATCCATCACCCACGGTCAGGAATATCCAGCTACTGAAGTCACAATCACTGTTTGCATCCTCTATAGCATTGACCCCATTGTTGCTGATGCGAAACGGGGGTCTCCCAGCACGAGCTCGATGAACAGCCCTCTGACCTTCTACAGTAAAGCTCAGAATAAACTTGTTATATTTGAAAGGGATATCCGGAAGCTGACCCCAAATAGTATTACCACCTTCTTCAATAGTGGATTTAGCATCTTTCAAGGAGGCCATCCTGTGCGGAGTTTTGGTGATCTTCAGAATGGCTGAAACATCTTTAACAGCAGCAGGAGAGATTACTTCAAAGGTTTGACAGGGTTTTTCAATAAATTCTCCATCCATCTTGACATATCTGAATGAGTTGAGGTGGTTGACCATATATTCCTCCTCTCCACAAACAGTAACAACTTTCCCTTTCACCGGATATTTCAGTTTCTGGTACAAGGTGGAAGTGACAACACCTGCCCCATGGATCCAAGGGCATCCCAATAAACAAGAGTAAGCCGGCCAGATGTCCATGACATAGAAAGTGGACTCAAAAATCTGCGAACCCACCTTGATTAGGAGGTCCACCTCTCCATGCACCATTATTTTCGATCCGTCGAAGGCTCGAACTATGATATTGCTGGGCTTCAGCATCACCCCTTCACAATCTAACCGGTCAAGAGCGCCCTTTGGCAAAACATTCAGAGATGACCATGTGTCAATCAATACATGGGCCAATGTAGTTCCCCTGCATTCAATAGAGACATACAAGGCCCTATTGTGATTCCTCCCCTCCAGGGTCAAGTCAGCATCGGAGAAACCCAAACCGTTGTCAGTTGTCAGACTAGCCACATAGCTTCCAAATTAATCTGCCTAAATTTCTTGTGGCACATGGGAGGTCTTTAGAAATTTCACTAAAGCCTTTGCATGAGCCTCGGAACACAGCAGTAGTGACAACATAGATATTTTGGATGAGGTATGTCCCAACTGTTCAACAATTCTATAATCACTCCGACGAATGATCTTTAGAACCTCTTCTAAATCTTGTGCAGAAGTATCTATGATATGAGCTTCTTTTGGAGCCTCCGTCCAGGCAGGATCTATCACCGGCTCTTTACCCCGAGCCCAGCAGTCATCTTGGTAGTTGTAACCTGAGCAGGTGGAGAGATTTCCGGGGAGAAAATCCTTCCACTTCTTGTAATCTTACTGGTCCTCGCAATATTGACAATATTGGGATCAACTTCTTATTTTTCTTCATCGGACAATTCTTGCTTGACGCCATGATAATAGGCGGCAGACCTATAATGCCACAGAATTGCCTTTTCCGAGGAATACGGGATAGGCCCGGGTGTTGTAATAACCATCAGAGCAACTTTCGGATTGGCGGTAATCCTTATAGGACCTTTGGAAGTGATCCTAAAAGTAGTATCGAAGATAACAAACAGATCTTGGCAAAAAATGTTGGTAGAAAGAACTTTTTCAATCAGAATAATGTGTTCATTCATCAAGCATTGAACACCCTTTTTTAGTGACCCGCAGTCATTGGGTTCGACTGCACAGCAATAAAAACCTTCGACACAACCTGGAAATAAACCAGCTTGTAACAAATTCTTATTTATTGTAAATAGAGGAGTAACCATATCATTCACAGAAGTAACATACAGAATATCTTCAACAACACTTATACCTTTATCATGCTTGGTCATAGGTGTTGTAATCACATTTGGAGTCTCTGGAGGATCGAGCTCAATCTCCTTGTTGTCAATCATGTCCTGAATCTTGTTCTTCAGGGCCCAGCAATTGTTGGTGTCATGACCAGGACTGTTTGAATGATAAGCACACCTCACGTTCGGATTATACTTAGGAGAGGCGGTGTTGGGATTTGAAGAAGGATCCCGCAACGAAATGAGTTCGTCTTTCAGCAAATGTTGTAAGGCCCGAGACAAAGGCATATTAATCTTGGTGAATTTCCTTTTCAGAGTATCTTCCCTTCGGTGGTTACCCTGTCATTTTTGTTAGGTAGGTACCGGATTGGAAATCAAAACTGCTCCCACAGACTCATGTCGGTTAATTTTGCTACGACTCTTCTGACCATAGACATCATTGACCTCATTTTTCCCTCCAAATGACTTCTTCACAACATTCGAAGATGCATTCATCGAGATCTTCCCGCTCTTGATACCATTTTCTATTATTTCCCCTGTCAAGATCATTTCTATAAAACTCGCTGAAGATCTTCCGATCAATAGATTAAAGAACGGGCCTGTCAGAGTGCCCATAAACATATCCACCATTTCCCGATCATTCAGAGGAGGTTGCACCCTTCCAGCTAAGTCCCTCAATTTCTGAGCATATTCCTTGAACCCCTCATTAGAGCCCATGGACATATTCTGCAGTTGCACTTGAGTTGGTGCTAGGTCAGCATTGTATTGGTACTGCTTGTGGAAAGCAGCAGCCAGGTCCTCCCATGTATGGATATTGGTTCCTTCTAGCAGATAGAACCATTCTAGTTAGGTGTTGTAACACGGTGGGAGAACTGACTTAGGTGTTTTGTGTTTGATCGTAATTGTTACGGATAGCAAAAGTCACCACCGACTTTTCTTTTATCCAAAAGGAAAGGTTGGAAAGAACAGGAAAGACCCTTCGAGATTATTTCTTGAGTTCGGGGGGTAGGTTATGAAAAGGGAAGGTGTTAGCACTCTTTTCATCCGTAGTTATCTACGAGCTCTTAGTTGCTTGCTAGATCACTTGTTTTTTATTTGAAAGTGTGTTTGTGATGTGGGTTTTGAAAGTATTTTGAAAATGAGTGTCTTTGTAATGGTTCTCGTCTCTATAAGAACGCGTACAAAGTGTTTTAATTTTTTAAAATGTTTCAAAGTGAAATTTGTGGGTGTATAAAATGTTTTTATTGTGAGCAAGCGAGCAACTGGGAGCAACCTACCTACTCAAAAGGTCTTAAACGTTATTTTCCTCCTCTTTTAGATGTTATTATCTTACCATTGTTTTGGCAAGAAACCCCACCGTTGGATGTGAAGGGACGGGCGCGGGACGTTTTGTATAGTCATAGAAAGCAACCTATGGGACGTTTTAGCAATGTTGTTTAGGAACTAGATCGTCTACCGAAGGCAACATTGAGGTTCATCGAGGGACTACGATCTTTTATTGAGGGTCTTTGCTAAAACGTCAATATTCGAGGGACATGACTATTTTCCGAAAGGCAACAAAATGAGATTACCCTAGAGGTGCTAGTGTGCAAGTGTGTTTGATTGCATGCATTTTGCCTTGTATTTAGAGGTTATCTACTTGCTGATTTTGTCTTGCCATACATCCTAATTACTAACAATGTATGAAAGCAATAAAAGTGCGGAAATAAATCCTAAGCTATTACATCATTTCAGGGATGGGGATACATAATTACAAATGGGGATTGCAAGAATTTAAATCCTAATTATCTATTATAACCATATTGAATTATACAATACAAGAAAATGGAAAGGGTTTGTTTTGAAAATGTTTTTTGTCTTAATAAATCAAAAGAAAAAGAATAATTAGTTAATAAAAAGAAAATATTTTTCATGTCTTTTCTTTATATTAATAAAAAAAATAGTATTGGTGCTGAAAGTAATAAGAATAAGAAAGAAAAGGAGAAATAACAAAAACAGGATCAGCACGTTGCTGAAAATAAAACTGAGAGGGACCAGAAGTTCTGATGCCAGGCACGTTGTAGCTCAGAAAGAGACGTTATAGGAAACAAGAAGTTCTGGGTTGTTGCACGCTGAAGTTCTGAGTGTTGAAACAGTGAGGAAAACTTGGAAATTCTGTGTACTGTGTTACAACAGTGAGAAGGACCTAGAAGTTTTGTGTTGTGTTAAAACAGTGAGAAAAGCCTATAAGTCCTGTGTTGTGTTAAAACAGTGAGAAAGCCTAGAAGTTATGTGTGTTGTGTTACAACAGTGAGAAAAATCCTAGAAGTTCTGTGTTGAGTTAAAACAGTGAGAAAGCCTAGAAGTTTTTTGTGTTGTGTTACAACAGTGAGAAAAAATCCTAGAAGTTCTGTGTTGAGTTAAAATAGTGAGTAGAACTCAGAAGTTCTGTATTGTGCTACAATAATGAGAGAAAAATCATAGAAGTTCTGTGTTGAGTTAAAATAGTGAGAAAAACTCGGAAGTTCTGTATTGTGCTACAATAGTGAGAAAAAACCTAGAAGTTCTATGTTGAGTTAAAATAGTGAGAAAAACTCAGAAGTTCTGTATGATGTGTTACAACAGTGAGAAAAATCCTAGAAGTTCTGTGTTACACTTCACCTCATTCCTTATATTATCCAGAACATCTACAACTTATTCAGTTCTCAACAACAGCAAAACAGAAAAAATAAAAGCACAATAGTTTATAGAAGTTATATTCCTAATTCTGAGCCTAGTTTTCTTCAAAAAGTTGTGATCCATAATTTTCTACTTAGGCAATGGCATATACAGTCTCAACACTATGATATCTACATTTTTTTAATGATGTTCTGAATGAAAAGTTCAAAGTCAGAAGGACTTACCTTGAATCTGAAGCGTGTCTTTGGGACTTGAACTGTTGCCTTCAAATATTCTAGAGTCAGCAAGAAACGGAACAGAAATTTTATGTTATTTGATTCAAAGGGAAGAAGAAAGGTATTATTTTTGAGAATTTTGGGTTTAAGAATGTTTAAATGTTTTCTTTTCTCTCTTTTTTTGTATTTGATAACTCTCCTTTTCCAAAAGCCATCCCCCTAGACGTGTGGTGGAACAACTTATTTATAGATGAGTTTGCTGTGATTTTTTTTGGGGGGGGGGGGAATAAATTGGATTTAAACCTTTTTGGCATATTGTTTCATTGCTTGTTAAATACAGCTTTTATGTGCTAATTTGGTGCAAATATGGGGTTTGAGGAAGTGTAGATGTGGACTGGATCAGCGGCAATTTGGAGTGTTGTGGCAGCTGGATGCAGGACTATGCCATAGCAGTGTAGCAGACTATTCAAAACGAGGTTTTGGGGCTTGGTGATGTTCTGATCGAAGAGTGGAAATACCAGAGTGAGATTCGAAGGGTGATGTTCTGATCGAAGAATAGAACACAGCCTCCATATGCTGAAGAATGAGATTTGAAGAGTCATATTCTGATCGAAGAACACAGCTTCCATATGTTTTGATCGAAGAGTCATGTTCTGAATCATTTTTGCAAATTCTGATTGCACTTGCGTGAAATCTGGCCCAAAAGTTCTGAAATTATCATATTCTCTTAACACTTAGAAAATTTTCTAAGTGTTTAGAAATTTGAATTTTTCCAAGTAATTTATGACTTTTGATTTCTTGATGAACCAATTTCCTGTCCTGATGAAATATGATTGTTGAAACTTGATTTTGACCCAAAAGTCAAAGTTTGACTTTTCAGTGTGCTTTGACCATTTTGCCCTTGTGAATGATTTTCTTGGAAAATTGTAATCCGAGACTTGAAACTTGACAGAAGCAAACCTGAGTGTCCAGGATGATCCTTTGAGAAATGAGAGGGAAAATTTTGGGATACAACAGGTGCCAGCTGTGATGCGGTGGGAGAACTGACTTGAGGTTTTGCGTTTGTGTTCGCAAATGTTGCGGTTTAGAAAGAGTCGCCACCGACTTTTATTTTATCCAAAAGGAAAGGTAAAAAAGCACAGGAAATACTTTTGAGATTTTTTTTGGGTTCGGGGGGTAGATTATGAAAAGGGAAGGTGCTAGCACCATTTTCATCCATGGTTTTCCATGGGCTCTTAATTACTTGTTTAGATCACTTGCTTTGCTTTTGCAATTGTTTGAAATGGTGCTTTGTATGGTTTTGAAAGTATTTTGAAAAGAGGCCATCATTTTGGCAATCTTTGTAATGATTCTCGTTCGTAAGAGTGTATACAAAGATGTTTGTCTTTTGAAAAATGTTTCAATGTTTTGAAAGTTGTTTGGAAATGTTTTGAAAATGTGTGTGTTTGTTTTTTGAAAATAGCAAGGATTGTTTGCAAATTGATCAAGTAACTAGAAGCTTATCTACCTACTCAAAAGTCTTTCTTGTACATTTTTTTATTCCTTTGATGTTGTTGACCTACCATTGTTTTGGTAGACAACCCCATCTTTGGATGTTGAACGGGACGGGCGTGGGTCATCGTATGACCATGATAGCAATGGTGCCAAGTATCTTAGCTTGTTTGAGGTACCAAGATCATTTGTTTTTAGGCAACCTTTTGATAGCGTCATCGAGGGACTATGATCTTTTGTTTTGTATTGTTTTGCCAAGATACCTAGCATGCATACCATGGCCATGTTTTAAGGCAACCAAGTGGGTGAAACCCTAGAGGTGCTTGTATGCAATGTGTTGTCATTTTTCATACATTTTTGTCTTGCATTAGGTCTTTGCTATTTGTTTGATTTTTGTCTTATCATACAAACCCTAATTTACTAAACATGTATATAATGCGATAAATTGCGTAAAGTAAATCTAAGTTATTACAACAATGATTATGGGAGGGGGGATACAAGTTTTTGAAAGGGGATATTTGCACAAAATAAAACCCTAATTCACTATTACAACCCAATTGAATTTATTGTACAATAAATAAATAAACAATTACTTAAATATGAAATAAAATGTATGGATGCAAAAGGTTTTTGTATTTATTTTATATATGTAAAAAATAAAATTATTTAAGTCCTAAAAATAAGAAAAATAATATATTGTTATTTTTTGAAAGGGTGAAAAACCCTAGTTTTTGATTAAAAGAAATATATGTTTTCTATATTATTTATTTGTCCATTTTTTACAAGAAATAATAAATAAAATTATTTACAAGTGTTAAAAATTAAAATATATGTGGAAATAATATTTCATGTGTATGAATAATAAAAATAAAAATACATAGTATTTTTTTAAAATTATTTACAAGTTTTATTTAAGAAAATAAAGTATATTATTACTAATAAAATATTTTTTATGCCAAAAAATAATAAAAATAATAAAATAAAATACAAAAAATAAAGAAAAAAATTTTCATGATTTTTTATGGTTCAGAAAAAATAAATAAAACAATAAATATAAAAATGAAAAGAAAATATGAGAAATAAATAAAATAAGCAAAGAGGGTGCAGATAGGAATATGGGGTGTGTGAAAAACAACAGGCCCAAGGCGCCAGGCCCAGAACACCATCTCCATCCCTGTCCTTGGCTTCACGCGCGTTTCTGAGCTTGAATCTGTATCTTGCTCTAGCTTGCATAAAATCAAAAACTCATAACACAAAAAGTGTAGCTTATGATCTCACGATTTCAGTGATATAAAATTCATGACCTAACTCTAAAAGACCAGGGAGAATTTCAATGGCCCTAATTCCTGACCTAATTTTTTCAGCATGTTCAACAATCAAATACTCTTAGCTCAGTTAATATAAATGGAAAGTATGCATATGTACAGCTTAAGCAAGTTAAGGACTACATTTTTGCTTCACAGATCAAAGCTTAAGGATTCCTAAATAGAGAGATAGAACTTTGAAAAATACCTGGTTCAACTGAGTTTGGATATGGCAATGTGGGGACTTTGAGTGAGGCCTGAAGATCGTGTGAGCTTCCTTGAAGTTCCCTCAAGCTTTCCCAATGCTTAGCTGGCCTTGTAGTTGGCTGAAACTTCTTGTAGAAGTCAACCTGCAACCTTCAAAAATGGAAATGGTGATGGCTGAAACAGGGCACACAGTTGCAAGACAAGGACCTGGATAGTTTAGGTAGGATGTATGTAAAGTGTTTGAAGTGTTTCAAAGCAAAACGCACGAGCTAATATTTATTTGGCAAATGTTCTGCAGAAGATGCCCTGTTTAGGCAGGAACTTGTGTTTTTTATGTTTGGGAGAGTTTCAAATGCTATCAATTCGTGTGTTGGCTTGTGATAAGTTTCTGAAGTCGTTTTGAATTAAGCCAAGCCTTGCCTTTATCAAATGTACAAGTTGTCTTGACTTTTGCAAGTTTTCTTGCTTTTGAAGAAAAGTTGAAGTGACCATGCCCAAGGCCTGTACAGGCTAGCTTGTGGACTGTAGATGGTTGGTATACTTTGCCTGATGTTTGTGGATCTTGCTTGCAACAAAAGATCAGTTCCATGGCTCAAGAAATGTAAAGTTGTAAAAAGGCTTGCTTTATCAAAGTAGTATTGTGAACTTTATGCCATTTTTGGATTAATTCATTGTGCAATGCTTCAAAGGTCAAAACAAAGCCATTATCCATTGATTTTGCATTTTAACTATGGAGTGTAGAAGGGATTTAGGACATTTAATGCAAGGTACAAGCATGCTAGGATCTGATTTGCAACTTGAACCATTGTAAACATGACTTGAACAAAAGTGACAAATTGCCATTTTCTCTTCTCCGATTCTCCCTAACCACAAATGATCTTGGAGAGTTCTTGGACATTTTGGAAAGCTTGCAACATGCTCTACAATCCATCTTTGAAATTCAACTTGAGATACCTCTTGGAACTAGGCGAAAAGTTGCCATGAAGTTAGGTTAAAAACCTGCCTAAACTAGGGCAAAATTTTACTAAGTTAAAAAGTTTATGGACCCCTATTCACAAAATCATAACTTGAGATCCAAGCATATTTTGGGAAAACTTTGTGAAGTTTTCTTTGAATCCAATTGCATCATGGTGAAAAAGTTGGGGAAAGTTGGGGAAAAATAAGAAATTTTCCATACTTAGAAAAATTCTAAGTTATGAAAAATTTCAAATTAAAACCTTAATTTTCAATTTTAGGTTTATTGGTCAACAAGTTTCACATTTTGACATATCTTGATGAATTATGACCCTTGGCACTTGATTTTGACCAAAAAGTCAAAGTTTGACTTTTCAGTGTACAGTTGACTTTTGATCAGTTGACTGCAAAATTCATCTGTCAATCCTATGCATTTGAGATCTTTTGAACTATGTGATTAGGTCGAGATGATGCTATTGAGTCCTTGAAATCATGCTTGAACCCAATTGGTCATTGGCTAGGTCAAAAATCAGAAATTGCCCTTTCTCAATCAAAACCCTAATTTTGACCATTTTGCCCTTTTGATGATTTGATCAAATTTCTTGAGGAGTTGTGGTCCAAACTTGATCAAATGGTACATAGGAGCCTAGAATGTTGTTGTGGATCAAAAATTATGAAGTTTGACAGTAAATTGGCCATGGTTGACTTTTTCCCCAATATAGTTGATTTTTAGGTCAACTGTCCAATTGACTGGGCAAAAATGTGATTCAAGGCTTGAAACTTGGTATAAACAATCTTAGGGGTCCAAGATGGTGTATGAAAGTCACATGAAGCATTGATGGTCCAAAAATCATTGTGCAAACTCAAACCCTAATTTCAGGTCATCAGTGCAAGATGAGGTCTTGAGCTGAGCAAACCCTAATCTGTCTTGAGTCCAAGAAGTCTTGTGAGGAAAAATCTTGATAAATGAGAGGGAAATTTTTGGGGTACAACACCAGCCAAACTTTCTTGGAAGAAATGGACCCATAACTTCTGGTTAGCAGTGTGAGGCATTATCTTTCGAACGTACGACCACAAGTGGAGCTTAGAACAAGAGACCCCATCGTACTTAGCAAAAACAGGGACCTTGAACTTAGGTGGGATTACCACCCTTGGAACTAGATCTAACTCACCAAAATCTAGTCCAAGCACCTTTTGAACTTCCATTGCCTTGAGTATGTCCTCTAACTACTTATATATGTCATCCGCGGGAGGATACTGTTTATCAGAAAAGTCTTCGCCTTCAGAAGTATTCTCATAACCCTGATTGTTCTTGCCATCTTCATCATGGTTGTCATCTTCTTCAGAGGAGTCATCTTCCTCTTGGATTGGTTGAGCAGGACCGTTGAACCTTCTCCCCATATTGAGGACAACAAATGGCTTTTTGGTCTTCTTTTTCTTGGCGACGAGCGCCAATAGCTCTTTTTTCCCTTGGGCCAGATTCATAAGAGTTTCTTGGAACTGGGTGTTTTGAGCCTAGAGATCCTTTATGGTTTGTTCGAGGGGCATTTTTCTGCTTAAATAAACAGCGAGAAAATGAGAAACTTGTACAAAAAACCTATTATAAAATGATGCATGATATGTAAATGCAATGAATTCAAGGACCTTGGTAAATTTAAATTTTCTAATCAGGAGGAAACAAGAAACAAAAATTTATTAGCAAAAATTCAAATTACAACTGCCTTTTAGGCTTACAATGATAACAAAACCTCTCAAAGATAAAATGAAATTCCTAAAATCTAGGAATCAAATCTCCCATGGACGCTTCATCTTTGTACTGATGTATGCATTGAGACCCCACTCCTCTTGAAGTTGCCTTGTGAGCTCCAACACCCTCTTCTCACTTGCATAGAATTGAGCCTCAAAGATGTCCCGTTCCTCCTTAAGTTAAATCCAAGACTTTTGCAACTCTTCAAGGTCAGTAGGCATATCAGGATGGAGAATGGTGTAAGGAACATCCCCCTCAACAACAGGCTCCACAACTATTGGTAGAATGGCTGGATATGGAATCATGAGATTTTGAGCGTGAGCTCGCACCCATTTGAGGTAAGGCTCCAGAGGAATAGAGTTCTTATGCCCCAAAGTCTTGCTATCAGCCTTGTTTACCATGCCTTAAGCTCGTGCAAACCTTTGACGATAACCTTGTACGTTGTTCTCGTAGTTGAATACAATTCCTCGAATGAGTGCGTTATGAGGGCCATCTTTTCAAGCATAGCCAAATTTCCGTAGTGCCAGAGAAGGGTTATAAGTAATGCCTCCCATAATTCCCAAGAGTGGGACGTTAGGGAACTCCCCACAATGGTCAATGATAGCAACATCCTCCAGAGATCGAGAACACCAAAAATATCTGAATGAGATAGCAACATCATCCTTTGAGACCACGTCAAGCCTTGTTCATTCTTCAATTCTGATCGAGGAATGTGCGAAATAAACCACCTAGACAGCAACAGAATGCAACACCTAAGAGTCCCTCTCTTCCTCATGGTACGAGTGTGAATACAATCTAAAATGTCTCCAAGCAAAGTAGGCAGAGGGTTACAAGAAAGAAAAACCTTGACAGCATTCACATCTATGAGTTGGTCCGGATTATGGAACAAAACAAAACCATAGACTAGAAGAGCTAAGACATCTTCAAAATCTTGAAAATCCATATCTTCCCAAAACACTCAAGCCTTCTCTAACAGAAACCTAGCTAGAAAACCCTCGACTCCACTCCTTGTTTCCCATTTAGCTATAATGTCGAATCTCTTCAAATTCAAGGCTTTAGCAATAACTTCAAGCTTTGAAGTTTTCTCTAAACCAGTGAATGGAATTTGATCAAGCACACGCACACCTAATGGTTGAGAGAATTCTTCCAATGTAGGCACCAATTGATAGTCGGGAAAGGTGAAACAATGATGCATATGAGCAAAGAATTGAAAGAGCACACCCATCATGTCTTCTTGAAAGCTGGAGGTAGCCAGATTGAGAAGTCAACCATATCTTTTGGTGAAGGGAGAATCTTCAGGAACCCTTGATGCTAACTCTTTGAGTTGAGGAACCACTTTTACAAAGCTGATTCGGATGGTATTTCTGCGAGTGGAAGCCATAGTCTGCAAAACAGAACAAAGATAAATTCTCTGGTCCTTGAAATGGTTAGAAAATGGAAAGGTATGAATGTTATGATGCATGATTCATGATGTTATGTTCGAACAATTTAATCACACACAAACAAAGCACACAAGGCCTTAGGTTAAAGCTTGCATGAAGTTGTAGGTAAGTACTCTCTTGAAGTTTAGTTGGTTCAACCTGTCCTAAAATAAGTAACTGGGTTTTAAGGAATCTCAATATCATTGATCTTTCTTTATCGGGCATTGTTTCAGCTCAAGAGATCTTTTTTTGCGGCCGAAATATCCCGAAAGTCAAATCTCAATGAGTGTAGTATCGAGTATCAACCAATCTTCAGTTTTGCACCAAAGCCGACTATCTCACTACTTTCTAATGGACAAGTTATTTCAACTAAGGTTCTACGATCAGTTAGTGCTTTACGACACCACTCAGCGACCCTATATTCTCCTTGATTAAAATCAAGGGACACCGGTACCCACAAATGTGTCACACTAACGTAGCTATCATTTCAACCATATCGGTCTATTCCGTACAGTTACCACGATCTATTGCTACTTACCTAAAATGCCCCAGATCCAGGTATAGGATCTTTACAAGAATACCCAAACAACCCTTCAAGAATAAATCAAGCAAGTCAAATAAGGAAAGCATTTAAATTATTAACTATCTCTAAGGTAACCCCACTTTTAGATTTTCCCCAGTAGAGTCTTCAGTTCTATAATACGGTGGGAGAACTGACTTTACTGGTTTTGTGTTTGATTGCAAATGTTGCGATTAGTAAGAGTCTCCATCGACTTTTCTTTTATCCAATAAAGGAAAGGGTGAAAAGAACAAGAAATGCCTTTAGAGAATATTTTCTGAGTAAGGGGGGTAGATTATGGAAAGGGAAGGTATTAGCATCCTTTCCATCCATAGTTATCTACGGGCTCTTAGTTACTAGCTCACTTTTAAAAATGCTTTTTGGTGTAAGTGTATTTAAAAATATTTTTGAAAAGATGCCTTAATATGGTGAACTTTGTAATGATTCTCGTATCGCTGAGAATGCATACAAAGTGTTTTTGTCTTTGAAAAATATTTAGAAAAAGAGAGTGTATGTGTGGTAAATTTGTTTTGTTTTGTGAGCAAGAAACTACAAGTTGTCTACCTACTCAAATGGTCTTTTCTCTTTTCCTCTTTTCCATTAGATAGTGATATCCTACCATTAGTTGGTAGGTAGCCCTATCATTGGATGTTTTGAGGGACACGCGAGGGTCATCATACATTTATGAAGGCAACTCATAAGATATTTTAGCAATTACCCTAAGGTATCAAGATCATTTACCGAGGCAGCATCGAAGGGTCATCGAGGGACTATGATCTCGTAACCAAAGAGTCTTTGCTAAAATTTCTCATGTTCGAGAGAAGTGATTGTTTGTTTTTCCGAAGGCAACAAGTGGAGGTACCTTAGAGGTGTGCGTGTGCAAAGTGTGTTGTGTTTCAGTTATATTTGTCTTGGATGTTAGGTTTTCTACCGTTTGCTTTTAAGTCTTATCATGCTAACCTATTAGCATACATCTAGCAGTTAAATATATATACATAGGGCAGAAAATTAAAGTGCGAGAATTAAACTAAGTTATAACTTCGCTTCGTCATGGAGGGAATACAAACCAAAATGGGGGAAAATGTAAAAGAGTCCTAGTTTAAACTATTACATCCCTTTGAGCAGTTACAATTATTCATAAAAATAATACGAAAAAAAAAGTAAAGAAACGCGCGAAGAGGAAAAGAGAAAGATGTAAAAACCCTAAAAATAAATCTAAGTGGTAAAAGAAAATTTTTGTTGTTTTTGTTTGGAAATATAATTAAATTATAAACCTAATTCTAATCAAATTTTAATAAACAAAATAATCTCAAAAATGATTTTAATTAATTTATTTATTTATTGCAAAAAAAAAAGTTAATTAAATTAAATCCTAAATCTAATTTTTGTTTGATTTTATGATTTCATTAAAAATTAATTGTTAAAGGAAAAGAAAATAATTAAATCAAAATGAAAATAAAATTAAAAAAAAGAAGCTAAATGGTTTGCGTTGCAAAAACATCAGGGGGTGCAATCCAGAATTTTCTAGGCCCAATGTCAAGGAAGCCCAACATATGCTGCGTGATCCCCTATGGTAGCCTCCTGAATGGTGCATCATGGTCACGCTGGCTTTGGAGCGTTGGATCTAGGATTTGGGGATCTGATGGCCCAGATAAGAGCCACACCATGCGCTTGCTAACCCTCATACGCATTGGATTTGAAACGAAATGTTAGAAAAATAAAAATCTCTCGCACATGGATCGAACCCAGGACTTGGAGGGGGAATGCTCTTAGGACGCGCGCGCTGAGACTGGGCTATATTGTTCATTCATTACATTAATCAAAACAAAACAAAATAAAATAAAATGTAACCTGATTCTAAATCAGCAAACGTGTATGCTGGAATATTTGAATGGACCACTGAGAGGATGACACGCCTGCCACCAGAGTCAGCCCACCGGAGTCAACTTTCCGGTTGTCTTCTCCGGTGGACTCAAAACCTAAACCTGCAAAATATCAAAAATCAAGGTTTCAAATTCACCCTACCTCCCTTAAAAAATTATGCTGAGTCTGAGTCAAGGCTTATTTTGAGATAAAACACCCTGAGTCATACGCTTCGAAACAAAACATCCGATCAGAGTTAAAAATGGCATCCTGCGATTTAAGCACTAAAACTCACATGTGTTACGTCCAACATGTTCTAAACATTTCCATAAACATGAATGCATGCGTTAGATTGGTTAACAATGCATATTTAAACATATTGGATTCATGAAATTATACCAAATCGGTGTGATTGGATGTGGGAGTTCTGGACGTGAAATGGCTTAGTTATGAGCCTAGTTCAATTCCTGGAAGCCTCGGGAATGTGATTTGGTCGGTTGTTTAGATTGATAGCGACTGGAAGTGAAGTTATAGATTTTGCAAATTTGAGAAATTTTGAGAACTTTCTATAGCTTTGTTATGCCAGGTTTTTTTCGTGTCCTCTAGGTCTCATTTACAGTGTATAAATAGAGAGGGAAGAGAGGAATACACATGTATATAAACAAAACAAAGCATTCATGGATTTGGGGACAAGAATAAACACATTAAAATGCTTCAAAACTTGAGATTTATTGCCTCTTTCAATCATCACACGCTTATGGAAGGAGGCTGGCTTGTATTTGGGCCTCAATGCTGACCAAAAGCCAGGCCCATGCACACTAACCCATGCTTTCATAATTTTATTCAATTTATTTTAAATTTATTGAAAAAAACAAAAAAATGTAAATAAAATAATGATAATATATAGGGAAAGGTGTTAGTGAGTTTAAGAGTCCCTCATGAGGCCATAAATATGTTCAAAGCTCAAAGAATTAAGTCATAGGTCCAAAATTTCAAATTTGCATTTCATGAATTTCTTCAAAATCTCCCAACTTATGAAACTCATAACTTGCTTAATTTTCATATTTTGAATATGATCCTTGACTTTTTAGAAATCTCAATATGTCCCCTACAATATCTATGTTGATCATTTTTTCCTTTGAAGATATTATCTTGATGTAAGTTGCCTTGACAAAAAGTGTCTTTTGTTGACTTTTGAAAATGACATATAATGTTTTAGCCCATATCTTTCAAATGAAGCATTTTTTGGACTTGAGCATAAAAACAAAGCTGTATGGAATTAATTTTTCTTCAAAATGGGCTTTGGTTGGGGAAAATTTGATGAAGAATGTGAAAGTTATGCCTGGTCAAAGTTCAGTTGACTTCTCCTAAGGAAACCCTAATTTGACAATTCTTGATTTTTGATGATTTGAGAGCTTTCCTTGGAGAATCATTATAAACCCTTGATCAAATGATGAATATCACTTCAAAATGTTGATGTTGACCAAAATTCTTAAAGTTTGACTATATGTTGACCACAGTTGACTTTTTTACCAACACAGTTGATTTTCAATCATTTGAGCCATTGACTGAGCAAACTGTGATGCAGGACTTTAAACTTGACATGAACTTTGTTGAGGACCTAAGGAGAACCATGGAAGCCACTTGAGAACTTTGTAAACCAAATTTCCTTGAGAAACTCCAAACCCTATTTGTAGGGCTTTGGCTTAGGAGGAGTATCTTGACTAGTCAACACTTGAGTGTCTTGAATATCTGAGAAGCCTTGAAAGAATGTCTTGAGAAGAAAAGGGGAGGGAAAATTTTAGGGTACAACAGCACCGGTATCAGTTTGGCCAGGTTAGGCCTCCCTAGGATGCACTGGTAGAGTGAGAGGCAGTTTACCACGAGGAACTAAGTCTTGACGGATTTGGCCGTTTCTGCTTCCCCAAGTGTGACGATCAGCCTGACATAGCCCCAAGGTTTGGTGACTGAGGCATTGAACCCCTGGAGGTCGGAGCCCACGTAAGGGGTTAGATGTGTCTTGTTGAGTTGTAGTGTGGTGAACAGTTCTGAGTACATGATATCAACCGAACTACCTTGATCGACCAAAATGCATCTGACTTCAAAATTGACCATATGTGCTTGTATGAGCAGAGGGATGCTGGAATTGGGAGCTCCACTAGGTAGATCCTCCCGGTAAAATACGATTGGAGAGGAGATTCCCCTAAATTTATCGAGGGTGGAGTTCTTGTCAGAGCTTGTGTCTATTAGCTTCTTAAATCTTCTCTTTACTGAGCCCATAATACATTTGTTGAATCTGTTGTTAGATATAACCATTGTGGATGGAAACGTCTCCCAGGGACTGTGTGTTGTAAAGTACAGGGGGACCTCGTCCATTTTGGGGAAGTAGAAGTCTTCTAGCAAGGTGATGCTCAAGGTGACGGGCATGAGGGTTTCGTCGGGGGAGGGCTTCTCTTCCTCGACTCTCTTGGATTCCTGGGCGTCCTTGCGAAGACTTTCCTTCTTTTTATATTGCTTGAGATGCCCATCTCGGATGAGGATCTCTATGGCATCCTTCAGGTGGATGCAGTCTTCTATTGTGTGCATGTGGCTCTTGTGGAACCAGAGATATTCAGTTTTGTTTGTCCCTAGCTTGGATGGTGTTTGTCGAAGAAATCGGACCCCGACCTGATGAAACTCAGAGTTGGCGCATTCGATCAGGATCTGCTTGAGCGGGGCGTTCAAGGGTGTGTAATCTTGAAAATGACCAGCTTGCCCTTTGTAGTCTCGTGAGTCGTGGGGTTTCTCCTCTCTTTTCTTTTCTACTCCTCGACGGGATGTCAGGGCTCATCATTCTTTGAAACTTTTGCATTTTCTCGATGCCGCGAGTCTCGCACGTTGTTGGTGTTGAAGCTGTAAAGCGGCAAGAAAAAAGTAAGTATTTATTTAGTTTTAATGATATCGTCTCCACGTGGATTAGTGAGAGGGAAAAACTACCGTTGTACAGTCTCAATCCTTCTAAGTTTGGATTTGGGTTTGCAGAAGTTAAAATGCGGGAAAAGTAAATAAAGCAAATAAACAATCATATGTAGCCTAAGAGAATTCATTATGGAATCGCATGTCATTCTACCCATCAAATACTTAAAATTGCAGATCAATTGAACGCAACCTACAATACGTATCAAAATAACCTAGCATCGCTCTAGACGTACCATAACAGAGGTTATGTCTAACACAAATTCGCAGATAACCATATCACTTGCATCGATGATTTTTCATGCGACACAAACAACACGGAGGCATTAAGATCTGACACCCACAAAGATTATCAACTCTAAATTTATCTCTAGTATCTAGAAACTAATAGACATCCATCCCTAATCAAGATCCGTGAGGCATATGTTTATGACAACCCGAATTCAAACATAAAGCAAAAATATCAAGGAAAACATCGATAATGATTTGTAAAGAAAACATATATACAATCCCATGAGCAACAAATGTACATACAATAAGAGTAAAATATAAATTCAAAACCCACCATTTGAATGGTACATAGGGAAGAAGGAGATGAATAGGAAACTTCTCGCGGTGTCAACAAGATCCGAGATAACCCATAACCAATCAAAAAATGTAGCACCCAATGATGTTTCCTAAATATATAAACTACAAATAATTGGATCAGATCTCCCCCATAGAGGTGAAAGGTGATAAAAAACCTAAAAATTAGTTTTGAGCTATTTATACACAAAGTGAAAATCGCAGACCGCGCTGAGCGCACTGTCCCTTATTGGACAAACTCACCTTATGCTGATGAGCATGCTACAAGCTCGTTGAGCACGGTCATAGCATGTTGCACATGCTACAAGCACACTGAGCGCCCTCCTCTCTGCCAAAATTTTATTTTTCAACTCCCAGGATGCGCAAAGCATGCACAGAGCACGTTAAGCGCGATCTGGGAACCTTATTTTCCTCCAAAATCGTGTATTTAAAGTCATGCCTTCGGCACTTTATTGCTCATGCTCCAAATATATACCGGTACCTACAAAAAGACATAGTAACTATCAAATGGTACATTCTATACACGAAAACTCGATTAAACACAATTTATACATATTTATACACAAATTAGGGGATTATTCAAAGAATACAATACAAATGTGTCGATAAGTGCCACGAATTACATACACAAAACAACGATATTTTGGCACCTATCATTTGGCAGTTTCTTTATCCTTGTATTGGATATACGCATGTGCTTTGAGCAGGAGGGAATTCAGTGTCGCAGGAGTTGATATTCTAATTTCCTTTGCAAAGTCACTGCGAGGGCGTAATCCTCGCTTGAGAAGGTACTTCTTCATCCCGTCAATCGTGGATACTTGGACGACTTATTTGTTGAATCTTTCTATGTATGCTCGGATGGATTTATCGTTCCCCTGAATGATGGCCTCCAATGATGCTTCTGATTTGGGGTGATGACAGGACGCTATAAAATGCTTGGAGAATTGTCTCCCCAGGTTCTTCCAAGATGTGATTAATTTGTTGGGGAGGATTTTGTACCAAGCCATGGCCCCTTTTCTGAGTGTGGTAGGGAAGAGTCGGCACTTAATTTCTCCTTAGACACCTCTATAGTCAAGAAAGGCATCGATGTTCTTGATATGATCTTCGGGGTCAGTGGTTTCGTCGTACATTCCCAGTTGTGGGGGTTTCTCCAACCCAACGGGCAAGGGAATCTCCATGATTTCTCTGGACAAAGGAACATGGAGATTATCTTCGTCGCTTCGATCACATGATGAGGTATGAGAGTAACGGTTCCCTCCTCATTGTGGGTTGTTATCTCGATGGGGAGACATGCTCCTTCGATTGTGCTTTGGTATGGGTAAAGATGAACGGTCATTGTTTGGCCGTTGATTACCCTTTGTCTTCTTGGTGACCAGGGAGCGTCGATCTCTCTGGGGAAGAGTACGATCCCGTCTTGAGAAACAAAATTTATAGCATTTCGCATGCGAGAAGTCGACCCCACTTTGTTGGGAACAGACTGAGGGAGTTACGTTGTCGCTGTCTCCAAGGATAAGATCTTGAATGGCGCTTCTTTTCCCTAGCTCCAATCTTATTACTTTATTGTAAGATCAGAGCATTAGTCTGAATAAGGGAAGTGAGTAGAGCTTCCATGGCTAGATCAGGCCAATAGATGATGTCTGCTAGGCTGGAATCAGTGAGGAGGATGGGGGTGTATCTACAAGGCACTCTGATGCTCAAGTAAGAAAGAGTGCAAAAAGATACAAGAAAGAGATTATGGTTTTTAGAATGAATATTGGATACATACCCCTCACAAGTGTGGGGGTTTATATAATGCCCCCGGCGCTTGGCCATTGGTTCCTATTTTTGGGCCTAGGTATTAGGTTCCTCAAAAATAGGTAACTGGCAGGAATTTGTCAAGACGGGTAAAGAGAGGTTCTCATGGGGGAAGATGATTCTAACCATTCTTGGGTGGATGTCCTCGTGTGACCGATAGGTCGAGGACCACCTTGTCTGAGTGGGAAGAAGCGATTGTGCGGACCCTGGTGGTTAGCCGGCTAAGACTCCTCGAGTGAGGGGCAAATGAGATAATGTGTCCTTTATCATTCATGGTTTATTGGGCCAAAGTTATTGGGCCTCCTTATATGTAGAAGTGGATTGGGCCCTGCCTAGCCATTGGGTCAGTCTAGAATAGAATGTTTCTGATATGATTTGATAAATACTCCAAAAAGACGATTCATTGTAATGTTCCCAAATGTATCAGAGTCTTCAGAATCAAAACCCCGTCTTCATACTTGTAGCAATAACTTATCTGACAAATAGTTTCTTGATATCTGAGTTAGAAGCAAAAGCTTATTCTGAGAAGCACTTTATCTTGATTTCAGATTTTTGAAGTAAAAGCTTGATATACGATCTTCACACATGAGATCTTTTTTATGGACACACTTGTGACTTCTGAAGCAACAACTTATCTGGAGAAGTACGTGTGGATCCTTTTTCTAGCGAACATTTAGCATTCAATAGAACTACTGATGTTTCTTTAGAAATGGATGAAATAGTCTTTCTGAGACGTGCCAAGTACAATTTTGATGATTCTTCAGACACCAATCCTGAATCAATTAGAATATTTTATATGCACACTCAAGAAACTATTAAACAAAAAAATTGTTTACATATAAATATATATATTGTTATCATCAAAACTCAAAGATTATACGAAGAACCAAATCTTGTTCTAAAAAATTTCATGACATGTTTGTTTGAAATTTTACATGCTATAATGTGCTTTTTACAGTGGAATGTTTGACCATTAAGTGTATAAAAATTCTCATGAGACTGTGATGTCCTAGGGTAGAAATTATGGTGAATTTGGGGGTTATTTCTTGTTTTTATGCAGGAAAATGAAATAGCTAGGTGACGGGATGAACGTCATTCCCCAAAGCCTAGATGATGGGTGTGAAACGTAGGTGATGGACACTCCATAGTGGCCAGCCCAGGTGACGGACATTAAGAGAGGATGATTGGTGCCACGTTGTAAGATGACGACCGTCATGGCCATGACGGCCAAAACATATTTCTTTCTTCCCCAATCTTAGAATAGGTGGGATAAACATAGTATGCACAGTTAAATTAGTAGCAAGTGATACTAAAAAGTATTATTCCCACGAAGATTGTATTAAGCATAATTATTTTCATACAAGAAGTTGTAAAGTAACCATGAGCAAAGGTAATAAAATAATGATAGCTGTCATGTTGTTAAGAAAGTGAAAAAACAAAAAACATAGTTAAGGTAACAAAGAGTGAAATAATATGTTGGATAATATTTCATTTAATGAATTCATCTAATGTATGCTTCAAATATGTTTTGTTATGACATATGAGGTCAAAACGTGATCTTAAGGTGTATTTCTAAAACATTAGTAACATATAAAGTAAAGTAAGGTGGCAATCTCTAAGCCTTGTAACTTTAATGCAAATCTAGTTTCATTCTGAATATCCTCTATAGTTGTAGCTCTTTATGTCTAAAGTAGATAATCAAGTGAATATCTTCATCCTACTATTTTCAACCATATTTATTTATGAGTTCCACTTGTCAAAAGATCTCTCATCATTAACAAGTTGTTATCTACTCCCAAGGTGGTCAGACAAAGGAATAAATATGTGACATAAATTCACATGAGTAAAATATATCAAGACAACTCATTCATAACATTCAAAATATTATTAATTCATTAAACTTCACATTATCCCACAAAGAAAGTTTAGCTCATAATGAGTAAAATAAGCAACACGCAGAAAGATCTTAAGTTGCACATTCCAAAATAATACGATAGAAATGATAAACCTATGAATGACACTTCAATCACTTGCAATTTGTTAATCATCAAGTGATGTCTTCCGCCACGTCTCCCAGGGTTATTTCTTTCAGCCATCGTTGCGACAAACCTGTTCGTCTTCCTTTATTTCACTTATGCAAAAAATTTCAAGTTTCAAAATATTTTTCTCCATTGCATTGCATCTCTAATTATAGAGGTTTCTCAACTGCATATTGTCTCTCTTTGGTTCTTGGGTCTTTACAATGATTTGTTAACTTAAGCCGAAACGACAAAGCATATTCCTTTGTGTTATACTATGATAGTACTTGCACATAAGAGACAACATAACATTGTGGCAACATTGTAGTAGTAGCAGCAGTGTAGGATCATCAGCGGTACAACAACAACAACAACAAACTTTGACAAATTTTTCAGAATTTTGTCTTGTAGCCTTTTCATCCTTATCCATTCATTTTCTCCAACTCAACTATATTTTCTTCTCAAATATCTGCCACGTCAGCATTAATATTAAATTTGAGAACTCATACCAGCATCTTCTGGCTTAACGCCTGCTGGGTATGGGTCACAGGTTTCTCGCGTGACACTTCTAGGTGGATAAAACTCGTCATAAAAGTTGATTTCACAAAACCAAAAAACACAAAAATTGTCAAAAGTATCTCAAGGTCAAAAATTACAATACGGTGAATGAAAGAGCGTTTGATATCAATAATTTGGAAGGGAATGAGGAGATGATCATAATGTTTGAGGAAACAGGTTGGGAGTGATTCAATAACTTAATCAAATAAGCTAACCAATCTATTGGGCTTGAGTTTTATGCAAATACTGCTTCTTGCCTGTTCAAAGATTATACATTCTATATGAGAGTTAAGGTATTGACTATAGCCCTACTAGAATCAATTTTATTCTTAATCTTTAACCTTCTCATAAGTGTAGCGTTAAAAATAGGATAAGTGTCAATTTGACTGAGAGAGTGGGTGAGAGAATGTTGGGAGAATTTTGTAACCCATGGGCTAAATTGGTTGTTGCCCATGGGAAATATTTGAGGTTGCACGTTAGAGATTTGCATCCAATACTAAGAGCATGTGCATCCCTTATTGTTAAAATTTTAGATGTTATCTCCAACCAAACTAAGTTCATATTGAAAAGGTGCCACACTTTGATGGCAATTTTAAACCATGAGCAAATTGATGTTGGGCTATTGATTGCAAATAATATCAAATACATAGCTGACGCTCCACAAATAACTTTTAGAGTCTGTTTGGTTGGGAGTAGATGGAGGCAACGGGAAGGGATATTTGTAAATATATTTGTTTGGTTTATTTTTTATAAGGGAAGGGGAAGGGAGTGGAGAAAAATATCTTATAAACTCACTTTTTGCTCCCCTCCAAATTAGAGGGATTTGGAGGGGAGGGAAGATTCATTGATTAAAATTTTATTATTTTCTCTAGTTTACCTTCAATTATTTTTTTTAATTCCAAAATTGTCCTTATTCAATTTAACATTGTCGACGATACGGTATGCTAGTGCTTCAAACCATAACACATATAAAATTTACTTTTAAAAACGTATAGTATATGTTCTTATTATTATACCTTATATCAGACTTAGTTTTAATATATAATAATAGTAACAAAGTTTTCTTATAATAGTAACATTATTATATTAGATTCTTATTTATAATATATAATAGTAACAAGTTTTTTTATAATATTAATAATAACAATAATATGCAAATATAGTATATATATTATAAATGAAGGTTTTTTTAAAAGGTTTTAAGTTTAATATTATTTGTTCAACGTTTTTAACATTATAACATTATTTTATCTATTTTTAAGTATAAAAATTGTTTTACTAGGTTAGATGGATCATCCAGATCAGAGAATTGTTATTAAGAAATGGTTTGATTTGCATCGAAGAGTTATAGTTCAACTAATGTGTGTTGTTGTTTACTTTTATTTCTGAATGTCGAAACTATTTTTATTTAGAATTATTTTTACTAAGTACAAATGCAAATATTTATAAGGATAAAAAGGTAATTTAATTTTAAAATCCCTCCCCTCCCCTTGTGAACCAAACATACATGTTGTTAAAAATCGCTCTCATCCCCTCCCCTTCTTTGAACCAAACATATATTTAGTTAAATTACCTTGCCTCCCTTCCCCTTCATTCCCCTCACCTCCATTGAATCAAACGGATCCTTAAACATTTTTGTATTATTAATGAACTATGCATGTTAGCTGGAGTACCTACTCAACCTGATAATGTAATGGTGAGTCCTATTTTGTCCATCAATAAAATCACCATGAGAAGAATCCCAACATATCCAACACACGAAGATGTACAACAAGAAGATCAGGGCGATTTTATCATCCTAAAATCAACCAACCAAAAGGAATCCCGCAACAACAACAAACTTCTGACCTCTTGCAAAGGCTCGAGGAATACCCACTAGGCAATGACTAGTTGGGTGAATGAAATATCACCTAAGTTTTATGCTCAACCACCTAGCTTTTGACAGAGTTACCAACTTTTTATGATTAACACAGAGGTCACATGCTAGTTCAAAGCTCAAGGGAAAGGTTTCCAACATCTGAGCTATGGAGATCTACTTCATGGAGCAAGACAATGCCTTAGCTAATAGACGTGCGAAAATGAGGACTTCTCGGGCTAGGCAAAATAAGCAATTTCAAGATGGGATGAATTATCTGAACAAATTCTTCAACTCTAGCAACATATGACTTGGGAGTTTCCACTTTTAGTTTGTTTTTTATTTCCCTTTTTGTAGCATGATCCAAATAAGAGTACTAGCTAGCTCTTAAGAAAGATCTTCCCCTTGTACTTTTCTTTGTTTGAAATTAATAAACTTGTTGTCTTCTGTGTTTTTTTTCAGTTTTAATTTTCTATCTTACCAGTACTATGATAAAAAAAGAAAAGAAAAAGTTACAAAAAAAAAGAGAAGAAAACTATGAAAAAGAGATCAACATTGAAGTTCCTTTACAGATTTAAAGTTAATGAAGGGAAGGGAAGTCAAGTACTTGTACTCAATCTTCATATACCGTAGCTAGTAAGGTTTGAGTAAAATGTTTTAACTATATACTTCTCCTTCTTACTAGAGTATTCTACATTAGTTATTTTCTAGAATTTACATTGTTTCTAATTTAAGTCTACCGATCTGATAAATTCACATTGAGACAGTTGTTTGTGAAAACTTCGAGCATTTTAGTCCACCTTATTTTAATATAATTATATTTGTTGCTTAACCACTTTGAACCTAAATCATTATTTCAGTGACATAGCTTTTATTATATAGCTATTCGACTTGAAAGATAAATTCTTTCCACTCTCTTTGGAGTTAGGTAGAAATAATTGTTTTATTTGTCTGATGCAAAAGAGCAAGCCTGAATACTCGTGAAAGTTAGCAACGAATACGTTTAGAGTTGGGGTACTAGAGAAATTACTCAAAAAGAAAGAAAAATAAGAAGTTAAAAATTGCTTCTTAAAAAAATATGTGAAAAATAGGATCAACAATATGAAATCACCAGTACCATATGATTAAGTAAATAGTGATATGATAGGAACCAGATAACATCAAGAAAACTAGGTACGTAACTCTAAAGGTTTAAGTCTATTATCTTCAATTATCCTACCCTAACATAAGCCGCATTACAACCTCAAAAAGATCTAAAAAGTGTGTGTTTAAAGTAAATATGAGTTTCAGATGCGGCGGAGAGAATGCTAACTTACAAAATTAGTCTTCAAAATTAACACTTCAACGCTCAAGTTATTATAGGAGAGAGAATAGTGAATTGAAATTGAATTTGAAATTGAGTATTTGAATTGGCGTACTCTTTATATATATTAGAATGAAAATAACAAACTTATTATTTGTGGAAGTAAATCACTTATAATCGAATTAGTGAGAAATCATAAATTAGACAAGTTATTGTCGTCCATCAAATATTTATGAAATAAATAAAAAATAGCTCACATAAACAGGTTTATGAAAAACTATATACAATAATAATTGCATAAAAAATTAAATTAATACAAATTAGTTTACTTCAAGATTTTGAATTGAAACATGAAAAAACAAAATTTAAACAGCTTCTCCAAATTCTAAACTTTTGTTCTCATTTTTCGCTTCTTTTCTTTCTTTCTTCTTCTTTTCTTTACTCCAAGTATTTCTACTCGCGCTGCCACCGTTTCTGAACCTTTGATTTGCACTTCACTTTCTTCTTCATCTTTCTCTAACCATGTATCAATTTTCTTTCCTCTCTTTTTCCTTTGATTTTTGTCCCTTTTATTGCTAGTTTCGGTTTCATGTTAGTTTAATTTCGAAAACGGTTTATTGGTTTGGTTGTAATTGTGCCCTAATTCAATGTCAACTGATTCTCAACTGTTTACATAGAACACCCAAAATAAATCATTTTTATCTCAATTACGGTATATGTAAAGAATACCAAATCCAATATTAATTTGTTTATAATTTTAACCTTTTGGATAAGATTGTGTTCATCATGAACAAACTCTATTTTGTTTTTGTTTTTGTTTTTGTTTTGTTCGATTTTGTACTGTAGAAAAAAGGGGTAAGAAGCCTAACATTAGCTTAGCATTTGATTAATGGTGAATATAGGAGTAATAGTAATAAATTTACCTGTAACCCAATTATTTTAAATGAATTTTCAATTTTAAAAACCATATTTATCCAATAACTTGAACCAACCCACTTTTAAGTTGGTTTGAATGGATTTTACAAGTTGGATTTATCCAACCTATATACCTCTCTAGAAATAGATAATTAAGTAATTAGTTCATGAGTATTTATTTCAATCGAAACGATTTTTTTTGAAACTTTATTTTAAATAACCAAAATTTTCAATTTTAATACTCAACTAACCAATTTTTCTCTATAATTTTTAATCTAATCATGTTTAAAAAACAAACAAAAAAATATTAAAGAGGAGACGTCACTTGAATTGACGTCTCTTATATTTTTTTTACTTTTTCTAATTATCCTGTGAATTTGATGTTACATGCAGATTTACTTGCGGATATGCTTGCGCGTGTTTTTCTGTAGGTAAATCCGCAGGAATATCTGCAAGAAAATTCGCAAGTAACATCAATTTCAAATGTAAATTTTAATCTATTTTTTTTGTTTGAAATATGGTTAGTTTGAAAATTATAGAAAAATGTTAGTTGGTTGGAAATTAAAATTGAAAATTTTAATTATTTAAAAAAAAACATTTTTCTTATCTCCGCATTTTTGCTGTTATGTTAAAATCAATTTTTTTATTGGGAAATTCATATTTTTATTGATTTGATATAAAAGAGTACAAGAAAATATAACTAAAATATCCTAAAATTATCTATTTGTATAGGTGATAGTGTTCTTCTCACTTTTTGTTTGAATTATGAAACAACTATTCTATGAATATGTTTTTCATTTTGATAAATACACACAGAAATAATTCAATCTCACATCAAAACATATTATCTTAAAGAGCTATGCATCACTCATATCTTTTTCAATCATAGGGTTTTATTCACGGTTAAAGATTCACCTAAACATATTCTATAATATCCACTATTGTTCTCATATTAAGTTTTGGTATCTATTAAGATAAAATTAATAACACATTAATGTAATATTTAATCCAAATCAATTTAATTAAAAAATGAGATAAATTGTTCCTATGATATATTAATGCAATCTAAGAAATTGTTATATTTTTCTTTATATTTTTCTTTATAAATAATTTCTTTTTCAAATAATTTTAACTATAAAAGTTCTACTTCCTTTTAATTATCTTATTTTAGATAAGATTATTGTTTTAAATGACTTGTTTAGATATGTAATTTGTCATGCCGTTAAAAATATGATAATTTTTGCAATATAGGTATCAAACAAATATAATTCATTTTTGTAATTCATTGTTGTTTAAAAAAAAATGTTTGTGTTGTGAATGTTTTCAATAACATAATCATACAAAAATCAAAACACTTAAATATATAGAAACAAATGGTAGTTATTTGTTTTTTTTATGTTAATTAATGAACTGCTTCCAAATGAATAATGGCTTTTTTTACACTAAAAACTATATTTATATAGATTTATTTATTTTTGTTAATTATCTTTTTCACAAAAAAAATCTTATATTTTCCATTATTTATATATATATATATATATATATATATATATATATATATATATATATATATATATATATATATATATATATATATATATATATATATATATATATATATATATATATATATATATATATATATATATATATATATATATATATATATATATAAAAGATGTTTCAATTCAATTTAGATGAGTCATTTAAAAATAATATCGAATTCAAATGTGGTTCAAATTCAACTTAAAAATTCTATTTTAGCCATCGGTGTTATTAATAATAATTTATTTATTAATTTTATAAAAAATTATTTCTTAAATAATAAATACAAGAAAAAAATATATATTGATACTGTAAATCATTTTTACACTATCAATTAATGATAATCATATTTGATAATGATGTATCTAATTAAAATATATTTAACAATCACAACTATATATTTAATTAAAATATATTTTTAATTTTAAAATATTGATATGACAATATATATAATATTAATTTAAATTGATAATACACTACCATTAAACTTATATATAAATATAATAAGGATTATAATTTACAATGTGTTGTAAACATTTATAATATATATTGTCACATGTGATATATGACTATAAGAATCATATTTAATTAATGATAATGAGTGGGTGAAAATACAATTTTTTTTGTACTAGATATATTAGGTGTGTTTTGCATGTAGTTGTTGTGTTTTTGGTGTTAGATATAAAATTCTTGTTCTGTTAAAATGTATGTGCGGTGTATGTTGAATAGTTTTTATATAGGTTATAAGTTGTATTCGATAGAGTCGAATACATCAGATATTGCAATTTGTCAACATCATGTTTTGGGCTTTAGCATTTTTGTCTAATTAGGCATGAGCATTGTTTGCTTATATAAAGGACTACTGAGTTTGTGATTAAAACAAGAAAATGAGAAAGCAATCAAACTAACAAACTATCAATTCTCTCTCTTCTCTCTTCTTCTTCTTTTTCTCTTTCATAAATCATCTTTCTTGAAAAACTCTTTGTTCCAACAAATTGGTATCAGAGCTCAGTTGTGATTCAAAGAGAATCTAATGGAAAACGGAACAACAATATCAACACAGTTTCCAACGAATCTACCGGTTTTCAAAGGTGAAAACTATCAGCATTGGATTGCGCAGATGAAGTTTATTTTCATATTTCAAGATGTTGTTGAAATCTTGAATGATGGAGTATCAGAATTAGAAGCAAATGCGACAGAAGCCCAGAAAACTACGCACAATGATCAGAAGAAAAAAGATGATAAAGCACTGTTCTTGATTCATCAGTGTGTGGATTCTGATGTATTTGAGAAAATAATTAAAGAAGAAACAACAAAAGGAGCTTGGGAAAAGCTAAAAAACTTGTATGGTGGAGATGAGAAATTGAAGAAGGTGAAGACGCAGACACTAAGGAAGCAATACGAGATGCTTTAGGTGAAACAAGATGAATCAATTTCTGCATATTTCACAAGAGTTATGACGCTAACAAACCAGATGAAGTCATGTGGTGAATCAGTTACGGATCTGCAAAAGATAGAAAAGGTGTTGAGATCTTTAATTGTAGATTTTGACTATATTGTTGTGACAATTGAAGAGGCCAAGAATCCATCTGAGATGAAGTTGGAAGAAATTCAAGCTTCATTTGAGGCTCATGAAATGAGGTTGAAGCAGAGAAACTCAGAAAGAGAGAAGGTGACTGGACATGCATTGCAATCAAGATTCAGTAGGAAAGCTGGAAAAGAGAAGTCGAAGCAGTGAAAGAATCTTGCTAGTGATGAGAAGTCAAGCAAGAATACTGATTTGATCAAGAAAGATGTGGGTAACAAGTATTCTGGGAAGAAAGTTGACACGAAAGAGGTAAAAGGTTACAATTGTCAAGGTTTTGGTCACTATGCTAGAGAATTTCGAAGAAAGAAAGCTGTAAGGGAGAAAGATAGTGATGAAGCTCAATATGCACGAGCTGGAGATAGTGATTCAGATGATGTGTTGTTGATGGTGAACACTCAATCGAACACTGAGAAAAATGACATGTGGTATCTGGATTCAGGATGCAACAACCACATGACTGGCAATAAAAATTGGTTTACCAAGTTAGATGAGTCAGTCGAAAAGGTGATAAAGTTTGCAGATGGCAGGCACATCAAATTAGGTGGTAAAGGAGATATTTCAATTATCGGGAAGGATGGTCGAAAATCTACTATCACTGAAGTACTATATGTACCTTTTATGACACGTAAATTGATAAGTGTAGGTCCGTTACTTGCAAAAGGCTTCAATATGAAGTTGGATAAAAATCAGATGAAAGTATATAGGACTGATGGGAGGCTAATAATGAAAGCACCATTGGCGGAGAATAAAACGTTCAAAGTTGAACTCAACACATCAGATCACAAATGTCTTGCTTCAACTACAGAAGAAGACAAAAGCTGGCTATGACATCACAGGTATGGACATCTAAACTTCAAAAGTTTATGCATGATTAATCAAAAAAGGATGGTGTTTGAGTTGTCGTATGTAAAGGAACCAAAGCAGGTATGCAAGGAATGCTGCAAAGCAAAACAGGCTAGGAAGGCGTTCAAACATGACTTGCCCGTGAAATCAAAGCAAAAACTGGAGCTGATTCATTCTGATGTGTGTGGACCCTTTGAAGTAAAGTCAAATGGAGGTAACAGGTATTTCCTTACTTTCATTGATGAATTCACTAGACATATATGGATTTACCTTATTGAAAGGAAGAGTTAGGTATTCACACAGTTCAAGAAGTTCAAGTTGTATGCTAAGAAACAAAGTGGCTGCAAATTAAAGAAGTTAAGAACTGATGGTGGTGGTGAATATACTACTACTGAATTTTCTAGATTTTGCAATAAGGAAGGTGTAGATCATTAGGTTATTGTACCCTATATGCCTCAGCATAATGGCATAGCTGAGAGAAAAAATAGAAGTATACTGAACATGACAAGAAGTATGTTGAAAGATATAGATATGCCTAAGAGATTTTGGGCTAAAGTAGCTTTGACATCAGTACATATTCTAAATAGATGCCCACGAAGAAGATGGTCGAAAAGACACCGCGTAAGGCTTGGACAGGGTCGAAGCCAAATGTGAGTCATCTTAGAGTTTTTGGATCAATGTGCTTCAGGCATGTACCTGAACAATTAAGAAAGAAGCTAGATGATCAAAGTGAAGTCACGGTGCTCATAGGTTATCATTCGACTGGTGCATACAAGTTTTATTCGCCAAACAAAGATAAACTAGTGATTAGTCAAGATGTTTTTGTAGATGAAAGCAAAGAGTGGGACCGAAGTCAAAGTTCAGTTCAACAAGAATTAGACACAATCACGATTTTTTTCGACGAAGAGGAACAGAACGAAGCTTCGACGAGTGGAAATGAGCAAGGTGATACTTCAACCAGTACCACCTGTGCAGAATGAAAGAAGGTCGGTAAGAACAAGAAGTGAGTCGACCAGGCTAACTAGATATGAAAGGTTTCCAGATCAAGAAGTCGATGCAGATGATGACTTAATCGAAGAAGCCATCATGATGGATGAAGCAGAACCAATTGATTTGGGCGAAGCCTTGAGCAATTAGAATTGGTGTGAAGCCATGAAAGAAGAACTTAGAGCTATTGAGAAGAACAAGACCTGGGAGCTTATTGAAAGAAGCAAGAAGAAACCAATCGATGTAAAATGGATTTACAAAATGAAATGAAGGCCAAATGGTTATATTGTGAAGTATAAAGCAAGATTGGTGGCCATAGGTTTTCTACAAAAACCTAGTATTGACTTTGATGAAGTATATGCGCCTATTGCGAGGTTAGAAACAATCAAAACTATTGTTTCGACAGCAACATATAGAGGATGGAAAATGCATCAATTAGATGTAAAGTCATAATTTTTTAATGGTCCATTGGAAGAATAAGTCTATGTTACTCAACCACCAGGATTCAATGTCAAAGGGCAGGAGTCGAAAGTATATAGATTAAGGAAGACTCTCTATGGTTTAAAGCAAGCTCCTAGAGCTTGGAATAAGACGATAGATAGCTTCCTGATCAAATAAGGTTTCACAAAGTGTGCCTCTGAACATAGAGTGTATGTAAATGATATCAACAGTGTCAGTCAAATCATTTTATGACTCTATGTTGATGACTTAATCATTACAGGAGCGAACGAAGCTGAGATAATAAAGGTAAAGTCGAAATTAATGCAGGAATTTGAAATGTCTGACTTAGGGAATCTCTCATATTTCCTAGGGATGGAATTCAAAGATACTGAAGAAGGAGTATTCTTGCATCAAACGAAGTATGCTCAAGATATTTTGAAGAGGTTTAAAATGAGAAAATGTAATGAAGTTGTCACTCCATTAGAAATGGGATAAAAGTTGAAAAAGGAAACAAATGATGAGTTTGTAAGTTTGACTCTTTACAAACAAATCATTGGATCCTTGAGATATCTTTGGAATACTAGACCAGATATATGCCAAAGTGTAAGATTGTTGAGTAAATTTATGGAGAAACCATAAGAATGTCATCCCATCGCATTAGAGAGGGTGTTGAGATACATAAAGAGAACTATTGATCATGGTATTCTGTTACCAAAGAAGTTGAAGAACATCACATATGTCGAAGTTCATGGATACACTGACTCGGATTTCAGTGGAGATCAAGACGAAAAGAAAAGTATTGCAGGCTACATTTTTATGATTGAAGGTGCTCCAATCTCTTGGAGTTCGAGGAAGCAAAGCATTGTGGATTTGTCATCATGTGAAGCAGAATATGTGGTTGCATAATATGTTGCATGCCAAACAGCATGGATTGAAATGCTACTTGAAGAACTCAAGATAATGGAACCTAAGAAGATGAAGTTGTTTATCGATAACAAGTCAGCGATAAACCTGTCGAATCACCCATTGTGTCATGGTCGAAGTAAGCACATAGAAAGAAGGTATCATTTTCTGAGGGATCAAGTCAACAAAGGGAAGCTTGAGATAAAGCATTGCAATATAGAAGTGCAACTAGCCGACATATTTACCAAACCTTTGAAGAAAGTCATATTTGACGAGTTAAAGAAAAGCATCGGGATGAGAAGTCTCGAGAACATGAATTAAGGGGTGTATTAGATGTATAATTTTTGTTTTGTAGAAATGCATGTGTGGTGTATGTCGAATAGCTTTTGTATAGGTTACAAGTTGTATTCGACAGGTTTGAATACAACAAAATTGCAGTTTGTCGAAATCATGTTTTGGGCTTTAACATTTTTGTCTAATTGAGCTTGGGCGTTGTTCGCCTATATAAAGGGCTGTTGGTTTTGTAATTAAACCAAGAAAGTGAGAAAGCAATCAAACTAACAAACTCTAAATTCTCTCTCTCTTCTTCTTCTTCTTCTTCTCATCTTTCATAAATCATCTTTCTTGAAAAATCCTTTGTTCCAACACTTGGTCTTAACACGTATGACTTAAGATTCATGTTTAATACATGAAAATATAGGCGAATCAATTATAAATGGTCGAGTAAATAATAAAAATTGATTTTTTTTATAAAATTTATACTTAATGATATATGAATTGTGTTTTTTATGATTTATTTAATTAAAATTTATAAAACGTTTTATTTATCTCTCGTTGAATTTTAAATCACTAAAGCTTATTTTTGTTGAGATTTTGATGGATAAGATCAAACTTTAAATTTCTATTTACCTTTAAAATTTTAAAATATTAGTATCATAATATTAAAAATAATTATAAATAAGCTTACTACATGATCACGTGCAATTCTTAAAATTAAATGTATCTAACAAGATAGTTTTTTAAGGTTTTTTTTAATAAATAATTTGGCCCTTTAGTCATAAAATGTTTGTATTGTCACCTTTTTCTTCCAACCTAGTTAAAAGGTGCATTTTGTTGTGCCATAATCTCCCGACCATGAAGAATCTACTGAGCATCCTTTCTCAACTCTGGCTTTTCTAGAGTCATTTGGAACTGGTTTTAAGATAGTATTAGACTTATAACATTAACATGTCCTTCATTTTTGGCATTTTTTTATATCAGCAGTAGGAGTTGGAGCACTCAATGGATAGTTTTTATTTGCTCAACTGTTGTCAACATCCTGAATCACACTTGGCTTGCCCAAAATCAGGCTAGATTCCAGAGCATTAAGCCAAATTCTCAAAATATTATTTCATCAATTCTTGTAAATGTGCAGTTGTCGGGAAACCTCACTAAAGATGTCACTGGCTCCTCCATTCAGGACTTCATTATCTTCAAGGATTTCAAGGCTATTAATCATCATCCCAATTCCCTAAAGATTCTAGAGGTTATCTGGCAGTCGTCTCTGGTTGGATGGGTGAAGTGCAACACAGACAGTTTGACTCTTGGGAGCCTTGACATGTCTGTCTGCGTTGGAATATTTAGAAATAACTTTGGTGATTGTAAGGGTTGTTTTGCAGTCAACCTTGACATTTCTAATTCCTTTTTGGCTGAAGTCATGGGTGTCATTATAGTGAGATTTTTTCCTCTAAAAACTGATACCACATTTGGGTCAAATGTGATTCTACATTGGTTACTCTTGCTTTTAATACCCCTAACATAATTTCTGCTAACCTCTGAATTAGATGCAACAATTGTTTATTCAAGATTAGATCCATGAGTTTTTTTATCTCTCATATTTACAGAGAATGAAACTACTATGCAGATACTCTTGCTAATTTAGGGTTATCTTTGTCTGAGTTTACTTGATGGGCTTCAACTCCTATTGTAATTAGAGAAGGTCTAGTCAAGAATAAACTTGGGCTCATCTATTATAGGTTTTGTTAGTTTTCTGGTGGGTTTGGCTTGGCCCCCCACTTTTTATAATCCAATTTTAATTATTGATTATATTTTTTGGATTAAAAAAGTTAAAAGGTACATTTGAGATTGTTTTGGTGTTTGCATTTGTGATTGACCGTCCATCTGCAGATGATAAGCAGAACTCAACCGCAGCTTGGTACTCAATATCTTCTGCAAACTCTCTCAAAATCTTGAAGTGAATCTCAGATCTCGATCCAACACAATACTCGAAGGAATACCATGTAAACTAACAATCCTCTCAATATATAACTCGGCCAACTTCTGCAAAGGAAAATTGACCCTAATCGGAATAAAGTGGACCAATTTAGTCAGCCTATCCACGATTACCCAAATAGAGTCACATCCCTTTGTTTTCTTAGGCAGACTTGTCATAAAATCCATAGAAATATTATCCCATTTCCAATCTGGAATGCTCAACGGTTTCATTAGACCCAATGACTTCTGATGTTCAATCTTTATTTTATGACAGATTAAACAAGCATAGACAAACTCAACTACCTCTTTCTTCATACCATGCCACCAAACAATTTATTCAGGTCCTAATACATCTTGGTAGCACCAGGATGAATACACAAACCACTTATATGACCCTCTTCAAGAATGCACTTCTTAATTTCTGGTACATCCAGAATGCAAACTCTGCTTCCGAATCTAATCGCATAGTTCTCGACAACTATAAAGTTACCATCCTCATCTTGGTTAATCGACAATATCCGGTCAATCAATACTAAGTTGGTCTTATGGCCTTCTGTGATTTATTCTAGAATGCCATTATTCAACCTCAACATTCCCAACTTAACACTGTTAGGAGTCCCATCACACACCAAACTCATATCTCTGAATTGCTCGATCAACTCTAATTCTCATACCATAAGCATCGACATGTGTAAGGACTTCTTGCTCAACGCACCAACTACCATGTTTGCTTTACCCGAATTATAATTTAGACCCAAATCATAATCCTTCAGAAACTAGAGCTATCTCGTCTGCCCTATATTCAGTTCTTTCTAATCGAATAAATATTTCAAACTCTTGTGATCACTGAACACTTTAAATATAAAACCAAAAAGGTAATGCCTCCAAATTTTAAGCATAAATACAACAACTTCTAATTCTAAGTCATGCATAAGATAATTATTTTCATGAACTTTTAATTGTCTAGAAGTGTAAGCAACCACCTGACCATTTTGCATTAAAACACCTCCTAGACCCATCTTTGAAGCATCACAATGTCTTGGTTGAAAAAATTACAGAGTCGCCGCCATATTTTTTATCCTAAGGATGGGGAAAATAACAGGAAACCTCGACGGGTGAAGGTAAGACGGACATCACAACCAAATAAGGTTTTAAGAGTCGGTTAAATAGAGAAGGTGTTAGGTCCCATATGATATATAATAATAACCAGATACATCAATTGTTCAATGAATCAAAAAAAGATTTTTGTGGCTTATAATAGTGACCAGATGGTGTAACAATTAGTTGATCAAATAATGATTGCAAAACATAAATAAATAATGATAATCTAAGTTTGATAAGTCACACAAAACAACACGTGAATGGCCAACATCTATTTCTATTCCATTTTTCCGAAAAAAAGGAACGAGAATACCCATTTACATAGTTTTATAAGACCAACTTTCTCTCTTAAGTGAAACAAGATTCAACCTTTTCTCTTTCTTTTTCTTACTGTCACAAAATAAAAGAAGAAGTATTCTTCTTAATACCACCATCTCTTATTCTCTTATTGAATCACATAAATTCTCAAACAAAATCCAAAATGATATACAATCCTAACATGATTCGACAAAAAGGAAAAGAAAACTCACCAAACAAATGTTGGAACATACACAAGCTATATTGGTGAATCAATGGAGAATTTGTGTTAATTGGAGAAGATGGAATGAAAAATAAGAGAGAGAGAGAGAGAGAGAGAGAGAGAGAGAGAGAGAGAGAGAGAGTACTTGAGATTAAGGAGAAAATATATAACAAATGACATTAACTAAAGTGTTACAACTTGAGGGATATTTATACAAGCCAATAAAATTGTTGGGAAACAAAATAACTTAAAAAATAAGCTAAAAATCCCAAACACGGGTTCGTAATTGGTTACACCAAACACCATAATCGATTACACCTACGATAAACAGAATGACATAACTGAAACTGCCTTGTGTAACACCAGTTACACCCACAAAAAAGCCAGTCCATGCATTCCAAAAGTGCTTATTTTTTAAGCGGTTTCCTCCAATATGCTCCCATAAGCGTATACAATGAATTTGAATTACTACGTACATCCATTACACCACATTAATTCAATTTCTATAAGTTCTCCATGTCCGAGTTCATCTTTAACTTCTTGAACACATCATTTGTGATCCCTTTTGTCAACAAATCCGCAACTTGTTATTCGCTTCGATAGTAACCCAATGTTAGCTTGCCTTCACTAACCATATCCCTCAAGTAATGAAACCTCATATTAATATTCTTGCTCCTCCCATGTGAAATGGGATTCTTATCAAGATTAATGGCTAAAACATTATCAACCAAGAGTGTGACAGCTTCTCCTACATTGTTGCCCATCTCCTCCAACAGATTCATAAGCCACACGATTTGGCACACACATAACAATGCAATGATATACTCGACCATACAAGAAGAGAGTGAAACCATAGGTTCCTTTTTAGAACACCAAGAGATTGGTGCAACTCCAAACATGAAGATATAACAAGCCATAGACTTCTGATCATCTTTATCTCCACACCAATTTAAATCAGTATAACTGAGCATATCGCATTTTATGCATGTATCTGTTGCGGAAAAGATAATTCCGAAGCCAAGATTTCCTTTGACGTATCTTAGGATCCTCTTAACTGCTTCCAAGTGAGACACCTTCGGTCTCTCCATGAATATACTCACAATACCGACACTAAACGCCAAATTTGGCCACGTATTACACAAGTAACGTAATGATCCAACCAACCTTCTATATTGAGTAGGATCCACATTTGGCTCCTCATCACTTTTGGACAACTAGGACCTTGGTTTAGCTGGTGTATTTGTGTTTGCATAGAACTACTTATGTTTGTTTAGAAACAGATGGAATAGTCTTTCTGAGATGTGCCAAGTACAATTCTGATGATTCTTCAGACAATAATCCTGAATCAATTAGAATATTTTATCTGCACACTCAAGAAACTATTAAATAAAAAAATTGTTTATAATATAAAATATATGTATTGTTATCATCAAAACTCAGAGATTATACATAGAACCAAATATTGTTCTAACAAATTTCATGACATGTTTGTTTGAAAATTTACATGTTATAATGTGCTTGTTACCGTGGAATGTTTGACCATTAAATGTATATAAATCCTCATGAGACTGGTGATGTACTAGGGTAGAAATTATGGTGAATTTGGGGGTTATTTCTGGTTTTTATGCAGGAAAATGAAATAGCTAGGTGACAGAATAAACGTCATGCCCCAAATCCTAGATGATGGGTGTGAAACGTATGTGATGGACACTCCATAGTGTCTAGCTTAGGTGACGGGCATCAGGAAAGGATGATTGGTGCCATGTTCTAAGATGACGACAGTCATGGCCATGACGGCCAAAACATATTTCTTTCTTCCCCGAGCTTAGAATGTGTGGGATAAACATAGTATACACAGTTAAATTAGTAGCAAGTGATACTAAAAATTATTGTTCCCACGGAGATTGTATTAAGCATAATTATTTTCATACAAGGAGTTGTAAAGTAACCATGAGCAAAGGTAATAAAATAATGGTATCGGTCACGTGGATAAGAAAGTGAAAAAACAAATAAGATAGTTAAGGTAACAAAGAGTGAAATAATATCTTGGACAATATTCCATTTAATGATCTCATCTAATGTATGCTTCAGATATGTTTTGTCATGACATATGAGGTCAAAACGTGATCTTAAGGTGTATTTCTACAACATTAGTAATATATAAAGTAAAGTAAGGTGACAAATCTCTAAGCCTTGTAACTTTAATGCAAATCTAGTTTCATTTTGAATATCCTTTATAGTTGTAGCTCTTTATGTCTAAATTAGCTAATCTAGTGAATATCTTCATCCTACTATTTTCAACCATATTTATTTATGAGTTCCACTTGTCAAAAGATCTCTCATCATTAACAAGTTGTTATCTACACCCAAGGTGGTCAGACAAAGGAATAAATATATGACATAAATTCACATGAGCAAAATATATCAAGATAACTCATTCATAACATTCAAAAGATTATTAATTCATTAAACTTCACATTATCTCACAAAGCAAGTTTATCTCATAATGAGTAAAATAAGCAACATGCAGAAAGATCTTAAGTTGCACATTCCAAAATAATACGGTATAAATGATAAACTTATGAATGACACTTCAATCACTTGTTATTTGTTAATCATCAAGTGATTTCTTCCGCCACGTCTCCCAGGGTTGTTTCCTTCAGCCATCGTTGCGGCATACCTGTTTGTCTTCCTTTATTTCACTTATGCAAAATTTTCCAAGTTTCAAAATATATTTCTCCATTGCACTGCATCTCTATTTATAGAGGTTCCTCAACTACATATTGTCTCTCTTTGGTTCTTGGGCCTTTACAGTGATCTATTAACTTAAGTCCAAACAACAAAGCATATTACTTTGTGTTATACTATGATAGTACTTGAACATGGGATACAACATAACACAGTGGCAACATTGTAGTAGTAGTAGCAGTGTATGAGCATCAACGATACAACAACAACAACAAACTTTGATAACTTTTCATAATTTTGTCTTGTAGCCTTTTCATCCTTATCCATTTATTTTCTCCAACTCAACTGTATTTTCTTCTCAAATATCTGCCATGTCAGCATTAATACTAAATTTGAGAACTCATACCAGCATTTTCTGGCTTAAGGCCTGCTGGGTATGGGTCATAAATTTCTCACATGACACTTCTAGGTGGACAAAACTCGTCACAAAAGCTGATTTCGCAAAACCAAAAAACACAAAAAAAAATGACAAAAGTATCTCAAGGTCAAAAATTACAATACGCTGAATGAAAGAGCGTTTGATATCGATAATTTGGAAGGGCACGAGGAGCTGATTATAACGTTGGAGGGAATAGGTTGGGAGTGATTCAATAGCTTAATCAAATAAGCCAACCAATCTATTGAGCTTGAGTTTTATGCAAATACCGCTTCTTGCTTGTTCAAAGATTATATATCCTATATGAGAGGTAAAGTATTGACTATAGCCCTACTAGAATCAAATTTATTCTTCATCTTTAACCTCCTCCTAAGTGTAGCGTTAAAAATAGGATAAGTGTCAATTTGACTGAGAGAGTGGGTGAGAGAATTTTGGAAGAATTTTGTAACCCGAGGGCTAAATGGGTTATTGTCCATGGGAAAAAGTTGAGGTTACACATTATAGATTTGCACCCAATACTAAGAGCCTGGGCATCCCTTATTGTTCAAACTTTAGATGTTATCTCCAACCAAACTGAGTTCATATTAAAAAGGTGCCACACTTTGATGGCAATTTTAAACCATGAGCAAATTGATGTTGAGCTATTGATTTCAAATAATATCAAATACATGGCTGACGCTCCACAAATAAATTTTAGGGTCTGTTTGGTTGGGAGTAGATTGAGGGGAGAGGAGGGGATATTTGCAAATATATTTGTTTGGTTCATTTTTTATAAGGGGAGGGGAGGGGAGGGGAGAAAAATCCCTCATAAATTCACCTTTTGCTCCCCTCCAAATTGGAGGGATTTTGAGGAGAGGGAAGATTCATTGATTAAAATTTTATTATTTTCTCTAATTTACCTTCAATTATTTTTTTAATTCCAAAATTGCCCTTATTAAATTTAACATTGTTGACGATATCGTATGATAGTGCTTCAAGCCATAACACATATAAAATTTACTTTTAAAAACATACAATATATGTTCTTATTATTATTCCTTATATCAGGCTTAATTTTAATATATGATAATAGTAACAAAGTTTTCTTATAATAATTACATTATTATATCAAAATCTTATTTATAATATATAATAGTAACAATTTTTTTATAATATTAATAATAACAATAATATGCAAATATAGTATACACATATATTATAAATAAATATGTTTTTTAAAAGATTTTAAGTTTAATATTATTTGTTCAATGTTTTTAACATTCTAACATTATTTTACCTATTTTTAAGTATAAAAATTGTTTTATTGGGTTACATGGATCGTCAAGATTAGAGAATTTTTATTAAGAAATGGTTTGATTTGCATCGAATAACTATAGTTCAACTAATATGTGTTGTTGTTTACTGTTATGTCTGAATGTCAAAACTATTTTTATTTAGAATTATTTTTACCAAGTACATATGTAAATATTTATAAGGATAAAAAGGTAATATAATTTTAAAATTCCTCCCCTCCCCCTTGTGAACCAAACATACATGTTGTTAAAAATCCCTCCCATCCCATCTCCTTCTTTGAACCAAACATATATTACCTCCCCTTTCCCCCCCTGCATTCCCCCCTCCTCTATTAAATTCCCTCCCCTTCCCTCACCTCCATTGAACCAAATAGATCCTTAGACATTTTGTACTATTAATAAACTGAGTACCTACTCAACCCGATGATGCAATGGTGAGTCCTATTTTGTCCATCAATAAAAGCACCACGAGAATAATCCCAACATATTCAACACAAGAAGACGTATAACAAGAAGACCCAGAGCAATTTTATCATCCTAAAATCAACCAACAAAAAGGAATCCTGCAACAACAACAAGCTTCTGACCTCTTGCAAAGGCTCGAAAAATACCCACTAGGCAATGACTAGTTAGGTGAATGAAATATCACCTAAATTTTATGCTCATCCATCTAACTTTGGACAAAGTTACCAAACTTTTTAAGATCAACACAGAGGTCACATGCTAGTTCAAAGCTTAAGGGAAAGGTTTCCAACATTTGAAACTATGGAGATCTACTTCATGGAGCAAGACAATGCCTTAGCTAATAGACGTGTGAAAATGAGGACTTCTTGGGCTAGGAAAAATAAGAAATTTCAAGATGGGATGAATTATCTAAACAAATTCTTCAACTCTGGCAACATATGATTTGGTAGTTTCCACTTTTAGTTTGTATTTTTTATTTCTCTTTTTGTAGCATGATCCAAAGAAGAGTATTATCTAGATGTTTAGAGAGTTCTTCCCCTTGTACTTTTCTTTGTTTGAAATTAATAAACTTGTTTGCTTCTGTGTTTCTTTCAGTTTTAATTTTCTACCTTATTAGTACTATGATGAAAAAAGAAAAGAAAAAGTTACCAAAAAAAGAGAAGAAAACTATGAAAAAGAGATCAACATTGAAGTTCCTTTATAGATTTAAAGTTGATGAAGGAAATAGAAGTCGACTACTTGTACTCAATCTCCATATACCTTAGTGTAATACGGTGGGAGAATTGACTTGGGTGTTTTACATTTTATCTCAAATGTTACGAATAGCAAGAGTCGCCGTCGACTTTTCTTTTATCCAATAAAGGAAAGGGTGAAAAGCACAAGAAAGACCTTTGAGATATTTTTCTTGAGTTCGGGTGGTAGGTTATGAAAAGGGAAGGTATTAGCACCCTTTTCATCCGTAGTTATCTACGGGCTCTTAGTTGCTTGCTAGATCACCTTTGAAATTGCTTTGTTTGAAATGTATTTGTGGTGGGTATTGAAAGTATTTTGAAAACGCCTTTGTTTCGGAAAACTTTGTAATGATTCTCGTCTCTATAAGAATGCATACAAAGTGTTGGTTTTGAAAATAGTTCAAAGAGATATTTGTTTTTGAAGATGTTTTGAAAGTGTGAGTGTGAAAATGGTTTTGATTTGTGAGCAAACAACTACGAGCGTCCTACCTACTCAAAAGGTCTTTGTTCTTTTCCTCCTCCTTTAGATATTGCTACCTTACCATTGATTGATAAGAAGCCCTATCTTTGGATGTGAAGGGACAATCGCGGGTCAATTGTATAGTCATAGAAGGCAACTTATGAGACGCTTTAGCAATTTTCATAAGGGAATAAATCGTTTACCGAAGGCAACATCGAGGGACATCGAGGGACTACGATCTTTTTTATCGAGAGTCTTTGCTAAGACGCCCATATTCGAGGGACATGACTATTTTCTGAGGCAACAAGCGAGGTTACCCTAGAGGTGCACATGTGAATATTGTGTTTGATTGCATGCATTTTTGTCTTGGATTAGGATTTTCTAAGCATTGATTTTATCTTTCCATACAAACCCTAAATTACTAGCATTTATATGAAAGCGATAAATTGCGGAAATTAAATATTCTACGTTATTACATCATTTGGGGATGGGGTGTACAAATTTACAAATGGGGATTGCAAGAAATTAAACCTAATTATCTATTACAACCATATTGAACTTGAATAATGTACAAGGATTAAAATATATATAATGTACAAGAAATAGAATGAATATAATGCATAAAAATAAAAATGGAAAAGAAATGAAATTTATTTTGGATTTTATTTAAGAAAAGAGGTTTTTGACCTAATTAACTAAAAGAAGATAATTAACTAAAATAAGAAAAATTAAGATTAAGTTAATAAATAAAGAAACTAATTTTATTTGAAGAAAGCAAGTTTTTAGGGTTTTATAGAAGAATGTTGATTAAATTAGTATACAAAGTTAATTAATTGAGAAATCCTAAATTCTAAAATAATTTTAATTAAAAAAGAAAATGAACTAAATCAAGTTTAATATTAAGTTAAAGAAAAGAAATTAAATAGGAAGATTTTTTTGGTCTTTTTTTTATTTAAAGAAGTTAAATAAAAATAAACTAAATAATTTAAATATTTAATATAATATATTTTTAGTATTTCTGATTAATAAAAATAATAATAATAATAATAAAAATAATAAAGGAAAGAAAATAAAATAAAAATATAAAATTAAAGTCAGAGGGTTTAGAAAGTGAAAATGATGTTTGTAAGTAAAACTTATTTGTGTTTGGTTTAGGTCCAAATGTATTTTTGTGATCAGAATCAAAAAGAAAATAAAAAGAAGGTTATGTTGGGCTGCGTGATGAAAAAATAGATGGGAGGTGTTGCTGGAAGATAAAAGAGAAAGCCCAGAAGTTTTGTGCCCAGACGCGCTGCTAACAAGTAAGTGGGAGGATGATGCTGGAAGCAAAAATGAGAAAGCCTAGAAGTTTTGGCCCATGCGTGCTGTTAACAAATAAATAGGGGGTGATGCTGGAAGCAAAAATGAGAAAGCCCAGAAGTTCTGGCCCAAACGTGCTGTTAACAAGTAAATGGGGGTGATACTGGAAGCAAAAATGAGAAAGCCCAGAAGTTCTGTGCCCAGGCGCGCTGCTAACAAGTAAATGGGATAAAAACCCATGACCCTTAACACTAATGCCTTACGTGCGCGCTCTTTACCACTGAGGTGGCTATACATCCGGTATTATAAACAAAATCATAAATATATATATTACAAAATCAGTTCTGATGATGAACTTCATCTTCTTCCTCGCGCCAACCAGAGCATCTGTAACTCATTCATTTCTCAACCAAAATGGAAAATGTAAACATGAAAGTTATAGCAAATTTCATCATGGTTCCAGAGTTGTAAAGCATTAAAACTATAAATAAAAAACAAGCATGAATATTGCTAGCCCTAGTCTGAACCCTAATTTTTCCAAGAAGTTCTGATCTAAAATTCTCTCTACTCAGGCCATATAAATGAAATATATGAATATGTACGGTTTCAGGGCAATGATATTTACATTTTGTCTTTGAAAATGCAAGCCTAACAATGCCTAAATAATGAGATGAAAATTAGAAAAACTACAAAATTAGCCTTCAAAATTAACATTTCAACACTCAAGTTATTATATGACAGAGAATAATAAATTGAGATTAAATTTAAAATTGAGTATTTAAATTGACATATTCTTTATATATATTAGAATGAAAATAACAAACTTGTTATTTGTCTGATGTGAATCACATATAATCGAAATAATGAAAAATCACAAGTTAGACGAATTATTGTCCTCCATCAAATATTTATGAAATAAATAAAAAATAGCTCACATAAAAAGGTTTATGAAAAATACACAATGATAAGTGCATAAAAAATTAAATTAATACAAATTAGTTTACTTCAAGAGTTTGAATTGAAACATGAAAAAACAAAATTTAAACAGCTCCTCCAAATTCTAAATTTTTGTTCTCATTTTCCGCTTCTTTTCTTTCTTTCTTCTTCTTTTCTCTACTCCAAGTATTTCTACTCGCGCTGCCGCTGTTTCCCAACCCTTGATTTACACTTCACTTTCTTCCTCATCTTTTTCTAACCAGGTATCAATTTTCTTTCCTCTCTTTTTCCTTTGATTTTTGCCCCTTTTATTGCTAGTTTCGGTTTCATGTTAGTTTGATTTCGGAAACGGTTTATTGGTTTAGTTGTAATTGTGCCCTAATTCAATGTCAACTGATTCTCCATTGTTTATGTTGAACACCCAAATGAAATCGTTTTTATCTCAATTACAGTATATGTAAAAAAATACCAAGTCCAATATCAATTTGTTTACAATTTTAACCTTTTGGATAAGATTGTGTTCATCATGAACAAACCCTATTTTGTTTTTGTTTTTGTTTTGTTCGATTTTGTACTGTAGAAAAAAGGGGTAAGAAGCCTAACATTAGCTTAGCATTTCATTAATGGTGAATATAGGGGTAATAGTAATAGGTCATGTTGCGTCTAATGATGTCTCTGCAGAGCTACCAACTATTGTTCATATAGAGAAACTTGGATAGCGTCGCAGATTTTGATATATCCACAAACATTACCAACCCTTATTATAGTAACCTTAGGGCTGTGTTTGGATATTATAAAATGAACGGAGCGGAATGTAGCCGAATAAAGCGGAGTGGATTGTAGCAGAATCGAATGAAGCGGAACGAAGATTTCATTCCATCAGTTTGGAAATATGGTGGTAAGTGATGGAATGGAATGAAATCCATATCACTCTATTCTGCTCCGTTCCTTCCGATTTTAAATGATCCAAACTATAAAATATTTCTCCATTCTATTTCATACTGCTCCGCTCCATCTGATTCCATCAATCCAAAGTCCAAACAAAGCCTTAATTTGAGGAACTAAATTTTTTATGTTTATAACTCTTTTTTGGTTTCAGTTTCTTTGAAGCTATTTTGTTTGACTAACTAATTGTATTTTTTTTTTATGCCAGGGATACAAAATGATAGGATCCTTTATTACCAGGATACTTGTGTATGTTTATGATCAATCTTATATGATAGGTTTGTGCTGTAATTTTCAAATTCAACTGTTTTTTATATTTCACTGTTTATGTGTTTGCAGGATGGTTTTTGGCTATGCCTACCCTGCTTATGAATGCTATAAAGCAGTTGAAATGAATAGGCCTGAGATTGAACAGCTACGCTTTTGGTGCCAGTATTGGTATACTTCCATGAAACTTAACTTGTAAATAATTGGTATACAACGGTACGTGCTTTTTTAAAATTTCCCTTTGTATTGCAGGATTTTGGTTGCTCTTTTGACGGTGTGTGAGCGTATTGGTGATACGTTTATATCATGGTAAATATACTATATTGGATATGTGCAGATAATGCCATGTCCTTTTTCTTTTTCACATGCTCTCTGATTGCTTATTGTTAAAATTAGTTTGTGCCTTTTTCTTCTTGAAGGGTTCCGATGTATAGTGAAGCTAAGCTGGCATTTTTTATATATCTTTGGTACCCGAAAACTAAGGTATGCAATTAACTACTGTGGTTGAATCTGATACAGCTTTATAATTTAATTCTCTTCAGCTTGATCTTTCGCATTAATATTATTGCCTGTGTTAGGGAACAACATATGTGTATGATTCTTTCTTTAGACCATATGTTGCGAAGCACGAGACAGATATTGATCGCAATTTGATGGAACTAAGGACACGGGCAGGAGATATTGCAGTTACGTATTGGCAAAAGGCTGCTAGTTATGGCCAGACTAGAGTTTTTGACATTTTGCAGTATGTTGCTGCTCAATCAGCGCCTCCGGCTCCCCCTGCGCAGGTAGTTAGATATGTGTTTTGGTATGGTACCCATGATATTTGACATGTAGCTTAACTGTACTATGATTAGTGCACATTTGACACTGTCTCAATTAACAGCGTCGACCAGGTGCGAGGGGCCGCCAACCAGCAGCCAGCAATGCTCCTGCAACAGCACCACCAGCTGAGGGTCCAACTCCTGCCACTTCTAGCTCATCTTCAAGTCAGCACCAGAAAGAAGTAGCAGAGGAGTTGAGTTCTTCACAAGTACCTAAAGCACCATCCTCTTTATCAGGTTTAAATGCTCAGAAGAATAATCCTGCATCCGAATCTGGCAGCCAATCTGCACCTGTAGAGGCCGAGCAAATGCAGATTGATGCAGCACTGCCTTCATCCTCTTCTGCAAATGAAAACCCTCCTTCGAATGAAACAGTAATGGAAGAGAGCATTAGGGTCACACGAGGCAGACTAAGAAAAATTAGATCAGGAGTTCAGTAAGGGATTCTAATGTTTTTCAATTTTTAGTCTGAAAAAATATGGAATGGGTGGGTGAACTACAATGGGCGTTGAATTAATGTAGAACATTACAGTATTATATGCAAGTTGCCTCAATTTCCATTCAATTTGTATGTTTTAATTTTTATTTATCAGCACTTTTTTTAGTCTCACGACCTAGATAATGTGTTATTTTGACCAACAACTAATTAATGAGGGAATTTAATTCTCTAATTTTTATTATAATTAATGGCTAAATTATAGTTTTAGTCTCCTTATTTTTATTTTATTCATAAAATTGGTCTCCTATTTTAAATATAAACAGTTTTATTTTTTATATTTTAAATTTAAACAGTTTTGGTCCCCTTCGCATAGTTTTACACTTAAAATTAATGATGTTTTTATTTTTTAAATGATAAGTTACCTGTAAAACATGATAAATTATTGTATATAAATCTATTATTAAATTTTGTAGATAAAAATATAAATTAAGAAATGAAAGTTTCATCGATTTTCTCTAAAAACACCGTGAGAGAGAGACTAAATCAGTTTGAATCTAAAACAGGAAAGTAAAATTGGAATTTTTTTTTTGCAATAACCACTTTAAAAAAAAATACATCAATAACCACATTTTTGAAATAATTACACAAATAACTAGATTTCAAAAATGGACAAAGAGGTTAAGCCATCTCATATGATACAAGCACCTAAAAATGCATGTAGGTGTCATATGAGATGGTGCATGCATTTGTTAGTGTGTGAGACACTTTTAGTGAGGAGAGAAAAAAGAAATAATAAAGAAAATAAGGATTTGTATTAATGAATTGTTACAAATAATGATACAAACTAGGACTATTTATATACAACCCTAATTGGGCTTGTGTCAACGCAACTTGGATTATATTTAAATATTAAATCTAATCAAATTTAATATTTTAACAAATCTAATTTAATATTTCAACACATCCTCGTAATTCAAGTTGTCGAACATCCTCAAAAATAGTCAATCTGAACTATTCCTAATTTCTTTTTCAAATTCAGAAACCTGTCGATCTTCAATCCTTTGGTGAAAATATCGGCCAACTGTGCTTCATTTGAGCAATGTCTAACTTCAAGTTCACCTTGATTTACCTTTTTCCTTAAAAAGTGAAACCTTGCTTCAATATGTTTACTTCTTCCATGCAGAACTAGATTCTTCGCCGGATTTATGGCTGACTTGTTGTCGATTTGCAATACAAGATGTTTCTTCACTTCTACCTTTATTTCTTCAAGTACAAACCTGATCCAAATTGCTTGACATGCAGCATATGATCCTGCTATATATTCAGCTTCACAAGATGATAATGCCACCACAGGTTGTTTCTTTGAACACCATGAGACCGGGGCACCAAATACTTGAAAGAAATATCCAGTTGTGTTTCTTCGATCTTCCTTATCTCCACACCAATCAACATCTAAAAAACAATTAACTATTACTTCTTTGTCTTCAGAATCTAGTGGAAATAATATTCCACAATTTATTGAACCCTTCAAATATCTCAGGATTCTTCTTGCAACCCTTATATGTGACACTCTTGGTTCACTCATATATCTGCTTACTAATCCTACAGGGAAACCTATATCAGGTCGACTATTGCACACATACCTCAGAGATCCCACAATTTGCTTGAACAAAGTTACGTCTACTTTGTCTTCCTCTACATTCTTCTCCAATTTTACATTTGGTTCGACAGGTGAGGATGCAAGATTTGAATCATCCATTCTGAATCTCTTGAGTATTTCTTTGACATACTTTCTTTGATGTAGCACCATACCTTGCTTCGACATTTGAAATTCCATACCTAAGAAATAAGACAATTTTCCCAGATCAGACATTTCAAATTCCTTCTTCATCAACTCTTTGAACTTCGACAAGTTCTCCAAGCTATTTTCAGTCACTAACAAGTCATAGACATATAAGCAGATGCTTGTTATATCTTGTGCTACAACCAGAATATAGACACCAAACTCAGATTTGTATTTGACAAATCCCAATTCGACTAAGTATGAGTCGATCTTCTTGTTCCATGTGATAGGTGTCTGCTTGAGGCCATAGAGCAATTTGTGAAACTTATATACTTTACCTGCTTTCTTCTGAATCACAAACCCTGGAGATTGTGTGACATATACCTCTTCGTCTAAAGGACCATTCAGAAATGCTGATTTCACATCTAAATGAAATATCGCCCAGACTTGGTTGCATGCCAATGCTACCATTGGTCGAAAAGTCTACAATCTTGCTACTGGAGCAAATACTTCAGAGTAGTCGAGTCCTTCTCTTTGAAGAAACCCTCAAACTACTAATCTTGCTTTATGTCTTGCTATCGACCCATCTGCATTGTATTTCAACTTGAACACCCACTTTACTTAGATAGCTTTCATATGTACTGGCAATTCGACTAACTTCCATGTGTTGTTTCTTTCGATTTCCTGTAACTCTTCGACCATAGCTAACTTCCACTGTTTAGTCTTCAAATCTTCTATATAGTTAATTGGTTTAACAACTGCAAGTAAATCAAAATGAACTAATTCACCATCTGGTGTGACTTCATCATCACCCACCACTTCATAATCATGAAGTCTTATTGAAAAAACTCTATTTATTTGAGGTCTTTGGCTTGTTTCAGCCACAACCTATTTGATTTTTATTGTGTCGAGAATGTCGGCAAGTGCTTCTTCTTTGACTTCTACTACCTCTTCGACTTCGAATGGATTCTCAATAATTCCTTCGACCTCTACTTCATCAGTTTCTTCATCGACAGTCGAACTCATCAATGGCTTGTTAATTGAATTGCTAGAATTCCAATCCCAGGCACAATTTTCATTAATTACAATATCTCGACTCGACACAGTCAAACTGATCATAGTCTTAAATGTCATGTTCTTCGACAACGGAGATTTTTAGACCAAATTGTTCTTGGTGTCGAACAATTTCAAAACTCCATCTTTCATGACAACTGAGAAACCTTTTTCGACTAGTTGTCCAACACTTAGCAAGTTGCACTTTATTCCAGGTACATAAAATACATCTTTGATCATAGTTTTCCCTCCATTACACATTTGGAAGACTATATTTCCAATACATTCTGCTTGCAACAAACTATTATCAACACATTTTGCCTTGCTCTTCTTCGACTCATCAAAATCTGCCAACCACTCCTTTTGATCAGTCATGTCGTTCGAGAAGCCAGAGTCTGTTAGAACATAGTTTAATTCTACAGCCCTTGTAAGAGTTTTGATGATAACAAATACAAAGAACAATTATGCTCCCTAAATTTATATTTTGTTTTGCAGAGAAGTTCTGATGGAAGAAGATCAGAAGATGAGTTAAAAAGATGTTTCAACTCTGATTCTAAACATCTCTTAAAGAAGTTATAACGCTGCAAACAGGACTCTGTGTTTCTGATCCACAAAGCTCTGGAAAGAAGCAATGGAAACTATCATCTTCTGAAGCAAGCATGTTCTGAAGCGTTACAAATCAATTTTACCATTTCAAAAGTAACGGCCGGAAGGGAACAAGGATATTTATTTTTGGAAAGCTCTTTAATTATCATTGATCAACATTCCAAAAGCTCCTACATGCTTCGCCTATTTAAACAAAGTTTGAAGGATAAATCGTTTACGATTTTTCACGCACAGTAACGAAGCTATCTTTATCATCCTCAAACATTCAAAATTTAAACTGTGTAAAACATCACTTGTGATACTGTTTTATTAGAAAACATTCTTTTACACTTTTATTCAATATTGTTTAGTGAAATTCCTTGAGAAAATCGACTTGTGGTTTATACTCAAGAAGACTTTGATGGTTGTCATGGTAGTTTTGTAATCAAGATTTATTAGTGGATTAAGACCTCGTTGAGAGAGGCAAAATCACCTTGACGGGTGGACTGGAGTAGTTTGAGTTCAAATGAACCAGGATAACCAACGTGTTCTTTTCTTTAAGTTTCAAAAACCCCAATTCAAACCTCCCTTTCTTGTGTTCTTTCATTCTTCAATTGGCATCAGAGCACCTGGTTCTGAGTATAAGCACTTAACCATGTCAGAAAAAGATCCAAGCTAAGAAAAACACTATGGTGGGACCAAGTCAGAACATCAACAATGACTACCGTGATGAGAAAGACAAAATCAACGACAAACCTCCAATCTTTGATGGTGAGAACTTCGATTACTGGAAAGACAGAATCGAAAGTTTCTTTCTGGCTCATGACGCTGATCTGTGGGATATGGTGACTGATGGATACATACATCCTGTTGATGAAAGCGGTCAGAAGATTGACAGAAAAAGAATGTCAGATCATCAAAAGCGAGATTTCATAAATCATCACAAGGCCATAACTATTCTCTTGAGTGCTATCTCATAGACATAGTATGAAAAGATCACAAACAGAGAGTCAGCAAAACACATGTTTGATTCCTTGAGAATGATGCATGAAGGCAACACGCAAGTCAAAGAAACCAAAGCTCTTGCACTCATTCAGAAGTATGAAGCCTTTAAAATGGAAGAAGATGAAACCATTGAAACAATGTTCTCAAGATTTCAAATTCTGGTTGCTGGACTAAAAGTTCTGGATAAAGGGAACTCAACTGCTGATCGTGTAAAGAAGATCATCAGAAGTTTACCAAAGAAATGGAGACCCATGGTCACTGCTCTTAAACTGGCCAAAGATCTGAACAAAATTTCTCTCGAAGAACTTGTCATCTCTCTCAAAAGTCATGAGATAGAGTTAGAAGAAGATGAGCCCCAGAAGCAAGGTAAGTCTTTAGCCCTTAAATCTAACAAAAAACATGAATCTAAAGTTTTGCAGGAAAAAGAAGAAAACTCTGGTGTATCCTCATCAGAAGAAGACGAATTGTCTCTTCTCTCCAGAAGAGTCAATCAGCTGTGGAAGCATAGGCAAAGGAAGTTCAGAAATTCCAAAAGAACGGGGAATCAGTCTGAACCATCGTGTGGATACAGAAAGTATGAACCATCTTCTGGATACAGAAAGTCAAGTAACAGAGACATTGTCTGCTACGAATGCAATGAACAAGGGCATTACAAAAGTGACTCTCTAAAGCTTCAAAAGGAGAAACCTAAAAAGAAGTTCTTTAAGGAGAAGAAGAAAAGTCTCATGGCAACATGGAATGACTCAGATTCTTCTGAAGCAGAAACAAAATCAGAAGATGAAAGAGTCAACATAGCCCTTATGGCCAACGTGTCAGATGATACTAAATCATCTGGATCTGAATCTGACTTAGAGGCAGAAGAGGTATTTTCTAAATTTCTAGATCTCAATTAGAAGAAAGTCTGTCAGAAATTCTAGAAAGATATCAAAAACTTCGAGTCATAAACAAGAACCTGAAAAAGGATCTAGTTTCTAACTCTAGAGAAACTAAGAAACTGAGATCAGAAAACTCTGAGCTGAAAGAAACAATTTCAAAACTTGAAAATAAATTACAAAATGCTCAGAATGAAACTATCTCAGAAGTTCCTAGTAACACTGATAAGATCATAAAGGAATATGATCATAGCTTTCAGAAATTTCTTGCTAAAAACATAGATAAAAGCAAGATGGCTTCAATGACCTATGGAGTTAGCAGAAATGGCAGAAAAGGAATAGGATACAAAGGTAAAGTATCTCAACCTAAGAAAGTTAAGGATTTGGTAATTAACACCTCTGAATTTTCACTTCACCTATGGGCACACACATGACTTAAAATATACTAGTAATGCTTTTTCTGCTAAACCAAAATTCAAACAGAATTTTGGTAACTCTAACAAACAAGGACCCAAAAAGATATGGGTACCTAAGGATAAAATTGTCTATGTTGCAGATATCTTTAACAGCAAGACTGAAACACCAATCTTGGTATCTGGACTCTGGATGCTCTCGACACATGACAGGAAGAAAACATATGTTTCAAAGCCTGGAGCTTAAATCTAGAGGCTACGTAGGTTTCAGAGGCAATCAGAAGGGGAAGATCATTGGCTCTGGAACTATTGGTAACAGTACTCTTCCCTCTATAACTAATATTCTGTTAGTAGATGGATTAATGCATAACTTGTTATCCAAAAGTCAATTAAGTGATAACGATTATGATATAATCTTCAATCAAAAGTCCTGTAAAGCATTTAGTCAGAAAGATGGATCTATCCTCTTTAATGGAAAGAGAAAGAACAACATTTACAAAATAAAACTTTCTCAACTGAAAAGTCAGAATGTAAAATGTCTATTGTCTGTTAACGATGAGCAATGGGTCTGGCACAGAAGATTGAGGCATGTTAGTATGAGAAGAATATCTCAGATCAACAAAATCAATCTAGTCAGAGGACTTCCTAACCTGAGGTTCAGCTCAGATGCTCTGTGTGAAGCATGTCAAAAAGGCAAGTTTGCAAAACCTTCTTTTAAAACCATAAATGTTGTTTCTACCTCTAGACCATTAGAACTTCTATATATAGATCTATTTGGACCGGTGAAAATTGCTTTCATTAGTGGCAAGAAGTATGGATTAGTGATCGCAGATCTATAGCAGATGGACATGGGTAAAGTTCTTAAGACACAAGGACGAGTCACATTCCGTGTTCTTTGCCTTCTGTAACCAAGTCCAAAATGAAAAAGATCTTAGAATTGTTAAAGTCAAAAGTGATCATGGTGGAGAATTTGAAAACAAAAAATTTGAACTATTTTTTAATGAGAATGGCATCTCTCATGATTTCTCTTGTCCTAGAACTCCCCAACAAAACGGAGTTGTAGAAAGAAAGAACAGAACTTTATAAGAAATGGTCAGAATCATGATCAACGAGACTAACATTGCTAAGAAATTATGGACAGAAGCAATTAACACATCATGTTACATTCAGAATAGAATCTCCATAAGATCTATTCTGGATAAGACTCCATATGAACTGTGGAAGAATAGAAAACCCAACATCTCGTATTTCCATCCATTTGGATGTACTTGTTTTATTCTAAATACTAAAGAACATTTGAACAAGTTTGACTCTAAAGAACAAAAATGTATTATGTTAGAATACTCTGAGCGCTCAATTATTTACGAAATTATTCTAGAAACATGATTATTGATATATTTTTTTAAAACTGGTTATTGCAACCAAAAAAAATATTTTAAAAACTGTTAGAATTTAAAAACCGGTCATTCAATTACTTTCTTATATACTACTACTATTATAAAAACTCCTTTTCAATGTGAAATCTGACACAAGGTAACTCATTCTCTTCATCAATTTAAAATCTAAAGAGATTGAGTGAATTACATGTTTTATATATTATTATTTTGCAGAAAATTCACAATTTAAATAGTTATTTTTCTTCTTGAGAATTAAAAGTTTATTAAAAAAAGTGCATACATTTTTTCCTTCAAATCATAACGTTGTATTGATTTTAATATTATAATATTGCTTTTGAAATGATACGAATTCAGTTCCAATGATCCAAATCATATAATCAAAGATATAAGTTTGAATATGTAATATCTCATTTATTCACTTTCAAAATAATGAAATTTCAACCACTAAATTACTTGATTAAAAAGACAAATAAAAAATAATGAATGTTTCTTCCACATCTATTTGTAACTTTTTATTTTCAATTTGCTTCCGGGATTGTCAAGCCTGATTATGGTAAACAATATGAAAGTTTTTTTAAAAATTTCGACTTTTCAAAATAAAACAAAAAAAATAGATTTAAGAAATAAATAAGCACTTTTCAGTACTGATCGTATCTGACCAGAATAGACCGTTACAGTTTACGTCGAGCAGAAGTTGAGAGTGAGATGAAGGGTACCTGCAAGACACTCTGATGTCAAAGTGAGATTCAGAATGATGCAAGCAAGTAAGAGTGAGTAAGAAGTGATCAATCCTTGACCCTCTCGAGTGAGAGAGTATTTATAGCCCCAGCGCGGGCCAATGTCCCCTCATTGGACTGGGCAAGCAGACCCAAAATGGAGACTGTCAGGTTCTACGTGAGTAGTGGGGACCAGCGCGTGGTTCCCTACCTGGATGGATTCTTCCGCGTGACCATGAGAATATGGATGCGGTTTTTTTGGGGTCAAGTGGACATCGTGATGTTCAGAGGCGTTGATAGTCAGCCCTACGAGGAGGATGCTTGTGGGGTACTTCTGTCCGTCGGAAAGGATCTCTGCCAGCCTGAGGTCGTATGAGAGGAACAGTCTTGCTCGAGGAGAAGCCAGGAGGATACTCTCGAGGTCCTCTTGCTCGGTGATGCTCCTTCTCGCGTCTTCCTGGGTTCATCCCCATGTGGCGAAGCAACGTCCTCTCGAAGAGTGGGGATTATTGCCCGACACCGTCGAGGGGGGATATGGTCAGCTGGTCTTAAACGACGCAAATGGGTTGAGCCTTATACGGACTTGGGCCAAGAGCAGGCCCAGCCCAGAAAAGGAGTCCCCCAAGTCGTTGCTCCTGATGAAGGAGTTATGACTTAAGTCCACATTTGCCTTTACGAGGAGCGCATAACTCAACCGGGGATCTTTTATTGTGTCGATGGAAATCATCGTCGGTACGCGTGAGTACTCGATTAAAATCTGAAATAGGCTTGATGGGGAATGTTCCAGTTGTTCCTCGACTCGCGGGGAGAGAAAAGCTGGCAAGGTGTCGCCATGTGGTGTGGCCTTTGGGACTGTAATGATGGCCTAGGGAGTATGGATCATTATTACCTGAGCGCGTAGATGTCGAGGAGAAAGGCGATCGATTGGCTTCCTGATGCGACGCTTTGCATTCCACGTCAACTCTATATATAACGCCTTAGGGCCCATTTCCCACATTTTGATTTTTCTATTCACTTTTTCGCGCTCTCCACTCTCTCTGTCCCCAAGATCGTTTGCTGCTTTTCCTAACTGTCACCTCCGTAAAGTCTATCGCGAATTCTTCCATCTACTATGTTCAAGTAAGTATTTTCTGTAGTAATCATTGTTTAGATTGGCTTTATTCATGATTATTTATAGAACTTCACGACCGGGGAGGGGGGGGGGGGTGGGGGGGTTGCTCGAGGCTTTCATATATTTGTGCATAATATTTGTCCACTCCCCGTGAAATTCATGAATTATGCGCGGGGGATTGATATGCTCCCCGGTGAATTCATGAGTTTGTTCGGTAAAGTCATACGTTCCTTGCAGAATCCATGGATTTGCCCGCTATCTTTATCCTTAGCCCGAGATACCCATTAAACACCGTTTCCTTAATATCATTGTTGTACCCCAAAATTTGCCCTCCCATATTCTTCAAGATTTGCCAAGGTCAAGGTTCAAAATCTCTCAAGGGTTGCACAGTCCAATGGCCTCCTAACAGTCAAAAATTAGGGTTTTGGTTCTAGCAAAGAAGTTGAGGTTTCCAAGGGTCCAATCAAGTCCCACATGCCTATAAACATTGTCAAACATCCTCATGTCAAGTTTCAAGATTCACAACATAAAATTGCACAGTCAAAAACCCTATTTGCTCAACAGTCAACTGTAGGGGCAAAATGGTCATTTGACAGTCAAAAGTCAAAATTTTTGGTCAACATCTTATTTTGAAGCCACAAACATCATTTGATCAATTCTTGATCATGATTCTCAAGGCATGGCTCAAAAAGTCTCAAGATGCAAAAGTTTCTATTTTTGGACAGTTGAAAAAGTCAACTGCAAATTGACCAGGGCATAACTTCCACATGGTTTATCATAAAAATTCCATCCAAAGCTCATTTTGAAGAGAATGACATTTCCTACAACTCATCTTCACACTTCAAATCCAAGAAATGCTCTCACAAAAAGTTATCAATCTCAACATTATAGGTCATTTTCAAAAGTCAACAAAAAGACACTTTAAGTCAAAGACCATAACTTAATATTGGTAAATCAAAATGACATGGGACCAAAGGCACTGGTTATAGGACTTCAAGAACTTTCCAAAATGTCCAAGAACATGATCAAATCTTAAAAATTGAGCAAGATATGCCTTGTGGAAGTTGGGAAATCTTTGGGAATTTTGAAAAGTCAACTTTGCTTCAAATGCCTCAAAATTGCTAATGGGCCTCAATTTCTTCCATGAATCATTACCCAAAGGCTATGCACGACCCATTGACCCAAAGGGGAGTTATTTTCTTATTTTTAATTAATTAATTGAGTTTTTAATCCTATTAATTCATTTAATTAAAATTAAATATAAGAAAAATACTAAAACATGTTTTCCAAATCTTTTTATGCAGCATATTTACTCTTTATGACCTAAATATTTCGTGCACATGCTCAAGAGACCAGATCTTACAAAATAGGCAAGTTCCATGGCAAGAAAAGATTGAAAAAGATCATGAAAATCAAATATTGGAAATCATTGAATACATGGATTTTGGGCCAGTTTTTCCAACCTAATTCATTCACCTATATGTACACATTGCAAACCTAAGGCTAAGAACAAGAAAGCTGCGCATAAGCATCAAGAACACATTGCAACTTTTTGACAAAAAATCTCAAAACTGTTTTCATAGCTAGAGCTTGTTTCAAGGTCCAAAAAGTATTCCAATCCACTCCTGGCATTACCAGGAAGCTTCTCCAATTGGAACCAACCATCCACGCGCAAAGAATTGGTAGATAGAAGTCTAACTTTTCTGTAAAATTTTCATAATCGTGCTTGCATTTTCATACATTATTCATGGCTTTTAATGCTTGATTTACACTAACATGAAAATCCAATATTTCCCAGGTCCCCCATATTTCCCTATAATTTTTGTTGTGACATGATCATGTACAATTCCATTCCAAGGACCATCATGAAGCCTCACGCCAGTGCCTGCCACATGTCCCTGAAGGTCAATCCAATGGCCATCACAAGCAATCCACCATGTACCCTGGTCAAACGTCCCACACACAAGCGCCAGAAAGTCAAAAGGCCTGGAATTCTTGGGCCAAATTGCTTACAATTGACCTCCATAAAAGGGCCAGCACCCCCATGGTTTGCATTTTCTTTTTTCCTTTTCCTTTCTTCTTTTTATTTTAATTATTTTTTCTTTTGTTTTACTTAATTCACAAAATAATTTTTTATAACACAAAAATACAAAAAAATCAGAAAAGTCAAAAATAAAATATATTTATTTATTATTTATGAAATTCCGGGAATGTCACAGACTCAGAATGTCTAAAGGAATGTTAAGACCTCTGATCTGACATTAAGCGCTGTACAGGTAGAATAGGCTGTACTTTTGTTATCTGTTCTACAACAGTCACTGGACTAACATACCAGAGCCAGCAACACGCAGGTTCTGATTTACTGAAGTTCAGAATAGTAAAGGTTAATCTTATACATTGATGTTGCGAGGAATGCTGTGACATCAAAGTAAATAACCAATACAGAAAGTAAATAACACACAGAATTGTTCACCCAGTTCGGTGTGCAACAACACCTACTCTGGGGGCTTCCAAGCCAGGGATAAAGTTCACTATTAGTAGTATCAATTCAAAGACCCTACAACCAACATACCCGTTGACAGCCTTCTCACTTAATTACTACCCAATGACACTTTTACCTAAGATCCAATCCTAGATATGAGACCCCTCTCACTCCCCCTCAATCACCGCAGTGATAACTTTCTACAGTACATAAACTGTTCAGAAGATACACTTCCATTACACATCTTGATCATGCTTAAAAGCTTCAATCAAGTACAATGCATACATCCTTTAACCTACAGGTTTCAAGGAGTATGGTGACCATCCCACAACCCGGGTGGTTCACAACTAAACTAGCTCTAAATGATTACATCTTGTCAATCAGCCATTACTTAAATTAGGTTACAATGCTTCTATTTATAACCCCTTTTTACCCAACTGGATTTGGGCCTTCATATGACAGCAATGCAGCTTTAACAACCTGCATAAAATAAGCAGAAAACTTCTGCTACAAGTTAGGTCTTTAATCGAGCTTTTCTCCTTATCCTTAGCTTCTGATTGAATCACGTATGCCTTCAATTTTCGCTACTTGTTATGCATTCTATTTGGCAGAATATTCTGCATAACTTTAGGAACAGAACTGCATCAGTCTTGACAGTTCAGTAGCTTGATGTCTGGTATGATGTTATGACATCTCTTGAGACATGTTGTTCCAGATGTTGATCAACATGTTTAGGCATTTACAATAGAATTTTCAGGCTGTTCCTATTGTACATTACATTACATTATTGTTGTTGCTATTTGTTTTACAAGAGATGAGCCAATCCCAAACGAAGGCACTTACAATCTCCCCCTTTGGCTAATTTTGGCTAAAACAAATACAACAATAATACTCACCATTCAGGACCTCTTGAGGCACAGGAGGAAGAGGATGCCCTCATTCCCTTTTAGACCACGAACCATTTCTTGTCACTGATGGTGGAAAAAGAGGACCGTGGGAGATAAACTATCCTTTCAGAGGCATCAGAGAACCTTTAAGGAGTGACCAGAATATCTCCCTTGTAACTCAGAACATGGGTCACAATTGTGTTCATAACTCAGATCACAAGTCACAAAGAAATTCACGCCATTTGAATTTCTGCTGAGTTTGTGACAAGTCTTTGTGATCAAAATTTTGAGTAGCTGCTGCAACGAGGACAGTTTCTAACAGTACTCCTTTCTCCCCCTTTTTGGCCAAAAATTGCCAAAGAAAGCCCTCACAAAACCAGATCCAAGAACAATTTTCCCAAATCCGTATAAACCCCATGATGGTTGTGAGAGAAAAGAATGTGTGACAGGAGGTTATATAAGGAGATACCAGGTTTAAGAAGATGGTAATATAAAATCTTGGTCAAGGATACTTGTTAAAGCATGTGCATATTTCAGACTGACTGTGCATGTATTTTTAGACGTATTTGTTTGCTTCCACAAAAAGAACCAGTCCTAATACATGCATAAGTTTAGGTCAGAGCAATTCCTGAATAAAATCAGCCTTTGACCCATTTTCGGGACTGAAGATTTATTCCTTCTAGGAAACAGAATACCAATGACGTGGCGAAGTTATTTTCCCGTATTCTTCTTGATTTCCACAAGGTTGCAATGTCGTTGGTAATGTCATGACACTTACTTAGACATTACCTTGCATTCTTCAACAACAGCAGCCTTCTTTTTACTTCTCTTACTCATGCTTTGTGTTGCTGAGATCCAATACACCAGAAGACTCCAACATGCTTCACAGGACATCACACAAATTTAGATGTCACTTTTATTTCTTGTAGTAAAAGAACCCCTTGAACATATGCTGAATATATCTGATTTACTTCTTCTGATCTTCCATTCACTAGTAGTTGTTGGAGCTAGTGAAGTCTGATTTGCTAGACCAATTTGCTATTGATAAGAGCAATTCTTCAATCTCATGTTGTTGAGACATTATCCATGACTTCACAATGTCATTTTATCAGAACACATAAACATCAGCATACCACTGCCCTCTTCTGACTTCTGATCTTCAGATTAAGTCCAACATTACAGAGTCTCCCTTCAATGTATATTGTAATTGGAAAAGTGCAACACTCAGTGACTTCCCTAGTTAAGGCCAATCAAAACAGTGGCGTGGAAACCAGTAGCACTAGCTTTGAGGTGGTAACTTCAAGCACCCTGAACTGGTCTTAGAATAGTAAGGACATCTCTGATTCATGCCCTTGCGCTTCCACACTTATCATGACTCTCATGTAGCCATAGTCTGAAACCAACCTCCAACCTTCTTAGTGTGTTTACAAGCTTTACTAAGATTTAGACTTTCTAGAAGGATTATCCTTTGATCATGTCATCCTTATGTATAATATATTTACTAGTAGTTGCTAATACTAGTAAATTCTTTAGACCACAACAGTAGTTATGCGTTGTTAAGCATACTACAATAAAACTGCCACACTAGAATATTAAGATTCACAGTTCCAAGTCTCTGCCACGGACTTCTAACAATAAATGATGTTACAGCATGAACCTATCTGCTTGGATTCTGAAGTTAACATCCAGGGGATTGATGCCCTTTTATATTCCCCATAAGAAAGGTATGATTGCTCACCAGAATATTCTTAGAGAGAAATAAACTCTCTACCAAGTTCTGAGAAATAGGTTCAGAATACAGCCTTGCATACATATTAGACAAACAATTAGTCTCCCATCGAAGTGCATATATATATCTTTATGCAAGATCCTAATGAATACTTAGTCTCCCGTCAAAGTATTCATTATTTAGTTAGATTATGCCATTTTCTCAAGGTAGGATAATTATTCTAACAATCTTCTGCTCCATGCATGAAAAACCAACTGGTCCTTACAAGCTTCCTTTGCTGAAGCGGCCCTTCGTTTGAGATGATGTTGCACCATCAGATCTGACATTGATCTCAACCATATGAACCTGGCTTATACTATGGTTTTGGATGAACATCCAAAGCAATCAAAGCACACTTTTCTTACATCCATTATGATCAGACCCACAACAACCACATAACCATGCAGCAACTACCTTGACCCTTGAACAGTACAAGGAGTTAACCGTACCATACTCCTGTAGACAAGAGCAGACCAAGTTGTTTATGTAAGGTCACCACATAAATGAACTTTAAGTAAAAAGAGGGTCTTTTGAAAATAACTCCTCCTTGCTACATACAACTAACAAGTTCATCCTAGGTGATGGGGATGACTTGTCAAAGTGTAGATATCCACCATTTGACTTTGGTCCAGGATGTCAAGACATTTTGTATGATATGTCTTCCAAGATCTTCAGGTTAAGGACTCCCCCTGAACCTCAGATCAGATCTTTGTAGAGACTTAAGCGAATTCTCCTTCACATGCTGCAGTTTATGTGATTGGTAGACATAACCTGTTCTATTCCTATCCTCTTAGGAAATCACTAAGATCATGAGAAATAAACTCAAGCATCTTATAGAACAAGGTAAGATGAACTCCCTTTCATATCAGCTTGATCATACAGTGTTGAGACACATAGTAAGTACTCTTCATTTGGAATTTGCCACAGGTTTCAAATTAAGAGTCCTTAGTTTACTTGCTGTACAAGTTTCAGGTTGCCACATTCTGTAACTTGTACTAGAAGAAACTTCATTATCAATCATGAGGATGTTTACTAATTCTGGAACTTATCTGTCTTTCCTCAACAACTGATGTCTTCAACAGTTGTGATGTTTTACATCCTTTATCATCACAAGCTTTAGAACTTTTGATTCTGATTTCCACATATTTATCACATTAAAGATTCTGCTTCTATTATCTAATCATACTAGATGATCATGACTGATTACTTCTTCATATTTGTTAAGTATATTTACTTGGCTGAAGACACAGAAATCATATGGGGGGAAACCTGGAAATCACACTTTAAAGTCCTTTTAAGTGCTTTTAGCTTGGTACATATACTCCCTTGATCAATTATTTCAAAACAGATGTCTCCTCTTCCAGATCAGGAGTAGGTTCCAAACATATGTATTCGCACTACAAGTGTTTAGCACCCAGAACATCTGTTCTTCAACTGGCTGTTGCATGATGTTCTAACATCCTTAAGCATATCAGTTCCATCTCCTTGGAACACATCATCCTTGATAATCTTCAAGCAGCTTGTAGATGTATATGAGAATCATTGATCAGTTGATACTCATCAACACTAATAATAAATGCCTTTATGAGTGTACTTGAGGACATTATTGATAGATTGCAAAATCTGCTTACAAATTCTGTTGAAAATAATAACCCTAGAGTTCTTCTTTCACTTTAGGCGTTGTATCAGAAGCTATGCAGCGGAATAGCAGTACTTCAACAGAACCTACACAATGCTTACTCCATATAGCAAGCATGACACATAAGGATTGAAAATAAATCAATCCTACAAGTTGTTTGCTTCTTCATCAAGCAACTTCCTAGACCCAATTCTTCAGTCTGGTTAAAAGGAAGCTTTATACACACAGATGATACCTTATCAATATCTTCACTCCCGCATGAAGGTTTTGATAATATTCTTCTTTGTGCTGAATACAGGTTGAACAATGCACTCCAAAATCTTCACTCCCGCATGAGGTCTTTGAATTTGTTCAAACACTTTCATCTTCCTTCAACATTGCTGATCAGATTGATCTAGTTTTTCCCAAATTGGTCCATCCTCCACTCCTAGGGACCAAACAATATGAACACTACTGGTTCAAACAATATTCTACCTTGTACACAACCGGAAAGTATCCCCCATGGATCTCATCCAGAGACAGACAGGATGCCCGCTCTGATACCAATTGAAATTCCGGGAATGTCACAGACTCAGAATGTCTAAAGGAATGTTAAGACCTCTGATCTGACATTAAGAGCTGTATAGGTAGAATAGGCTGTACTTTTGTTATCTGTTCTACAACAGTCACTGGACTAACATACCAGAGCCAGCAACACGCAGGTTCTGATTTACTGAAGTTCAGAACAGTAAAGGTTAATCTTATACATTGATGTTGCGAGGAATGCTGTGACATCAAAGTAAATAACCAATACAGAAAGTAAATAACACACAGAATTGTTCACCCAGTTCGGTGTGCAACAACACCTACTCTGGGGGCTTCCAAGCCAGGGATAAAGTTCACTATTAGTAGTATCAATTCAAAGACCCTACAGCCAACATACCCGTTGACAGCCTTCTCACTTAATTACTACCCAATGACACTTTTACCTAAGATCCAATCCTAGATATGAGACCCCTCTCACTCCCCCTCAATCACCGCAGTGATAACTTTCTACAGTACATAAACTGTTCAGAAGATACACTTCCATTACACATCTTGATCATGCTTAAAAGCTTCAATCAAGTACAATGCATACATCCTTTAACCTACAGGTTTCAAGGAGTATGGTGACCATCCCACAGCCCGGGTGGTTCACAACTAAACTAGCTCTAAATGATTACATCTTGTCAATCAGCCATTACTTAAATTAGGTTACAATGCTTCTATTTATAACCCCTTTTTACCCAACTGGATTTGGGCCTTCATATGACAGCAATGCAGCTTTAACAACCTGCATAAAATAAGCAGAAAACTTCTGCTACAAGTTAGGTCTTTAATCGAGCTTTTCTCCTTATCCTTAGCTTCTGATTGAATCACGTATGCCTTCAATTTTCGCTACTTGTTATGCATTCTATTTGGCAGAATATTCTGCATAACTTTAGGAACAGAACTGCATCAGTCTTGACAGTTCAGTAGCTTGATGTCTGGTATGATGTTATGACATCTCTTGAGACATGTTGTTCCAGATGTTGATCAACATGTTTAGGCATTTACAATAGAATTTTCAGGCTGTTCCTATTGTACATTACATTACATTATTGTTGTTGCTATTTGTTTTACAAGAGATGAGCCAATCCCAAACGAAGGCACTTACAATTTAATGCATTAACGTTTTTGTAAATAAATTCCAATAATCAATTTAGTTTTAGGTTTAACTTTAAATGTTTTCTTAATAAAAAAAAATATAAAAAAATAGGTTTTTAGCATTTCTTATTCTTTTTCTTAATAAATAATCTTTTTATTTCTTATCATTATTAATTATTAATTATCTTTGTAAATAAACTTGTAATTAAATAATTTGAGTAAATTAGGTTTAAACTTTAATTCTTTTCCTTAAATAATTAAAAACATGTAGAATTAGGGTTTCTTTTCTTTTTAATTTTCTTTATTTCCATTAAATACAAAAACATTAAAAATAACTTCTTTTCTTTAATCATTAATTTAGTAATTTCAATTCAATTCCTTAAAGGGTCCAACGCCCTCGCACTTTCGATTCCAATTTCCTTTCGCGCGTTTGTCTTTATTTTTCGTTTTAAATTTATGTAATTGCCCCAAAGCTTTGTAATAGATAATTAGGACATTTACTTTCCGCACTTTTATTCAAAAACGGGTCTTTGTTTAATTTGGCGATGTATAGACCCGCGCCTTGTAATAGCGTAGGACCTTTATTTTTCGCATTTTTATTTATGCACCTTTTAACTGCTAATCACATGAAAGAATGAATGCCCAAATAAAATCAAAGCGTAGCTCACCAAATGCATGACAAACAAATAATAACTGAAAATGACACACAATTCACACACCACTCCTAGGGTACGCCTCACTGTTGCCTTGCCCCTCGAAACGTGGTCGTCGAGTATAGGACGTTTTAGTAAGTCCTTATGTCCATGATCTATGGCATAGGGGTAGCTTTTAAGGTGTCCTACTGTTGCTCTGGTGACTACACTGTCCCTAAAAACAAATTGACTCGAACACCTCCAACAGTGGTGCTACCTATCTCTCAATGGTGGGATGGCACTACCTTAAGGACATTTACACAGCCTAATTCCTTATGGTAGGTAGATGACTCATAGATACTTGCTCTATTTCAAAAAACAAATCAAAAACTCTTTTCACACCGACACTTTTCAAAAAGCTTTCAAAACAATTTTTCAAACACTCTTGAGGACTGATACAAGTCATTCAGAAATCTTTCAAAGAAACTTTTGCAAAACCCACTCACAAATTGAAAAGCAAACAAACATTTTGAAAACACAAATGAGCAAGTATCTAAGAGCCCATGGATAACCATGGATAGAAAGGGTGCTAACACCTTCCCTTTCTATAAATCTACCTCCCGAACCGAGAAACAATCTCAAAAGGAATTTTTCTGTGCTTTTGTCCTTTCCTTGTTGGAGAAAATAAAAGACGGTGGCGACTCTTGCTTCCGCGACATTTCGCGAACTAGCGTTAAACAGTCAGTTCCAGATCCACCGATCACAGAACTGGCGACTCTGCTTGGGATACTTAAAGTGAGGTGTACCTTAGGATAGTTCATAACTGTGTTTTCAATTGTTTTGACTTGTTTGCTTTAAATTGTGGGTTGCATCGGAGTTACATAGATCCTAACCCGGATCTGGGGATACCCTGTTTAGGTAGCATAAGCTGTGAGGGACCTGTCCGGCGTAGACCGACATGGGTGAAGCAGTGGCTACGTTGGTGTGGCACCTTGGTCTGTACCGATATCCCTTGTGTTGCAACGAGGAGAATATGGGTCTTCTGAGGAGTCATTAAGCACCAACCGACCTTAGAACCTTAAATGACCCAACTTGGCCAATAGAACAGTAGCAGTATGCTACGCCCATTGAGGCTAAACTCTCGTGATGGTTCTGGCCGCAAGAAAAGATTGCGATGCTGGAGTTATGACCGATTGAGGGTAGTCAATGATATTGGGATCCTCTAAGAACCCGGTTACTTTTGATAGGACAGGTATGAACCAACAAACTGAAAGAGGGTAATACCTAGACCCCATGCTGGCCTAAACTCTAAGGGCTTCTCTTGTGTGACTTGTGTGCCTTCTAACTTGACTATTTGCATGCTTGTTATCTGACACTTGAGTTTCTTGCAGGTTTTGTTTACAGTCCTTAATTGGGACTCATAATAGGATTTACCTACATTACCCCATGCATAACAGCATAACATCATACCATTGCATGCATCCTGCATAAAGACTGACCCATTTCAAGGATCTCAAGGGTTTGTGATGCAGGTCATGATGAACCAACTGTCTAGCAAGGGGCAAAAGGGGATTTATTATCCTCTAGCCAAGGTTGTCAGGGGCTATGACCCACTGGATATGGTGAGCCTTTGACCCTTGAAGAAGGACTCTCAACAACATGAAGTTCCTTCAATCAAGCTACCAGATTCCAATTCTAACAATCTTCTTGTTTACCCCGCGAGATCCTTGAAAACATTGCATGCATATATATACATCATTGCATAACAGGTACCTTTGTTTACAAGTAACTTACCTTCTCCGCTGTTTATTTCAACAATGGCTTCCCAACAATACTACCAGGATCTTCATGTTCAAGAAATTCGGTTCGGGGAAATCCTCCTGAATCTATCCAAGGGGCAGGAAGAGCTGAGAACACTTCTCATGGGGACTTTGGTCAGGAACAGTGCTAGGGATGAACGGCTGAAACATTTGCAAGCTGAGGCGGACGCAATGAGAGCCCAAATGTTGGGGCAGGGGACCATCATTCAAGGCTTGGCTCAAAGACAAGAAGAGCTCGAGGTTCTCGTCAACTAACTGCTTCGGAGTAACCAACTGGGGCAAACATCTGGGGTTGCAGAGCCAGTCATCATTCAACCACCCTTGAGACAAGAAGACAAGGGAAAAGCTCCTCAACTGGCTTCAGGGTCACAAATCCAGCATCAACCTCACCAGCTTCAGCCAGACAAGCCCAAAAGGCAATTCACCAAGCTCAACGTGTCGCTGCCTCAAGCTCTACAACAACTGTTGAGGTTGAATTTGGTAACTCTAAGGGACCCTCCTAAGAATCCCAACAGGACACCTTCAAGGTATAACCCCAACGCCCGCTGCGCTTATCATTCTAACAGCCCGGGGCATGCTACATATGATTGTTGGACCTTGAAGAATAAGATCCAGGACCTGACTGATGAAGGAGCTGTGGAATTCACCCAAGATGGCCAGGCTGAGTGCTTCTACCATCCCTACAGGATTCACCAGTTGAAGTAACAAACCCTGAGATGAAAATACTTTTGTTCAGTAGGATTTTCAAGTTGTAATTTTCTTTTGTTCAAAACATTTACTCATGTTAAACGTTGTTATTTCATTAATGCATCGCATATGTCTGTTTTGAAGCAATATATTCGTATTCATTATATGCAAATTATTTTCATATTTTTTCTGTGATGATCGATTCTCGGTTAATAATTCTAAGCCTCTTGAGGGAGGATGACGAAAATGATACCGCAATTTACAGTATGCTTTTGAACAAACCCCGCTGATGAGGTACAGACATTGTTTCAATTCCTAAACACTGGAGTAATAAGGAAGATAATCCCTCGTCAACCCCTCGGAGCCAAAGAAGTAGGAGTTTTTCTTTTCGAAATTTAAAACCCTTAATCATAACCTGGGGCAGGGTAGTTCTCTAAGTTGATCCAAGTGCATAACGAATGACATCAAAGGAGTCCTTCCAAAAAACAAAAGACGGTGATGGTTCCAAACAATCATAAAGACAGGCAGTCATTATCTATCAAAATAAAAAGCCCAATAAGTCAAAACCTATGAAGGAGACTTACAAAACTGGGGCATCCCGCTGACTGTAATCACAAAAGAAACAGTTCAGGCAAAAAACAGGGATAACAAAAAAAAGAGAGGTCCTACAGACCCTCAACAAAAAAAGGAATGACTGTTTATTCCAAATAAACTGTCAATATCCGAACCATCACTAGAATATCAGAGCAAAGACTCAAACAAGGTCTAGCGCACGATCAGCTGAGTTTAGGTTTGAAGAACATCACGAAGAGCGGGTGGGTACAAATATAATTTTGAGCCTTTATCCTTTGTTTCTTAAACCATGAACCAGGCCACGTTATAACCCTCAAAAGTCCTAGCTGAAGCATGGGTTAGTTCGAAAGCATACTGTTACCAAAGGTATCCTGACTCCTTAAGGCTTTCTATAAAATATTGAGTTGACATCACATTTTACAAAATTTGCTGGTTTTACTGAAAAATGCATTTTTCAAAAAAAAACTTCAAGACAGACATAAGCTTTGCATTTTTAACATTACTTTGTTTGCATATGATTTTTTGTTTGAACAACATAGAAATTCGCACGACGAATGCCTAATGAACAAAAGTACCTCCAATCAAGGGGCATGGCCTAATCATTGTCCATCATCTGGGGCAGTCCAGTCAAGATTCAAGGAATCTCTCAAGATGCCAGACAGCCAGGGGCAAACCTCCGCCTGAGCCACTTGGGGCATTGGACATAAGTTCCCAGCAACAAATCTTGCACGACTAAACATCTTCTGGTGGCATGGAAAAACACTTCTAACAGAGGCAACTCCCTACATCCGAAGAGCGTGGACATAGTCGGAAAAAATACTATGCACTATCAAAGACCCGCTAGGTTGACACACCTAGGCAAAAATTAGGGCTTCCCGGCGAACCAAAAGGGTTCGCAAAAATAAGGGATGAAATAAAAAAATCTGTACACCTGGTAAGTCGAAAACCTGAAAAGGCGGCTTGGGCAAAAATGGGTATCCCGGTGGACTGAAAACCCGAAAGGGCGGTCCAGGCAAAAATTAGGGATCAAAGCGTACGACTATGTCATGTCATCTCATCACTTGCTTATCAGAAGAAGGTTTGTCAAACGGCAGTTATCAAGACCCCTCAGTATCCTCTCCCACAGAAACAGGGGCAGTAATGAGTTGTCTAATTGCTCTGTCCACCAAGATACAAGGTATGATCAACTGAAGAAGGTAACCAAGATATCTTAATTCCCCAGAGAGTGAGCAAACAAGTCAATGCACTCTCCCCAAGCAAAGTTATACTGTCAGCCTTGAGGAAGTTGGGTATCCCCCGCAGATCTCAACATTCCTCAGCAAAATATACGAACATTCTTAACAAGCATCCCCGGCAATCTGGATCTAAGATTGTTCCCCGGCGGTATACCAGACATCCAGCGGAGCCACTTCCCTAATATATCTCAAAAATTTCCCCAGGAGAGTCCAATCAAGATTTCCCCAGGAAAGTTTGAATCATCTCCCCAGCAGGAAGCTTATCCCCAGTAGATTCTGGAAGCTTCCCCCCTGTAGAACACGAACGCGTCTCCCGGCTTTATTCAAAGGTTATTTCCCTACCAGGATATAACTGGGTTATCCTCAGCCAAAAGCCATGAAAAGATCGTCCTCGGCGAAGTCTTCTTACTCCCCAGCGAAGTCTATTAAAGCTTCCAACAAAGCTCAACAACGGTATCCTCAGCGAAGTTACCATCAACATCTCAACAACGTACCTCTCCTCCCACAGAGTACTGTTTCCCAGCAAGGTATCTAGAGTAATTTTTCCCTGCAGAGTAATCCATTCGCCAAGTTTATCCCCCAACGGAGTTATCTTCTCCTACCGGTATTCTTGCAACTAACATCCCCAGCGGAAACAACAAAGCACTATTCTCCAACATCAGCCCAGGATGTGACTTCCCGGCACCCGTCAAGGATTTATTTTCCTAAGACAAAAACATACATTCATAAACATCGCATCACATACATCACGATACATGCATAAACGCATCATATCGTACAATCTCATTTATGTTAAGAACATCATTGCTTGATCCATATCATGCATTGTATGATACGGTGGGAGAACTAACTTGAGGTTTTGCGTTTGTTTTCGCAAATGTTTTGGTTGAGCAAGAGTTGCCACCGACTTTTTATTTTATCCTAAAGGAAAGGTTAAAAAAGCACAGCAAAAACCTTTTGAGATATTTTGTGGGTTCGGGGGGTAGATTATGAAAAGGGAAGGTATTAGCACCCTTTTCATCCATGGTTATCCATGGGCTCTTAGTTACTTGGTTTTTAGATCACTTGCCTTGATTTTTGATTGCTTGAAAATGGTGTGTGTGTGTGTGTTTTTGAAAATGTTTTGGAAGAAGATGCCTTGTCTTAGGCTACCCTTGTAACAATTCTTTACTCGAATATTTTGCAAAGGCGTGTATCTTTTCGAAAAGATGTTTCAAAATGTTTTGAGAGTTTGTTTTGAAAGTGCTTGTGGATTGTGGTTTTTGAAAAGAAGGCAAGTGTTTTTGCAAGTAGATCTCAAGTAACTAAGAGTTTTATCTACCCTATTGTACTCAAAGGTTTTCTCTATGTTTTCAACCCTTTTAACAATTTTGTTCTACCATTGAATTTGGTGGACAATCTTGCATTTAGGATGTTTATTCGGGACGGGCGCGGGTCATCGTATGGACCACGAATGCAATGGTGCCAAGTGTCTTTGGCAATTGGCTTTGAAGGGACTATGATCATTTCATTTAGGCAATATTCGAAAGCGTCATCGAGGGACTTATGATCATTTGAATTTGTTTTGCCAAAGATACTCGACGTGCAAGCATGGCCCATTTTGGAAGGCAACGTGTGGGATTACCCTAGGGGGTGCAAGTGTGATTGTGTATTGATTTCATGTATTTGTCTTGTATTAGGTTATCTAGCGTTTGATTTTATGTACATGCAAACCCTAGGTCTAACCATGGTATAATTGAAAGCGGTAAATTGCGAAAATGTAAAGTCTACGCTATTACAAATAGTATCCGGGAGTGGGGGTACAATATTCACAAATGGGGATGAGACTTATAGTATCCAATAAGTTACAACCAAATCGAATTTGCGATCAAATGTAAATGACGAATATCAATGTATAAGATAAACAAGTGTGTATAGGAGCAATGTGAATGTATTGTTTTGTGTACGTGTGAAATGTATTGTGTAAGTGATTATTTACAAGTGCGACAATATGAAATTAATGTGTATTAAGTATTGCTTTGGAGAAAGAGTTGAATGTTTATTTAATTTAATTAATAATCTTGTGTAAAAAGAAAGTTTAAGAAAAGAAAGTATTCTAAATTTAAAAGTTATCATTTTACATTTGATATATATAAAAAGAGTATCTTTATATTGTTAATAAGAATATTTGAATTAAGAAAAAAAAGTGTTTTCAATTTTAATTATGGTGTAATAAAAAAATGTATCTTTGTTATTTATGTACAAAAATATTTAAATGTTAAGAAATTAAATTATGCAAAAATGTATGTTTACTTATTATGTACAAAATAAATTTTAAATAAAAATCAAAGATTAAATTAGAAAAAAAAGTATTTTTCATTTGTTTGTACAAATAGTATTTTAATAATAAAAAAAAGGGTTTAACAACCTAGTTACATTATATTTTATATTAAAATATTAGTAAGTTATTGTCATGGTGTATTTCTAATTAACTATGTTAATATAAGAAAAGGTATAGTTTAGTGTAAATAAAAATGAAATGTAATTAGTATTATATGAATTATATATAAAAAAAAGAGTGGTTAATGTTAAGATGTTAAAAAAATGTTTTGAAAAGAATGGGCTTGGGCATTCAGAATGGGCAAGGCCCACGTTTGGGCTCAGAAAGTTTTAGGGTTTGCTTGTGTTTTCATTTGGAGACAAGGCTTTAGGGTTTGTGTACAGCGGCGCTCATCTTGGGGTTTCGTTCATTTCGTCTTCCTCGTTTGCTTCTGATCCTTCCTGCCTCAGCCACCGGTTCTCCATCTTCCTCCTCCCTTCAACCGGACGCTAGGGGGCAACTGATATACGGTATAAGCGCTTTCCTTTTCGTTAGGCTTTTGTTATAGTTGCATGTTCATGATTTTTTCAAGTTTATTGATTCTGAGTTGATTTTATTATGTTATCATTCGAGGAATTTTGAGCGAAAAGCGAAGGAGAGTGTGAAGTTGCTACCTGGAGAAGGAGGAAGGAGGGTGGGGAAAGCTAGGAGGCCAAGGGCGGAGGGCGAGGCGGAGGCGCGCTTTGCTTCAGGTTCTGTGATGTTAAGCTGAGAATCTTAACATCTTTTCATCTTTTCTTTCTGTTAGCCTCGAATTTGCTTGTGTTGTATGCTTGTTGAAACGCTTTGAGACGCCTCTGAACGTATTTTGTTTATGTTGCCCCTGAATACTTTCTCTCTTCTTCTCTTATTGCCTTGAGCTTGCCTTTGAAACTGTTGAGCTTGTTGCCTTGAAATGAATGTGCTTTTGAACTTTGCCCTATGATGAACCTTCTGAGGGCTTTTGTTGCCCTCAATATGCTATGGTTGAAACAGTTTTGTTGTTTTGATTAGCTTTTTCCTCTTCTTCTGACTTGTTGTGTTGAGCTGCTTTATGAATATGCTTGCTTAATGACTTTCTCTCTTCTTCGCCTCTGGTGCTTGTTGCCTTGAACATATTTGTTGTACGCTTGCTTAGGTTGCTTATTTTGATTGCCCTGTGATGATATCTTTCTGAGGGCTCGTGGGTTTGGAGATTAATATGCTTTGATGTTGCCTCTGATTCCTGAAGTTTCCTTCTATCTCAACTTGCTACTGTTGCTTTGTTAGGGCCAATGATGCTATGCTGAGGCTTTGAGATTCTTGGGTTTTGGTATTGGACATGGTTTGGTCTTTTGGCAGTAGGCAGGTTTTATTAGGCCATTGCAGGCTTATGCTTCAGCTGGTGAGGTTTTTGACATGTTTCAGGTTGTTATGGTTTAGGCTCTTAGCATGTTGTTTCAGGTTTTGCATATGCAGGTGTTTTTAGTGGTTAAGGGTTTTTCATGGTTTGACAGTAGGGTGAGACTTAATGGTCTCAGGCTTGAGGCCTAGCAGGTTGTGGTGTTTTGAGGTTATGCTGGTTTACGCTTAGGCCTGGTTTTAGAGCTTCAACAGGTTTTTGCTTCAGCTGGTAAGATCTTTAACAGGTTAAGGCTTTTGGAATTAGTTTGAATAGGTTTTGAATGATGCAGGTAAGGCTTCAGCAGGTTATGATGCTGAGGCTTGCTTCAGCTGGTTTATTATGCTTCAGGTTAGGCTTGCTTCAAAGCTTTTGGCCAATTTTATGTTTGACAGAGGTTTGTATGGTATATGGCCTATTGCAGGTTATGCTTGCAGTGAACTGGTCTTTGTTGTTTTATGGTTGATGGTTTGATGCTTAGGCCTGGTTTGTATATCTTTCTTTTTACTTTGGTGAAAGTTCTGCTGTCTTTTGCATCATGGTATGGCCCTTCTGTTGACAGGATATCAGGTCATGCTTTAAGGCATATTTTGTTCTGTCCTGCTTGACAGGTTCAGCAGGCTCTCTTTATCCATTGTGCTCATCTTTTGTTTTATATGTTTTCTTTCTATCTATGCCTGCCTAAAGCCTAAAAACCTGCTCCTTATCTCTTCTCTTTCTCTCTCTCAGTACAGTTAAATATTTAATATGTTTGTGCTGTACCTTTTTTCTGAAAGGGTCACATGGGGAAATGATGAAAGTGTAGTTGCTTGCATATCCCATTTTCTCTGCATATCTTCTTTGGCCAGCTTGATATCTTTGTGACAGTATGCTTTATATTTTGGGCAGAAAGTTGTACTTTTTTATCTTCTTTGATATCTTTGTGCAGTAACTTGTACCTTTTGGATTTTGACAGAAAGTAGGGATTTGGATTTTTCAGTTTGGTTTGAACTGTGCAGTTTGAGATTTTGAACTTATGCATTTTGACACTTTGCATTTTTGCATTCATGATTAGCAAATAAAACTCGTCCCTCTTTGTGAACCGGGAGCAATCCCGTGATTTGCAGAGAGGGTTAACTGATCCCCATCAGTGGCCCTTAATGATGACTCTCTTTTATCTGTCTTTATTTATTTATCAGTCACTGACTTTTCTTCTTTTCTTTTTGCAGATGAATAATTGAATGGAGAGGGGTACTAAACGAAGACTGAAGAATTAGAAGAAATAGGATAGTTTTCTTCTTTATTTAAATTTAAATTGATGTAAAACCATTGTTTGTAATTAAATTATAAATAATAATTGTACAGTTAATTTAAGAATAAATAAAAGTTTTCATTATCCGATTAATTCTGTTTTTCTCTTTATTGTTTATTTATTATTTAAAACTCTTTGAATTAAAATAATTGAAAAATAAATTTCAATCACTTAATTTAGAATAATAAATAATTTAAATAAAACAATGCCTTAGTAATTGATCAGTTAATCCTGGCCTTTCCAATATCCAAAGCAAAGTAACAGTTAACCGAAACAAACCAAACAGGCGCATTCCCTCTTCACTGATTTTCAACAAACACTGTGAATCCAAACTGCGTATTTCTTTTGACTGGCTCAAACAAACCAATGTGAATTTAACCCAAATGCGGTCTTTTTACTGATTAAGTCAAATAATGCGAATTCAACCCAAATCTCGGAATAACTTGCAAAGTGCTGTGGAATTTAAATCCTTCCGAGAATATGCCCATAAAAACCTTAACTCCTGATTAAATGCTAAAGAACGTTCACCTGATCAAAATTTAGCCAAAATCAACCAAAACCTTAAACCAACTGTGTGAAACAATCCAGAGCCCTGAAAAATCAATAAAACCCTAATTTTTGTTTGACTGACGAGAAAAGTCCGTTTGTCCGATTCTTGAGCCAATCCGAAAAATCAGGAAACGCCTGAAGCTGTGATTTCTTGTGGTAAAATGCGAGGGCAAATTTTGGGGTACAACAGTTGCCCCTGTTCAATCTTCTTGGACCTGAAGAGTTAGATTGGCAAGTTTGCCTTTCGCGACTTGAAGGTAATAGAAGATTGGACACTAAAGTGCCCAGAAAATTTGCACTCGTCGATGTGATGGTAGAGGTGAATGGGCTTAAAGATGCCATTTGGTGATGGGCTTAAAGATGCCATCTGGTGACTGCTGGTAAGAGGATGGGCTTATAGATGCCATCTGGTGACTGCTGGTAAGAGGATGGGCTTATAGATGCCATCTGGTTATGTTGAACTGTATGTCAATGGTGAGTGGACAAGTATCAGAAGGGCATCCATGTTTTGGAACATCTCTGAATTGGGGGTCCGAATGAGCAATAGATTGACATCCATGTCTGGAGAATCTGTAAACTATTTGAGATTGAATAAGCAATAGAGCAACATCCGTTGTTGGGAAGCGTCCGTAAACTATTTTCAAAAGTTGAGAAGAGTCTGAACAAGTTGGTAGATTAACATCTGTTGTTGGGAAGAATCCGCAAACTGTTTTCAAAAATTGCATATGAACAAGCTGGTAGATTAACATCCGTTGTTGGGAAGAATCCATAAACTGTTTTCAGAAGTCTTGAAGTTGAAGAGGAACCGGTGTAGGGTTTCCTGATGATGCGTCTGAATGGATCTGGAGTAAGTATCAGAATGTCGCAGTGTCTGGGTCACATCTGAACTATTTCTGGATGAATCTCGGGAGGCGATCTTTGTCTGTCGACTGATCTTACCTGAAAAAGTAAAGGGTTAGTTGTATGCAATGTCATGATGCATGATGCAATGTATGTGACATCAATGTTTATGACATGAATATGATGAATGCGCATGTAAGCTGATGAGCTATCTTGCTGAGGATAAATGAATCTGAAATGGCCGAAGATAAAAGCATCTTGACTGTTGCCGGGAAAATAATTCCTTGGCTGTTGTTGGGGAAGAGAATTCCTGATGACCTCTACTGGGGAGTTCCAAACTAGTAGACTCATGCTGGGGAGGTAAGATTGAGAATCTTCAGCTCGGTGGGAAGTAACTCTGGCGACTTCACTGGGGAACTCAAGATTTGCCCTCTCAAAACTCTGTGGGGAGAAGGTTCAATGGTCTGGCTCCGCTGGGGATTGATAATTTGAAGTTTTAGCTTTGCTGGGGATCATGAAGCTTGACTCTGAGTGGAGTTAGCTTGAGAAGAATCTGAACAAGTGATAGGTTAACATCCGTTACTTGGAGAAACCCGTGAACTGTTTTCAGAACGTTTGAGATTGAATAAGCAATAGAGCAGCATCCGTTGTTGGGAAGCATCCGTAAACTGTTTTCAAAGGTTGCATCTGAACAAGCTGATAGATTAACATCCCTTGTTGGGAAGAATCCATAAATTGTTTTCAGAAGTATTGAGAAGAATCTGAACAAGTGATAGGTTAACATCCGTTACTTGGAGAACCCGTGAACTATTTTCAGAAATCTTGAAGTTGAATAAGCAATAGAGCCGCGTCCGTTGTTGGGAAGCGTCCGTAAACTGTTTTCAAAGGTTGCATCTGAACAAGCTGATAGATTAACATCCGTTGTTGGGAAGAATCCATAAACTGTTTTCAGACGTCTTGAAGAGGAACCGGTGTAGGGCTTCCTGATGATGAGCTCGTGTAAAACTGCATCGGTTTTTTGAACACTTTTGACATTTGAATGCCCCAAGTGGTGATGTAGATAATTTCCTGGCTTATTACAGGGGTTGGTCTATCATCGGTCGTCCACAGATGTTTCCTGGCTTGTTACAGGTGTTAATCTGGAATTCTTCAGACGTGCCCTGGCTGGATACAGGAGTCGAGTCTGGAAATAGTCGTCAACAGATATGCCCTGGCTGGATACAGGAATCGAATCTGGAATTTGTTGTAGTTGAACACCTTTGACATTCGAATGCCCCAAGTGGTGGTGAAGGAGTCTTGAATCAGATTACTCTGCATATTTGAGAGATTTCTTGAAATCTTGACTGGACTGCCCCAGGTTAATTGAACTTTGAAAGATCTGTTGGACCTTGGCTGGACTGCCCCAGGTTAATTGGATTGTGACATGTCATGCCCCTTGTTGATAGGAGATTTGTAATGGAAATGTTATCCTCTTGAAGTGATTTTTACTTACTGAGAGAGTTTTCGTTCCTCCGAACATTCACTGTATGAATTTCTTCGCTGTCAAACAAAAAAGCCAAGTGCAGACAGTGATATTCAGGTAATGCAAAGTTTATATTTGTCTTGAAGTTTTGAAAAATGCGTTTTTAGCAGAAAACTTTTTATAAGACAAATCAACACAAGATTTAGAGTAAAGCCTTATAGGAGTCGGGATACCTTTTGTAACAGTATGCTTTCGAACTAACCCATGCTTCAATTAGGACTTTTGAAGGGTTGTAACGTGGCCTGGTTCACGGTTTAAGAAACAAAAGATAAAGGCTCAAAGTATATTTGTACCCACCCGCTCTTCGTGATGTTCTCCAACCTAAGCTCAGTTAATTGCGTCATACTCTGTTTTGAGTTTCAGACGACTTCTGGGCGATGGTTCACCAGTTGAATTTGGGGAGACAGTCATCATCTCCTTTTTTCTTTTTCAACATTTTCCATGTTGCTGAGGATTTTGTAATGACCTCACTATTTTGATTTTGATTTGTTATCCCTAACTTTTGCCTGACTGTTCCCGTTTTTCGGGATTACTGTCAGCGGGATGCCCCAGCTTTCTTAAGCCTCCTTTATAGGTTTTGGCTTGGTGGGATTTTCGCTTTTGAGAGATTGACTGTCTATGTGATAGGGAACCACCCTTGTCTTTTGATTCCAACGGAATGTTTTCTTTTTCGACGTTGTTCGTTGTATTACGAACTGAGAGTTTGCGACTTCAATGCGTATTTTCTTCTGAATTAACTGAGATACTACCCTGCCCCAGGTTTATATCAAAGGTTTTGATCGTTTAGAACAGGAAACTCCTACTTCTTTGGCTCGAAGGGGTTGGCTAGGGATTAACTTCCTTATAACTCCAGTGTTTGGGAATTGAAAGAAATGCCTGTACATCATCAGCAAGGTCCGTTCAGAAGCATACTGTATAAGATCGTGGTATTGTTTCGTCATCCTCCCTCTAAAGGCTTTACAGCTTTTTATCAAGAGTCAAATATCATAAAGAAAAACATAAGAGTAGTGAAACGAATGGATGGATTCAAGACAAACATATGCAATGCATCAATGAAAACAGAGTTTATCATCAATAGATAATTGTTTGACAGCAAAAGAAATTACAACTTTGAAAATTCAAAAAGAAGCAAAAGTCTTTCAGCTCGAGCTTCGTCACTTTAAGTGGAGAACCCTTTAACGGAAGATTTTCATCTCGCCGTCTGGCATGAATTCCAGCACTCCGATGTCGATCAGATCTTGAATCTTGTTCTTCAAGGCCCAACAGTCGTTGGTGTCGTGTCCCGGGCTGTAGGAATGGTAAACACAAAATGCATCGGGATGATAGTGAGGAGAGGAGATATTGGGCTTCTGAGGAGGGGCCTTTAAGGTAAGCAAGTTGACCTCCATCAGGCGCTTCAGTATGAAAAATGATGGTATTTCAGTCTCCGTGAACTGTCTTCCCGACGTTTCTTGCTTACGCCGATTACCCCTTTGATGCTGGCGAGGTTGTTGATGGGTTTGTGACCCTGAAGCGAGCAAAGGAGCTTTCCCCTTGTCTTCTTGAGTGGCTGGAGGCTGAGCGGTGGCTTGCTCTTCAACCTCAGATGCTTGCCCCAGTTGATTGTTTGGAAGCAGTTGGCGGACAAGAACTCTGAGTTCCTCTTGTCTTTGGGATAGGTCTTGGATGAGAGCCATCTGGCCCACCAACTGTCCCATCATTTGGGTCCTCAAGGTTGTCAGATCAAACTGCAGCTCCGCAAGCTGATCACTCCTGGCATTGTTGGAATTCTCTAAGCCCTTGGTGAAGAGAGCTTTCATCTCTTCTTACCCCAGAGACAAGTTCAGGAACATCTCTTGCAGCTGAGCAGTCTGGTCTTGGATGTCTTTGACAGACCTTTCTAGAGCCATCTCTTGCTGAAATAAACAGCAGGAGAGTAAGGAAACCTGAAAAAAGGAAAGACTGTCAAAATGCGATGCATGATATGTGGATGCATGCTTTCAAGGATCTCTTGGGGTAAACACAAAAAAATGTTAGAGGTTGAACTCTGCTCTTGGATTGGAGATCTCTGCACCGGTGGACGTCTTTCCACGAGAATCAAGCTCACCATGCCGAGTGGGTCATAGCCACTGATTCAAGTTGTTGTTCTTGAACTTTGATTGGAGAGCTTCGTATCGGTGGATGTCTTTCCACGAGAATCAAGCTCACCATGCCGAGTGGGTCATAGCCACTGATTCAAGTTGTTGTTCTTGAACTTTGATTGGAGAGCTTTGTTTAGAGGAGAAACCCCTTGCCCCTTTGGTAGACGTCTGGTTCAACGTAACCCTGCATCCAAAGAACCCTCGAGATCCTTGAAATGGTTATTGAAAATGCTATGGTATGATGTCATGATGTTATGTACATGTATGTAAAAAGCAAGTGAGTGTATATACAGGCAAACATATTCACGCAAAGCAAACCAGTCCTTAGGTTTAGGCTTGCATGAGGTTCAGGTACTACCCTCTTTCAGTTTGTTGGTTAAAACCTGTCCTATCAAAAGTAACCGGGTTCTAAGGAGCTCAAAATCATTGGATTGTTTTCTGTGTTCATTGTTTCGGTTTAGCCACTTACTGGCGACCAAAATATTCCAAGAAAACAATCCTCAAAAGAGTGTAGTATCGAGGATCTACCAACTTCGGACTGCACCAAAGTCGGTCATCTCACTACCCCTAAAAAGGCTAAGATGGTCAATTAAGGTTCTAAGAGTTCGTTAGTGCTTCACGACATCACACAGCGGCCCCGTACTCTCCTTGACTACTCAAGGGTTACCGGTACTCACAAATATGTCACACTAACATAGCTTACTGCTTCAACCATGTCGGTATACCCCGCACAGTTCCCTCGCAGTTTTTTGCTATTTACCTAAAAAGGTGCCCCAAATCCGGGTGGAGGATTTATAACAAACCCAAACAAGGACCCAAAAGATAAATCAATCAAGTCAATCAAAGTAAGAAAGTAAAGGTGATCTAAACCCTAAGGTAACCCCACTTTTAAAAAATATATCCCCAGCAGAGTCGCCAGTTCTGTGATATGGTGGGAGAACTGACTTGAGGTTTTGCGTTTGTTTTCGCAAATGTTTCGGTTGAGCAAGAGTCGCCACCGACTTTTTATTTTATCCTAAAGGAAAGGTTAAAAAAGCACAACAAAAACCTTTTGAGATATTTCGTGGGTTCGGGGGGTAGATTATGAAAAGGGAAGGTATTAGCACCCTTTTCATCCATGGTTATCCATGGGCTCTTAGTTACTTGGTTTTTAGATCACTTGCCTTGATTTTTGATTGCTTGAAAATGGTGTGTGTGTGTGTTTTTGAAAATGTTTTGGAAGAAGATGCCTTGTCTTAGGCTACCCTTGTAACAATTCTTTACTCGAATATTTTGCAAAGGTGTGTATCTTTTCGAAAAGATGTTTCAAAATGTTTTGAGAGTTTGTTTTGAAAGTGCTTGTGGATTGTGGTTTTTGAAAAGAAGGCAAGTGTTTTTTCAAGTAGATCTCAAGTAACTAAGAGTTTTATCTACCCTATTGTACTCAAAGGTTTTCTCTATGTTTTCAACCCTTTTAACAATTTTGTTCTACCATTGAATTTGGTGGACAATCTTGCGTTTAGGATGTTTATTCGGGATGGGCGCGAGTCATCGTATGGACCACAAATGCAATGGTGCCAAGTGTCTTTGGCAATTGGCTTTGAAGGGACTATGATCATTTCATTTAGGCAATATTCGAAAGCGTCATCGAGGGACTTATGATCATTTGAATTTGTTTTGCCAAAGATACTCGACGTGCAAGCATGGCCCATTTTGGAAGGCAACGTGTGGGATTACCCTAGGGGGTGCAAGTGTGATTGTGTATTGATTTCATGTATTTGTCTTGTATTGGGTTATCTAGCGTTTGATTTTATGTACATGCAAACCCTAGGTCTAACCATGGTATAATTGAAAGCGGTAAATTGCGAAAATGTAAAGTCTACGCTATTACAAATAGTATCCGGGAGTGGGGGTACAATATTCACAAATGGGGATGAGACTTATAGTATCCAATAAGTTACAACCAAATCGAATTTGCGATCAAATGTAAATGACGAATATCAATGTATAAGATAAACAAGTGTGTATAGGAGCAATGTGAATGTATTGTTTTGTGTACGTGTGAAATGTATTGTGTAAGTGATTATTTACAAGTGCGACAATATGAAATTAATGTGTATTAAGTATTGCTTTGGAGAAAGAGTTGAATGTTTATTTAATTTAATTAATAATCTTGTGTAAAAAGAAAGTTTAAGAAAAGAAAGTATTCTAAATTTAAAAGTTATCATTTTACATTTGATATATATAAAAAGAGTATCTTTATATTGTTAATAAGAATATTTGAATTAAGAAAAAAAAGTGTTTTCAATTTTAATTATGGTGTAATAAAAAAAATGTATCTTTGTTATTTATGTACAAAAATATTTAAATGTTAAGAAATTAAATTATGCAAAAATGTATGTTTACTTATTATGTACAAAATAAGTTTTAAATAAAAATCAAGGATTAAATTAGAAAAAAAAGTATTTTTCATTTGTTTGTACAAATAGTATTTTAATAATAAAAAAAAGGGTTTAACAACCTAGTTACATTATATTTTATATTAAAATATTAGTAAGTTATTGTCATGGTGTATTTCTAATTAACTATGTTAATATAAGAAAAGGTATAGTTTAGTGTAAAGAAAAATGAAATGTAATTAGTATTATATGAATTATATATAAAAAAAAAGAGTGGTTAATGTTAAGATGTTAAAAAAATGTTTTGAAAAGAATGGGCTTGGGCATTCAGAATGGGCAAGGCCCACGTTTGGGCTCAGAAAGTTTTAGGGTTTGCTTGTGTTTTCATTTGGAGACAAGGCTTTAGGGTTTGTGTACAGCGGCACTCATCTTGGGGTTTCGTTCATTTCGTCTTCCTCGTTTGCTTCTGATCCTTCCTGCCTCAGCCACCGGTTCTCCATCTTCCTCCTCCCTTCAACCAGACGCTAGGGGGCAACTGATATACGGTATAAGTGCTTTCCTTTTCGTTAGGCTTTTGTTATAGTTGCATGTTCATGATTTTTTCAAGTTTATTGATTCTGAGTTGATTTTATTATGTTATCATTCGAGGAATTTTGAGCGAAAAGCGAAGGAGAGTGTGAAGTTGCTACCTGGAGAAGGAGGAAGGAGGGTGGGGAAAGCTAGGATGCCAAGGGCGGAGGGCGAGGCGGAGGCGCGCTTTGCTTCAGGTTCTGTGATGTTAAGCTGAGAATCTTAACATCTTTTCATCTTTTCTTTCTGTTAGCCTCGAATTTGCTTGTGTTGTATGCTTGTTGAAACGCTTTGAGACGCCTCTGAATGTATTTTGTTTATGTTGCCCCTGAATACTTTCTCTCTTCTTCTCTTATTTCCTTGAGCTTGCCTTTGAAACTGTTGAGCTTGTTGCCTTGAAATGAATGTGCTTTTGAACTTTGCCCTATGATGAACCTTCTGAGGGCTTTTGTTGCCCTCAATATGCTATGGTTGAAACAGTTTTGTTGTTTTGATTAGCTTTTTCCTCTTCTTCTGACTTGTTGTGTTGAGCTGCTTTATGAATATGCTTGCTTAATGACTTTCTCTCTTCTTCGCCTCTGGTGCTTGTTGCCTTGAACGTATTTGTTGTACGCTTGCTTAGGTTGCTTATTTTGATTGCCCTGTGATGATATCTTTCTGAGGGCTCGTGGGTTTGGAGATTAATATGCTTTGATGTTGCCTCTGATTCCTGAAGTTTCCTTCTATCTCAACTTGCTACTGTTGCTTTGTTAGGTCCAATGATGCTATGCTGAGGCTTTGAGATTCTTGGGTTTTGGTATTGGACATGGTTTGGTCTTTTGGCAGTAGGCAGGTTTTATTAGGCCATTGCAGGCTTATGCTTCAGCTGGTGAGGTTTTTGACAGGTTTCAGGTTGTTATGGTTTAGGCTCTTAGCATGTTATTTCAGGTTTTGCATATGCAGGTGTTTTTAGTGGTTAAGGGTTTTTCATGGTTTGACAGTAGGGTGAGACTTAATGGTCTCAGGCTTGAGGCCTAGCAGGTGAAGGGGTGAAAAACACAAGAAGGGGGGGGGGGGTTGAATTGTAAAACTGAAATCTTAAAGCAATTGACAAGATATTTTTATCCTGGTTCGTTTGATCTCAAACTACTCCAGTCCACCCGTCAAGGTGATTTCGCCTCTCTCCAACGAGGTCTTAATTCACTATATTCAACTGAATATTACAGACTGCTTTAACAACTGCTAAAGCCTTCTTGATTCAAACCACAATCCGGTTTGTCAAGGCAACACTTTCTTACAAAGGTATAAAACAAATGTGTGTGAATGTTTTCTACAAAACTTTATCACAACTGTGATGTATACACAAATGAAGCTTAGAAACTTAGATTGCTAAACACTAATGGAGTATCAGAGTTTGTGGTTTAGCAAAACTGGTAGATGAAGATTATTGTTCAGCTTTGTGCGTGTAGAGAATTGGAGAGCATTAGCCATTATAATCTTCGAAGCCTTGTTTATATAGCACTTGAGAAGATGAACGTTGAATGCAATATTCTTGATTCAATGCTAATAACAAGCTTTCCTTTTTGAGCAGATCTTGTCTAGAATGATGCTGTTGGAATTAATTAGCGTTCAATGCACAGTACCGTTGCTTCTTCAATGCACGTTCTGGCTTGGCTCATTCTGATTCTGCTTCGCTGCTGATGAACTATTGTTTTTGTATCAGAGTGTTTACGCGCAGTTCTGTTCATCAAGCTTCAGCATGTACGTGAGTTGATCATCTGATCTTGATGTTCTGATTCAGCAACTTCTGATGCTGGTGTATGAAATCAAATTCTGATGCTGAACAAGTGATCTTGCTTATTTTAATCAGCGTATCTGCAAGTCAGAGCATAGTAATTTTAGGCAGCATATAGTTCAAACATGAAACATATAAATACTATATCTTTTCACTTTGTTATCATCAAAACTTAAATATAGGGTAGTAGATTCAAACATTGTTCTAACAATCTCCCCCTTTTTGATGATGACAAAAACTAGATATTTTAAATGAAAAATAACGTGAAAAGGTGTCTGGGAAATGTTTCAGAGTTAAGAAGTAAGGAGAAAACAGAGTTAAGAGATACTCCCCCTGAGTTGATTACTTCCCTTTGATGATACGTGTTCTTCAAGATCAGATCTTTGTCTTTCTTTGAACATCCGATTAAGAGTCTTTGACTTATCAGGGAGCAGAGCTTCAGAGCTTTTCCTGTCAGAGCTTTGCTTTGGATCAGAGTATTTGGTCGATCAGAACTTCATATTTGATCAGAGCAACTTTGATCAGAGCTTCTACATTTTGATTAGAGCTTCTAGTCTTCATAGTGTTCAGGAGCTTCCTTGTGCCTGTAGACTTAAAAACAAAACAGAAAAACATTTCAAGTAATAGAGTTAGAATGTTTGAGAATTTTTGTCTTAGTTAGCCGTTATTGATTTTAAATATCATTCTTGTTCTCCCCCTTTTTGTCAGCAATCAAAAAGTGTTGGTGATGTGCTAAAACAATTTAGATCAGAAAAACAAATTATATTAAAATAGTTCATAATCAGAGCAAAAGAACATTACAAAACATAGTCAAAACAGTACATCAGAAAATGAAGAAAACATAGAGAATGTCATGCATGAAAAAATTTTAAGGTTGAGGGGGCATGCGTGAGAACAGGCTTTCCAGCATTGCTTGAATCTTTTCAGAAGTTTCATTCTGCTTCTGAACCATGTTGACAACAGTGTCAATCTTGCTGTCCTGTACATCCATTCTTGCTTTCATCTTCTGATCATTCTCTTCCATCCGCTGCTGTAGACGCAAGTCATTCAGCCTTAATTCTTCCAGCGCCTGCCTGTCCAAGGCAGCTTGAGAAGTGTCAGAGGGAGGAAGCTTCTCAGAACTTTCAGCGACATCTTCTGCTGGATTTTCTTCAGCCTGAATGGTCTTGTCTTTTTCTGATGGTTGCACCTGTGCAGCTTGCTCTTTCTCAGACCAAGATTCACTGTCCAGAGGGAGCACAACTTCTTGAGGCAGCTGACTTTCAACTTCCTTCAGCAGCTTGCTGAAGTTCTGTTGAGCCTGCTCATAGTTGACGTCCTGCAGCTTGAGGGCTTCAGCACGTACCCATATTCTGAACTGTGACCAGAGCTGATCAGAAGCAGCTGGGTCGATCATCCCAGGACAGACTTGCTTCAAAGAAGCAATCCATTGCAGCATACCTGTTTCAAAATTCAAAATACCAGAGCCAACATCTGGTTGCTTTGGTTTGGGTATGGCAATTTTGTGTCTTAGATCAGCAAGACGTTCAAGACTTGTTAAGTCAATGAAAGTTCTGCTGGGGTTTTCAGCGGTTTTCTGAGAGGTTGTTTGTTTTGGAGGAGGGTTATCAGAATCAGAGTCAGATATTTCTATTGGAGTGGTTGGAGTTTTTGGAGGTGTTGATTCTAATGAGGATGGCAACTGGGGCCTGACAATAGTGGTTCCACATGGCAACTGGATTGCCAGCGGTGAAGGTTGAGGTGAGTGAGGGTCAGAATGATGAGGAGAAGGGGTCTCATAGTGGTGAAACTCTGTTTGTGGTGAAGGTGGATTATTTTCTGGTTGAGGAGGTGGAATCTCTGATTGCTCAGGGATCAGAGGTTCTTCTGTGAGTGGTTGTTGTGATTGTGGTTCTGGTTGTGGTTCTGGTTGTATTTCTGGTTCAGGTTGTGGTTCTGGTTGTGGAGGAGGAATATTTGGTGGTTCAGAAGTTGGTTGAGCAGAAGCATGTTCTCGCTCAATATCAGCTAGCACTCTATCAAGTGCTGGTGTTGTTGAAACAGTTGGTTGTTTGGGAATCTTAGTTCTGGGTCTTCTGAGTAGTAAGGCCTCAGAAGGGTCTTCTGGTATGGTTTCATCAATGGTAGGGATTGGAATGGATATTCTGTGAGAGGTTTGAGAAGGGGCAGCAGATGTTGGAATAGTAAAAGATTTTGAAATAGGGGCAGCAGATGAAATACCTCTTTTCTTTGGAGTCTGATGAGATGATCCTTCTGTTGGCGCTTTCCTCTTCTTTGTCTTCTTCTGAGTCACTTCTGGTTGGACTTGACTCAGATCTTTGATCTTCAGCTTTGAACCTGTATCTTCTTCCTTGTATGAATCTGGATACTTGAGAAACATATCAGGTTTGGATTCCATTTCAGAAAATTTTGGGAAATCACTCAGAGGCACTCTTCTGCTGGAGATGTCAGCAGTTGAAGTAGCTCTGGGTTCCTTCTTAATATTTTCTATCAGCTTCATCTTTTTCAGGTTCTTAGCGTTCAGCGGTTTTCCAACAGTTGGTTCAATAGTGCTCAGCACTTGAGCTTCGCTCAGATACTCTATCAGCTTATTCTCTGTCAGAATATCTGATATGAGCCTTCCAAACGGTATCCAGTCCCTTTTGGTCCTTTCTTCTTCTCTTGTTTCTTTGACACTGGTCTTGAGATGGTTGAACAGGAAGTGTGCCAGATTGATCTTTACCCTGTGATCAATAAAGTAGATCAGAAATTGCTGATCCACGTTTATATAATCAGGAGAACTTGTTGGTTTCCTGTGATTGAAGCATCCAAGAACAATCTTGGCCCATACTCTGCAGTGATCCTTCAGATCCTTAATTTTGCTGCTGGGAAATCCAAGAGTGAAAATGCTGTTGGCTACCACACCTATATCAGGGCATCTATCAGCCATGTCCACACAGCGGACTCCACCACCACTTTGACCGATTAGCTTTGCAATGAGATCTTCAGAAATCACTATCTTCTTTCCCATGACAAAAGAGATGACTAGATGTTTATAAATCTTGGCGTGAATCCAAAATTCCTTGACAAGCTCTGGGAATGTTGGTCCAACCAACCTATCGAAATACCTCTCCCACTTTTGAGCCCTAATTTCTTCAGTTAGGTCAAATCCATTTTCCTTCAAACTTTCAAAGTCGATGATTAACTCAGAGAGAACTTCAAGATTCTTTACCGGTGTGAGAAGAGTTCTGAGGGGCACCTGATATTGTTCAGAGGTTTCTTTCTTCTGATTGCCTGCAGAAATGCTGGAGGATGCCATTGTTCTCACACAACAAAGCTTTGAGAATGATTTGAGAAAAAAAAGGTTTGGGAGATAAACTCAGAAATATGCAGAGAATACTTGAATGATTATGAGAAAGCGTAAAGAATAAGAATGAAAGATTAATGTGCTTAAATAGAGTTTTCAAAAATTATTTTGAACAATTAAACGTTTTTAAGAGAGAGAAAAAAAATAATGATTGCCATTTAACAAGCGTGATTACTTTTCATTAAATGCTTGCTGATTTTGGGGGATTTGAGAAAGATACTTAAAAACAGTTACCAGACATGTGTCTCAATGCACCCAATCAGCGCTTTGCCTTCTCAGAAGCGTGCACGCGTTCTGCTTCAGAGATTTGCTGATGATTGGATGACACTTGTTTGATGTAGTGATCAGCACGTCTGTCTTTGAGATTAGACTCTCAGATCTTTAGACTTGCATCTGATACAATCTGCATGTTCTATCTTTCTGAAAGAAGATTGATCAGAAGTTCACAGTAAAATAATTACATTCTGAAGATAAATACATGGAATTAAAACATTTTCATTCTGGGCATACTTTCATGCTGAGATGTTTCAGAATGAAATTAAACCTATCTTCTGAAAGGGGTTTAGTAAAGATATCAGCCCATTGATGGTCTGTATCTATAAATTTCAAGTTTAAAATACCTTTCTGAATATAGTCCCTAATGAAATGATGTTTTATTTCTATATGCTTAGCTCTAGAATGTAAAATAGGATTCTTACTTAAGCAAATAGCAGAAGTATTATCACAAAGAATAGGAATGTTACTCTCAAAAATCTGGAAGTCTTCAAGCTGACTTTTCATCCAGAGCATTTGTGTGCTACATCCTGCTGCTGCTATGTACTCAGCTTCTGCTGTTGACAGAGTAATTGTTGATTGCCTTTTGCTGGACCACGAGATCAGATTTTCTCCCAGAAACTGGCAGCTTCCAGAAGTACTTTTACGTTCCACTCTGTCTCCAGCAAAATCAGCATCACAGTAGCCTACTAAGCTGTAATCACTAGATTTTCTATAAAACAAACCCAGATTAGTAGTACCTTTCAGATACTTGAAAATTCGCTTAACAACTGTTAAGTGAGATTCTCTAGGATCTGATTGGAATCTAGCACAAATACATACGCTGAATAAGATATCAGGTCTTGAAGCTGTCAGATAAAGGAGAGAACCAATCATACCTCTGTAGACCTTCTGTTCTACACTTTTGCTTACCTCTTCTCTTTCCAGAATGCACGTGGGATGCATTGGAATCTTTGATGGCTTACATTCTGAGAGGTCAAATTTCTTCAGAAGATCTCTGATGTATTTGCTCTGATGAATGTAAGTTCCCTCTGGAGTTTGATTGATCTGAATTCCTAGAAAGAATTTCAGTTCCCCCATGAGGCTCATCTCAAATTCTGCCTGCATACACTTAGCAAATTTTCTTCCAAGAGAAGGATTAGTAGAACCAAAAATAATATCATCAACATAAATTTGACAGACTAAAATGTCACTCTTAACTGTTTTACAGAATAGAGTAGTGTCCACTTTCCCTCTGGTGAATTCATTTTCAAGCAGAAAGTTACTTAGCCTTTCATACCAAGCTCTGGGAGCTTGTTTCAGACCATACAGTGACTTTTTCAGTTTGAAAACATGTTCTGGATGTTTTGTATTTTCAAAACCTGGGGGTTGGTGAACATAAACTTCTTCTTCTATATAACCATTTAAGAATGCACTTTTGACATCCATCTGATACAGAGTGATGCCTCTATTAACAGCAAATGAAATTAAAAGTATGATAGATTCTAACCTGGCGACTGGGGCAAAGGTTTCTGTATAGTCTATCCCCTCTTGCTGACTATAACCTTGTGCAACCAGTCGTGCCTTGTTTCTGATGACTTCACCTTGTTCATTTAGCTTGTTTCTGAACACCCATCTTGTTCCAATGACGTTGAATCCTTTTGGTCTGGGAACGAGATCCCATACGTCGTTTCTGGTGAATTGATTCAGCTCTTCTTGCATTGCCAGAATCCAGTCATTGTCCAGAAGTGCTTCATCAATAGAAGAAGGTTCAATCAGAGACACAAGTCCCATAAGAGTTTCTTCAGAGTTTCTGAAGCTTGCTCTTGTTCTGATTGGATCTTCCTTTCTTCCTAGGATAGTTTCTTCTGGGTGATCCAAACTGCTTCTGGGTAATCTCTTCTGAGGTTGATCAGCAGCAGTTGTAGGATTTCTAGCATTGCTCCTTTCAGACGTTGAAGGAATGTCTGTGTTGAGAGCTTCTGATGACTTGTCTTCAGAACCTGCAAATTCAATTTCTATACCTGCAAGATTTTCATTCTGCTTTGACTTTTCAGAGTCAAGCTTGTCATCAAAACGAACACTGATTGATTCTTCCACAATCTGTGTTTCTGTATTGTATACTCTGTACCCTCTTGAGCGTTCAGAGTATCCTAACATAATACACTTCTGTGCCTTAGAATCAAACTTGTTCAAATACTTCTTTGTATTCAATATATAGCAAGTACATCCAAATGGATGAAAATACGAAATGTTGGGCTTTCTGTTCTTCCACAGTTCATATGGAGTCTTTTCCAGAATAGGTCTTATTGAGATTCTATTCTGAATGTAGCACGCTGTGTTTATTGCCTCTGCCCAGAAAGTCTTAGCAACGTTTGTCTCATTGATCATGGTTCTGGCCATTTCTTGCAATGTTCTGTTCTTTCGTTCTACAACTCCATTTTGTTGGGGAGTTCTAGGACAAGAGAAATCATGCAGAATGCCTTTGTCATTAAAGAATGACTCAAAATCTTTATTTTCAAATTCTCCACCATGATCACTTCTGACTTTAACGATTCTAAGATCTTTTTCATTCTGAACTTGGTTACAGAAGGTAACAAACACAGAGTGTGACTCGTCCTTGTGTCTTAAGAACTTTACCCATGTCCATTTGCTATAGTCATCTACGATTACTAACCCATACTTCTTACCACTGACTGAAGCAGTTTTAACTGGTCCAAATAAGTCAATGTGCAGAAGTTCTAATGGCTTAGAGGTAGAAACAACATTTTTTGATTTAAAAGAAGGTTTTGCAAATTTGCCTTTCTGACATGCTTCACACAGAGCATCTGAATTGAACTTCAAATTAGGAAGTCCTCTGACCAGATTGAGTTTGTTAATCTGAGATATTCTTCTCATACTAACATGCCCCAATCTTCTGTGCCAGATCCACTGCTCGTTGTTAACAGACAGAAGACATTTTACGTTCTGACTCTTTAGTTCAGAAAGTTTGATTTTGTAAATGTTGTTTTTCCTCTTTCCATTAAACAGGATAGTCCCATCTTTCTGACTAACAGCTTTACATGATTTTTGATTAAAGATTATATCATAACCGTTATCACTTAATTGACTTATGGATAACAGATTATGCATCAATCCATCTACTAGCAGAACATTATTAATAGAGGGAAGATTTCCATTACCTACAGTTCCAGAGCCAATTATCTTTCCCCTCTGATTGCCTCCAAAGCCAACGTGGCCTCCAGGCTTAAGTTCCAGGCTTTGGAACATATGCCTTCTTCCCGTCATGTGTCGTGAGCAGCCAGAGTCCAGGTACCATGACTGGTGTTTCTGACTTGCTGCTAAAGATATCTGCAACATGTATTATTTTATCCTTAGGTACCCAAATCTTCTTGGGTCCTGATTTGTTAGTTTTACCAAAACTCTGGTTGAATTTTGGTTTCACAGAGTGCTTACTACTAGTATATTTGATGTCATGTGTGTGACCATACACAAAGTGTGAATTTAGAGGAGTGTGTTTAATGGTTAAATCCATGACATTTTTAGGTGTAGGAACCTTACCTAGGTATCCTATTCCTTTCCTGCCGTTTCTGCTAACTCCATAGATCATTGAAGCCATTCTGCTTCTATCTATGCTTTTAGCAAGGAACTTCTGGAAACTGTGATCATACTCCTTGATGATCTCATCAGCGTTGCTGGGAGTTTCAGAAATTGGTTCCTTCTGAGAGTTTTGTAACGAGTTTTCTAATTTTGAAATTTTATCTCTCAGCTCAGAGTTTTCCAATTTGAGACTCTCAGACTTATTAGAGTCAGATTCAAGATTCCTTTTCAGGTCTCTGAATTTAGCTCTAATCTGCTGATAACGTTCCAGAATTTCATTGAGGCTTTCAGCAAGTTCAGCCTTTGTAAAATTAACAGCGAAGTTAGGGAATACCTCTTCTGTGTCTGATTCTGAGTCTGATTCAGAAGCTTCACTATCATCTGGAATGTTAGCCATGAGCGCTATGTTTGCCCTTTCATCATCTGATTCTGAGTCAGCTTCAGACGAGTCAGAGTCATCCCATGTGGCCATGAGACTTTTCTTCTTCTCTCTTCCAAACTTCTTTTTGGGCTTTTCCCTCTGAAGCTTTGGGCAGTCACTCTTGTAGTGTCCTTGCTCATTGCACTCGTAGCAGATGATGTCTTTTGTGTTTGGCTTCTTGCTACCGGAGGAGCCTTCAGATATTCTGTATCCAGAGGAAGAATCTGTCCTTCTGTATCTGGAAGAAGACTCGTTCTGATCAGATCTTCTGGGATTCCTGAACTTCCTTTGTCTTTGCTTCCACAGTTGATTTACTCTTCTGGAGAGAAGGGAAAGTTCGTCTTCTTCTGATGAGGATCCATCAGATGTTTCTTCAACTGCCTGCAAAACTTTAGATTCAGATTTTCTGTTAGATTTTAAAGCTAAAGGCTTACCTTGCTTCTGAGGCTCATCAGCTTCTAGCTCTATCTCATGACTTCTGAGGGAGCTTATAAGTTCCTCCAGAGTGATTTTGTTGAGATCTTTCGCTAGCTTCAGAGCAGTAACCATAGGCCTCCACTGCTTGGGTAAACTTCTGATTATCTTCTTGACATGGTCAGCAGTAGAGTATCCTTTGTCCAGAACTTTGAGACCAGCTACCAGAATCTGGAATCTAGAGAACATAGTTTCAATGGATTCAGATTCTTCCATTTTGAACGCCTCATACTTCTGAATGAGCGCCAGAGCTTTTGTTTCTTTGACTTGAACGTTGCCCTCATGCGTCATTCTGAGAGAATCAAAGATGTTCTTAGCTGTGTCTCTGTTGGAGATCTTTTCATACTCAGTATAGGAGATGGCACTGAGGAGGATGGTTCTGGCCTTATGGTGATTCTTGAAATCACGCTTTTGTTGATCAGTCATTGATTTTCTATCAATCTTCTGACCAGTTGCATTCACAGGGTGCGTGTATCCATCTGTCACCATATCCCACAGATCAGCATCATGTGCTAGAAAGAAGCTTTCAATTCTGTCTTTCCAGTAATCAAAGTTTTCTCCATCAAAGACTGGAGGTTTGCCGCTGAATCTGTCTCTGTCCTCATTGTTGTCATTGCTGAAATGAGAGTTGTTTCCTGCCATTGTGTTTTTCTGACGCTGGATCTTGTACTGACAGGGTTAAGTGTTTTAGCTCAGAACCAGGCGCTCTGATGCCAATTGAAGGGGTGAAAAACACAAGAAGGGGGGGGGGTTGAATTGTAAAACTGAAATCTTAAAGCAATTGACAAGATATTTTTATCCTGGTTCGTTTGATCTCAAACTACTCCAGTCCACCCGTCAAGGTGATTTCGCCTCTCTCCAACGAGGTCTTAATTCACTATATTCAACTGAATATTACAGACTGCTTTAACAACTGCTAAAGCCTTCTTGATTCAAACCACAATCCGGTTTGTCAAGGCAACACTTTCTTACAAAGGTATAAAACAAATGTGTGTGAATGTTTTCTACAAAACTTTATCACAACTGTGATGTATACACAAATGAAGCTTAGAAACTTAGATTGCTAAACACTAATGGAGTATCAGAGTTTGTGGTTTAGCAAAACTGGTAGATGAAGATTATTGTTCAGCTTTGTGCGTGTAGAGAATTGGAGAGCATTAGCCATTATAATCTTCGAAGCCTTGTTTATATAGCACTTGAGAAGATGAACGTTGAATGCAATATTCTTGATTCAATGCTAATAACAAGCTTTCCTTTTTGAGCAGATCTTGTCTAGAATGATGCCGTTGGAATTAATTAGCGTTCAATGCACAGTACCGTTGCTTCTTCAATGCACGTTCTGGCTTGGCTCATTCTGATTCTGCTTCGCTGCTGATGAACTATTGTTTTTGTATCAGAGTGTTTACGCGCAGTTCTGTTCATCAAGCTTCAGCATGTACGTGAGTTGATCATCTGATCTTGATGTTCTGATTCAGCAACTTCTGATGCTGGTGTATGAAATCAAATTCTGATGCTGAACAAGTGATCTTGCTTATTTTAATCAGCGTATCTGCAAGTCAGAGCATAGTAATTTTAGGCAGCATATAGTTCAAACATGAAACATATAAATACTATATCTTTTCACTTTGTTATCATCAAAACTTAAATATAGGGTAGTAGATTCAAACATTGTTCTAACAGCAGGTTGTGGTGTTTTGAGGTTATGCTGGTTTACGCTTAGGCCTGGTTTTAGAGCTTCAACAGGTTTTTGCTTCAGCTGGTAAGATCTTTGACAGGTTAAGGCTTTTGGAATTAGTTTGAATAGGTTTTGAATGATGCAGGTAAGGCTTCAGCAGGTTATGATGCTGAGGCTTGCTTCAGCTGGTTTATTATGCTTCAGGTTAGGCTTGCTTCAAAGCTTTTGGCCGGTTTTATGTTTGACAGGGGTTTGTATGGTATATGGCCTATTGCAGGTTATGCTTGCAGTGAACTGGTCTTTGTTGTTTTATGGTTGATGGTTTGATGCTTAGGCCTGATTTGTATATCTTTCTTTTTACTTTGGTGAAAGTTCTGCTGTCTTTTGCATCATGGTATGGCCCTTCTGTTGACAGGATATCAGGTCATGCTTTAAGGCATATTTTGTTCTGTCCTGCTTGACAGGTTCAGCAGGCTCTCTTTATCCATTGTGCTCATCTTTTGTTTTATATGTTTTCTTTCTATCTATGCCTGCCTAAAGCCTAAAAACCTGCTCCTTATCTCTTCTCTTTCTCTCTCTCAGTACAGTTAAATATTTAATATGTTTGTGCTGTACCTTTTTTCTGAAAGGGTCACATGGGGAAATGATGAAAGTGTAGTTGCTTGCATATCCCATTTTCTCTGCATATCTTCTTTGGCCAGCTTGATATCTTTGTGACAGTATGCTTTATATTTTGGGCAGAAAGTTGTACTTTTTTATCTTCTTTGGTATCTTTGTGCAGTAACCTGTACCTTTTGGATTTTGACAGAAAGTAGGGATTTGGATTTTTCAGTTTGGTTTGAACTGTGCAGTTTTAGATTTTGAACTTATGCATTTTGACACTTTGCATTTTTGCATTCATGATTAGCAAATAAAACTCGTCCCTCTTTGTGAACCGGGAGCAATCCCGTGATTTGCAGAGAGGGTTAACTGATCCCCATCAGTGGCCCTTAATGATGACTCTCTTTTATCTGTCTTTATTTATTTATCAGTCACTGACTTTTCTTCTTTTCTTTTTGCAGATGAATAATTGAATGGAGAGGGGTACTAAACGAAGACTGAAGAATTAGAAGAAATAGGATAGTTTTCTTCTTTATTTAAATTTAAATTGATGTAAAACCATTGTTTGTAATTAAATTATAAACAATAATTGTACAGTTAATTTAAGAATAAATAAAAGTTTCCATTATCCGATTAATTCTGTTTTTCTCTTTATTGTTTATTTATTATTTAAAACTCTTTGAATTAAAATAATTGAAAAATAAATTTCAATCACTTAATTTAGAATAATAAATAATTTAAATAAAACAATGCCTTAGTAATTGATCAGTTAATCCTGGCCTTTCCAATATCCAAAGCAAAGTAACAGTTAACCGAAACAAACCAAACAGGCGCATTCCCTCTTCACTGATTTTCAACAAACACTGTGAATCCAAACTGCGTATTTCTTTTGACTGGCTCAAACAAACCAATGTGAATTTAACCCAAATGCGGTCTTTTTACTGATTAAGTCAAATAGTGCGAATTCAATCCAAATCTCGGAATAACTTGCAAAGTGCTGCGGAATTTAAATCCTTCCGAGAATATGCCCATAAAAACCTTAACTCCTGATTAAATGCCAAAGAACGTTCACCTAATCAAAATTTAGCCAAAATCAACCAAAACCCTAAACCAACTGTGTGAAACAATCCAGAGCCCTGAAAAATCAATAAAACCCTAATTTTTGTTTGACTGACGAGAAAAGTCCGTTTGTCTGATTCTTGAGCCAATCCGAAAAATCAGGAAACGCCTGAAGCTGTGATTTCTTGTGGTAAAATGCGAGGGCAAATTTTGGGGTACAACACATTGCATATGACTGACCTTTACCTTTCAGGAAAGATCCAGTTAAGTTCTCAGCCATTCCAAGACCTTGTCTGGTTCAGTTAAATCGATTCTAAGATTTTTCTGATTCTTATCCAGCCAAAGTTAATCCAAGACCTTCTCTGGATTCAGTCAGATCGACGCTAAGATCTCCCTGATTCTTATTCCAGTTGAAGATATTCCAAGACTTTAGTCTGGTTCAGTTAAATCGATTCTAAGATTTTTCTGATTCTTATCCAGTCAAAGTTAATCCAAGACCTTCTCTGGATTCAGTCAGATCGACACTAAGATCTCCCTGATTCTTATTCCAGTTGAAGATTCCAAGACCTTTCCTGGTTCAGTTAAATCGACTCCTAAAGATTTTTCTGATGCCGATCTAGTCAAAGGCCTTCTCTGGTTCAGTCAGATCGACGCTAAGATCTCCCTGATTCTTATTCCAATTGAAGATTCCAAGACCTTGCCTGGTTCAGTTAAATCAACTCCTAAAGATTTTTCTAATGCCGATCCAGTCAAAGGCCTTCTCTGGTTCAGTCAGATCGACCCTAAGATCTCCCTGATTCTTATTCCAGTTGAAGATTCCAAGACCTTGCCTGGTTCAGTTAAATCGACTCCTAAAGATTTTTCTGATGCCGATCCAGTCAAAGGCCTTCTTTGGTTCAGTCAGATCGACCCTAAGATCTCCCTAATTCTTATTCCAGTTGAAGATTCCAAGACCTTGCCTGGTTCAGTTAAATCGATTCCTAAAGACTTTTCTGATGCCGATCCATTCAAAGGCCTTCTCTGGTCCAGTTAAATCAATTCCTAAATATTTTCCTAATGAAGACTCAGTAGAAGACATCAAGGTTCTCTCATCGTTACTGTTGAGGTAGTAATCGCCCAAGGTTCTCTCATCGTTACTGTTTAGGTAGTAATCGCCCAAGATTCTCTCATCGTTACTGTTGAGGTAGTAATCGCCCCAGATTCTCTCATCGTTACTGTTGAGGTAGTAATCACCCCAGATTCTCTCATCGTTACTGTTGAGGTAGTAATCGCCCCAGATTCTCTCATCGTCACTGTTGAGGTAGTAATCGCCCCAGATTCTCTCATCGTTACTGTTGAGGTAGTAATCGCCCCAGGTTCTCTCATCGTTACTGTTGAGGTAGTAATCGCCCCAGATTCTCTCATCGTTACTGTTGAGGTAGTAATCACCCCAGATTCTCTCATCGTTACTGTTGAGGTAGTAATCGCCCCAGATTCTCTCATCGTCACTGTTGAGGTAGTAATCGCCCCAGATTCTCTCATCGTTACTGTTGAGGTAGTAATTGCCCCAGGTTCTCTCATCGTTACTGTTGAGGTAGTAATCGCCCAAGATTCTCTCATTGTTACTGTTGAGGTAGTAATCGCCCTAGATTCTCTCATCGTTACTATTGAGGTAGTAATCGCCCCAGGTTCTCCCATCGTTACTGTTGAGGTAGTAATCATCCAAGGTTCTCTCATCGTCCCGTTGAGGAAGTAACCATCCCTGATTCATTCATCACATCATTATCAACAAAAACCTTTTCGAAGCTCCAGACTCGATTCCTGTATCTCGCCAGGGCACGTCTGAAGAGTTCAAGGATTTGATTTCTGTAACCATCCAGGACACATTTACACTAAGAGTTTGAAGACCAACTCCTGTAACAGGTCAGGTAATCATATTTCTTTTTTTCAGGTACGCAAGTTCTTGCTAAGGAATCTCTTACGCGATCGACACCCAGATGGTATCTATAAGCCCATCCACCTATCCATCACCCATCAACATGGCATCTATAAGCCCATCTTCCCATCCATCAGTCTCCAAATGGCATCTATAAGCCCATTCCCACCATCACATTGCTGATACGTCACTATGTGAGCGCAAATTTCTGGGCACTCTAGTGTTCAATCATCTTCCACCTTCGGATTACGTAAGGCACGTCAGCCAATCTACATCCTCAGGTCTAAGAAGATTGAACAGGGGCAACTGTTGTACCCCAAAATTTTCCCTCCCATATTCTTTAAGATTTGCCAAGGTCAAGGTTCAAAATCTCTCAAGGGTTGCATAGTCGAATGGCCTCCTAACAGTCAAAAATTAGGGTTTTGGTTCTAGCAAAGAAGTTGAGGTTTCCAAGGGTCCAATCAAGTCCCACATGCCTATAAACATTGTCATGCATCCACATGCCAAGTTTCAAGACTCACAGCACAAAATTGCACAGTCAAAAACCCTAATTACTCAACAGTCAACTGCAGGGGCAAAATGGTCATTTGACAGTCAAAAGTCAAATTTTTTGGTCAACATCTTATTTTGAAGCCAAAAACATCATTTGATCAATTCTTGATCATGATTCTCAAGGCATGGCTCAAAAAGTCTCAAGATGCAAAAGTTTCTATTTTTGGACAGTTGGAAAAGTCAACTGCAAATTGACCAAGGCATAACTTCCACATGGTTCATCAGAAAAATTCCATCCAAAGCTAATTTTTAAGAGAATGACATTTCCTACAACTCATCTTCACACTTCAAGTCCAAGAAATGCTCTCACAAAAAGTTATCAATCTCAACATTATAGGTCATTTTCAAAAGTCAACAAAAAGACACTTTAAGTCAAAGACCATAACTTAATATTGGTAAATCAAAATGACATGGGACCAAAGGCACTGGTTATAGGAATTCAAGAACTTTCCAAAATGTCCAAGAACATGATCAAATCTTAAAAATTGAGCAAGATATGCCTTGTGGAAGTTGGGAAATCTTTGGGAATTTTGAAAAGTCAACTTTGCTTCAAATGCCTCAAAATTGCTAATGGGCCTCAATTTCTTCCATGAATCATTACCCAAAGGCTACGCACGACCCATTGACCCAAAGGGGAGTTATTTTCTTATTTTTAATTAATTAATTGAGTTTTTAATCCTATTAATTCATTTAATTAAAATTAAATATAAGAAAAATACTAAAACATGTTTTCCAAATCTTTTTATGCAGCATATTTACTCTTTATGACCTAAATATTTCGTGCACATGCTCAAGAGACCAGATCTTACAAAATAGGCAAGTTCCATGGCAAGAAAAGATTGAAAAAGATCATGAAAATCAAATATTGGAAATCATTGAATACATGGATTTTGGGCCAGTTTTTCCAACCTAATTCATTCACCTATATGTGCACATTGCAAACCTAAGGCTAAGAACAAGAAAGCTGCGCATAAGCATCAAGAACACATTGCAACTTTTTGACAAAAAATCTCAAAACTGTTTTCATAGCTAGAGCTTGTTTCAAGGTCCAAAAAGTATTCCAATCCACTCCTGGCATTACCAGGAAGCTTCTCCAATTGGAACCAACCCTCCACGCGCAAAGAATTGGTAGATAGAAGTCTAACTTTTCTGTAAAAGTTTCATAATCGTGCTTGCATTTTCATACATTATTCATGGCTTTTAATGCTTGATTTACACTAACATGAACCCTCTGAAGCGATTGGTGTCCTTTAATTGCATTGATATTGCCTGTGTCAAAAATTGCCATGAAAGCTCCTTAGGGTTTCTGAAGCTTTGATTTGGGGTTTCACAAATAAGGAACAATTGGCCACTCAAATCAGGACCATTGGACTCAGGACATTCAGACGAAGCTATTGATCACATCGCGCCTAATTTCTATTTCACCATGCGTTAATCGCTATTTTGAAGGTTTGAGGTTAGTGGGGGTTTAAAACCCCCGCTATCTAGTCTTATTTTTTCAGGCAAAACAAATAACAATGGAGAAGATGCTGAGTTGTTGGAACGTGAGTGGACGGTTTGAATATTAGCGCGTTTTTGCTTTGGTTCAGCCTAGTGCGTTCTTTTCACATATATTACTTCTATCCTATTATATTATCAAATAAACGCACTAGCTCAATTGGTTAGCACGCTGGCATGCAGGTATTGGGACCTGGGTTCGATTCCCAGGTCCCCCATATTTCCCTATAATTTTTGTTGTGACATGATCAGGTACAATTCCATTCCAAGGACCATCATGAAGCCTCACGCCAGTGCCTGCCACATGTCCCTGAAGGTCAATCCAATGGCCATCACAAGCAATCCACCATGTACCCTGGTCAAACGTCCCACACACAAGCGCCAGAAAGTCAAAAGGCCTGGAATTCTTGGGCCAAATTGCTTACAATTGACCTCCATAAAAGGGCCAGCACCCCCATGGTTTGCATTTTCTTTTTTCCTTTTTCTTTCTTCTTTTTATTTTAATTGTTTTTTCTTTTGTTTTACTTAATTCACAAAATAATTTTTTATAACACAAAAATACAAAAAAATCAGAAAAGTCAAAAATAAAATATATTTATTTATTATTTAATGCATTAATGTTTTTGTAAATAAATTCCAATAATCAATTTAGTTTTAGGTTTAACTTTAAATGTTTTCTTAATAAAAAAAATATAAAAAAATAGGTTTTTAGCATTTCTTATTCTTTTTCTTAATAAATAATCTTTTTATTTCTTATCATTATTAATTATTAATTATCTTTGTAAATAAACTTGTAATTAAATAATTTGAGTAAATTAGGTTTAAACTTTAATTCTTTTCCTTAAATAATTAAAAACATGTAGAATTAGGGTTTCTTTTCTTTTTAATTTTCTTTATTTCCATTAAATACAAAAACATTAAAAATAACTTCTTTTCTTTAATCATTAATTTAGTAATTTCAATTCAATTCCTTAAAGGGTCCAACGCCCTCGCACTTTCGATTCCAATTTCCTTTCGCACGTTTGTCTTTATTTTTCGTTTTAAATTTATGTAATTGCCCCAAAGCTTTGTAATAGATAATTAGGACATTTACTTTCCGCACTTTTATTCAAAAACGGGTCTTTGTTTAATTTGGCGATGTATAGACCCGCGCCTTGTAATAGCGTAGGACCTTTATTTTTCGCATTTTCATTTCCGCACCTTTTAACTGCTAATCACATGAAAGAATGAATGCCCAAATAAAATCAAAGCGTAGCTCACCAAATGCATGACAAACAAATAATAACTGAAAATGACACACAATTCACACACCACTCCTAGGGTACGCCTCACTGTTGCCTTGCCCCTCGAAACGTGGTCGTCGAGTATAGGACGTTTTAGTAAGTCCTTATGTCCATGATCTATGGCATAGGGGTAGCTTCTAAGGTGTCCTACTGTTGCTCTGGTGACCACACTGTCCCTAAAAATGAATTGACCCGAACACCTCCAACGGTGGTGCTACCTATCTCTCAATGGTGGGATGGCACTACCTTAAGGACATTTACACAGCCTAATTCCTTAGGGTAGGTAGATGACTCATAGATACTTGCTCTATTTCAAAAAACAAATCAAAAACTCTTTTCACACCGACACTTTTCAAAAAGCTTTCAAAACAATTTTTCAAACACTCTTGAGGACTGATACAAGAGTCATTCAGAAATCTTTCAAAGAAACTTTTGCAAAACCCACTCACAAATTGAAAAGCAAACAAACATTTTGAAAACACAAATGAGCAAGTATCTAAGAGCCCATGGATAACCATGGATAGAAAGGGTGCTAACACCTTCCCTTTCTATAAATCTACCTCCCGAACCGAGAAACAATCTCAAAAGGAATTTTTCTGTGCTTTTGTCCTTTCCTTGTTGGAGAAAATAAAAGACGGTGGCGACTCTTGCTTCCGCGACATTTCGCGAACCAGCGTTAAACAGCCAGTTCCAGATCCACCGATCACAATCATCATCGTGCGATCTTATGAGATTTATATAGACTCTATGTGTTAATCGTGGGTCGTGTATGGTCCTCACTACTCGAGTTATCGTCGACCTACTCTAGGCATAGCCATCCTCTTTTCACTCGTGCTGCGAAGGAGGGTTGTACGTGATTTTGCTGTTGAACTTACTGGTTTCCTCTGCTTTACAGGTGAGATGGTCGACACTCCAGAGTCTTCCGAGCAGGTAGATGTCGAAGAGACAAGTATTGTCGAGGAAGGGCTCGATCTAGTCGACACGATTGACGACCCTGCATTGTCCTGGGTCGGGCCAGAACCTTGAGGGGTAACTTTAGTTTATATCTATAGCAGGAGGGAAGCCTATACCTTCGTCGAGCATGGAGGCGATATGGAAGGGTTTCGTCGTAACTTCACGATCTTGCGAATAACTCCTACGGTAAGAATATGCACGAAGTTCGAGGAGGATCACTTCCCGATGTATGAATTTGTCTTCAAATACCTGGGGCTTCGTTTGACCTTCAATGATTTTCAGATGGGTGTGCTCAACAACTTAAACCTGGAACCCTCTCAACTACATCTTAATGCGGTCGCCTTCCTCCGGGATTTCGTAATCACGTGTCGGTTACTAAGGATCGGGGTGACCATTCCTCTATTTTTCAGGGTTTTCCACCTCCAACGACAATCTAGGGGTGGGAAACATAATTGGGTTTCCTTGAAGCAGTTGAAGAGAGTGTTTAGGATGTACATGGATTCTGTCAGCGACTTCAAGGATATATGGTACATCGTGTAACCATCATCTCAGGCGGTCGTGGATGTTGTGCTCGACCCAGTTCAAGTAGTGGATGAAGATGGGGAAGTATGTCTCGACGAGGAGGGAAATCTAGAGAGTGAGCGACTTTCAAAGTTCCTTATCCACTGGTGCTCAGATCACTATGAGCACAGTCCTGGCCATTACCATACCCCTCTTGGAAGTATGAGTGTTGTGGATGAAGAGTCACATGGTATCCTCACTCAGTTCATCGACGGGTTTTTTCCTTCGAGGTGGGTTACGAGGGAAGGACATGACATTCTCAATGAAGACGGTGAACCAACATTAGAGGCACGCCCAATCAATACCAAGGCACTCGTGGAATATCAAACCTACGGGAAGGCCGTGAACCTTCTAGGTTTCTGCTCGCGTGATTTATTGCATTTTTATTTCTCGAGATATTTGTTTAAGTCCTTCTAACGATACTAACCCGGGGATATCATTTTTGTTTTCGCAGGTAACATGGCAGAGCGTCGTGAACGACTGCTGAAGCTCACCCAGGAAAATAAAAATCATAAGAGGTTGGTGAAGCCGCACCAGCCCACACATCTTGGATCGAGCTCAAATTCGACCAGAGATGGTTCGAGTGGGTCATCGGGTTCCCGCGACACCATGCAGCCCGCGGCTGTCCCGGGAAAGAAGAGAAAGTCAAAAGGTGGACCTACAAGTGTAGTCGAGGAGGGGGTGACTGCTCGGGCCTTCAACCTTCCACATTGTTTTGTGGAAAAGGATTTTTTTGAGGGTTTCCCTCTGACAGTGTTCGATGCTGAGTTCGACATTATCAGACGCCTCGATGATGAGGGTCGACGGAAGCACCTGGCTTCCGGGATGGTCGGTTTGATGAAGGTCACGAAGATGGTCGTAGTCCTTGCAGGCAAAGGATCTGGCTCCTTTGGACTGGTGAAGGAATTGGAGTCGGAGAAGGCGACTCTTCATGTGAAAACACAGAAGCTGAAAAGTTCCCTCGAGTGGAGGGAGGAGAAGTTTCGTGTGCAGGACAATGAGTTAACGAGGGAGAAAGAAGAAAATTCCAAAGCTCATGAGGAAAGAGATTCCTTAATGCTCGAAAAAGAATGGTTGGAAAAGGAGGTGGCCGATTTGAAAGTTGCAATGTTTCATGTGGACAGAGAGCCTGAAGGAGTTGTGGACTTGCATTCCCGGGCGGAGTTAATTTCTCGGATCCAGATCCTTGAATCGGATTGCGTCGATGCTCTGATCGACGACTTCGAGACTGCATTGACCCAACTGTCCATGTCGAATCTCCGGCTTAACACTGAAGGTGTTCGGGGGTATTGTCCCAAGTCAGTGATGGCCGCGTGGTTCCCCCTTGTGATTCCCCTGAAGTGGAGGTCGAAGCGAGTACCCCTCGAAGTTACTAGTATTTCTGATATTTTGGTTATTTGTATTCAGGGCATGCGTGCCTGCACTTGTTGTAATATTCAGACAACATCGGCCTCCGTGGTCGACATTTATAAATGTTATTACTTTTTTATTATGTGTTGTACCTCAAAATTTTCCCTCTCATTTTATTCAAAACATACTCCTAGAGGTCCTCAAATGCTCAAAGTTGACCAAGAATTGACCAGTCAAAATTCTCCTCCTAAGAAATGGACTCCCAACTAGGGTTTCATTTTTCATAAATAAGTTTGGGTTTCAAAGGCCTCAAATGATTTCCGTGGTTCCTAATATGTCCTCAAGAATTCTCATGCCAAGTTTCATGCCTTACATCACAAGTTTGCTCAATCAATTGCTCAGATGACTGAAAATCAATTGTATTGGTCAAAAAGTCAAATGAGATCAAGATATAGTCAAACTTCAAGATTTTTGGTCAAAGTCAACATTTTGAATTAATATTCATCATTTGATCAAGGTTTGATCATGATTCCCCAAAGAATGCTCTCAAATCATCAAGAATAAAAAATTGCTAAATGAGGGTTTCTTAGGAAAAGTCAACTGAACTTTGACCAGGCATAACTTTCATATGCTTCATCCATTTTGCCCCAACAAAAGCTTATTGTGAATAAAATTCAATTCCCTACAATTTTTCTTTTATTCTCAAGTCCAAAATATGCTTCATTTGGAAGATATGATCTCATACGTTATAGGTCATTTTCAAAAGTCAACAAAAGACACTTTTTGTCAAGGAAACTTACATCAAGATAATCTCATCAAAAGCAAACATGATCAACATAGAGATTGTAGAGGACATATTGTGATTTCCAAAAAGTCCAAGATCATCTTCAAAAGATGAAAATTTAGTAAGTTATGGTTTGCACAAGTTGGGAAAAGTTTTGAAAAATGCATGAAGTCAACTTTGAGCAAAATTTCATTTTTAGGTTAATGGATCTAACTTTTAGGGTTCAAACATGTTTATGACATACCCAAGGACCTATAAACTTAACCATGCACTATTTTTATTTTTTATTTCTATTTATTTTAATTTTTATTCATTTAAATATGAATTAAATCAAATATATTAAATAAAAATATAAGAAATAATGGGCTAATGCATTTGGGCTTGGATTGACCCATCATGGAGCCCAATATTTCGTGAAAGATACATCAAAACTGTCCAGTTTCATTGCAAAACAAAATGGGCGAGAATATCTCATTTTTGGAAATATTTCAAAATTGATTTTGGTGTTAAAACCGTATCTTAATTCCCTGATTCTTTCCATGATGGTTTTAACTCCTTTTCTCCCTCTATATAAAGCACTACAAAGCAGGCCAAAGGGAGCACGAAATCCCTCTTCAAAAATCTCTCCAATTGCCTAACAAAAGCTCTACAAAATTTTTAAAAAAAATCTCAAACTAGTGCAAAGTCGTATATGCATTTCAAAGCCCCAACAATCCAAGCAAGTAATTGAATCACCTCTTTGAGGCATCCAGGAATCGAATCCAACTCATAACTGAGTCCCTTCATGTTCAGAACGATCACTATGATCATCACTGATTTGGTATAATTTTCTTGGATTCAATCTGTTAATATATATATTGTTAACCAATCTAACGCATGCATATATGTTTATGGCAATGATTAGAGTAGGTTTAACGTATCACATGTGAGTTTAAATGATTAAATCATAGGATGCCATTTTTAGGGCTCAATAACTTTTGAGCTTTGTAATTCAAAATACAGGGACTTTCAGGCCAAACTAAAGCCAGATCTAAAGACTCAAAGGCGCGTTCCCACCATACATCCTTCAAGGGCCATACGTACAGGATCATGTGCAAATACCTGGGCTCTGATTTATTGGGCTTGGGACGTTTTCAGATTCTCACCCCCTGTTTGCTTGTTGCAACATGGCTCATATTATCCTTTATCATATTTATTTTCTTTTGTTTTAATTAATTCCTTTTTCTTTTTATAACAAAAAATCATTAAAAAAATCGTAAAATCAGAAAATCACCAAAAATTTAGATTTAGTTTTTTTTAAATTAAATTTAACTTTCATGAATTAATTAGTTAGTTACCTTGACTTATTTCCTTAATAATAAAATCAATTAGAATTTAGGATTTAATTAATTTCAATTCTTTTTTTTTAATAAAAAAATACAAAAAAATATAGAATTAGTTTTCTTTTTATTAATTTTAATTCTCATTAATAATTAATATTTTTCTTTAAGATTAGATCTAGTTTAGTTAAAAAAAATTATTATTTAAACATTTTTCTTAAAATAAAACAAAAACAATAATAAAATTTCTTAAATTACTTAGACCTTTCTTATATTCTTTTACCCCTCGCGCGTTCATTTTACTTCCCGCATTATTATTTCCTTATTATTGTATATGCTTATGGTTTGTAACAGTTAAGAATTAGGATTTTATTTACTGGTTTTATCCCCAATTTTTGGACTTGTAATTTCCCCCCTCCCCGAAGCCATGTAATAGTTAGATTTAATTTCCGCACTTTAATTTCCCGCACTGATATTGAATTGTTAGATGTATGCCTAATAGGATTGCATGACAAGAATTAAAAACAAAATGTTAGCAAACCTAACATCAAAGAAAAATAACTGAAACACAACACACTCGCACATGGTCGGTTGCCTTCAGTGGCTACCCTCTTGTTTAGTAGGATAAAGTCATAACTGTAATATTGTTTCAGTTTCGTAGCGTTCCATGGTTGATGTAGTGGTTCTCCATTTAAATGTTTGAGGTAGTATTCCCCGGTACCTGTTTTTCAGTGGAAATGATACGGTCCTTCCCAGTTCGCTGCCAACTTCCCTTCGCGGGAATCTTTCTGATTTCTCCGCAGGACTATACTGCCAAGCTGGAATTCATGGTTTATGACTTTATTGTCATGGAGAAGGGCTATTTATTGTTTCAATATGGCCTCACAAAGGGCTTCTCCTGAACGGATTTCCTCGACTAGGTCGAGCTCTTCCCTTAGGGCCTCGTCGTTTAGTTCCTCATCTAGGGGGACCTCAGTTCGTCTGGATGGTTCCAAGATTTCCACGGGTATGACCGCCTCGGTGCCATATGTTAGCTGTAATGGGGGTCTCGCCTATCATTGAGTGAGGCATTGTTCAATACGCCCACAGGACGCTGTGGAGTTCCTCGACCCACCCTCTTTTGGCCTCGCCCAACCTTCATTTGAGACCTCATAAGATGACCCTATTTATGGCTTCGGCTTTCCCATTGGTTTAGGGGTGTTCGACCGAGGTGAAGTGTTGCCTGATGCCGAGTTTGGCAATAAAGCTTTAGAAACCTTGATCGATGAATTGGGTCTCGTTGTCACTGACGAGCACTTGTGGAATTCCAAATCGGGCGAGCATGTTTCGTTTATAGAAATAGAGGATGTTGTGTGAAGTGATCTTTTCCAAAGCTTCAGCTTCTATCCATTTTGTGAAATAGTCGACGACCACAACTAGGAATTTGTTTTGGTAATTCCCTTGCACGAAAGGTTCGAGGATGTCCATTCCCCCCAGGTGAAAGGCCACGGGAAGGACAATGTGTTTAGCTCGTGAGGGGGTGCGAGGTGCATGTCTGCGTGCTTCTAACACTTGTCGCACTTCTTGACATGCTCCTTAGAGTCTTGCTGCATGGTTGGCTAGTAGTATCCTTCTCATAACACTTTTTGTGCTAGGGTTCTTCCGCCCATGTGTTGGGTGTTGATTCCCTCGTGGAATTCTCGCAGTATCTCGGGGATTGCGGATTCTTCGACATATTTCAGGAGTGGGATGGAGAATCCTTGACGGTACAGCTTGTGTTCGAGTACCACGTACGAACATGCTCGTCGTTTGATCGCGACTACCTCTCTTTGGTCCAGAGGAAGCTCCCCTTTTGTCAGAAAATTGAATATTGGAGTCATCTAACATGAGTTGTTCCCGATGGCGTTTACCTCGGGAGGTATCATGTATATTTCAATGCTCGGGCAAGAGAGGGATTCTTGGATGACATATTTATTCCCTCCTTTCTTCTTCGTGCTTGCAAGCTTTGAAAGTATGTCGGCCCGCATGTTCTGCTCGTGTGGCACGTGCATGATCTCTGCTCGGTCGAACTTCTTCACATGTTCTCTGACCAGGTTCAAATATTCGATGAGGCTGTTGTTCTTAGCCTGGTATCCCCTTTGAACTTGAGACACGACAAGTTGGGTGTTAGTGAAAATTTATATCTCTCGGGCGCCCAAATCTTTGGCCAGTCTTAATCCTGCGAGCAGTGCCTCATATTCAGCGTGATTGTTCGATGTTGGAAAAGAAAGGGTGAGGGAGTGTTCGATCACGATGCCCTCCTCATTCTCAATGAGTATTCCCGCTCCTCTCCCTGTCGAGCTGGAAGCTCCATCCATAGAGATGGTCCATGTGATCGGTGGAAATAGAACTGACTGTTTTTTAAGCTGGTTCGCGAAATGTCGCGGTAAGCAAGAGTCGCCACCGTCTTTTATGTTCTCCAACATGGAAAGGACAAAAGCACGGCAAAATTCCTTATTCGAGATGTCTCTCGGTTCGGGAGGTAGATTTATAGAAATGGAAGGTGTTAGCACCCTTTCTATCCGTGGTTATCCACGAGCTCTTAGGTACTTGCTCTTATGTTTTCAAAAATTGTTTGCTTTTCAAGTGTGGGTGGGTTTTGAAAAAGTTTTGTTTGAAAAATTTCTAAGTAACTCTTGTATCAGTTCTCAAGAGTGTATGAAGTATTTGTTTGAAAACTTTTTGAAAGTGTAGGTGTAAAAAAAGATGTTTTGTTTGTTTGAGAGAGCAAGTACCCAGGAGAAATCTACCTACTCTAAGGAATTAAGCTGTGTAAGAGTCCTTTAGATAGTGCTATCCCACCATTGAGAGGTAGGTAGCACCGTCGTTGGAGGTATTCGGGTCAATTCGATTATAAGGGACATGTGTGGTCACCAAAGCAATGGTAGGACGCCTTAGTGGTAACCCTAATGTCCTAGATCCTTTTTATCCGAGGCAACTGTTTCGAGGAAACTGGATCTTTAGACAGGAGGGCTACCTCTAAGACACCCTATACTTGATGACCACCTCGAGGCAACCAGTGAGGCGTACCCTAAGAGTGGCATGTGCATGGGTGTTGTTTCAGTTTATGTTTATCTTTGAACATGTATTTGTGAGCTACGGATTGATTTTATTTTTCATACAAGTCTTTCATGCATTTTTAACAGTTAAGAGTGCGGAAAATAAATTGCGAAAAGGTAAATCTACGCTATTACAAGGCGCGGGTCTATACATCGCCAAAAACAAAACCCGTTTGGAAAATGCGAGAAATTAAAAGAAAGCGATAAAGTTCTAATTAAATATTACATTTCCAGGGCAGATACATAAATAATCAAAATAACGAATTAAAATAAACATGCGCGCGAAAGAATGAATAGGGACGTCTTAGGGTTTTGACCCTTTTTGAGAAAAGAATTGAAATTGGTCCCTTTTTACAATTAAATTAACTATTAAACCTAATTTACTAATTAATTAATTAATTAAAGAAAAAAAGTATTTTTTTGTGTTTTTTAATGTTTTAATGAAATAAAATAAAAAAAAGAAATTAAAAGTGTCAAAAGAAAAACCTAATTCTAGATTTGATTTTTATTTAATGTGAAAAAGATTACAATTAACCTAATTAAACAACTAAATTAATTAATGAATTTATTTACAAAAAAAAGTAATTGAAATTAATAAAATGTTTTTTTTGGTTTTCTGAATTTTATTGTGAAAAATTAATTTGTTAAATAAATACTAATAGTTAATAGAAAATAATTAAATAGAAAATATAAAAGAGAAAAAGGAAAACAAAACCCTGGGGGTGTTGGGCCCAGATGGAGGTGAATCTAGAATTTTGGAAGCCCAATTGTTTCAAGCCTGCGTTGACTTGGGAAATTATCTGCGCGTGCTTTGACCAGGGAATATGGTAGTCATCCATCCCTGGCCTTTGAATCACTGCTTGAAGCCACATGGCAGGCTGGGACATGAGGTACATGGTGGAATGTCTTTGATAGCCTGCACGTGAACACATTAAACAAAATAACATGGAATGTTGGGTGGACCCAGGAATCGAACCCAGGTCCCAATGGTTATTGGACAGATCACCAACCACTCAGCCACTTGCCTGCGTTTGTTAATAAAATAGGCAATGAAAATAATATAAAAAAACAATGCATATGCTGGAAACAAATGAAGCGCGCGTTATTCTTTTGAATGGACCAGTAGCATGTCACCACGTCTTCATCTCTTTCATTTGCCTGCAAAAAACACAATTACATAGCGGGGGGTTTTAACCCCCACAACCTGTATCCATAGAAAATAGCGATTAGGCATACGTTGTACATAAATTCATCGCGAGGGTGGTTCTAGATTCGTCTGGTTGCAATGAATCCAACCATATGCGTCTCAAGGTCCAATTTTTCCTATAGAGCAAACCCCCAAATTGGAAGCTTCGAAACCCTAAGTTTCATCAATGGTGGTTTACGTTTCAGGGCATATTAATCCAATTGAATCATACCAATAGCTTCGTATCAGTCCTATTAACACAAAACAATCCACAAAAGAGGTTAAATATGCATGAATAATGATATGCGATTGTGGAAAAAAAGCTTCAAACCGTAAAACTGTTTGCCACGATTTCTTGAGCTATGAAGCTTGGTTTTGTTTGCAAATCGTTCCTGGGAAGCCTAGCAATGTGTTTGAATCGCTCCAAGGCTTTGAATTGGTCTGCAATATGAAAAACAGTTTTGGCTTTTTTTCTTGATTTTTCAATATTGGTTATGGCTCTTACAGCAGCTTTTCCACGTGAATGGCTTTAGGGTTAGGTTCAGCATATGTATTGGAAGGGAATTAGGTCAAAGTTTGGGCCAAGGATCCATGGAATTAAGTTTGGAGATTTTGGTTGACCACCATTAAAGAACTTTCCATTTTTAGTTCAAATTCAAGATTTTATGCACAAAAAGGCTTGGCACGAATTTGGTAGCTGGCATGTGGTATATGAAAGTTGTTCAAATCCAAAAGATGCCATTCCATTAATTTTTAGATTTTATTTGAATTATTATGGATTTAAAATGAATTAAATCAATAAAAATTAAATAAAATGGAAAAATAAATGTTTGATCTTGAAATTAATCATGGGACACGTGGGTGGCATGACAAGGCTGAATCAAGTGGAAGAAAGTGGGCCCTTTTGTCAAAAATTGAAGTTTTAAGGATAGTTGACTTTTGCCATTTCACAAAAATTTCCCAACTTCTCCAATGCATATCTTGCTCAATTTTGATCATATGAACATGTTCTTGGACATTTTGGAAAGGTCTTGAAGTCCTCTAACCAATTCCTTTGGTCCCATGTCATTTGGATTTACCAATCTCAAGTTATGGTCTTTGACTTAAAATGCCTTTTTGTTGACTTTTGAAATTGACCTATAATGTAGAAATTGATAACTTTTTGGGAGAGCATTTCTTGGACTTGGAATGTGAAGATGATTTGTAGGAAATGTCATCCCCTTCAAAATGAGCATTGGATGGGATTTTTCTGATGAACCATGAAAAAGTTATGCCCTGGTCAAGTTACAATTGACTTTTCAGTTGTCCCAAAATGGAAACTTTTGCATTTTGATGATTTTTGAGCCATTCTTGTGGAATCATGATCAAGACTTGATCAAATGATGATTGTGTGCTAAAAATAAGATGTTGGCCAATTTGTTTGATTTTTGACTGCCAAATGACCATTTTGCCCCTACGGTTGATTGTGAAGCAAATGAAGCTTTTGACTGTGCAATTTGATGCTGTGAGGCTTGAGACTTGACATGTAGATGCTTGACAATGTGTATAGGCCTATGGGACTTGATTGGACCATTGAAAACCTCAAATTCTTTGCAAGAACCAAAACCCTAATTTTGACTGGCTTAGAGGATGGTTTGACTATGCAACCCTTTGAGAGATCTTGAGCCATTGAAGATTGATCTTGACAAACTTGAAGAATATGGGAGGGAAAATTTTGGGGTACAAAAGTCCATTTGTGATTCTTACCTATGGGTGGATCGTGAGCAGTCATTTCTACGACGAAGTCGGCCAGTGCTTGGGCCTTGAGGGCCTTCCTGCTCTCGTACTAAATGTTGAACTCCGTAAGCTCCAAGGACCATTTTAGAATTCGACCTTCCATGTCTGGTCAGTATAGGAGTTGTCTTACGGGTTGGTTTGTCCGCACGATTATCTTGTGTGCTAGGAAGTAATGCCTAAGTCTCCTCGCTGCATTGATGAGGGCCAATGCTACTTTATCAATCTGTTGATACCTGACCACAGACCCTTGTAGAGCTTTTCTCGTGAAATACACTGCCTTTTTCCTGTTTGTAGTCTCACGAACAAGGGTCACGCTTACGGCCTCGACGGAGACGACCAGGTAACGAACAGGGTTTCCCCATTCTCAGGTCGCGACAGCACATGCAGTTGCGAAAGGCTTTGCTTGAGATGGCGGAGGGCTTGCTCACATTCCTCGGTCCATTCGAAGGCTTCCTTTTTGCGCAAAAGTTTGAAAAATGGAAGAGCGTGTTGCACGGACTTCGCCATGAAGCGGGAGAGAGAGGTGAGCATGCCGTTTAGGACTTGTATGGATTTTTTCGAGCTAGGTGTAAGGAGCTCGAAGAATGCTCGACATTTGTCGGGATTGGCTTCGATTCTTTATTCCGTTAGATAAAAACCGAGGAACTTGCCCGCCTTAACCCTAAAGGTGCACTTCTTAGGATTGAATCTTATCCTGCATTGCCTCGCTTGGGTAAAGACCCCTTTTAAGTGGGCAACATGGTCAATATTTGTTTGAGATTTGATGATTAAGTCATCCATGTATACCTTGAGCATATCACTGATCTTGTTGCAGAAGAATCTATTCATCATCCGCTGGTACGTTGCCCTCGCATTTTTCAGGCCGAAGGGTATTACATTGTAGTAGTAATTACCTGAGATGGTCATGAAAGCAGTGCAATGCTTGTTGCTCATCGCCATTGGGATTTGATTATAGCCCTAGTAGGCGTCCATGAATGATAAAATTTTATAGTCGGCTGAATTGTCGAACAACATGTCAATATTAGGCAAAGGAAAAGCGTCTTTGGGACATGCCCGGTTAAGATCGATATAGTCAACACATATTCTCCATTTTCCATTATTTTTCTTAACAAGTACAACATTTGAGAGCCAAGTTGAATACCGGGCTGTTGTACCCTAAAATTTGCCCTCTCATTTTTCAAGGCCTTTCTCACAAGGATTCTCAAGGTTCAAGCTTGCACAAGAACATTGGGATTTTCCAGTACCAATATTAAAAGGAAACTGTCAAAAAGGGAGAAAACAGATAAAAATAATGTCTTGACAAAATTTGGAGAAAAACACGTGTTCTTCGATTCAGCTCCTTCGATTGGACTTTTGGCCTCTTTCAATGCCAGTTTGGCTGGGCGTGGGCCCATGGCACGTTAGTTTGGATGCACAATGCACAAATCCCCTTGTAGTCTCCTTCGATTCCAAGGCAAAAGGCTCCATTTTAGCATCCTTCGATTTGCACTTTTTGCCTCCTATATGCCTCTTTCAAATCTGGACATTTTGGCCTCATACATGTACCTTTCGTTTGGGAATGTGGTTCTTTTAGTACAAGCTACTGGTCACACCTTTGGTTTGGGCATGTTGGTTCCCTTCATGCAAGTTTCTTTCGAGCATAGATCTTTTGCATGTTGGCATGAAGTCACAAAGCAAAAAGTCTCCTGTAGCCTCCTTCGTTTCCAAGGCAAAAGGCCTCCTTTTGGAATCCTTCGATTGCATATTTAAACTTCCTGCATGCATCTTTTGTTTGGCTTTGTGGCCTCCTTCGAATGAAAGTCGAGGTTACGTACTTTATTTGGGCAGGAAATCTCCTTCGATGCAAGTTTAATCCATAAGTTTTGTTTGGGAATTTTGCTCCCTTCGAAGCAGTCTTCTTTAGTACATTTCTAGAACTCTTCGACGCAAGTGAAAAATAGGATTTTGAAAGAACAATGATCAAATCTTTGGGCCATGCTACATGATCTTACTTTGCAGGCATTAATGCTTGTATTTCACTCCATAATTAATTGCTTACATTTTGGATTAAGCTATTGTCCGGGTGATTAAGCCTTTGTCCAGAAGTTTCTTTTATGAAAGTGAACTTGCTAGTACAATTCCTGTCCCAAGCCCATGCTTTGCCTAAATCCTGTTTGTACTTCACCATAAGTCAGGGAAGTCAGCCCCTTTTAACCAACAACTTTAATACTTCACCTTGGGATCTTGGAAAATCTGACATAACTTAATATTCACGTTTCAGCCAAGCCACATCTTTGTCCAAACTCCCAAACATTTTCTCTATAAATAGAGAAACCATTGACAAAGAAAGGGTCCATATTTTTGCTAGAGAGAAAAAACATAAAAATCCTCCAGCACCCAAACCCTCCAATATTCTCAAACTCTCCAACATTCTGAAACTTTTAAAACTCTAAGACCCTTTTTTTTCTCTCACAAAAAACCCTCAGTAGTATACCTTTCGATTCACTTCCCCTAAACTGTAGCGTAATAACCTTCGATTCACTCATCACCATCATATACTCTCTTTCGATTCAGTGACTGCCCAAACCAAGCAGTAACTGAACTAGTTTCAGGAAGATTCCAGCGAAGTACCCTCCACCACCAAGGAATTCACCTATAGATCTTTCAATTAAGAACTCCAAGAGGTAAGTTCTCTCTAATCTTGGAACTCTTTCATTTAAATATCATGTGCACATGCCAATAAGAAAAACGTAGATATTTCTAGACCATGTTTTAGCTTTCGATTCTGACTTCTCATATGCTGGAAACTCAACCTTAATTAGTTATGCTTTGGACTTTGAGACCCTTTGGTTCTTATGCTGACCCCTGGATTGTGGTTATGTCTGGATGTTTCATTTTAAGAACTTAATACAGGTTTATTATACCCTTCGATTGGCTAGCTGCACAAGCCTTTCGAATCACAATCTGAGGGCCTAATATGCTTACAAGGAGTCAGCAAGGAGCATGTGGCAAAGCCAGAACCTTGTTGTTTCCAGGCCTCAAATGAAAGCCAGAACCTTGTTGTTTCCAGGCCCAGACGAAAGGCGTGCCCACACTGATTCCAACCCCCAGTCGAAGGAGACAAAGGCACATCAGAGGGCATGACTCCACTGACTCCACTGACTCCATACCCCATATCGAAAGAAGCCTGGAAGAGTAGAATCGAAGGATGCTACTGCTTGGATCGAAAGGACTTATTTTCCCTTTTTTATTTTGTTTTGTCTTTACATTTTCTCACTATTCAATATGGTTGTAATATTGTAGGATTTATTTTCTGCATTTTTATTGCTTTTGTATAAATGCTAGTAAAATAGGATATGTATGGCAAGATAAAACCAACAAGTAGACAACCCAAAAATCAAAAACAAAATGCATGCAAATCAAACACATTATTCACTCATGCATCCCTAGGGTAATTCCACTTGTTGCCTTATAAAAATGGTCATGTTATGCATGTGAGACGTCTTAGCAAAAACAATCAAAATACAAGATCATAGTCCCTCGATGACGCTTCAAATGTTGCCTTACAAATAATCTTAGTCCCTCAAGAGAAATTCTAAGATATCTCACAACATTGTGATCATGACTATACGATGAGCCACGCCCGTTCCTTCACATCCAAAGATAAAGCTTCTTATCAATCAATGGTAAGATAGTAACATTTAAGGGAGATGGAGAAGAACAAATACTTTTGAGTAGGTAGAAACGTTCTTAGTTGCTTGCTCATTTTCAAAACAAACATCTTTTCCAAACACACAGTAAACACTTTCAAAACATGAAATATTTTCAAAAGTCCAACACTTTGTATACATTCTTATAAAGACAAGAATCATTACAAAGTTTTCCTAAACGAAGGCGCTTTTCACAAATAATTTCAAAAAACCACCATAAAAGCATACTTTCAAACAAAAGTAATGATCTAGCAAGCAACTAAGAGCCCATAGATAACTATGGATGAAAAGGGTGCTAACACCTTCCCTTTTCATAATCTACCCCGGAACTCAAGAAAATAATATCAAAGGTCTTTCCTGTTCTTTTCATCCTTTCCTTTATTGGATAAAAGAAAAGTCGGTGGTGACTCTTGTTATTCGCAACAATTGCGATCAAACACAAAACATCCCAAGTCAGTTCTCCCACCTTGTTATAGAACTGGTGACTCTGTTGGGGACTTACTTAAAAGTGTGGTTACCTTAGGGCTAGTTCACCTTTACTTGCTTTCATTGTTTGACTTGCTTGCTTTACATTATGGTTCCTTGTTTGTGCTTGTTTCGATCCTCTACCCGGATCTGGAACACCTTATAGGTAAGTAGCATTAAGTTGTGGAAATTGTGCGGGGTATACCGACATGGTCTAAGCAATAGATACATTAGTGTGACACATTTGTTGGTACCGGTAACCATTGAGTAGTCAAGGAGAATACGGGGCCGCTGTGTGGTGTCATGAAACACTAAATAACTTTAGAACCTTTACTTGGCCAACTTGGCCATTAGGAAGTAGTGAGATAGCCGGCTTTAGTGCAGTCTGAAGTTGGTTGATACTCGATACTAGGCATGGCAAAAAAACCCAGACCCGCTGGGCCCCGCCCGGACCCGCCCCGAAATTAACGGGGAAAACCCGGCTAAAACGGGCACGGGTGCAGGGGCGGGTAAAACCCGGTTTCTAACTACGGGTGCGGGGGCGGGGGCGGTAAGACACTGAGACCCGCCCGCACCCGCACCCGCCCCGCCCCGAATAATCCAATTACTATAATAACCTTGTTTTAATTATTTTTATGTTACTTTTATTTTTATGTTACTTTTATATTTTATATTTTTACTTGCCAAGACTATCATTGACTATATTTTACTATATTGATAGGTAATTTGAAATCTAACGTGGGAAATGAAAATGCTATTTTACTAACTGAAATGGAGTCTGATGATGAAGGTATTATTCATACTATTTGTATTAAATTTGTCAAGTTAAATTTTTATATTTTAACTTTTATTTTTTAACACAGGTGAGTTGTTGATTGGTGGTGCTACTTCTATTTCCAACTCCCGCCTCGAAGATGAAGATTATTAGAAAATTTGTTGTTTATTTGGATCTTTTTTTGTTATGATGATATCGTATATTTTGTTCCATGTTGTTGGAATGGTTATTTTGTTCCATGTTGTTGGAATGGTTCTTTTGTTGATTGTATTGTTTTAATTTTGTATTTGTACTTTGCAAAAAAATTGTTGGTTGTTGGGAGTGATTTATACTTTGATATATTGAAAGATTACACTCTTTTAATGAATCACAAGTTCACAACCAATTATAGTTGATTGAAGGGTTATGATAGAAAAATATTTGGAATGGTGTTTGAATATTAAATCCTACAATTATTTACTCAAATCAATGGCGAATTTTGTATTTTTAATGTATTTGTTAATGCTGTCCAGGAAATTTGTGAAAAAAATAGATATTTTTTTATTAAAAAAAAACATTTTTCGCGGGTGGGGGCGGGTGCGGGTGTGGGTGACCCGTTCTCCATTGGGGGCGGGTCTGGGGGTGAATTTCCATCCCCCGGCGGGTTTGGGGGCGGGGGCGGGTCTATTACTGGAGTTGCGGGTGCGGGTGCGGGGTTAGCTAAACCTGCCCCCGACCCGCCCCGTTGCCATCCCTACTCGATACTACACTCATTGAGATCAGACTTTCGGGATATTTCGGTCTCTGTTAAAGAGGCTTGTGCTGAAACAATGTCCGATGAAGAAAGATCAGTGATATTGAGATCCCCTAGAACCCGATTATTATTACTATGACAAGTTGAGCCGACTAAACTTCAAGAGGGTACTTACCTATAAGACTCCATGCAAGCCTAAAACCTAAGGACTTGTTTGCCTTATGTGTATATGCTTACTTGTACATAACATCATAACATCATACCATTGCATTTTTTTTGCACTAACCATTTCAAGGATTTTTGGGATTTATCTTTGTTCTATTTTATAGGACATGGCTTCCACCTGCAGGAATACTATCCAAGTCAATCTCGTAAGAATTCCTTCTCAACTCAAAGAGTTAGCATCAAGGGTTCTTGAGAGTTCTTCATTCACCGAAAGACATGGTCGACTCCTAAACTTGGTTACCTCGAGCATTGATGAAGACATGATGAAAGTGCTTTTCCAGTTCTTTGACCCTTTGCACCATTGCTTCACCTTTCTCGATTACCAGCTTGTACCTACTATGGAAGAATTCTCTCAACTCTTAAGGATTCCTATTCTCAATCGACTACCTTTCAACGGTATGGAAAGAGATCCGAACCCTGAAGAGATTGCCTTCCCAAGCGCTACACTTGCAACAATCCGACGTCACGACTAATTTGGAAACAAGAAGTGGTGTCAAAGGGTTCCTAGACAAGTTCTTGTTGGAACACTCTGGATTTACAAGCTTTTGAAGAAATCTTGGCCCTTCTCATCTATGGTATTTTTTTATTTCCAAACCCTGACCAACTTATAGATGTAAACGCTGTCAAAATCTTCATGTCTCACAATCTGGTGCCTACTTTGTTGGGAGATATCCTACATTCTCTCCACTCTTGCACTACGAGGAAAAGAGGAACCCTCATGTGTTACACTCCTCTATTATCTAGGTGGTTTGTTTCGTATCTCCCCCGATCCGTGTTGAAGAAAGAGCAAGGTTTGAGATGGTCCAATTGGTTGATGTCGCTCAGACATTCAGATATTCACTGGTGTTCTCGATCCTTGGAGAATGTTACTATCATCGACCGTTATGGGGAATTCCCTAATGTCCCTTTGCTTGGCATTAGAAGAGGTATCACTTACAACCCTTGCTTAGCTTTGCGACAGTTCGGGTATGCCCGAAGAAATGGTCCTCATGATATGCTCATCCAAGGAGTGGTATTCGACTATGAGAGCGACAATCAAGGCTATTTCCAGAGGTTTGTGTGATCTTGGAGGATGGTAAACAAAGTGGATAGTAAGACACTGGGACACAAGAATTATATTCCCCTTGAGCCTTACCTTAGATGGGTACGAGCTCGTGCTCAGAAGCTCGTGATGCCTTACCCCTCTATCCTACTCGTTATCGTGGAGCCTGTGGCTGAAGAAGATGTCCCGTGCATTGTGCTCTATCTCGACATGCCTACTTCTCTTGAAGACTTGCAAAAGGGTTAGATTCAGTTAAAGGAAGAACGAGATACCTTCAAAGCTCAATTATACGCTAGCGAGAAAAGGGTTTTGGAGCTTACAAAGAAACTTCACGAAGAACAGAGCTTGAACACATACCTTGCACCAAAGAGGATGCATTCGACCTTTTTGTCTTAGAAATTTACTTTTGTAAGCCCAAGGGGCACGTTGTAACCCTTTTGAACTAGTTAATGCAATTTGACGTTTGTTCATTCTTTGTCAGGACAAATTTAAATTTCATAAATCCTTGAAATCATTTGCATGCACATCTTCCATGCATCATAACATAACAGGTTTTCCACGACAGGTTTCCTTATCTTTCTGCTATTTATTTCAGCAAGATGGATATCGAGAAAATAGTGAAAGATATGCAAGCACAAAACTCCCAATTTCAAGAGACTCTGTTGACCCTGGCCAAGGGACAACAAGAGTTGATGACGTTCCTGGCATAAAAAAAGAAACCAAAAAGGAAAGCCTTAGCCAACATGGTTAGAAGATTCAGAGAGTCAATCCTCCAGATGCCAATAGCTGAAGATTCGTCCGAGGAAGACGAAAATCAAATTGGAGAAGCAAGGAGTACCCAGGCTGGGTGTATCAATGATCAAGTTTCTAGTGATGAAGACTATTTTGATGAGCAGTATCCTCCTGCCGATGTTAAGTACAAGCAGCTAGAGGATAGATTGAAGGCCGTGGAGATTCAAGCCATCCCTAGTTTGGATTTTGATGATTTGGGTTTATTATCTGGGGTTGTCATTCCCCACAAATTCAAGATACCAGTCTTTGTTAAATACGATGGGGTTTCCTGCCCAAAGCTTCACCTGGAGTCTTATGTGTGCAAAATACAACCTCACACCGCTGACAAGAAACTATGGGTTCACTTCTTTCAAGAAATATTGGCTGGGATTCAACTAGAGTGGTTTTACCAATTGGAGGGTTCCCGTATCCATACGTGGTAAGACTTGGCCACCGCTTTCTATCACTAATACCAGTATAATGCTAACCTGGCACCGACTAGAGTTCAACTACAAGACACGACGATGGGTAAAAACGAAGGGTTCAAAGAGTACGCCTAAAAGTGGAGGGATGTTGCCAGTAGGGTTCAACCACCATTAACTGATAGGGAACAAATTGATATGTTTATGGGCACTTTATCTGGTCCATTTTTCAACTTATTGGTTGGTTGTTCTTCATCTGGTTTCACCGAGCTGATCTTAACCGGTGAAAGGGTCGAAAGCGGTATCAAGAGAGGGAAAATCCCTATAGCGTCTGCTTCCACCTCCAACCCCATAAATAAACCTTTCACCAAGAAGAAAGAAACTAATGTTATGTATGGGGAAAGGGTCGTTACCAAGAAGGATGATTGCCCGTCCGTTAATGCTGTTCGGACTTCCAACCCAACTCTTGTTCAAAGAAAATCTTCCAATCATCAACAATTTGAGACTCCACGAAGACAATACACAAGGATAGGCATGTCGCTATCCTAAGCCTTACAAAACCTATTAAAGGCTAATTTGGTGAGACTGCATGATCCTCCGGCCAATCCAGATACGTCCTCAACTAAATACAAATACCAAGCATGCATATCACTCGAATAGTCCCGGGCATGAGACCCACCAATGTTGGGCACTGAAGAATAAAATTCAAGACTTAATAGACAACAAGACCATCGAATTTGATCCGCCTCCAATTCCCAATGTGATAACAGCACCAATATTAAACCATGGCAAGGGTGTCAATGTTGTTGAAGACACCATTTTTCTTTCCTCCGTCGAAGACTTGACCACTCTGTTAACTATTATAAAAAAGAATCAGCTGAAAGATGGGGTTTTTCCTGGCTGTTTGAAGGACTGTGATTGCTGCACCAAACAACTCAATGGATGCAAATGGCTAAAGGAAGGAATTCAACACCTGGTGAATAGCCATGAGATCCTATTTGAGAAGAATATGTCCGCCAAAAGTTTGACCAATAAGATTGAAGACTTCTCCATCATAATAATTTCAAACAAGCCTCTTAGGATCTCCTCCAAGGGTCATATCAGGATTTCAAATGAACTGACTGATGCTCCTCTGATAATTACCGCCCCCGGGCTAATTCTGTATTCTTCCAACAAAGCAGTGCCATGGAACTAAGGTGCTGAGGTGTTATACCATAGAATAAAGCAAGATGCTTGGATTTAAGAAAGTAAAGCTGATGACATTGGTAACATTGCTGGCTCTAGTAAGGTGACCAGAACTAGAAGAATCTTTTCGCCCAACATTTCACCCCCAATTACTACAACAACACCTATCTGCATCACCACTGCTAATCCTAGTGCTGACACAAGGGGAAAGGAGAAATTAGTTGAGCCTGCTGAGACAGAAACACCCACAAAAGACATTGCTGCTAAGGAACCTTCTGCTTGAGAAATGGATGAGATCTTGAAAATTATAAAGAGGAGTGATTTCAAGATAGTGGAGCAGCTGGGGAAAACCCCTTCCAAGATTTCCATGTTATCTTTACTACTTTGTTTCGATGCTCATGCCCGGGCGTTAATCAAATTCTTGAAGAAGGCTCGTGTCCCTCATGAGGCCACAACTGACCAGCTTGAAAATTATGTGGCAAGCTTGACGGCCGACAATGGTTTGGGGTTCTCGAATGCTGATCTAACACCACTTGGAAAGAACCATAACAAAGCTCTGCATGTGTCTGGTTGACACTAGCTCTTCCTTAAATGTACTACCCAAGGGCGCTTTGGACCGATGAGACTGCGAAGGACTAGTGTTGAAGCCAAGTGATATTATTGTTAGGGATTTCGATGGGTCCAAAAAGACATTTCATGGAGAGGTGGATCTCCCGATCAAGGTGGGCTCACATATTTTTAACTCTACTTTCTACATCATGGATATTCTTCCTGCTTACTCCTGTTTGTTGGGTCGCCCTTGGATCCACGGAGCAGGAGCAGTAACGTCAACCCTTTATCAAAAGCTCAAGTACCCGGTCAAGGGAAGGACTGTCACTATTTGTGGTGAGGAGGAGTTCATGGTAAGCCACCTCAATTCTTTCAAATATGTGGGGATGGATGGCAAATTTATAGAAACCCCGTGTCAGGCTTTTGAAGTTTTTCCACCTATGGTTGTTACTTCCAAAGTCTCCTCCGACCTGCCCAAAGCTGATAGGTTGGTGCCAAGGGTGGCTTCATTTAAAGATGCTCGTGCCGCATTCGAAGAGGGGAGCTGTGATACTTGGGGGAAACTCCCCGAGATCCTGTTCAAAGTAGACAAATGTGGCTTGGGATTTACTATCAAGGATCAGAAAGAAGTTAGGTGCACTCGTGCAGGAAAGCCCCCTCTCTATATTGGAAATCATGAAGTAAACGCTGTGGAGGATTCTGATGATGAATGTGCATTTGAAGAATGTGTATACCCTACTACAACATAGCTCAACAATTGGAACACAAAGGACTTCGTTCCCGTCTCCTTCATTAAGGAGTAATTACTTGTTTATTGATTTCTATCAATTCAAGAACCTTTTATCTGTAATATTAAACAATGACTTTTAAGCCATATGCCTGGCTCTGGGCACTATGGTCCATTTGTTAAGGGTTTATTTATGTTCATCTTATCATATGATCATTCAATACAAATCATTGGACTTTTTCATTCAAATCTTTGTGCTCATTGTCTTTCTTTTTCTTCAAATGCGTTTTTCAAAATAGCCATGTATCTTACATGCACACACACATACTCTTGCAGGTCCTCGTCCACTTAGGATCTCATTGCCAATGACTCTACTATTGCTAACTATGATTTCGAACATCCAATTAACCAAGCCAAAGACGAAGGCGGGGAATATTGTGAGATGTCGGGAGAACTAGCCAGACTTCTATTGCAATAGGAAAAAGCTATTTAACCGCATGAAGAGTCAGTTGAAGTCATCAATCTAGGTACTGAGACGGACAAGAAAGAGGCCAAGATCGACGCTAACCTAGGAAGCAGTGTCAAAAGCAGATTGGTTCAGATTTTGCATGACTATATGGAAGTGTTTTCTTGGTCGTATGAAGATATACCAGGGTTGGATACCGACATTATAGTTCATCGTCTGCCCACAAAGGAAGATTGTCCTCCTGTCAAACAAAAAGTTCATCGCATGAGGCTTGGCATGTTTGAAAAGATAAAAGCTGAAGTGATGAAATAATTTGATGCAGAATTCCTAGCTGTGACGTCTTATCCCCAATGGGTTGCAAATGTGGTTCAAGTACCGAAGAAAGACGAAAAAGTTCGTATGTGCGTAGATTATAGGGATCTGAATAGGGCAAGCCCCAAGGATGACTTCCCTCTACCTCATATTGACGTCTTGGTCAATAACACCGCTCAACATAAAGTCTTATCTTTCATGGATGGTTTCTTCGGCTATAATCAAATTAAGATGGATCCCGAAGACATGGAGAAGACCATCTTTGTTACGCAATGGGGCACCTTTTGCTACAAGGTCATGTCGTTCGGATTAAAGAATGCAGGGGCAACATATCAAAGGGCTATGGTATCTTTGTTTCATGATATGATCCATCATGAAATAGAGGTTTATGTGGATGATATGATTGGAAAATCACAAACTGAGGAAGAACATCTCAATCACTTATACAAGCTATTCGAGAGGCTGAAAAAGTACAAGTTGAGGTTGAATCCTAATAAATGCACATTCGGAGTAAGATCTGGAAAATTTCTAGGTTTTGTTTTCAGTGGTAAAGGCATCAAAGTTGATCCTGCAAAGGTAAAGGCCATCCAAGAAATGCCAGTCCCCCACTCTGAAAAGGAGGTTAGAGGATTCTCGGTTCGTCTTAACTACATCGTCCGCTTCATATCTCACTTAACTGCTACTTGTGAGCCAATCTTCAAACTTTTAAAGAAAGATCGAGTAGTCAAATGGAATGATGAACGCCAAGCTACCTTCGACAAAATTAAAGAATATCTACAAGAACCTCGTATCCTCATGCTTCCAGTTGAAGGAAGACCCTTGATCATGTACTTGACGGTGCTAGAGAATTCTATGGGGTGTGTGTTGGGCCAACATGACGAGTCTGGCCGAAAAGAGCATGCTATTTACTACCTGAGCAAAAATTTTACCGACTGTGAAACCAGATATTCACTGCTCGAGAAAACTTGTTGCGCTCTGGCATGGGCTGCTCGCCGGCTAAGATAGTATATGATGACTCATACCACTCTACTGATTTCTAAGATGGACCCCATCAAGTACATCTTCGAGAAACCCGCTCTTTCCAAATGGATAGCTAGATGGCAGATGATTTTGACTGAGTGCGATATTCAATACACAATGCAAAAGGCCATCAAAGGAAGTGTATTAGCAGATCATTTGGCCCATCAAGCTGTTGATGATTATCAGACTATGAACTTTGACTTCCCGGATGAGAATATCATGTTAGTAACCGACTGTGCAAAACCTGGACCTTATGACGGACCTAAACAAGGATCCTGATGGACTATGGTCTTCGATGGGGCTTCCAATGCTTTGGGTAACAGAATTGGTGATGTGATAATCTCCCCTGAAGGTTGCCACACTCCTTTCACTGCTAGATTGTGCTTTGATTATACGAACAACATGGCTGAGTAAGAAGCATGCATTTTGGGTCTGAAGGTTGCCATTGATTTGAGGATCAAGCATTTGAATGTGTTCTGGGATTCCGCTCTAGTGATTATCCAAGTAAAAGGATATTTGGACACTAAGCACCCTAATCTCATTCCTTACAAGGAGCTTGTGCTATCTTTGATTCCTTACTTCGAAGAGATCACCTTTGAACACTTCCCTAGGGAAGAAAATCAGTTAGTCGATGCTTTAGCCATGATGTCTTCTATGTTCAAGGTCAAATGGGACAACGAAGCTCCTATGATTAAAATTGAGAGATTCGACGAGCCTGTGCACTGCTATGATCTTGACACTGACACAGAAAAGCCATGGTACCATGAGGTGAAGAGATACCTTGAAGCATAAGAGTATCTCGAAGGAGCTTTCATCAACGATAAAAAGTTCTTAAGAAGATTCTCAGCCAAATTCTTCCTAAGCAATGGAACCTTGTACAAACGTAATCATGATTCTACTCTACACTGATATGTGGTCAAGAAGGAGGCAGGGAAAATTATGGAAGACATGCATGATGGTCTCTTTGGAACTCACTCTAGCGGAAATGATATGGCCAAGAAAATCCTGAGAGCTGGTTACTATTGGTCAACGATGGAGACTGATTGCCATCAACACTCAAGGACTTGCCATAAGTGCCAAATCTATGCTGACAAGGTCCATGTACCTCCTATTCCTCTAAATGTCATGACCGCTCCGTGGCCATTTGCAATGTGGGGAATTGACATGATTGGAGAGATCAAACCTACTGCTTCTAATGGACATCGCTTCATTCTAGTTACTATCGATTATTTCACCAAATGGGTTGAATCTGCCTCATTTGCTTCAGTCACAAAGAATGTGGTAGCCAGGTTCATCAAACATAACCTCATCTTCCGCTATGGTATCCCCGAAAGGATCATCACTAACAATGGGACCAATCTCAACAATGCTATGATTACAGAACTTTGCACTCAGTTCAAAATCAAGCATCACAATTCTTCTCCTTATAGACCTAAAATGAATGGCACAGTGGAGGCAGCCAACAAAAACATTAAGAAGATTGTGCAAAAAATGGTAGTAACATACAAAGACTGGCATGAGATGCTACTGTTTTCTCTTCATGGCTACCGTACTTCAGCTCGTACATCAACTGGGGCAAATCCCTTTTCTTTGGTCTATGGCATGGAAGTTGTACTGCCGGTAGAGGTTCAGATTCCCTCGCTAAGGATTATGAATGAAGCAGGCTTAGGCAAAGACGAATGGATTCAGACAAGATTGGATCAATTGAACTTTATCAATGAAAAGCGACTGGCTGTTGTTTTTCATGGTCAGATGTACCAAAAACGTATGATCAAGGCATTCAACAAAAAGATCAGACCTTGAGTATATTAAGCTGGTGACTTGGTAATAAAGCGCATCATTCTTCCACAAGGAGACCTCAGGGGAAAATAGACTCCCACTTATGAAGGGCCATTTATTGTCAAGAGAGTTTTCTCTGGTGGTGCCATGATGCTGACTACCATGGACGATGAAGATTTCCCATATCCTGTGATGCGGACATAGTTAAAAAATACTAAGCATAAGAGACCCGCTAGGTTGACACACCTAGGCAAGATAAGGGCATCCCGACAAACCAAAGGTTTGGGCAAAAATTAGGGATATATGCAAAATATTGTACACCCGACAAGTTGAAAACCTGAAAGGGAGACTTGGACAAAAATGGGTATCCTGGTGGTCTGAAAAAACGAAAGGGCGGTCCAGGAAAAAATTAAGGATTAAAAACGTATGACTACGTCTCTATGGAATCACCACAGTCGACTTTATTACCAAGGTCCGAGTTCAAACAGTCCAAGATCAATCCAATCAACTTCTTTCAATGGCAAGGGACGTTTGAAGACATTGGGGAAATAGTAGAGTTGGAACGTAATGAGATCACTTCCACATGGTTATTATCTTTATTTTCAATTTTGTTTTCCTTTCGACGATTTCCTCTTACTAGGATCTCCATCTCTTTGTACAAAAACGCCTATTCATGGGAAAAATATCAATACAAATATAGTTTGAAGTGCAAACTTTCTGTTTTTTGTTTTAAATGAAAAGTTGTCCAATGACTAAAATTGAACGAACATATGCATACGAACATAATTAAAACTATTTAGCACATGTTGTCCTACCAAGCAAGCAGCAACAAGCATCTCTTTATGCATTTGGGATGTCCCCACAAAGTCCTTTTCATAGGTTAGTCCCTAGCCAGGGTCTCAATCTCTTGACAACCCTCTCCCTAGCTGAGTTGGTCTCAAAAGAAGAAGCCTTGTGGATCTCTTCCTAAAAGAACTCACCTTGTCAGCAGTTCGTCAAATTTTCCTCAACAGGGTTTATTTCCCCAACAAACAGCAAAATTTCCCAGCCAGAGTCTCAATCTCTTGACAGCTCTCTCCCCAGCTGAGTTGGTCTCAAAAGAAGAAGCCTTGGGGATTTCTTCCTAAAAGAAATCACCTTGTCAGCAGTTCGTAAAATTTTCCTCAACAGGGTTTATTTCCCCAACAAACAGCAAAACTCCCCATCTGAGTCTGTCTTCCTCGGCTGAGTCTATCCTCTCCAGCTTGAGTTTGCCTCTCAGACTTTTACAAATCAAAGGACCACAACCTCTTTTCCCCAGTGAAGTCGCCAACCAAGTCATTACTATCTCCGAAAGTTGCTGTGAAGCCTGGACTCGACCATATAATAGTGCAACTTTCAAATACTATAAAGCCTGGACCTGACCAGATAATAGTTCAACTTTTAGTCGCTATGGAGCCTGGACCCGACCAGATAATAGTGTAACTTCTCAAAATACTATGAAGCTTGTATCCGACCAAATAATAGTTCAATTTTTAGATACTATGAAGCCTGGATCCGACCAGATAATAGTTTAATTTCTCAAGATACTATGAATCCTGGACCCAACCAGATGATAGTTTAACTCTTTGAGATATTGAAAAACCTAGACTCAACCAGACAAGGGTTTAATTTATTTTCCCAATAGAGTTTGCCTCTTCCCCAGCAAGTTACTGTGAAGCATAGACCCGACCAGATATCAGTTCAACTTTATCTTTTCAAGCGAGTTACTGTGAAGCCTGGACCCGACCAGATATCAGTTCAACTTTATCTTTTCAAGTGAGTTACTGTGAAGCCTGGACCCGACCAGATATCAGTTCAACTTTATCTTTTCAAGCGAGTTACTGTGAAGCCTGGACCCGACCATATATCAGTTCAACTTTATCTTTTCAAGCAAGTTATTGTGAAGCCTGGACCCGACCAGATATTAGTTCAACTTTATCTTTTCAAGCGAGTTACTGTGAAGCCTGGACCCGACCAGATATCAGTTCAACTTTATATTTTCAAGCGAGTTACTGTGAAGCTTGGACCCGACCAGATATCAGTTTAACTTTATCTTTTCAAGCGAGTTATTGTGAAGCCTGGAATCCAACCAGATAGCAATTAACTTTTTTCCCTCAAAAATTTATTGTGAAGCCTGGAATCCGACCAGATAAAAACTAATTTCAAGCAAGTTACTATGAAGCCTAGATCCGACCAGGTATCAGTTCAACTTCATTTATTCAAGCAAGTTATTATGAAGCCTGGAGTCCGACCAGATAGAAATTAACTTCATCCACCTCAGAAATATGCGAAACCTGGAATCCAGCCAGATATAAGTTTAATGTTAGTAAGTTGCTGTAAAGCTTAGATCCGACCAGATAACAGTTCAACTTCAAGCAATTTTCTGTGAAGTCTAGATTCCGAACAGATAACAGTTAATTCAGATCTTCCCCTGCAAGTCACTGCGAAGCCTGGAATACAACCAGATAGCAGTCAACTTCATTATCCCCAACAAATTTCTGCCAAGCCTGGATTTCGACCAGATAACAGCCAACTTTCGATGCTCTCCAGTCAGGAGTAATTCCCCAGTAAGAGAATTGAACAATCAAAACTCCTAAACTCTTTTCCCCAAGCAGAGATCAACACTCTCCATAGAGTCTCTTTAAACAAACCAGTATTCCCCAGTGGATTTCTCCTCAAACAACAGTTCAAGTCTCAGTCTCCCAAGGCTCCCCAGCATGTTGTCAAGGATTTATTTTTTTAGACAAAGACACGCTGCAATAAATGCATCACATTCATAAATCATAACACATACATGACAAATGCATACAACATAATCTCATTTATTTTGAGAATATCGTTGCGCTATGCATACATCTGCATGAAACTAATCTTTTTCCTTGCAGGAAAATCAACAGGCAAAAGACATCTACCATTTCAGTATAAATCAACCAAAATATTTATCTTGATACCATCCATCATCCCTCCAAATGGAATCTTTAAGGCCATTCCCAACACAGTCAACTAACATATCACCGAGTGCAAATTTCTGGGCACTTTAGTATTCAATCATCTTCCACCTTCAAGTCACGAATGGCAGGCTTGCCAATCTAACTCTTCAGGTTTAAGAAGCTTGAACAGGGGCAGTTGTTACACCCCAAAATTTTTCCCTCTTATTTTTCAAGGCCTTTCTCACAAGGATTCTCAAGGTTCAAGCTGGCACAAGAACATTTGGATTTTTCAGTACCAAGATTAAAAGGAAACTGTCAAAAAGAGAGAAAACAAATAAAATAATATCTTGACAAAATTTGGAGAAAAACAAGTGTTCTTTGATTCAGCTCCTTCGATTGGCCTTTTGGCCTCTTTCGATGCAAGTTTGGTTGGGCATGGGCCCCTGGCACGTTGGTTGGATGCACAAGGCACAAATCCCCCTGTAGTCTCCTTCGATTCCAAGGCAAAAGGATCCCTTTTAGAATCCTTAGATTTGCACTTTTTGCCTCTTATATGCCTCTTTCAAATCTGGACATTTTGGCCTCCTACATGTACCTTTCATTTGGGCATGTGGTTCTTTCAGTACAAGCTACTGGTCACACCTTTGGTTTGGGCATGTTGGTTCCCTTCATGCAAGTTTCGTTCGAACATAGATCTTTTGCATTTTGGCATGAAGTCACAAGGCAAAAAGTCTCATGTAGCCTCCTTTGTTTCCAAGACAAAAGGCCTCCTTTTGGCATCCTTCGATTGCACATTTAAACTTCCTGCATGCATCTACCATTTGGCTTTGTTTTCTCCTTCGAATGAAAGTTGGGGTTAAGTACTTCATTTGGGCAGGAAATCTCCTTCGATGCAAGTTTAACCCATAAGCTTAGTTTGGGCATTTTGCTCCCTTCGAAGTAGTCTTCTATAGTACATTTCTAGAACTCTTTGACACAAGTGGAAAATAGGATTTTGAAAGAACACTGATCAAATATTTGGGCCATGCTACATGATCTTACTTTGTAGGCCTTAATGCTTGTATTTCACTCCATAATTAATTGCTTACATTTTAGATTAAGCTATTGTCCAGGTGATTAAGCCTTTGTCCAGAAGTTTCTTTTATGAAAGTGAACTTGCTAGTACAAATCCTGTCTCAAGCCCATGCTTTGCCTAAATCCTATTTGTACTTCACCATAAGTCAGGGAAGTCGGCCCCTTTTAACCAACAACTTTAATACTTCACCTTGGGATCTTGGAAAATCTGTCATAGCTTAACATTCACGTTTCATCCAAGCCACATCTTTGTCCAAACTCCCAAACCTTTTCTCTATAAATAGAGAAACCATTGATAAAGAAAGGGTCCTGATTTTTGCTAGAGAGAAAAATCATAGAAATCCTCCAGCATCCAAACCCTCCAATATTCTCAAACTCTCCAACATTCTCAAACCTTCAAAACTCTAAGACCCTTTTTTTTCTCTCACAAAAAACCCTCAGTAGTATACATTTCAATTCACTTCCCTTAAATTGTAGCATAATAACCTTCAATTCACTCATCACCATCATATACTCTCTTTCGATTCAGTGACTGCCCAAACCAAGCAGTAACTGAACTAGCTTCAGGAAGATTACAGCGAAGCTCCCTCCACCACTAAGGAAGTCACCTACAGCTCTTTCGATTAAGCACTCCAAGAGGTAAGTTCTCTCTAAACTTGGAACTCTTTCATTTAAATATCATGTGTACATGTCAATAAAGAAAAATGTAGATATTTCTAGAACATGTGTTAGATTTCGATTCTGACTGCCCATATGCTGAAAAATCAACCTTAATTAGTTATGCTTTGGACTTTGAGACCCTTTGGTTTTTGTGATGACCCATGGACTTTAGTTATGTCTGGATGTTAGATTTTAAGAATTTAAGACAGGTTTGTTATACCCTTCGATTGGCTAGTTGCATAAGCCTTTCGAATCACAATCTGAGGGCCTAATATGCTTACAAGAAGTCAGCAAGGAGCATGTCGCAAAGCCAGAACCTTGTTGTTTCCAGGCCTCAGACGAAAGCCATAACCTTGTTGTTTCCAGGCCCAGACGAAAGGCGTGCCCACACTGATTCCAACCCCCAGTCGAAGGAGACAGAAAGGCAAATTAGAGGGCATGACCCACACCCCAGATCGAAAGAAGCCAGGAAGAGCAGAATCGAAGGATGTTGCTGCCTGGATCGAAAGGACTTATTTTACCTTTTTTTATTTTGTTTTGTCTTTACATTTTCTCGCTATTCAATATGGTTGTAATAGTGTAGGATTTATTTTCTGTATTTTTATTGCTTTTGTAAAAATGCTAGTAAAACAGGGTAAGTATGGCAAGTAAAACCAACAAGTAGACAACCCAAAAATCAAAGACAAAATGCATGCAAATCAAACACACTATTCACGCATGCATCCCTAGGATAATTCCACTTGTTGCCTTATAAAAATGGTCATGTTATGCATGTGAGACGTCTTAGCAAAAATAATCAAAATACAAGATCATAGTCCCTCAGTGACGCTTCAAATGTTGCCTTACAAATGATCTTAGTCCCTCAAGAGAAATGCTAAGATATCTCACAACATTGTTATCATGACTATATGATGACCCACGGCCGTCCCTTCACATCTAAAGATAAAGCTTCTTATCAATCAATGGTAATATAGTAACATCTAAGGGAGGAGGAGAAGAACAAAGACTTTTGAGTAGTTAGAAACGTTCTTAGTTGCTTGCTCATTTTCAAAACAAACATATTTTCCAAACACACACTAAACACTTTCAAAACATGAAATATTTTCAAAAGTCCAACACTTTGTATACATTCTTATAAAGACAAGAATACTTACAAACTTTGCCTAAACGAAGGCGCTTTTCACAAACACTTTCAAAAAACCACCACAAAAGCATACTTTCAAACTAAAGTAATGATCTAGCAAGCAACTAAGAGCCCATAGATAACTATGGATGAAAAGGGTGCTAACACCTTCCCTTTTCATAATCTACCCCGCGAACTCAAGAAAATAATCTCAAAGGTCTTTCCTGTTCTTTTCACCCTTTCCTTTATTGGATAAAAGAAAAGTCGGTGGCGACTCTTGCTATCTGCAACAATTGCAATCAAACGAAAAACATCCCAAGTCAGTTCTCCCACCGTGTTACACGAGCCTCGGAAATAAAATTAGCCTCTAGGAGGTCTTTTACAACATTTTCAGCAGCCTATGCTTTCTCAGGAGACTGCCTATGTATATGTTGTACTATTTCCCCAGTGGTTGGATCAATGGCCAAATGGTGACAAGTGACCTCGGGGTCGAGTCTGGGCATCTATGCGGCGCTCCATGCAAACAAGTCTACATTCTCCCTCAAGCAAGCTTTAATTTGCTTCCTCGCCAGGTCGGGGAGTCCGGTGCCGATCTTCACGCCTTTGTGAGGGTCTTCACCAAGGGGGACGAACTCAAAGTGTTCGTCCAGGATTTGTTCAGAGGAGTTCCTATTCGCTGTTGGGTGATTTATCCTTATCAAAGCGAGTGTCCAACGAGATGGAGTCGACCTTGGGTGGAGCTCTTTGTTCTTTTGTCTTGACAGGCAGTGGCTCAAGTCGAGTAGCAACTCTCTTAGCAGGTCGTGCCCCAGTGTCGATCATGCTCTGTCCCTTTGAAGTTGCGTTGAAACATCTTCGGGTAGTTGAGAGGTCACAGTGGATGGTGGTGACGTATCCCCTCCTCGTATAGAATTTCATATTTAGATGCACGGTGGAGGGGACAACGGTCAATTCGGCTAGTGTTGGTCTCCCTAGAATGCAATTGTAGAGAGACGGGCAGTCGATGACCAGAAATCACACCTTGACCTGTTGGGCGATGGTTTCCTCCCCGAAGGTGACGAAGAGCTCCACATACCCCCATGGTTTGGAGGTCAAGCCATTGTAGCCCTGCAGGTCGGACCCCACGTATGGTAAAAGATGGGTGTCGTCGAGCTGTAGGGTTCGGAAGACATGGATATACATAACATCGACGGAACTCACTTTGTTGACTAAGACGCGGTGAATGTAGAAATTAGACACCCTTGCCCTAACCAGAAGAGGGATGCTTGAATTAGGGGCCCCTCTGGGTAACTCTTCGAGGTAGAATGTGATCAACTCTGATATGCCCTTAACCTTCTCGAATGTTACCGCTTTAGTCGGGGCTGCATCGACCAGCTCGTTAAGCTTCCTCTTTGCAAAGTTTATATATATATATGTCATTGAACCCCCCGCCAGTTATAACCATGGTGGAGGGGAATCTTTCCCAGCTACTGTGCATGGATAGAGGTTCTTCTTCGTGTCTGTCGGGGACATAGAAGTCATACGGCCTTATAACAGAGAAGGCTATTTGGATTAGGGATGTTTCATCTGATGGTCGGGTGTCTTCCTCGACCTCTCTTGTTTCGCGGGCATCCCGGTGAGGGGTGTCATTGCAGCGATATTTCCCGAGCCTGCCACCCTTGATGAGGGTTTCAATGGCATCTTTGAGATGGACGCAGTCTTCAGTTAGATGCCCGTGGCTCCGGTGGTACTGACAGTATTTGCTCCTGTCAGCCCTGTGCTTTACAGGGGCAGAGTGAGGAAGTTTGACGCTGTTGTCCTTGAAGTCGGTATTAGCATACTGCGCCAAGATACGCTCGTGGGAAGCTGTTAGTGGAGTGTATTCGGTGAATCGGCCTGCGGGCTCCCTGTGCTCGCGGGGATCCCGTGGTTTGTCATCCCTCCTCTTCTCGCCTGTTCGTCGAGGAGGGGTTGTGTCTTGGTGTCACGGGGCATTGGTTGGTCCGCGGTTCCTTGGGTCACGGGCTTTGTTGGTGTCTTCCTTCTCCTCGTAGTCCATGTAGGCCCTAGCCTTTTCGAGGAGAGCATCGAATGTCCGGGGTGGTTCGATGCTAACGACCTTCCTGAACATCATGCCCGGGAGGAGTCCCCTCTTGAGCAGGTATCTCTTTATGTGATCGGTGCATGGGACCTGAATGGCCTCATGGTTGGACCGATCAATAAACCCCCTGAGGGTTTCTTCACTTTTATCGACGATAGCCTCAAGGGCAACCTCAGTCTTTGGATGTCGAAGAAAGGCTGTGAATGAGCCAATGAACTGGTTTTTTAAGTTTCTCCAGGAGGTGATTAACCCCGGGGCGAGGTTCTTGTACCAGTCCATCGCAGTCTTTCTCAAGGTCGTGGGGAACAACCGGCATTTTTCGACATTATGATAATGTAGCATTGCCTCGAACTTGTTGATATGGTCGAATGGACCGCAATTCCGTCGTACTCCTTCAGTTTGGGAGGTTTCTCCATCCCCGTGGAAATGGGTGCCTCCATTATTTCCTGGGATAGGGGACCGCGGGGGTCGTCTTCGTCGCTTCTGTCTGGAGATCAAGAAGATGACCTGTTGTAGTGGCGTTCGTGATGGCGGCCCTGGTCACAGGGAGGATCCCTCAGCGGGGGTCGTGGTTCTTCATTTCCCATGCTTCTGTTTCCAGGGGTTTTCATTATTGGAGTTGGGGGATGTGATCATGTCTCCCTATATGAATAGGTTGATTCCTCTCCAACTCGGGGCGACACCCGATTCGCCGGGGAGAGGGGCTTCGTGAGGTATCCCGTCTGCATCTCTGCGGGGGAGATTGGGGATGTTCCTCTATCTGATGGGGAGGAGGAGAGTCAAGTCTCCTGTGTCTTATAGGGGCTCTTTGGGAATCTTCAAGCACCCTTAATCTCTCACCCTGCGAGAAGATTAAGTAATTTGTTTGATTAATAGCGGCAAACAGAGCCTTGGTCGTGGCATCAGCGCCCGCAGGGACGGGGACCTCCTGGAAAGTGTTTGGCTGATAGTTCTGGGGAGAAGGTTGATCATCTTCGGGTCGTCGGGACAGGGAAGACGAGGAGGCAGTCCGTCCGTCCCTGTAGTTATGCAAAGTGACGAGCATTTCGATGGTGTGGCTGACATTGTTATTACCAACGTTGTTGCCGTCGTTGCCATCATTGTTGTTGTCGGCGTTGTTGTCGCTGACGCTGTTGTTGTACCCCAAATTTGTCCTGCCTTTATAATCATATTTTCAAGATTAAAAGTGGAAGAGAAATATTTTGATTAAGGATGGTACAATAATATTTGATGGCCCGTTTTTAAGAATCTAAGTCAACAGAGGGGTGTGTCTTAATTCAAGGGAGTGAGGCTTTCTAAATTAGAAAGACCCATATACCCATAGACCCATTTGTGAAGCATGTTAGCTAATGGTCCATGAGATTAGAATATTGGAAACTGGTGCAAAAGGGAAATTAAGTTATTAATTATATAAGGCCCAATTAAGTTGCTTTGTCTGTTTTATAAAGAAAGGGGGTGAAATTTCAATCAAAAGCCCATTAGAATTCAGTTGGCCCATTTTTATTTTTATCATTGAAAAGCAAAGGGTGGGGTAAGATTAGAAGTTGCAGCCCCATTAAGGTTTTTAAAACTAGCCCATTTGTCATTTTTTTATTAGTGTTGTTTTAGTTTAGAAAGAAAAAACATTATTATTATTAAAAAAATCTGTTATTATTGTTTTACTAAAAACCTTCCTTTACAAATTAGTAAGAGATTTAGTTTTATTATTTATTATTAAAATATTTGGTAAACTGATTTATTAGATATTATATAATATATTAAGAGTTTTTGTTTTGAAAAAAATCGGTTGGATCAAATTTTTAAAAAAAAGAAGAGAGAGCTTAGGCCCAATTTACGTCAAAATAGTAGTGATGTATGCAGTAGCCCAAAAGAGACAGGCCCAATCGGTGTTAAGGTTTAGAAACATTGTTTTTCGCAATGGGAAAAAATAGAATTTGCGCTTGGATAGTACAAGGCACAAAAAACCATTTTTGTACATATTTGTTTGGAAAATTACAACACAAACTCAAGTTGTTAACAACTACTGTGCAAATCCGAGCCAGAATAAGCGCATATTTTATGACATTAACAACTACTATATCGATTTAAAAAAAAAAATAATAACCAAATTAAATCTTGGTTTTTTACAGAAACAAAATCAAATAAAATGAATACATAATCAAATTTCTTATTACAAATCCAATCTAAAAAAATACAGAATCGACATTTACAAACCGAATCTCAGAAACAGAGTAATATACAAAACCAAATCCAGTCGAATACAATTTCGAATCAATTAGAATGAGAATAAAATCCCTAAAATCCCTAATTTAAGCCCTAAAACAATTTATAACGACTTTTCCTAATCTACAAACCTAGCTCTATAAATACTGAAATAAAAAATACAGAGAAAAAAATTCGGTGACGAACACAAAGAAGAACGAAGAACAAACCCACTTGCCATTGAAGATTGAAAAAGGAGGAGATTAGGGTTTCAATATATGAAACTCTAATCGCGTAACCGCGCCGCCGCTGAGCTTCCAGACTCCATCGTAGCATCCGCTACCATCACCTCCGAGCGCCATCGGACTTACGAACAAGAAGAAGCAAGGGAAATTAGAACCAATCCGATAAACGCTCGAAATCAGAAAACAAAATCGCACGAAGGGTAAACGAACTCGATTCTTCTTTTTTATTGTTCTTGTATTGTTTGTGGGTTTATTGGGTAGGTTCGTGATATGAGAGGTTTGGGGTGGTACAGAACGAAAGAGAGAGAGAGAGGACGAGGGAGTTATGCTTGAAACGAAAATGAAATGAATATTGTAAAACTAATAAATCTTATATTCTGAATCAATTATATGCACGCGCGCCCATAATAGGTTATCGGGCACCTTTTAATCCATCCCTTAGATCTGTATCGGACGGTCGTATGGCCAAGTCCATCATACATTCCATGCACCCTCACAACATACGAGCACTCAGGCCTTCCCCATAACGCGTTTGGGCCTAGCCCATTCAGTCCTTCAACGCACCCCCTTTTTTGCTTACCAGTTACAAAAATGCACCCCCAGGCCAACTGGGCCAAAATTCAATATCTGAATTCAGGCCCTCACTATTCACGCCCCTATCTTTTTACTGCCTAACTCAGAATACACCCCCTGGAAATATTTAATTTTCTGGTTTTTAAATGTTTTTACTTCTTTCTTTTTTATTACTATTATTATTTCTTTCTTTTATTTATAATAATAATTATTTTTAGTATTTTATTTTATTTTACTAAACTATTATTATTATTATTATTATTATTATTATTATTATTATTATTTATTATATTTAAATAATTATTTTATTCAAAAACTCATGCGTATATTATTATTATTGCATTAAGATTTTAAATCATGTATTAATTAAGAATTTTTGCAACCAATATGATTAAAATATACTTAACAAATATCAAATTTTCTTTTCGCAATAAACTAATCTATACAAATAATTTTTGCTGAAGGGTTCCAAATATATTTTGGCTAATCGTGCATTTAGTCCAAACTTTTGCTATCTCTACACCCGTCAAAATTCAAGGTAATTCAAAATACTTTTGAAACCCCTAAAAAACACAAACCCATACGAACTACGAATTGGGACTTTGATTCCTCATAAGAGGATACGTAGGCATACAACTAAAATTGTGGCGAGTTCCCCTATTAAAAAATTAAAACCCCTTTGCACTTAATTGTTTTACCTAAAACCTAAACCTAAATCTAGTATCCTTAAGAATAAGGTAGATGAAAGGTGCCTAACACCTTCCTTTCGTCTAAAGAAGTTCGAAACTTAGAATCTCTGTTTTTCGAATTAGGGTTTCCTATTAGATGTCCTTCCTTAGGATAAAAACTAGTAGTGGCGACTCTGATTTTAAATCTTGTTGCAACAGCTGGCGACTCTGCTGGTGAATTCACCCTAGGTTTAGAAGTCTTTCCCTTGGGTTTTAGGTTTATTTTGGGTTTTTATTTTCTTTATTTATTTATTGCATTTATTTATTCTTGTCTATTTTTTATCATTACATGTTTACTGTGTGGTGGGATTTTTATTTTCAAAAAAATATATACTTTAAACAACCCTTAGAAAGAAGGTTTTTCTATTAGCTTAGGGGGTACATCATCCCCGCGAGTTTATGTGACAAATTCTCCTAGAGTCGGTAGAATTCTGCAAAAGGAATACTTATCGAGAGATATCCTCTTGACGAGTAGGACTTTGGAATGCCGCCCATGACTCTTTGTATAACCCTAACCAAAATCTCATGATGAGACCTTTCACGACTTTGAGACGAAAGTCTCGGTCTGTAAAGAGGCTCCACCTAAGGGAGGCCTTGTGCTTTTTCCCTCTGGTGTTATTCATGATATCCTTAAGGAAGCCACCTTTTGGGAGGGTAGACTAACCGTAGGTCAAAACTAAGAGCCTACCTTATAAGGGTACCTGTCACAAAATCCCGTCACTAAACCCTGCATCTATGCATTCATACATTTCGCATATATTCATCATCTGTTTCTTTTTATTTGTCTTATTCACAGGGTAAAAAACAAAAAGCAATAAAATCAAGATTTTGGTGATTATCTTTGAAAATGGATACCAAAGGGAAACAACTTGTCCGCGTCAATGCCCTCAAGCCAGACATATCTGAAATCAAAGCCATAAAAGGGAAATTATCCGAAAGAGCTTTGAAGATGTACACTCGCTGTTATGGGGATACCCTTGACTTGACCAGAGTAGAGGTCCAAACAGATGTTGTTTCTGCCCTTATTCAGTTCTACGACCCTCCGCTGAGATGCTTCACCTTCCAAGACTTCCAACTAGCACCGGCTCTGGAAGAATTTGACAGAATTCTGAACTTTTCTAAAGAGAAGGCCTATGTAGGTATCGGGCAAACTATTGAAGTCAAAGTCTCGGCAAAGGGCTTAGGGATCCCTTATTATGAGATAGTTCAAAATTACCGAAGAAAAAGTACAATACAAGGAATCAAGAGAACATACCTAGAAGATAAGGAACTTGAGTTTTCTAATTATAAAGAATGGGAGCCTTGCGTCGATTGTTTAGGATTGCTTGTGTTTGGTGTAATTTTATTTCCATGGACTATAGACTATATTGACCCTGCGGCCATTAGCATATTTTGGGGTGCGAAAGTTTTCAATACGGATCCAACTCCCGCTCTACTTGCTGACATTTATTACACCTTGCATACAATGTACAAAAAGATAAAAGGAACTTTAAATTATTGTATTCCACTTTTGTACACTTGGTTCATGACCCATCTTTATAAAGAAGACTACCTGATTCCTAACTTGACCAAACGCGAGTGGCCTCAGAAATTAAGGTCTCTCACTGCAAACTCGGTATTATGGTATGCAAGGAAGCTGGATATTGGGGATACTACTTATAGCTGCAGAGACTTTCCTAATGTTCCATTGATCAGATCTCAAGGCTGTATTAATTGCAACCCTACCTTGGCCCTACGACAGTTAGGGTATCCTTTGGAAGACAAACCTTCAGACGAGCAACTCCAAACATTAATCATCCACGACATGGATATAAATGACCAAGGGTCGCTCAACAAGGTCATCCGGGTTTAGAATAAGGTTAATAAAAGGAAAGCTGAAAGAAAGAATGCCATAGCAAGAGAACCCTACACTAGATGGGTTCGATATAGGGTACAAATTATCAAGCTGCCATTTGATATAGATCCAGAGTATAAGTCAGAGGTCCCAGAGGTCACGCCTATATCCTTGGAAGAAATCGACGATCTGAAAAATTCCCTAAAGCAAGCTCGGAGGGAAAAAGAAGAACTAGAACTCAACCTCCTCAATATGACCAAAGAAAAGAAGCATATGCAACTCATAATTGAGTCAAAGGACCAACGGATTGAGAGAGATCAAAAGGCATTGGAAAAGGAGAGTCTCAAATGGAAGCATACAACTGAAGGACTTTTGAGTGTGACTTTTAATCTAGATTCTCACAACCAAAGGTTAGAAGATGCTGCTACTGAAATCGGGAGGTTAACCAGATGGTACGAAAAGGCAACACATGACAAGAAAGTGCTAGAGGAAGACCTAAGAGCTCAGACCCATAGTTTGGCGCAAGCTTCCTTAGATAAAGAAGAGCAAATAAAGTACCTCACACCGGACTTCAAGACAACCAAGAATCAGAGATCAAGGAACGCCTTGAGAGGATGAAGGAAGAAAGACTCCTGATTTAGAGAACTGAAGAATGTGAGCACATGTGCCTAGAGCTAGAAGGCCTCCAAAAAGATTTCCTTATCCAACTGAGACTTTATACAAAAGTAAGGGCTGAAAAGATGTATTGGGAAGAGCAGTATACAAAGATCGCCCAAGCAGGGAGAGATAACTATAAGATAATCCCACATCTTTATCAAGAGTATCAGTATTACAAGGACAAACATGAGACTCGCTTTCCTAGCCAAAAATATCATTGAGGATATCCCTAGAAGTTTGAGAGACGCAGAAAGTGTAGTGGTTCCTCTTCCAAAGGACGTTGAAGATTTTCTCAAGCTTTGCCGAGAAATCGTTGATGGTTTCAGAGTAGACATCCGCAAGCGCACCTAGCAAACTTATTTCCCTTTGTTTATTTTCATGAAAACAAGTTTTGAGTTAATTTTGTAATATTTTTCAATATTTGGATTATGTTACTTTCAATAAAGGCATTTTGTTTCCGTATCTCGTTTGCGTATCTATTTTTAAGATATTCACCAAATAAAAAAGATAAAAAAAGGCAAAGAAGATAAATATATACCCCAAGTGAATAAGGCATTTAAAAGAAGAAACATTTACATGATCATGCATAATCATACGCATGCATTCGCAAACACTTGCATTTCATACCAAAGCTCATTATTTTTCAAAATATCTCCAGTTAAACCATTGGTAGAAGAAGATCACCACCTTCTTGGCCTCTATATCAAACAAGGGCCTACAAACAAAAAGCAATGGAACAAATAAAGGAGAATCAGGTTGCATTCAAGGAAGATCTCGACCAGGTCAAAGTTGATGTGAGTTTAATGAAAGGAGATCTGAGTCAAGTTCTCCTAGCTTTGAAGAACATCATTGACAGACAAGATCAGATTCCCAGGGTAGCTTTCGAGGAAGTAGCCCAAACGATTGGTGCATCAAGCAGTCACTAACTAAGAAAGGATCCAGAAGTAGGACCCCAAAATTCCGTCATGGCCCAACAAGAGACAAGAGAAGTTGAGACTGAAGGGTTTGTCCCACCGCCATCAAAAGCAGAGGCATCTCATACCCTACAAATTCCGATCAACAATGCAGACAACTACTTGGACCTGCAATATGGAGACCACGACCTAGAGGATGTCAATCAGGCACCCTTAAAGACGACTGGTACTCGTGCTATTGATAATCCACTGGTGATGAATCAATATAAGGCTCTGGAAGAAAGGATAAAAGTTGTGGAGGGTTTTGATGCCTTCGAAGTAGATGTTCTCGAAATAGGCCTAGTTCTTGATGTGGTAATTCCGCCGAAGTTCAAAGTGCTTGGATTTGGAAAATACAAAGGGGTCACTTGTCCAAGAAATCATATGCGCATGTATTGCAGGAAGATGCATGCCCATGCCCATGATCAGAAGCTGATGATTCACTACTTTCAAGATAGCTTAAGCGGGGCATCTCTAGATTGGTATATGCAGTTGGAACGAGCTCACATTCGAACATGGGAAGATATTTCTAATTCTTTCTTAAAGTATTACAAATATAACCTGGACATGGAGCCTACCCACATGAAACTCCAGAACTTATCCTAGAAGAAAGAAGAGTCTTTCAAAGAGTACGCTCAGAGATGGAGAGAGATGGCATCCAGTGTGCAACCACCGCTGTTGGAAAAGGAGTTAGTAGATGTGTTCATGGGAACCTTGCAAGGGTTATATTATGAGAAGATGGTAGGAAGTATCTCTTCAGGATTCTCAGATTTATTGACTATCGAAGAAAGAATTGAGACTGGAATAAAGTGTGGGAAAATACCAGGGGGACCATAAAATTCCCCCTATAATTCAAAAGGACATGCTCTGAACTTCCCAAAAAGAAAAGAGGGAGAAATTAATGTTGTAGCCTCACAACAAAGGGCACAACAACCATTAATGATCCCACAAGGACAACAACAAGGCAGATTTGAAAGGCCGCAAAGAAATTTTGATCCGCTCCCCATGCCACCCAGCCAGCTATTACAACACTTGGTCAAGGCATCCTTGGTGGAACCAATACCTCTAGCTCCTCCAGTCGGGCACTCCCGCAAAAGTACAATGCTGATGCCAGATGCGAATATCATGCTAATTCTCCTAGACACACCATAGAAGAATGTTGGGCATTCAAGCACAAGGTTCAAGATTTGTCAGAATCTCAAGACATCACTTTTGAGAAACCTAACATCAAATCAAACCCTATGCCTCCGCATGGGGGACCGACAATAAATGCAATCGAGATAGTCACCGACTTTGGGGCAATCGGGCAGGCAAAGGCCCCGGTAAACTTGTTGAAGGAATATCTATTGGAATATGGGTTCCTGCTGGAGCATAATGAAGCCTTCGAAAGAATTCTGCAGAAGCTAGTGGACTAGGGGATAGTCCAATTCGGACCATACCCTGAAGAAAAATACATAGCTACAATTGAAGGGAAGAAGCCATTGGTAATCCCTTGCCAAGGCTCAAATCTTAACAAAAAGACTCTGGTGATCCCATGGGAAGAATCGGAAGAAACCCCAGGGATAGCAACATCAAAGAAGACCTTGCAAATATCATCAGCTCCAAAGGCCACAATGGTAATTAAGAGACCGTCACCTATCCCTTATGAAAGTAACAAAATCGTACCTTGGAGTTATGATTCAGTCGTGTACATCAATGGAGTGAAACAAGAAGATGGGACATCATCAAGTCAAGGACCTGCAATTTCAAATATAGCAAGGACAGGAAGCATGACCCGTAGTGGTCGAGTATTCGGATCTGAACCCCTGAAGAAGATTGATAAGACAACAAAGAATAAAAATGAGATGTCAATAAAAGATAAAGGAAAAGCAGTGGTAGAAACAAGTCAAGAGAAAGAACCTCCTAGCAAAAACTTCACTGACCAAGAGGCGGAGGAATTCCTGAAAATCATTAAAAGTGACTATAGGGTGGTGGACCAGCTTCACCAAACCTCGGCTAACAATTCCATACTCTCGTTGCTCATCAATTTTGAAGCACACCGAGACTCTTTAATGAAGGTACTAAGTTCATCCCATGTTGCAGAGGAGATTACCGTGAATCAATTTGACAATGTTGTAGCAAACCTAACATCCGGATCATACCTGGGTTTTAGTAATAATGAATTTCCACCACAAGGACGAGCTCACAACAAGGCACTACATATCTCCATTCAGATAGGTACTACCAGCCTATCTAGAGTACTCACCGATACTGGCTCTACCCTAAACATGTTACCAAAATCAAGTCTGATGAAGTTAACATTAGATGACATCGTGATAAGGCCAATCTCTACAATAGTGAAAGCATTTGACGGTTCTCAAAGCTCGGTATTGGGAGAGGTGGGCCTTCCAGTTAAAAGTGGGCCACATATCTTCTATATCACTTTCCAAGTCATGGATATAGAGCTGATGTACACTTGCTTACTGGGGAGACCTTGGATTCATGCAGCAGGGGCAGTCACTTCGACCTTACATCAAAAGTTGAAGTTCTTAGTGGAAGGGAAATTTATCATAATCGATGGTGAGGATGATATCTTTGTAAGTTACATCGAATCGTAGAGATATATTAATGCCGATGAAGATTGTATAGCCACCTCATTCCAAGTCCTGAAAGTTGCTTCAATGGTGACTTTACCAGTCGAGAAAAATAATAAGCCTAAGGTAACCTCGTGGAGATATTTGCAAACAACAATGGAAGGTGGTGCCTCGAAAGGTTGGGGAAAGCTCCCAAAAATCCCCGAGAAGAAGAATCGCTTTGGTTTAGGCTATGAACCATCAAAAGCTACGCTGAAGGGTAAAGCACGATTTCCTCCAATCCAAGAGACCTTTGTCAACAAGGGAATAGAGCATGGCGGACATGTGGCGATGATATCTAACAAAGTCAACACAAAAAGGGCAACTGACTTCATCCGAGAATGCGCCCGAAGAGAAGAACTCAAAAGATGGACTGTCGTGGAGATTCCCGAGATCTTTTTCTTTACTGAGTAATTTTTCTTGTTTTGAAAGAACCCATGTCAAGCCCGAGGCATATGGGTTGCTTGTAAGGGTCCCCCCATTTTGTTTCAGACAATATTTACAATTAATAAAAGTTATATTTTGTTTTCAATTAAGATCCTTGTCTTTCTCTTGCATTTGTCTCTTAAATTTAAAAAAATGGCAATACTTTCTCTTTATATGTATTTTCAAAACTCATATACTAAAATCTACACTAAAACATGACAAATGTGCAGATCCATGCCCAAAACCATCGATAATGTTACTGTTGCAATCCGATATAATTTCGATACTCCTATCAACCAAGCTGAAGAGGAAGGTGATGAAGATCTTGAACTTTCTGAAGAAATGGCGAGGGGAATAGAGCAAAAGGCTGACAACATACAACCGTATCAAGAGGCTATTGAGACCATAAATATAGGCACAGAGGAAGATCCGAAAGAAATCAAGCTAGGGGAAATATTAGAACAGAGCGTCAAAGAAAGGCTGATCAAACTATTGCATGAGTACATGGATATATTCGCTTGGTCCTATAGGGACATGCCAGGGTTAGATACAGAAATTGTGGTGCACATACTACCTCTCAAAGAAGGTTGTTCTCCAGTTAAGCAAAAACTTAGAAGAACTTGTCCAGATATGTCTAGCAAGATTAGAGAAGAGGTTCTTAAATAGTTCGACGCAGGGTTCTTAGCAGTGGTAGATTATCTGCTATGGATAGCTAACATTGTGCCAGTAACCAAGAAAGATGGTAAGGTAAGCATGTGTGTAGATTATCAATATCTGAACAAAGCAAGTCCCAAAGATGACTTCCTGTTACCTCACATATATGTTTTGGTAGAAAATACGGCTCAAGCATCAGTGCTCTCGTTCATGGATGGTTTCTCGGGCTACAATAAAATCAAAATGGCACCCGAAGACATGGAAAAGACCACTTTCATGACACCTTGGGGAAGCTTCTGCTACATAGTAATGCCATTCAGTCTCAAAAATGCAGGGGCAACTTATTAAAGGGCTATGGTCACACTATTCCATGATATGATTCACAAAGAGGTTAAAGTGTACGTAGATGATATGATCGCCAAATCCCACACGGAGGAGGAACACATCATACATTTACAAAAGTTATTCGAGCAGTTGCGCAAGTTCAGACTGAGATTGAATATGAATAAATGTACATTTGGCGTCAGCTCAGGCAAGTTGTTGGGTTTCATTGTAAGTCAACATGGTATCGAGGTAGACCCTGATAAGATAAAAGCCATACAAGAAATGCCAACACTGAGGATAGAAAAAGAGGTTTGTGGTTTCTTAGGGCGATTGAATTACATCTCAAGGTTCATATCGCATCTAACAGCCACGTGTGAGCCTATATTCAAATTATTGTGAACAGATCAAACGGTAGTATGGAATAATGATTTCCAAATAACCTTTGAGACAATAAAGAAGTATTTACAAGAACTATCGATCTTAATTCTACCAGTCCCTGGAAGACCACTCATCATGAATCTGACAGTACTCGAAGGATCAATGGGTTGTGTTTTAGGACGGCAAGACGAAACAGGATGAAAAGAGCATGCAATTTACTACCTCAGTAAGAAATTTACTGACTGCGAAGCCAGGTATTTGCTCCTCGAGAAAAATTGTTGTGCATTGGCTTGGGATACTAAGAGGTTGAGGCAATATATGTTAACCCACACCACATCGTTAATAGCAAGAATGAATCCTTTAAAATATGTGTTCGAAAAACTGGCTCTTATAGGAAGAATCGCCCGATGGCAGATGCTACTATCAGAATACAACATCCAATATGTCACTCAAAAGGCCATCAAGGGTGGTATACTAGCTGATCATCTAGCTCACCAACCGCTGCCAGCGTATCAACCTATGAAGTTCGACTTTCCAGAAGAAGATGTCATGGTTATAGGTGACTATGAAATACCAGGACCTAACAAAGGACCAAAACCAGGGGAGCGTTGGACACTCATGTTCGACGGGGCTTCAAATGCACTGGGGCACGGTGTTGGCTCCTAAATTCGACACCTTTATTTTGTTGATGTCAGCCATTAAAGCTGAAGGATGTTTTCGACTGGCTAAGTCTGTCGAAATGCCCATCGAAAGATGGCAAAGTACTTAGAAGATTTCTTCCAAGGGAGAAGTTGGTTGCCTTCGACGTCGAAGGAGTTTCTCGTCGAAGATGTATCTCGACGAAAGTGTTCGATGGTTCAGAGTGGAGCAGTTTGAAGTTCAAGCTTTTGGAGGGAAAACGGTTTCCAGCAGTTACCACGTGCAAACGTGCAAGGATCTGGAGCGTCGAACGTGGAGAACGTGCCAAGTGGATTGATCTCGAAGCAGTGTAACTGCCCGACGGTTACTTGGGATGTTTTAGTATAAATAGTAGTAGTCATGTAAGTTCTCGCGTGTGTTCACAATTCTATACAAAGTCACTCATATAGATTCGAGTACCCAGCGTGTGAGAAAGAATTGTTGAGAAATGTATGTGTGAAACACCAATTTTATTAATCAAAGTCATTTACTTTTCCAGAAATTTACTTGCTTTCCTCTTTACATTCCTGTCGAAGCCTTTTACTTTAAGCCTTGTTTATTTTACCAAGTCCTTTCTTCATGCAATTTACTTGAAACCTCTTTATTTCATTTAAAGCCTCTTTATTTAAAGCCTTATCCAATTTAATCAAAACTTCAAAATCAACCTATGTCCTAGGATCAATCTGATCGATCCTGCGAGTAACCAAATAAGTAACCATTTGGAGGATCAGCGGTTGTTTACCAAAACCCAAGGTAAACAAATTGGCACACCTGGTGGGACTGTGTGTTGATTGTTGAAAATAATCTCATCTTTTCGAGTTGTATGTTATTGAGAAGTGGTAGAATATACACTAACGATAACAATACTGCCAGAAGAAGGGAAGAGATGGCGAATCCGCCAAACAATAACGAAATCCCACAAACGAATGTGGGAGCAACGGTTAGTACGACCGTAAGTGAAGCGACAAATGTTGGTTCGACACCAGCAGTATCGGTCACAACCACGGGGCCAATACCTTCGTTAACAGGCCCCAGGATGCCTTTGGGAACTCCCCCACCAAGGGGAAATTTAGGCACAAGGCCTTTGGTTCCCCCAGGATTTATTCCATTCTATGGTATGCCAACTTCTGAAGTGGCAAGCCTGACGAATGCTGCGTCCACTTTTTCAGACCCTTTAGTGAGTGCCTCTTCGCCACTCCAAGGCTCTGGAGTAGGCATGGCGAATAGAAATAGGACCCAACTCTTAGGAGGAACGTCCCAAGTAGCCCATGGCCTTACAAATGCCTCGACAGCAGTCTTGAGGCAACAAATGGACGAAAGCAACCATGATATGGTGAAAATGTTGGCACAAACTTTGAGTACAGTGCTAAACCCTCTAATACAAAACACTACTCAATCGAATCAGCAAATGACAGCGCAAATGACGCGCTTGGCTGATTTCTTTGGAGTACCCCAACCGATTCGACAGCCCCAAAGGGCGCAAATAAGGGGAAACCAGGGGATATTTTTAGAGGAAGAAACCACCATTAACCAGGCTCAACAGCCTGTCGAAGAAAACCTTAGGGCACGATTGGAACAACCTGTCGAGGAACCTAGGGTAATAACCCCAGAGGTAAGGTTAGTTAACAGAAACCAAAATGCTGACGAAGTGGTTCAGCATATCCAATACCAAAACATGGGTTTGGAAAACAATCTGGCAACCATGATTGAAAGGATCATGACTCAGAATGGGATGAACATGGGCTTTCGAAGGCCCAACTTTACATCTCCATTGTCGGAATACGTGTTACAAACGGACTTACCTCCTAGATGCAAAGTCCCCAAATTTACTAAGTTCTCTGGGGACACGACGGAATCTACTGTCGAGCATGTGGCGAGATATTTGATCGAAGCGGGTGACATTTCGAATAACGAAAACCTAAGGATCAAGTACTTCCCAAGTTCTTTAACAAAGAACGCTTTTACTTGGTTTACAACTCTCCCCCCCAATTCGATCCATCATTGGACCCAGTTGGAAAGGTTGTTCCATGAACAATTCTACATGGGGCAAACCAAGATAAGCCTGAAAGAACTGGCCAGTGTGAAGAGACGCTTCACTGAACCTATAGACGAATATCTAAATAGGTTTAGGTTGCTCAAGGCGAGATGTTTTACACAAGTGCCAGAACATGAGTTGGTCGAAATAGCCGCAGACGGTTTAGATTATTCCATTAGGAAGAAGCTAGACACCCAGTACCTAAGAGACATGGCCCAACTGGCCGATAGAGTTCGACAGGTAGAACGCCTCAAAGCTGAAAAAGCTAAGGCAACGAAAACTCACAAGAGAGAGAGGATAGCGTACGTTGAGATGGATGATGAAGAGTTAGAATCCTTCGACGATACTTTAACTGTCGAAGAAGGAGAAGTCGACTTAGCAGAACTGAAACAAGGGCCACCATACTCTTGTAAACTGTTAGTCCCCTCTAATGGGAAAAACCCCAGTGGTCCAGAAAGGACCAACGATAGGTTCCCAAAAAAGACTTATAGTTTTGACATCACAAAATGTGATGAAATATTCGACTTGCTAGTTAAAGATGGCCAAATGATAGTACCCCCAGGGGTAAAAGTGCCTCCTCTTGATCAAAGAAAGAAGAGAGGTTTTTGCAAATATCATAATTTTTTGGGCCATAAAACTTCTCAATGTTTTCTTTTCAGGAATCTTGTGCAAGACGCTATCGAAGAAGGGAGATTGAAGTTTGCTGACAAATCCCCCATGGCTGTCGACTCCAATCCATTGCAGGCTGAAGCCCACTATGCTGAACCCTCTGAGGTGAACGTGATAGAGGCAACCAGGATCCAGTCGAAGAAGCCAGGAATTACCATGGTCGAAGTCTCAAAGGACCACATCAACATGCCAATCTTTGGCAGTTTTTCTGGAAATTTATCCAGGAAGACAATTGAAGCTGTCCAGAAAGCGGTCGAAAACCCGAAGTCGGAGTCCGCTGAAGCACAAAAAACTGGATCAAAACCCAGTTCCCACTTGGCCACCGTTCAAGGCCAGACGGAGAATCTGGAGATACAAATGAAGCAGTTAACTCTTGCTAACAAAGATACAATGAATATTAACATGGTCGAACTTTCTGACCCAAAAGCATCAGAAGAGGCCATGAGGCAAGAACAAGCTAATAAGACTGCTTTCCCTCGGGAAAATGAAAACTTGGCAGATTTTCTACAAAGATGCCAGAAAAAGAAATCAGAGGTAATGCTGTGTCCAAGATGCAGTTCGATCTTTGATAAAAAAGCTGCCGAGCACATTCAAGGCGTAAGAGCAGCGAATAAGAGAAGGGAGAATGTTGACCTTCGACATGATCCCAGAAAAGCCTCCCAAAGAGGTTCTAACCAAGAAAAGAGGCCATTGACTTTTAGGCCTCCAACAAATGTGCCAGTAGATACTTGGTACAAAACCTCTGGTCGGAAAAGGCCAAGTGAGGAGAAATGGCATTCTTTCGAAGTGCCAAGAGGTTCCTCTTTGACTCAAAAGAAAGAGCCTCAAGTTGCTGCACCTAAGGTTGCACAAGTGTCCAGCAACTACAAGGGTAAAAATCCCATGTCTCGATCTCAATGGAGGAGATATCAAAGGAGGCGAAAAGCTGAAAGGGAGGCTGCCAACGAACCAAAGGCAGAAACCAGTTCGAACGTTCCTCAAAGGAAGCAAAGGAAACCTTTAGAAAGGGAGCCAGTAACCAACAGGCTAGTTTGGCCTAACCAAAGTGAAGTCAAAGACGAAGATGATGCTGAGTCTGATGATACTTTGGACATAATGGTGAATATAGTTTCAGTGCTGCCCAGAGAATTCAATCGACAGGTAGAAGTCGAAGCAAGTGACTGGGAAGTGGAGCAAGAAATGGCCAAACATAGGCCAGTGTGCTATTTTGTCATGGACAATGGCACTACTGAGGAACAAAATGGCTTCTTCGAGCCACCTACAGAGGCGATGAAAAATCACCTCAAGCCTTTATTCATAAGGGCTAAACTCGAAGAAACTACTGTGAATAAAATATTGGTGGATTGTGGGGCAACCATCAACATTATTCCTCACTCTATGCTAAGGAAAATTGGCAAAAGGGATGAGGACATTAAGCCTCACAACATGGTCCTGTCGAACTATGAGGGCGGCATAGGGACCACTATGGGAGTGATCCAGCTAGATATCAAAGTAGGGTCGATCCTTCGACCAACGATGTTTATGGTCATATCGGCCAAACCTAACTACAATCTTTTGTTGGGCCGTGAATGGATTCATGGTGTTGGCGCTGTGCCTTCATCAATGCACCAAAGGCTGCTGCTATGGCGTCCAGATGGGATGGTCGAAAACATAGAGGCAGATCAAAGCTATTACCTTGGCAAAGTGAATCACCTGGGTTTGGCAGATTTTGACAAGAACTTGGCTCACATAGGGCCATGTCCAACACCTGACTTCGACATGGCGCCAGCGCCAAACACTTTTTGTTCCCTATACCTGCATCCTGAGCATGGTTTCCAATGGGACAGAGAAGACTTGTCCCACATAGACTTCAGTGGGTTAACTGATATCCAACCAACTGGTTGGGGAAGTGAATTCAGTGATAATGACTGAGTCACAATCTTTGAAGCGAATTTCGGCTTATGTAGCCGAAACCAAGTTGATAACGGCTCTCGAAGCCGAAGTAAAGTACATGGCCACACAGGCCAATGATCAACAATTATCTGCTGTAGGCCCAGGAAAGGATTTCGATCCAAAACCTCCTGATATCATGCCAGAAGAAATGCAGGAACAGAGGCTCGACGCCATCTATGACGATGAGCCTTTGGGCTTCGAAAAGGACCCCTTGGCGAACAACATTAAAATGTTAGCGCAAGACCCTTTAGAAGAAATCAACTTAGGCGAAGGATCAGAGAAAAGGCTAACTTACATCAGCACCAAAATCGATCCAGAACTTAGGTTGGAAGTAATCCAATTGCTGAAAGAGTTTAAAGACTGTTTTGCATGGGATTATGACGAAATGCCTGGTCTCGACAGAGGATTGGTAGAACTTCAGTTGCCAATCAAACCTGGGAAGAAGCCAATCAAGCAAAATCCAAGGCGCTTCGCTCCAGAAATACTGTCGAAGATCAAAAAGGAGGTCGAAAGACTTCTGAAATGCAAATTCATCCGTGTTACAAGGTATGTCGAATGGATTGCAAATATTGTGCCAGTAATTAAGAAAAATGGTACGTTAAGGGTGTGCATAGATTTCAGAGATTTGAATGCTGCCACCCCCAAAGATGAATATCCTATGCCTGTGGCGGAAATGCTAGTCGATTCTGCCACTGGTTATGAATACCTGAGTATGCTCGATGGTTATTCAGGATATAATCAAATATTCATTGCTGAAGAGGATGTGTCGAAAACAGCTTTTCGATGCCCTGGGGCCTTAGGCACTTACGAATGGGTAGTGATGCCTTTTGGCCTAAAGAACGCTGGGGCAACGTACCAGCGAGCAATGAATACTATCTTCCATGATTTTATTAACACTTTTATGCAAGTATATATTGATGATATTGTTATAAAATCTGTTTCCAGGAAGAATCATATTGACCACCTTCGACAATCATTCGAAAGAATGAGAGAACATGGTCTGAAGATGAACCCTTTGAAGTGTGCGTTCTGCGTGAAAGCTGGAGATTTCTTGGGCTTCGTTGTCCACAAGAAAGGAATCGAAATCAACCAGAACAAGACGAAGGCAATTCTGGAAGCGAAAGCGCCATCGAATAAGAAGGAATTGCAATCTCTCTTAGGCAAGATAAACTTCTTAAGGAGGTTTATATCTAATCTAAGTGGGAAAGCTCAGGCCTTTTCACCCTTACTTCGACTGAATAAAGAGGGGTTCGAATGGGGGCAGGAGCAACAAGAAGCCTTCGACAAAATCAAAGGATACCTCACTAAGCCACCTATTTTGGTGCCTCCTTGTAGCAATAGGAGTATGAGATTGTACATAGCTGCATCCGACAAAACTCTGGGAAGCATGTTAGCCCAAGAGGATGAGAATGGAGTCGAAAGACCCATTTATTATCTCAGTAGAGTTTTGAACGATGCAGAAACTAGATATAGCGAAGTTGAAAAATTGTGTCTATGTCTGTATTTTTCTTGTACAAAACTCAAGCAACATATAAAACCAGTTGATGTTTATGTTTCGTCTCATTTTAATGTTTTCAAATATATGTTGTCGAAACCTATCTTGCATAGTCGAATTGGCAAGTGGGCATTAGCATTAACTGAATACTCGTTGACCTTTATGCCTCTTAAGGCAGTAAAAGGACAAGTGGTGGCAGACTTTATAGTCGACCACTCAATTCAAGTTGAGGATATTAATTATGTGGAGATAGAGCCTTGGAAATTCTACTTCGATGGTTCCAGCCATAAAGATGGAACAGGGGTAGGAGTCTTGATTATTTCTCCAGATAAAATTCCAACAACATTCAAGTACAAAATATCAGGTTCTTGTTCGAACAATGAGGCTGAGTATGAAGCTCTAATTACTGGCCTTGAGATATTGTTGGAATTGGGGGCAACTCGAGTCGAAATCATGGGAGACTCAGAGTTAGTCATTAAGCAAGTCACAAAGGAATATAAATGCATAAGAGAGAATCTCATTATGTACTTTGTGATAGCAAATCGTTTATTGAAAAAATTTGAAACGATCAATATTCGACACATACCCAGAGTCGAAAATCAAATAGCCAATGACTTGGCACAAATTGCATCTGGGTATAAGATTTCAAAAACGAGATTACAAAGAGCAATCGAAGTTTGAGAAAAGATAAAAGCAACTTGTCTATCACCATCAGACTTGGAATCGACGAGACTAGGATATGCTGATCACAGTAACTTCGAGATTTCGTTCATTGATAATTTGTCAGAGCAAGATTGGAGGAAACCCATTGTGGACTATCTTCAAAATCCAGGAGCTTCGACAGAACGAAAAACAAAGTACAGGGCGTTGAGTTATGTACTCATGGGTAATGAGTTATTCAAGAAAACGCCTGAAGGGGTATTGCTAAAATGCTTAAGTGAAACTGAGGCATACGTAGCCCTTTCGACTATGCATGCTGGGGCATGTGGGGCTCACCAAGCAGGCCATAAGATGAAATGGTTGTTGTTTCGACAAGGACTATATTGGCCCACTGTGCTGAAAGATTGTGTTGAGTTCGCCAAGGGTTGTCAAGAGTGTCAAGTCCATACAGGCATCCAACATGTACCAGCAAGCGAACTTCACTCGATAGTGAAGCCTTGGCCTTTTAGAGGATGGGCGTTGGACCTCATTGGAGAGATTCGACCAGCATCATCAAAGAGTCAGAAATACATACTGGTAGGCATTGATTACTTTACTAAGTGGATCGAAGCTATCCCTTTAGTCAATGTAGACCAGGAAAATGTCATTGAATTTATTCAAAAGAACATTATCTTTAGGTATGGAATCCCTGAGACAATAACAACTGATCAAGGATCAGTTTTTACTGGTCGTAAGATGCAAGAATTTGCTCAGGAAACAGGTTTCAAACTCCTAACATCCACGCCTTATTATGCACAGGCGAATGGTCAAGTCGAAGCAGCTAACAAAGTGGTGATTGGCTTGATAAAGAAACATATTGGGAAGAAACCAAAGAATTGGCATAAGACGTTAGATCAAATTCTGTGGGCTTGTCGAACGTCCCCAAAAGAAGCCACTGGTACAACACCGTATAGGCTAACTTTTGGCCATGATGCAGTGTTGCCAGCAGAAATTTGTCTTCAATCTGCAAGGGTTCAGAGGCATTATGAGATTCCTTCTGAAGTCTATTGGAACATGATGTTAGACGAACTGGTGGATTTAGACGAAGAGAGATTACGCGCTCTCGACTTACTCAGGCTTCAGAAGAAAAGAGTAGAGGACTCTTATAATAAAAAGGTAAAACCTAAGGTATTTTTGCCTGAAGAACTAGTTTGGAAGGTAATTCTTCCCATGGATCGAAGGGATCGAAGCATGGGGAAATGGTCACCCAAATGGGAAGGACCCTTCAGAGTCATCCAAACTTTTTCTGGTGGAGCCTATGAAGTCGAAGAGTTAGGTGGAGATAAAAGGCTCTTGAGAGTAAATGGTAAATATTTGAAAAAATACAAACCTACACTTCAGGAGATAAAAATAAAATAATAAAAGAACAAGACTAAATTAACCATAAAAATGCCAAAATGGAAATTTTATAAATTTCAGCCAAGATGGCAATTGTTGTCGAATATGGATTACAAAATATGGTTACAAAAGAGAATCAATCAAAAGGGAAGAGAGTCCTTGAGTCGAATGTACTTGGCTTGCTGCAGCTCCAACCTTTTCTTGCACCAGGCGTTCTCCTGCACTAGTTTGGCAATCTGAGCGTCGAAGCCTTGGGCCCTCTCAGCAAATTCCAGGCCTTGTTTGATTTCAGTTTGGCTCTCGGTGTCTGAGATGGTCGAAAGAAGTTCCTCCTTGCGTATAGTGTTGGCATTTATCTTCGCTTCTATCTCTGCGATTTGTGCCCGGAAGGAAGCATTCTCTCGATCAATGGCATCGACTTCTTCCTGCGTAGATGCTTTTTGTTTCGACAACTCCGCAATTCGAGAAGTCGTATCCGAAACAGCAGTCCACGCAGAGGAGCTTTTGCCATACAACACCTCAAGCTGACTGTTAAACCCCCTTTGGCGCCTGTAATCTGCTGAGACTTGGTCAATCATAGAGTGTAACTCCATGATCAAGCCTGAAACTTCTGGGGCTACAGCTAACAAGTCGACAGCATTCAAGACATCCTTCAAGTATGATGGAGCAGTGGGGTCCCCCTCTAAAGCCTTCATCAAGTCCTTCTTGAAGAACTGGGCCTTAACCTTCGCCAAAGCGTCATCGAGAGGAGAGGTTTCAGTAGACTTCCCCGACAGGGTAGGAATCTCCTGACTAGCATCAGACGAACTCTTGCTCTCGATGATTGCGTTGAGATAGCTAACAGGGTCAGTTTGTTTCAAGAGTTCTAAGTCCTCTTTTGACCTGTGCTTCGTTGAGGTAACCCTTGCAATAGCATTGTCTTGGGTTTGAGGCTCTTGAGTGTTAGGTGCCTCGACTTGTTGCTCTTCGACTCGGACTGGGGCAGTACCAGCGTCACCTTGGTGCTCTTCGTTAGCGTGCTCTTCGCTAGCATCACCTTGGTGCTCTTCGCTAGCATCACCCTGGTGCCCTTCGCCAGCGTCACCTTGATGCTCTTCGCTTGCGTCACCCTGGTGCCCTTCGCCAGTATCACCTTGGTTCTCTTCGTCAGCAGCACCTTGAGTTTCTTCGCCAGCATTGCCTTGGTCCCTTTCTTCATGATTCTCTTCTGACAGATCCACCACTTGAACCGCTTCTGGCTGTTGTTCCTCCGTTTGAAGTTCCTCTGCTGGTTTTTCTACCGTTTCAGCATTGGCCTCATTTTCAGTATGGGCTTCGTCATTTCCCAAGCCTTTTTCTTGTGGCCTGCTGAGTTCAGCAGATTCCAGCGTTTCAGAGGTCCTTGGCGGAGAACTTTCAGTGGTGTCCTGAAAAAGGAAAGAAGACAAATCTTCAGAGATCGAAAGAGACACAATCGAATAGGGGTATCTATACCTAAGTTATAAAAGGGTCTAAGAGATTACCTGTAAATTAGTTTCAGCCCCAGGGCTGGAGTTGTCGCTTTCGACAGGCTTGTTAAGAAGAACGTTTAGTTCCTCCTCCGTTGGCTCCTCAATGATCACTGGAGGTGGCCTAGGCTTTCTCCCAGCAACCTTTATTCTGATGGTTCGGCCTTCAGGAGCAGGAGCAGGAACAGAAGCATCCTTCGTCAACTTTCACCTTTTTAAGGGGGCAGGAGGAGAATCACTTTCTTCATCGCTCCCAGATTCGACCACCAGTGCTGGCCGTTTCTTGGGCGAGGGTGCCTAGAAAACCAATGGGAATTCGATTTAATAATTACATCGAAAGTAAAAAATCGAAAGCCAGGAGGAAATAATGAAAAGTCTGGTTACCGATATAGAAGGTTTCTTCGAAGAGCCTTCCCCCTGTTGGTTGCTTGTGGTCTTCGCCGACGCTGTGGTCTTCGCCGGCGGTGGAGGTTTTGTTGAAGGGCCTCCTCCCTGTTGGCCTTCTGTAGCCTTCTTGGCTACGGGCTTTCGAACAACTGAAAGCAAATAAATGGTTAACAGGCTAGCAGTCGAAGAGAAAGATAAAGTAATGTGAGAGGATGAACTTACATTTCTTTATTTTGTCCAACACAAGGACAAAAGACTTCTGCAGCTCATCCATGAAGTCCTTCTCGTCGAAGAACTCCTCAGCATAATAGCTTTTCCACCACTCCTCGAAGGATGGTGAGCAAAGAAAATTGAGCTGGTAGTCAAACAACGAGAGAACTGTTCGACCAGCATATCTTCCGATATGCTTAATGGCAGCTTCTTCGGTGTAATCATTGCAGAAGTACAGCATTGACTTCTCTCTTGGAAAAATCGGAGAAGGTAGGGTTTGGATAATACCAAACTGGCGGGATACCAGGTTTGGTTGGTATGCAATCAGACTCAAATGAGTCTTAGAGCTCCTGAATCAAAGAGGCATGATCCTTGGTGTAAGGAACGCCTCCCATAGTATTGTATGTTCGTCAACATTAGGACCACTCGACGTCCTTGGATGTGGCCTTGTGAACCATGCTGGGCCTACCTTCCGTCGAGCAAATGGAGCCATAGTTGAAACAAACTCTTTCCTTCGAGCAAACATCATAACGAAGTTGGTGAAGGTTTGCTGAAACTCCAGTCCATCTTCCATAGGTGTCAACAGAGCCAGCCTGGTTCCTTCGACGCGTCTGTTCGCTATCGTTGGAGCCTGCTCATTTATCTGAACCTTCTTGGGCAAAAAAGATTCGAAAGTGGCATTGAGCCACAGTTGGAGCAGCCAAAAAGGCCCAGCAAGCAGCAAACTGGCCCTGTTCTCAATAATTTTTAGAAGAGTTGCCCCATTGCTGATCGAATCATAGAGGCTCGCCAGAATCAGTTCTGCCAGACAGACATTCTGGCCATGATGCAGTTGAGTAGTGAGAATGACCATCTTCTTGGTCACTTGTAGGGACTTCGAGCAAAATACAAAGCGAGTCATCCATAAGGCTAGAAACGCTATGTGTTCGACATCCGACACAGTATCTGTCGATCTGTCGTGATAGTGGTTTATGAAGGTGGTATAGGTTGGTTTGGTCTCAGAGAAGCCAATTTGATCCTCCGACATCTCCTCCGGATCGAAGTAGTCTCCGGTGGGTCGAAGGCCAGTAATAGCGGCCACATCGAAGAGTGTGGGGGTTAGCATCCCACAGGGAAGATGGAAAGTGAAGTGGGAGTAGTCCCAGAAAAGCAGGGAAGCTATCAGCATCTCCGGAGAATAGTTCAAACCTGTCTTCGACAGCATCACCAGGTCGAAGATTCCCATCTTTTTCCAGATGGAAGCTTGGCTTTTCTCCATCTTTTCCAGCCAAGCAACGTAGTCGGGAGTCAGGCTAGGACCAGACCTAAAGGCCCTAACACCTCTGTTGAAGAAGCGGAGGTCGATTTTTTCATGTGCAGGGTCTTCGTTGTCTTCTGCGTCTTTCTTGGCGCATGCAACCGGTTTGAGTTTCTCGACTACCGGGAAATAGCTCTTGATCTTCATAGCCTCAGAGATACTTGGATACATGGGGCCAGACATTGCAAAGATCTGGTTGGAGTATCCAACCGGGATCATAAGATGGCGTGAGTAGGCATCGCGAACGGCGATGTCCAAGGGTTCAGGAACCCTTCGTTTGCCTGTAGAAGTTACCACTGGAGCAGTGACGAAAACCTTGGGTTTAGCATTTTCAGATGGTACAGTAGCGCCAGGAGCATTGGAAGCAGAGGCCATTGTTAGAGTTGAGGTTGAAGACGAAGTGAAGGAGGAAATGTTTTGGCAAAGATGACAAGTTGTATGAAAACAGAGAAGTTTGAGAGCTAGATGGCGTAAAGAGTCCTACAATGGGGTACTTACTGCTATTTATAGTAGTGGGGGAAATCCCCAAAACCGAGGACATTAAATGCCATTTAATTATTGCAGGAGTTAGTGGGACGCGTGGCAGCCCCCTGTTGTTTTAGCCGTTCTGCAGAAATAGAGGGACGCAGCGTGCGTCCTCGTTTTGGGGAATTGTCATAATGACAAATTCTGAAATGACGTTTGGTACTGCACGCCGTACTGAAAGTGACGTCCTAGGTACGGATAAATGATGGTTTTCTTGGGATTGCCAATAGTTGGTAGAAAACAACAAAAAGTGCACAAGTTATTTTGTGACTGAGCGTGAAAAGACAGGTGTCGAATGGCGTTTCAAAGAATGCCTTTTTCTTTCAGAGTCGAAATAAGGCATTCTTGGGGGGCAATTTGTTGGCTCCTAAATTCGACACCTTTATTTTGTTGATGTCAGCCATTAAAGCTGAAGGATGTTTTTGACTGGCTAAGTCTGTCGAAATGCCCGTCGAAAGATGGCAAAGTACTTAGAAGATTTCTTCCAAGGGAGAAGTTGGTTGCCTTCGACGTCGAAGGAGTTTCTCGTCGAAGATGTCTCTCGACGAAAGTGTTCGATGGTTCAGAGTGGAGCAGTTTGAAGTTCAAGCTTTTGGAGGGAAAACGGTTTCCAGCAGTTACCACGTGCAAACGTGCAAGGATCTGGAGCGTCGAACGTGGAGAACGTGCCAAGTGGATTGATCTCGAAGCAGTGTAACTGCCCGACGGTTACTTGGGATGTTTTAGTATAAATAGTAGTAGTCATGTAAGTTCTCGCGTGTGTTCACAATTCTATACAAAGTCACTCATATAGATTCGAGTACCCAGCGTGTGAGAAAGAATTGTTGAGAAATGTATGTGTGAAACACCAATTTTATTAATCAAAGTCATTTACTTTTCCAGAAATTTACTTGCTTTCCTCTTTACATTCCTGTCGAAGCCTTTTACTTTAAGCCTTGTTTATTTTACCAAGTTCTTTCTTCATGCAATTTACTTGAAACCTCTTTATTTCATTTAAAGCCTCTTTATTTAAAGCCTTATCCAATTTAATCAAAACTTCAAAATCAACCTATGTCCTAGGATCAATCTGATCGATCCTGCGAGTAACCAAATAAGTAACCATTTGGAGGATCAGCGGTTGTTTACCAAAACCCAAGGTAAACACACGGTATAAGGGCAATCTTGAATTCTCCAAAGAATTATCACAAGCCCTATACTACAAGGTTGTGTTTTGAGTGCACCAACAACATCATCGAGTACGAAGCTTGTATACTAGGACTGGAAGCCGCCATTAATTTAAGAATCAAACACCTCGAAGTATTTGGAGATTCCGTGCTAGTCATATACCAAGTCAACGGCGAATGGGATACTAAACATCCAAAATCGATTCCATATCGAGATCATGTTTTAAAGTTGGCTGCGAAATTCATGGAGATCGCTTTCAGTCACATTCCACGAGAAGAAAATCAAATGGAAGATGCCCTGGAAACTCTATCAGCTATGTTCAAAGTAACTTGGCTAAACCATGAACCACGTATCACAATTAGACACTTTGAAGATCCCACATATTACCTTGCTATTAAAGAATATCCAGAAAATGCCTATATCATCGACAAACGAACTCTACGGAAGTTAGCCTCGAAATTATTTGAGTAATGGTGTTCTATACAAAAGAAACTATGATATGGTACTACTCAGGTGTGTGTAGAAGCAAGAAGCAGATACGCTCATGAGAGAAATCCACGAGGGAACTTTTGTAACTCATACCAATGGGCACGCCATGGCTAAAAAGATTCTGCGATCAAGGTATTATTGGTTAACAATGGAAGCCAACTGTTATCACAACACGAAAACGTGTCACAAATGTCAGATCTACGCTGATAAGATAACTGTTCCACCAACTCCTCTGAATGTCATGAGCTTTCCTTGGTCGTTTTCAATGTGAGTGTGATACGGTGGCCAGAACCGGGACGTGTTTCCCTATTTCATTAAGGAATTTGCTGGTTTGCATTTTGCGTTTGTTTTTGCAAAATGTCGCGGTAAGCAAGAGTCACCACCGACTTTTATTTTATCCAACAAGGAAAGGAAAAAAGCACATAAAAATTCCTTTTTCGAGATATTTCTGAGTACGGGGGATAGATTATAGAAAGGGAAGGTATTAGCACCCTTTCTATCCGTAGTTATCTACGGGTTCTTAGGTACTTGCTCATCATTTTCAAAATTGCTTTCGTGTTTGTGTGTTTTTGAAAAGATTTTGTTTTACTTCGATTTAACCCTTGCTTCTGTCTTCAAGAGTGTAATGAAGTGTTTTTGAAAACTTTGTTTGTAAAGAGAAAAGTGTAAGTGTGAAAAATTTGTTTGGAATGAGCAAGTATCTAAGAACTAATCTACCTACTCGAAAAAAGAATCGTTCTATGTTTGTTTCCTTTAGATAACGCTATCCCACTATTAGTGAGTAGGTAGCACCGCCGTTAGAGTTTTGAGGGTCAATTCGAAAGGGACGTACGGTCACTAAAGCAATGTTAGGACGTCTTAGTAATAACCCTAATGTCTTAGATCAATTATTCGAGGCAACAATTCTGAGGCAACCGTTCCGAGGTAACTTTTCCGAATCAGGACTTTGATCTTTATTTAGACAAAAGGATGACCACTAAAGCATCCTATACTCAATGACCGTTTACCGAAGGCAACCAAGTGGGAGTGGACCCTAGGAGTGCGCATGTGCGAGTGATTCAATTTCAGATTATTTATCTTTGCACATTTAGGGTGATCTAACTATTTTAAAATTAATCATACATTCTTGTCATGCATCCTAATATCATACATCTAACAGTTAATAATTTGCCGAATTTAAAATGTGGAAATTAAACTACGCTATTACAAGGCTTCGGGTATTTATATAGCCAAAAACAAACCCTTTGAAATTAAAGCGACAAAAGAAAATAAATGTCCTAATTAAAACTATTACAAACTGTGAACAAATACAATAATTGGATAAAAAATAGAATAAAGCGCACGATGACAAATTAGATCGAATGCAAATTTAGGGTTTTGACCCTCCTATCCTAATTAAAAGAATTTTTTTTTTGTTGTTTTTAATAAAAGAAATAAATTTCCTAAATTAAATATGAAAATTAATTAGTGATTAAATTAATTAGTAAAAATAATTAAATGTCCTATTTTTAGTTTTTTTTGGTTATTTTAGGAAAAAAACAAAATATAATTAAGTTAGTAATAAAACCTATTTATTCTAATTAATTTTAATTATTTACAAAAAAGAAATTAAAGTTACCTAAATTAACAAACCTAATTTAATTAATTAATTTTTTAATAAAAATAAGATATAGACCTAATTTATGAAAAGTAATATTTTTGTGATTTTTGATAAAAAGAAAATAATTTGGTTGGTTAGTAAATAAATAAATAAAATTAATTAAATGCAATAAAAAGAAAAAGAGTAAGAATTGGGCCTGAAAAGCATTTTTGGAGGGTGCAAATATCCAAATCTGGGCCCAAAATGGTGAGGTCCATGTTGACCTTTGAGATCCAGTGCATACGCGTTTGACTTGGCTTTGGTGCACCTTCAGATGATGGCCATCAGATTTGGCCATCTGGACACTTGACATTATTGATGATGAGGGCGCATGGTGGATCTCTAGTGGGTAAGCACGCTAGATAACCTGAAAGAAAATAATATAGATAAATAGGGGGACCTGGGATTCGAACCCAGGCCCCAAGGAAAATTTCATGCTACGCTCACCACTGCACCACTTGCTGCTTGTTATACATATAATGAAAAATAATAATAATGTATAAACGTTCCAATAGGGGAGTGACACGCAGTCATCTCCTTCCTCTCTCCGTGACTAAAAGTTCTGAGAACTTTTACCTACAGACAACGTCTGTCGCTATAGCCTCTGTCACTCTTAAAATCAAGCACAAACATGATAAATGAAAAACAAAGCCATGGATGAATTCGTTTGGTCCTGCTGGTTACATTGGTGGCCCTTTTATGGCCCAATTTTGCTTACACACGGAAATCCCAAATTGAGCTCGTAAACCCTAACAATGGTGAAACTCCATACAAGCCATGAAAACACAATTAAACCATACAAAAAGTTTGCATATGTCTCATGGATCAACAATATATGACTAATTCATCCTAACAATGCCTATATCATGAGATTCGATTTCAAGAAAAGAGAGGTATCGTGAGCGACTTACAGTGTGATTTGGGGCTTGAAAATGCTTGCTCTTGATTGCCTTGGCTTGCTGAGACTCCCAGGAACCGATTGGGATATGCAAAGAGCCTTGAGGATGCCTCTAAGTGCAAATTCGATCTACCACTTTTCTTGATTTTTTTCAGATTTTTGTTCTGCCTCTTGCGCCTGTTTCCAACCTTCTTTTTGAGTCTGCACGCCCTCTATATGTATCAATGAAGGGATTAGGGTTGATAACTGCTCTCAATCTTCCTCCATCAATGATTTGGATCTTTAATTTGATTCACCTTTGAAAACTTTCCAAAATTGGCCAATTTCAATCCTTTTGTTCACACCATGCCTTGATACGATTTTGAATGACTTGCTAGCTGTAATTGGAACCTGAAACAAGCACAAAATCTCTTACTTTCAATATTTTGGATTTTATTTGATTTGTTTTTATTTAAATTGACTTAATTCAAATAAAAATCAAAATAAATAATAAAAATAAGATATGGACAAGTGGCAAAGGCTAGAGCTCGTGGACTATGTTGCCAACTCAAAACAAGTGAAAAGATTGAGCCCATTTGGCAAAATTTGAAGTTTTAGGGATAGTTGACTTTTGGCAATTTTGCAAAAAAGGTCAACTTCAATAATGCATAACTTCCTCAATTTTGAATCTTTGGAGATGTTCTTTGACTTTTTAGAAATCTTGATAAGTCCTCTAAGCAACCCTTTTGGTATAATCTCAATTTTATATTCCATGCTCATGTATGAAGCTTTGACAAAAAAGGTGTTTTTATTGACTTTTCAAAATGACCTATAATGCCCAAATTCATAACTTCTTGTGAGTGCATATTTTGAACTTGGGAGATAAAGATGGATTGTAGGGAATTGCATACTCTTCAAAATGAGCTTTAGATGGTTAATTTCTCATGAGTTATGAGAAAGTTATGCTTGGTCAAACTTGAGTTGACTTTTCCTACAAAACCCTAATTTAGCAACTTTTGAGTCTTGATGAATTATGAGCAATCCTTGATGAATCATGATCAACCCTTGATCAAATGATGAAATATACTTCAAAATGAGGATATTGACCAAAAATCTTGAAGTTTGACTGTATGTGGGCCACAGTTGACTTTTGCCCTAGCACAATCGATTTTTGGGCCTTTGAGCAATTGACTGAGCAAACTTTCTCTGTAGGGATTGAAACTTGACATGGATGATCTTGAGAACATATTAGGACATTGGTGAGAATTTGGGATCCCTTGGACTCAAGTATCTTGATGCAACATGAAACCCTAATTTGAGGTAGACTGTCTTAGGAGAGAGCTTGTTTGGCCAACCCTTGGACTACCTTGAGCAACTTGAGTATCATTCTTGAAATATTTTGAGAAATATGGGAGGGAAAATTTTGGGGTACAACAGTGAGGAATTGATATAATTGGCATGATTGAGCCAAAAGCATCCAACAGACACTGTTTCCTACTAGTAGCCATCGATTACTTCACCAAATGGGTGGAAGCAACATCCTATGCCAATGTGACAAGCCAAGTGGTTACACGTTGCATCGAACATAATCTCATATGTAGATATAGAGTTATAAGCAGGATTATTACAGATAACGGGTCCAATTTGAACAACAAGATGGTGAAGGAACTGTGCAATAATTTCAAAATCGAACATCATGACTCCTCACCATACAGACCCGAGATGAACTGAGTCGTCGAGGAAGCCAATAAAAATATCAAGAAGATCATTCAGAAAATGGTGAAGACATACAAAGATTGGCACGAAATGCTTCCCTTTTCTTTACACGGCTATTGCACTTTCGTGCGCACATCAACAAGCGTGACTCCTTTCTCTCTGGTATATGGAATGGAGGCAGTACTTTCAGTTGAAATAAAAATACCATCACTTCGGGTTTTAATGGAAACAAAGTTGGAAGAAGCAGAATGGGTTCAAACGCGACTTGATCAGCTCAACCTCATCAAAGAAAAATGCTTGACAGTTATATGCCACCGTCAATTGCATCAGAAGCGAATGAAGAGGGCCTTCGACAAGAAAGTTCATCTTCGAATATTCATAGAAGGGGATTTAGTGCTCAAGAAGATTCTGCTACCTCGCCTAGATTCACGTGGTAAATAGACACCCAACTACGAAGGTCCATACGTAGTAAAAACAACATTCTATGGTGGTGGTCTCCCTCACAACAATGGATGGGGAAGAATTACCGCATCTGGAAAATTCAGATGCAGACAAAAAATACTATGTATAAAAAGCTCGCTAAGCTCGAACCCTAAATGGGAGACTTAGGCAAAAAGGAGCGTCCCGGTGGATCGAAAACCCTAAAGGGAAATCCAAGCAAAAATTAGGGACACAAAAAAAAAACTATCTCGGTGGATTGAAAATCCGAAAGGGCAATCCAGGCAAAAATTAGGGATCTTATGCAACAGTATAACATGACCCATTGCCTTAGTCTCCAAGCAGCCATGCATTATCAAGTGTTGTTCATCTCCCAAATGGGTGAACAGGAAAAATCAAACCAAGACGTACCACATTGTTCTTCCAAGTTCTGAATCATCATCCGTATTCAAATCCTGGTAAGCGATACATCATGAGCTTTGCCTATCTTCTCAAGATTCTTAAGGGTATGCTACATCAGTGTAACCTTAGGTTTGTCGGATAAATTTTGGGGTATTCTAAGTATTCAATAAACTTCCAATCAGAACGTGCAAGACCTATGTTTTCTCACGCTATTCAATCGAAAGATAATTAAATAGGGGCAGCTGTCGTACTTCAAATTTTCCCTGCCTTTATGATCATATTTTCAAGATTAAAAGTGGAAGAGAAATGTTTTGATTAAGGATGGTAAAACAATATCTGATGGTCCATTTTTAAGAATCCAAGTCAACAGAGGGGTGTGTCTTAATTCAAGGGAGTAGAGCTTTCTAAATCAGAAAGACCCATAGGCCCATTTGTAAAGAATGTTGGCCAATGGCCCATGAGATTCGAATATTGGAAATTGGTGCAAAAGAGAAATTAAATTCTTAATTATATAAGGCCCAATTAAGTTGCTTTTTCTGTTTTAATAAAGAAAGGGGGTGAAATTTCAATCAAAAGCCCATTAGAATTCAGTTGGCCCATTTTCATTTTTGTCTTTAAAAAGCAAAGGGTGGGGTAAGATTAGAAGTTGCAGGCCCATTAAGGTTTTTAAAACTAGCCCATTTGTCATTTTTATATTATTTTTGTTTTAGTTTAGGAAAAAAAAACATTATTATTATTAAAAAAATTTATGTTATTATTGTTTTACTAAAAACCTTCATTTACAAAGTAAGAGATTTAGTTTTATTATTTATTATTAAAATATTTAGTAAAGTGATTTATTAGATATTATATAATATATTAAGAGTTTTTATTTTTTTTAAAAAAATCTGTTGGATCAATTTTATTTTATTTTAAAAAAAGAGAGCTTAGGCCCAATTTGCGTCAAAATAGTAGTATGTCTATAGTAGCCCAAAAGAGACAGTCGGTATCAATTGGAAACATTGTTTTTTGCAATGGAAAAAAAAACATAATTTGGGCTTGGATTACATATTTATTTGAAAAATTACAACGCCAACTCAAGTTGTTAACAACTACTGTGCAAATCTGAGTCAGAATAAGCGCACGTTTTATCACATTAACAACTACTGTATTATTTTTTATAAATAATAATCAAATCAAATCTTGGTTTTTTACAGAAACAAAATCAAATCAAATAAATACAAAATCAAATTTCTTATTACAAATCCAATCTAAAAAAAATACATAATCAACATTTACAAACTGAATCTCAGAAATAGAGTAATATACAAAACCAAATTCAATCAATACAATTTCGAATCAATTACAATGAGAATCAAATTCCTAAAATCCCTAATCGAAACCCTAAAACAATTTATAACGACTTTTCCTAAATCTACAAACCTAGCTCTATAAATACTGAAATAAAAAATACAAAGAAAAAAATTGGAAGACGAACACAAAGAAGAACGAAGAACAAACTCACTTGTCGTTGAAGATTGAAAAGGGAGGCGATTAGGTTTTCAATATCTGAAATCCTAATCGTGTAACTGCACTGTCGCTGAGCTTCCAGACTCCATCGGAGCTTCCGCTACCATCACCTTCGAGCGCCATCGGACCTACGAACAAGAAGAATCGAGGGAAATTAGAACCAATCGGATAAACGCTCGAAATCAAAAAACAAATTCGCACGAAGGGTAAACGAACTCAACTCTTCTTTTTTATTGTTCTTGTATTTTTTGTGGGTTTATTGGGTAGGTTCGTGATAGGAGAGGTTTGGTTCGGTGGAGCGCCGTCGCGGTGGACGTATTAGGGTTTACAGAAAGGGAAAGGGATGGTACAGAACGAAAGAGAGAGAGAACGAGGGAGTTATGCTTGAAACAAAAATGAAATGAATATTGTAAAACTAATAAAACTTATACTTTGAATCAATTCTATGCACGTCCACAATAGGTTATTATGCACCTTTTAACCCATCCCTTATATCTGTATCGAACGACCGAGAGGTCAAGTCCATCATACATTTTATACGCCCTCACAACATACGAGCATTCAGTCCTTCCCAATAACGCGTTTGGGCCTAGCCCATTCAGTCCTTCAACACACCCCCTTTTTTGCTTACCAGTTACAAAAATACACCCCCAAGTCAACTGGGCCTAAATTTAATATCTGAATTCAGACCCTCACTTTTCGCACCCATATCTTTTTACTGCCTAACTCAGAATACACCCCCCTGAAAATATTTAATTTTTTGGTTTTTATATGTTCTTATTTCTTTCTTTTTTTACTACTACTATTATTTCTTTCTTTTCTTTGTAATAATTATTATTTTTAGTATTTTATTTTTTTTTACTAAAATATTATTATTATTATTTATTATCATATTTAAATAATTATTTTATTCAAAAACTCATGCGTATATTATTATTATTGCATTAAGATTTTAAATCATGCATTAATTAAGAATTTTTGTAATTAATATGATTAAAATATACTTAACAAATATCAAATTTTCTTTTCACAATAAACTAATCTAAACAAACAATTTTTACTAAAGGGTTTCAAATATATTTTGGTTAATTGCGCATTCAGTCCAAACTTCCGCTATCTCTACACCCGATCAAAATGTGAGGTAATTCAAAATACTTTTGAAACCCCTAAAAACACAAATCCATACGAACTACGAATCGAGACTTTGATTCCTCATAAGAGGATACGTAGGCATACGACTAAAATCGTGGCGAGTTCCCCTATTAAAAAATTAAAACCCCTTTGCACTTAATTGTTTTACCTAAAACCTAAATCTAAATCTAGTATCCTTAAGAATAAGGTGGTAGATGAAGGTGCCTAACACCTTCCTTTCGTCTAAAGAAGTCTGAAACTTATAATCTTTGTTTTGCGAATTAGGGTTTCCTATTAGACGCTCTTCCTTAGGATAAAAACTAGTTGTGGTGACTCTGATTTTAAATCCAGATGCAACAGCTGTTGTTGAGGCCGGCGGGATGGACATTTAGGTTGTTTTCTGCAGCTGGGTCGGCCATGACAGTCAAGAATTTAGAGTTGCTTTTGTCTTAGGTGAATGAAAGACGGGGAAGCTTGATTCCCACAGACGGCGCCATTGATCGTACCTGACCAGAATGGACCGTCACAGCTTATGTTGAGCAGAAGTTGAGAGTGAGGTGGATGGCACCTGCAAGACACTCTGATGCCAAAGTGAGATTCAGAATGATGCAAGCAAGTAAGAGTGAGTAAGAAGTGGTCAATTTTTGACCCTCTCAAGTGAGAGGGTATTTATAGCCCCCAACGCTGGGCCAAGATCCCCTCATTAGGCTGGGCAAGCAGGTCCAAAGTGGAGACTACCAGGTTTTACGTGAGTAGTGGGGACCAGCGCGTGGTCTCCTACTTGGATGGATTCTTCTGCATGACCAGGAGAATATGGATGCAGTTTTTTCTGGATCAAGTGGACTCCATGATGTTCGGAGGCGTTGATAGTCAGCCCTACGAGGAGGATGCTCGTGGGATACTTCTGTCCGTCGGGCAGGATCCCCGCCAGCCTGAAGCCGTATGAGAGGAACAGTCTTGCTTGAGGAGAAGCCAGAAGGATACTCTCGAGGTCCTCTTGCCCGATGATACTCCTTCTCGCGTCTTCTTGGATCCATCTCCATGTGGCAAAGCAGCGTCCTCTCAAAGAGTGGGGATTATTGCCCGACACCGTCGAGGAGAACATAGTCAGTTGGTCTTAAACGACACAAATGGATTGAATCTTATACAGACTTGGACCAAAAGCAGGCCCAATCCAGAACAAGTACCATGCACAATATCCTCCAAATAATAAAAGTAACTCTCGCATTCAAACTTCATCTTCCATCTTTTTTTTTTCCTTCTATCTCTTAGAACTGTTTGTTTTGTGCATGAATTGTCACATAAAGCATAAAATAAAATAAAATAAAATAAACTTATTATAATTTGTATGTTTATTTTGTATTCTTCTGTATTTGTTGCGCATCAGGCACCCTAACTTTATTCGACAGTCCTAGTTAAGCAACTGCTAAAAGAAACACATAAAATAGAAGGAAAGGAAAAAGCTAAACATTTACAGCTTGAGATGTACTCTGTCATATTATGCGACAATCAGCAGTCTAACATTTACATATTGACCGTATATGTCAGCAAACATCGTTGCGAATTGAGAAGTTCATCTATTTAAGCCAACTGCACTTCTGCTGAACAAAGAGGAAAGAACATTAATATTTCAGGAGTCTTCAAACTTGGTCAATTTATATCCTCATTAGAGGTGAAATTGCAAGATTCAAGTTCATATATTGAAATATTACTTGCAACATATTTCACCCCCACAATTGCGTTAGGCCAACTTCAGGATCTGATTGAAACCAATAGTCACCATCAACCTGCAAAAATATAAATAAAATAAATCAATACTTTGGCCTGAAATTTTTGGTTTTCAATTAATCATTTAGAGCTTCTATCCATACATCCAAATCTGTAGGAGTAATTTGTTGAATTCCAAAAGCCTCCGAGCCATGCGAACTTAAACTTCCAGAAGGGTTTTTCTGACAACTTTGGCTTTCTAATAATTCCACCCCCTCCGTTCTGCAGTGGTTGCTACTCCACGATGGGTCCATTAACTCTGCGTGTTCTACACTCACGTCCTCTAACTTGTGCTCGTGCTTGCTTCAAGCATATAAAAGATCAGTTTAAGACATGCGAAATAGATTTTAAATCAACAATGAAAAAGGATATTAACAAGCATGCGCGGAGAGAAACATAGTACTAATAAAGAAGCAAATTTAGGGTGCAGTGTTACAGAAGAGAAGTACTTCAAGAGGTACAGATTTATCGGTCCAGTTGCACTTCTAATAATCATTCTGTACTGCCTTTGGTGGAAGCCTAATTCCTGCTCATTTGAGTGAGAAGTCAATAAGAAACTTGTTGTACCAAATATATTTTAACATCCATATAAGTTGAATCCTACCTCATCTGGATCGGGGACCTCAATGAAACTAGCTTTTGGAGCCTTGACTGCAATAAGTTGCTTATTCTGTAAAAATAGTTCAAAGAGTGAGTGATAACAACGGATACACAATGTTTATACAAAGTTCAATACTTGGAGAAAATTGACCTGGAAGCATGGAAGGGTAAGGATATCTTCCTTGGTTAAAAAAAGGTACCTAATGATCAAGCAAGCCCACTATCATGTAAGGTAAGCAATAAGAAATCACAACTAAAATTAAAAAAGTTGTCAAAACTCAGAAGTTCTTACTTTCCGGTGTTTTCACCTTCTTCCAGGTTTCTTAGAAGCTCCTTCCTTTCGCTGAGAATTGACATAAATCGTAATAAATTTCAATATAAAACAAATAGGTAAAAAAAAATAATAAACAATATTAGTAGCAAACTAACAAACCTTATACACTCCTCGAGTTTGCATTCCTCAACATATAAACTTTCAACTTCAGCCTGTAACGGACCAAATTATCAGAGTTGGACCAAATTATCAGAGTTGGACCAAACCATTTCCATACTGCAGAGTATTAACTTGTTAAAAATGGAGCTTAAATCCTACATGCAACATTCATTTTAAATCATAGTAAAAGTGATAATCAATTTCACGGGTCCAAAGCTCATGCAGAAGCTAGCTATTAGTTTACAACCTCTCCTACTAAATTGCACAGGTAAATATAATCCATGAAGCAGGAAGATCAATTGATTCACTTCCACAATCTGCAGTTTATAAGTTGCCTTTATCATTACTAGGTATTAACAAATCATGTAGAATTACTGCTATTATTATTTGGGTTTGATGGGCATACATACAATACATGGTACGTGTAAAACAATTTTCCACCGAAAACAAATAAGAAGCCATCATACATCCAAATCACACTACTAATTTCAAAATACTCTTACAAAAGCGGGGTGATGAGGCAAATAGTGGATTTTCATTGGATGTCAATGTATAATTGTTATACACTGATAGTGTAAATCCTTTAAATCATAATACAGAAACGGAGATTCCTAGGTGCAATCTAATCAGACCACTAGAAATATGATGCCAAGAAGACAACAAGATTCCTGAAACCTGTAACTTCGAAGAAAATTAAACAGGTTCTCAAAAATATGGGAATGAAAAACTAAGGAGATGCTTACAATCCAAATTAATCATGCTAGCTGAGTAAAAGCAGGAAAAGTAGAAATGTAGAATGCATAATAACTAACGGACACAAGTGATAAAAGATTGAAAAACCTTTAGAGCATTCACTTGATCCTCTAATTCTCGAGGCCCAATTCCATCGCATCCCCTGTTAATAAGGCCCACCATGTATCATTATTTCATTTGATATACATGATAAAAAGCAACCCAGTAAATACCAAACAAACAAATTAGATATTTACTTCCACCGTATATGGTTCTTTGATGTTTTCTCTATCAATCCTATTCCTTCAAGAACATTTGTAATGTCATAAATTCTCCTTTTTTGAACCTGATAAGATTAATGTTAAACTTATTATAAAAAAATGAAGCAAAACAATATGATACATATATTATTAAAGCACGGGTAGATCAAGCTCAATCTGTCCGGCAAACAGGAACCATCTGGTGTATATACAATGAAGACAATTTGTATACCTCTAAAACCTCAGCAGTTTTATTTAGATCAAGGGTACCATCCTTAGCATTTTGGATCAAGCTGACAAATTTCTTGGTTAACAACCCTGCAGGTATAATTGTTTAAATCAAGGGTGCATGATGTAATTGTTTGTCATAAAAAAGAGCTAAATTAACAAAGACACTCGCTTAAAAGAGCATGACAGCGGAATGCAGACAATTGGAGCAAGTAAGTACAAAGTGTACTCAAGGAGAAAATATCACTCGAGTCTGGACGTACCTAAGGAACTGTCATAACGGCAGTTGTTTACGGCCGATGCATTCAGTGATTCTGATATGAAAAGTTCACCCAACATAAAAAAATTAAAAAAAAAATGTAAGAATTGAGTTACTAATATACAAATCAATGCACAATTTAAGTTATTCATACCGACATTACGAAAAACTAAGTTACCTCCATTTGTCATCTGAGCCGCTGCAGATTTTGAATTTCTTGAAACTTTTGATTTACCATTATGCTTCCCTCTTTGATTGGTTTCGATCTGAAGAAGAGGAGGAAGATTAACCGCATTGCTCTGACTTGGAAACGCTTCAACATTACTAGCATGCAAGTTGACGTTATTGATTCCATTTCTTTGACTCAACTGCACAGATAGTTCAATTGAATGTTAACAATCAAAGCAATAGAAAGTGCATTAACTAAATGAACTAATATCTGTCAGACACTCTCTTTACATTCAAACATTTATTAAACCTTAATCAAACACTATAACAGTCCTTTAAGCGGAAAACAAAATTCAAATATAACCGATCGATTTGTATAACACCGAACAAAACGAAACATTAAAAAAAAAAAACACTATAACTCATATAACTTATCAATTCAATGATCTCAACTGAGCCTAGAACGGTTCTAACCTGTAACACCGACACTTCTGAAAAAAGGCATGTCGTCGGAATTAATTTATTCATTTTTTTCAAATTATTACTTGTGTCAGACTGTCTGTGTTTCATAATTTCTAACAATCCGCTATGTACCCTAATAAACATGACTGATCCTATTTTGTTTTTGTTTTCTATAATTCTCAACAATAATAACAATAATTAGAGCAAAAATTGAGATATAAATGAATAGAGTAAGAATTAGTTAAGATAATGAACAATAAATTCAGAATTTCGAGAATATATGATCCAATCTTGTGATTTAATTGAATAAATTGATAAATAATATTGACGGTGCATGTGAGTGTGAATAATGAATTAAAAAAAAATGAACTTACGGGAAGCATAGGAGTGAAAGGATTGAGATGAGAAGGGTTAGGGGAATGCAATAAATCGAATTTAAATTGTGAGAAATGGTGAATTTGATCTTCTCCTGGTGTCGACATGAATGAAATTATGAAATTGAATGGAAGATGAATGAATGATGAAAAATATGGAAGAAGTAGAAGAGAGAGAGTGAGAGGGTTTAGTTTAGCGGCAGAGAATTGGATTGAAAATTGAGGGGGAAGAAAGAAATTGCGGAGATGGAAATAACGTAAACAAAGTGTGATGTGATTTGATTCTCTCTTAATGGAAGTGAAGAAGTGATGTGTTGTCAAGTGAGGCCGCTAATGCTAAACAAACAGAAGAAGCGGTGGTGTATGTATTCAGTTCGAATGCGTACGCCACCCCGCCTTTTGTTTTCAGTTTCTCTCTCCTAACGGGCCCAGCCTTGGGCTTTTTTTTTAACCTTATGGGCTTCACTCTTTTTTATACATTTTCTAGAAATCAATGCATTTTTATTTGAAATTTCAGAAACTTCCGATATTTTTTAGAATAATCTAAAAATATATGATTTTTTTTGCAATATCTAGTATTTATGATATACTTTTGAAACTTTTTTAAAAATTTTAAAATTCTTTAAATAACTATCAAACATATATCTTCGATAAATCTAAATAAAACTCTGAAAGTTTTAAGTACATATCATAATAAGTGAAATTTAACGGTAAAATATTTTGAAAAAAATAATTATTTAAAGAATTTTTCAATAAAATATATTTTGATATATTTATGTATAGAGATGAATAAAAAAACTCCCTGACCACCATATATGGGAAAGGAAGGAAGATTCTTATATTTTGATTTTCCTTGCTTAGTTCAATCCAAACTAAATTCATGCACATTCTATGTTTAATGTGCCTTTAAAATTGATCAAATCCATTGTCTTGTATATTTTATTTTTTATCCTTAATTAGAATAGGTATAGTGGGTAAGAAATTGAATTTGTTCAAAATAAACATTAATAATTAAAATAAAGAATTTTAATTAAATTTGAATAGATCTAAAGCCTTATTTCAAATTGTAAAAAAGAAAAGCCTTATTTCAAATTGTAAAGTTAAATTATTTATTTATATTTTCAAAAATTATTTTAGAAAAATATTTTTTTAAATATTAAAAGTTTTTTTAAACTCATTTTTCATAAATTAAAATATTTATTTTGATATCCAATAACATAAATATACATTATTAAAGATTAGAACATAGTTGAAATTATATTATTTTCAAATATATATATATATATATATATATATATATATATATATATATATATATATATATATATATATATATATATATATATATATATATATATATATATATATATATATATATATATATATATATATATATATATGATCTTACCGGTTGATCAGAATCTGCAAGGTGGTCGGATGATGATCTGTAGTCGGGTTGCATTGTCGAGGAGGAAAAAAGGGGTTGTACCTGCAAGGCATTCCGACGATCAAGTAAGAGTGGGAACAATACAAGCAAAGTGTTAAGGTATTGGTGGTGAATAGTGAGTATTCGATGTCTGTCCCTCACATGTGTGAGGGTTTATATAATGCCTCTGACACATGGCCATTGGTTCTTGTTTTTACGCCTGGATATGCGGGTCCGTAAAAACAGGTAACTGCCAGGACCTGGTCAAACCGGGTAGATGTGCCCGTAACTAGTCGTTGGTTCTGAGGAGGAGGCAAGTTACGGGCATCTCTCTGGTCGGTTCCTGGTTGCCTGCACGACTCGATGTCGAGCAGACTGAGAGCTGCTCGTTGGTCACCTTAGGTTAGTGCCAGCTTAGGAGGGCAAAGGGTTGATATTGCCCGACGGAGAGCGGGGCGATTCGGGCCATGGACGTACGGGTCATATCGAAAGAAAGGGCTAGATTGAGGCCATTCCAGCTGTCGGGCCAGTCCAGAACAGTACCCCCCCCCCCCCCTCCCAAGTCATTGCTTCTGGTCACATGAGTGATAACTTTAACACCTTCTCGTGGAATAGGGCACGTTTTACGGGGAGAATGTGTGTCGCCCGTTGCGTCTTTCTTGCAGGGAGATGAGGAGTTGGTCGTTAGGAGTCTTGAACTTGAAGAGGTAGCGTGTTTCAAGTAACCTGCTGGCGAAGCGGCGCAATGATGGCTTAGGGGCTAGGGAGTAATGATGACGACCCTAGGATTTCCCAGGCGCGTGTCTCGCACGCACGGATGGCCTCAGTTATAAATACGAGAGGAGTAGGGAGTTTAGTGTTTTTCGTCTTCTTACTTAACTGCTTATAATCGCTCGACTGTTGACCACCGTCGTTTCTTGAGATTTGTTGCTCGCTGCTGCTACTTCCAGCCTTCCTTCTTCTATTAACTGGTCAATTTTTAGTTTTCCATTGTCGTTTGCTTTCAGTAGTTCATATTTTTGTCATTTTTTCCCTATAAATGCATGTGGCTATGGTTTAGCATTTTGTGTGTTAGGGCGTCGTTGGGGAGTGTTGGTGGCAGATGATGATTCTGTAGTTTAAAATCGCCGGAGCCGCCATGGATTCTCCCCGGGCATTTCATGATGTGTCGTAGATGGTCTCTTAGGGCCTAGGGCTTTTTATGTAACTTATTCCCGTTTATGCGCCTTAGTGAGGGTTCTGGTCGAGGGCACGATCCTCGTTTCCCAACGCCCTTTCACTTGATTAGTGGTGGAAGGGTGGTTCTGGAATTGATGTCGAACTCATCTTTATCCTCTGCTTTTCAGGTACTATGGCCGACAACACCCTAGTTGATCTCTCAAGCGAGTCTTCTGGCTCTTCAAGAAGTTCTTCGGACGAGGCGAGTAGCTCGTCGAGCATTCTGGAGATTTCCGGGGACAAACTTAATCAGCCAGAACAACAAACAGGGGGAGGCGATGCGGAGATGGCTTCCGCTGATCAAGGTTGCTTGTTTCCCCCTGGGGACAAGGAAGATCTGCGGACTTGGGTCACGAAGGATCCCTGGGAGTGGCCCTCGTACTTCTTCGAGCATCGGGACAATGTTTTTACTGAGGTGTACACTCGTGAGAAAGGAAACCAGGGGGAATGGTCGTTATACATTTCCGAGAGAGAGAGAGAGAAGAATTTGCTCGAAATACGACGGGAGGCGGATTCTTATGTATGACATCATATTTCGGGAGATGGGCCTACGACTCCCTTTCTCGGATTTTGAGGTGGCCGTATTCAGGCATCTGTGCGTGGCTCCTTCCCAACTGCATTCAAACGGCATCACGTTCATGCGAGCGTCTGAGACAGTTTGTGACTACTTGAAGATAGAGGCTATCATTCCTTTATTCTTCTACTGCTTTCACCTCCAGAGGTGCAAGGTCGATGGAAAATGGGGATGGGGTTCCCTGAAATAAGGCAACGGGAAGTTGTTTAAAGCTTATCTGGAGTCCGTTCGTCACTTCAAAGACAAATACATATTGGTGCAGCCTTCTTTGAGAAAGGCAATGTTGAACGTCTTTAGGACCGCACTGGTGCATAACGAGGATGGTACTCCCCGTCTAAATGAGCTAGAGACCTCGTGGTAAAATTGGTTTACAAGTTCCCGTTCCAATGGACGAGGAAGCACTTCGAAAGCGAATTGGGTTCCTACGTATGAAAGGAGGGGAGCTCGGAGTCGAGGACTTGGAGAGCTTCACTATTTTGACTGCCTTTGTGGCCCAGATCCCTCACGTCCAGCGAGTGGGCCGGGAAGGCAGACCAGTGATTGACAAGAATGGGGAACCTGTATACGAGTCAGGCCTTATAATCGTCAAGGAGCTCCTCAGGAGTGAGGATCCCGTCAAGTATCTGGGTACTTATGTTTTAAATAGTTGTATGCAGTCGTCGCTTATTTAGCTCCTCGTTTGCTAACTACGTTTCTTTTTGTTTGTTTTGCAGATAACATGAATCTCGCCCAGGAGCGCATAACTAAGACTCTTGCTGCTAGAGCGAGGAAGGCTCAAACGGATGCTCAGGCTGGCTCGGGGGTCGCCCCTACTTCGGGGTCGAGCGACTCGTCTTCGGCCCAAGCTACTATTACTCTCTCTCCAGCCCATATATCCTCGAAAGCGAAGAGGCCGTGTGCCGAGGGAAGCGTCGACCTGACTGGGGAGAAGGGGAAAGGGACGTACGACCTCACCCCTTGCTGGCTGGAGAAGGCTTTCTTCAAGGGCACAACTCTTCGCTTTCCTCAGGCCGAATCCCTTCACCTTGAAGGTTTGGGCCGCCCGAAAAAGAGGGTGATGCTGGCGCAGGATGCCGGTGGTTTGATGCAGATTCTGGAGATGGTTGTCGCCTATACCGAGGAAAGTTCCTCTCAGGAGGCCGAACTAAAGAATCTTCGGGTCAAGCTGGATGCGAGCGAGAAGGCTCGGATTGAGGAGGAAAAGGCTCGGAAGCTGTCCCAGGAAGAATCAGGGAGGCTCCTTGAGGAATGTAAGATCCTCTTGCTCGAAAAGAAAGACCTTGAGGAAAAGGTGGTGGCCCTGACTGCTGAGATTACGCCCGCTGAAGACGAACCAGAGGACACCAAAGACCTAAAGACTCGGGCTGAGCTTGTTGCTCATTTTCAATTGGCCGTGGACGATGCCCAGGCTGCCTCTGAGGGGAGTTTTGAAAACACGGTGAAGCAGATGCACGTGCTGAACCCTGGGGTCGAACTCAATACTTCAGGAATGAGGGTTAATTATTACGTGGCTGCTGGTAAGATTTTGGTCCCCGATTACCTCAAGGAGTTCGTCGCTCATCCTGTCGAGGGTCCTGCCCAGTTATCTCCTGTCGCTGGAGAAGAAGCTGAAGGATGATTTTTTTGTTGTTTTATTTATTCTGGCATGCGTGCCGTACTGTTGTAATTTTGTTTCTCCGGGATTTTTCCCGTTTATGTAATCTCTGAACAAGCGTGGTCCTTGTGGCCACAAATTTAATCTTTTGAGTGAGGCGTTAAAAGCCTCTTTCGTTGTAATATTCGAACAATAGCGGCCCATGTGGTTGTTTCTTTTAGTTTTTTGACCATGGTGGTCATTTGTTCTGAATATGTAACTTGTGTTTGCATGTTTATTGATAAACTATCCCGTTTGGGACACTTTTTATTTTGCTAAGAGTTTGTAGCGGGGATTTGCTCGTTTGGTTTGTATGTTTGTCAGTGTGGGGAAACTGATCAAACGGCCAGGGTTAATACTGAGCATGGGCCGGAACTCGGGTCTCATTTTGAGGGACCTGGGTTCAGCAGCGTGAACTTCCCATTGCGAGCCGGGCGTTCTACCGTCGTGGCACGAGGACTATGGAGCTCGATCGAGTTATCCATGTCGGGCTGAAGGTGCGCTCGTTAGAAGAGCGGAGCTTTTCCCCTTTTAAATATTTTGGGTGCTATGCTTGTTCCTAGGCATGCATGCGTGGTCGGGCTTGGGTGAGTTTTTCTTGTCGACCAAACTCGCAGATTGCTCAGTGTTTTTAACTGTAATATTGTTTTAGCTTTTTAGCGTTCCATGATCGAACAAGTTGTTCCCCTTCTAAGTTTTCCAAGTAATACGCTTCAGTCCCTGTTTTCGCATTGACGCGGTAAGGACCTTCCCAGTTTGCTGCGAGCTTTCCCTTGCGAGATTCTTTGTGATTTCTCTTTAAGACAAGGTTGCCGACCTCGAACTCTCGTCGTATGACCTTGGCGTCGTAGCGCATGTCTATTTTTTGTTTCAGCGAGGCCTCTCGTAGGGCCGCTCTTGTTCTGATTTCTTCTACTAGATCCAATTCCTCCCGAAGTGGGACGTCATTCATCTCCTCGTCTGGAGGAGCCTCGATCCATCTGGAAGGTTCTTCGATCTCCACGGGAATGACGGCCTCCGTCCCATAAGCTAGTCGAAAAGGGGTCTCCCCGGTTGACGAATGCGTCGTTGTCCGATATCCCCAGAGTACAGTGTGTAACTCCTCGACCCATCTTTTCTTGGTTTCATCCAATCTTCACTTAAGGCCCTTGAGTATTACTCTGTTTGTGGATTCAGCTTGGTCGTTCGTCTGGGGATGCTCGACAGAGACGAAGTGTTGGGTGGTGCCTAGTTTGGCGACGAATTCCTTAAAGGTGTGGTCTGTGAATTGAGTCTCGTTGTCGGTGACTATCGCTTGTGGGATGCAGAACTGACCGAGGATGTTTCTCTTGTAGAAGCGAAGGACGTTTTGGGCGGTGATTTTGGCCAAAGCTTCGGCTTCTATCCTTTTGGTGAAGTAGTCGACCGCTACAATCAAATATTTGTTCTGATTGGTTCCGACCACGAATGGACCGAGGAAATCCAATCTCCACCAGACAAAGGGCCAAGGAGAGGAGAGGGATTTGAGCTCGTTGGGAGAAGCTAAATGCATGTCTCTGTGTCATTGGCATTTGTCGTATTTTTTCACGTGCTCTTTCGTGTCGTGCTGCATGATGGGCCAATAATATCCTGCTCGCAAGGCTTTCCTCGCGAGGGATCTTCCGCCCAGATGCAAGTTGTTGATACCCTCGTGGATTTAGAGAAATACACGATCCACATTGTGATCGGTGGGAATAGAACTGACTGTTTTTAATGCTGGTTTGCGTTTGCGTTTCGCAAAATGTCGCGGTAAGCAAGAGTCGCCACCGTCTTTTATTTTCTCCAACAAGGAAAGGACAAAAGCACAACAAAATTCCTTTTCGAGATGTTTCTCGGGTTCGGGAGGTAGATTATAGAAAGGGAAGGTGTTAGCACCCTTTCTATCCATGGTTATCCACGGGCTCTTAGATACTTGCTCACTGTGTTTTCAAAATGTTTTGCTTTTCTTGTGTTTGTGGGTTTTGAAAAAAGTTTTTGTTTGAAAACTCCGTTTTAACTCTTGTATCTGTCCTCAAGAGTGTATGAAGTGTTTGTTTGAAAACTTTGTTTGGAAAAAGTGTAAGTGCGAAAAGTATTTTTGTTTTGAAAGAGCAAGTACCTGAGAACCTCTACCTACTCAAAAGAAATTAAGCTGTGTAAATGTCCTTTAGACAGTACCATCCCACTATTGAGAAGTAGGTAGCACCGTCGTTGGAGTTTTCGGGTCAATTCGAATATAGGGACATGTGGTCACCAAAGCAATAGTAGGACGCCTTAGCGGTAACCCTAGTGTCTTAGATCATTTTTTATCCGAGGCAACTGTTCCGAGGCAACCGTTTCGAGGCAACTGTCTGATCTTTAGACAGGAGGGCGACCTCTAAAACACCCTATACTCAATGACCACGTTCGAGGCAACCAAGTGAGGCGTACCCTAGGAGTGGCATGTGCGAGTGTGTCAGGATTCAGTTAAGTTATCTTTGCACATGTTATGGTGAGCTACGATTGATTTTAATTTTAAGAGAAGTCTTGTCATGCATAGCCTAGTTAGCATACATCTAGCAGTTAATATTTGCGGAAAGTAAAACTAAGCTATTACAAGGCGTCGGGTATTTACATCGCCAAAAGCAAACCCTTGAAAAGTAAATGCGAGAAAATAAATAAAAGCGATAAAAAGGTCCTAATTAAGCTATTACATCCTCGGAGCAATTACATAATAATGGAAAAAATATGAATAAAATAAACATACGCGCGAGCCAAAATTGAATCGGAGAAGTTCTTAGGGTTTTGACCCTTTTTTGAGAAAGAAAGAGATTTTTTATGTTTTGCATCTAATTAAATTAATCCTAAACTAATTAATTAATTAAATAAAAGAAAGATATTTTTTGAGTTTTTTATGTTTTAAGGAAATAAAAATAAAAATAAAATGAAAAAAAAACCTAATTCTATGTTGATTTTAAATTATTGAAAGAAAAAAAAAGGTTAAAATTAACCCTAATTAAAACTAAATTAATTATATTAGTATTTATTTACAAAAATAATAAAATAAAAATATTATATTTATTTTTTGTTTTCTGATTTTTATTATGAAAATATTAATTTGGTTAATTAAATAATAATAATAATTATAATAAATAATTAAAATAAGAAATATAAAAGAAGAAAAGAAAGAATAAACCCATGGGGGTGTTGGCCCAAATTAGGAGGTGTGTTTGGAAATCTGAAGGCCCAATTATGCTCAAGCCTGTTTGACTTTGATGATCATCCATGCGCTGGTTGACTAGGGACTATGGTAGTCATTCCATCCTGGCCATTGGATTTGAATTTGAAGCCATCTGGCGCTTGGGAATTGGAGATACATGGTGGACATCCCCCTTGCAAGCTGCATGTGAACATAGGCAGAAAAATAGGAATAAATGTTTTGGGGGACCTGGGATTCGAACCCAGGTCCCAAGGGATAATCCTTCAATGTTTTTGCCAACTGAGTTATAATGCGCGTTTGTTAAGTGGATGGAGAGAGAGTATTATATACAAAAAATACACAATATGCTGTAAACATAAAAAAATGCGCGTGTTTTCAAACTATCCAACCGCGTATCAACACCTCATCATCTTCTTCGTTTTCCCTGTAAAAATAATATCAGATAGTGGGGGTTTTTAACCCCCACTAACCATCTGCACGAAAAATAGCGATTAGCACCACAGGGTATATAAATATTTCGCGAAGGGTGGATTGCATTCGTCTGGGTCTAACGATTTCAACCATGTGTCTTATGAGTCCTAATTTTGCCTGGTTCAGAAAGCCCTAATTTGAAGCTCAAGAACCCTAAAAATTCATTCATGGCGTTCTTCGATCCAGGGAATTATAACTCAATTAAACCATTCCACCAGCTTGGTATGACCTCTAGCGATGCAAAACAATCAAGAAAACATGTTAAATATGCATGAATTAAGCAATACGATTTTGGATAAAAGCTGCAAACCGTGAATCTGTATATGGTGATTCTTTAAGCTTTGATGCGTGAATTCAATTGCAAAACGTTCCTGACACTTCCTGCAATGTATTTGAATGGTTAAAATGCCTTGAATTAGCCTAGGTTGCAGAAATCAGTTTTCACTTTTCTTGAAAATTCTTGAAATTGTATGGGGTCTTTCTGCAGATTTTTTTTACGTCCTTTTGATCAGGGTTAGCTTGCTTATGTATATGGCAATTGAATTAGGTCAAAAACTTGGGCCAATATCCATTGCATTGATGTTTAGATCTTTGATTGGAAATCAAATATTTTTGATTCTTCATGATTGAACAAAGTTGCCAATTTTGGATTTTTTGTATCTTTGACTTTGTGCACGAAATTGCCAGCATGTTTAGGTCATATTTGCTTCACAAAAAGATTGAAAAAAATCAAATCTTGTATTTTCCTACAATTTAAATTAATTAAATGAATTAATATTAATTAAAAATCCAATTAATTAATAAAAATAAGAAAATAAATCTCATTAAGATTGGTGGGTCGTGCATAGGTCATGGATGAAGTTTCAAGAAGAGATTTGAGGCCCATTAGCAAAAGAAGGTGTTTTGAGCAAAGTTGACTTTTGCAAATTCATGAAAATTTCCCAACTTCTCTAATGCACAACTTGCTCAATTTTAATCATATGACCATGTTCTTGGACATTTTGGAAAGCTCTTGGAGTCCTCTAACCAATGCCTTTGGTCCAATGTCATTTGGATTTACCAATCTCAAGTTATGGCCTTTGACTCAAAGTGTACTTTTGTTGACTTTTGAAATTGACCTATAATGTAAAAATTTGTAACTTTGTGTGAGAGCATTTCTTGAACTTGGAGTGTGAAGATGGATTATAGGAAATTGCATCCTATTCAAAATGAGCATTGGATGGAATTTTTCTGATGAACCATGAAAAAGTTATGCCCTGGTCAAGATACAGTTGACTTTTCTACTGTCCAAAAATAGTAACTTTTTGCCTCTTGAGGATTTTTGAGCTATTCTTGTGGAACCATGATCAAGACTTGATCAAATGATGATTGTGAACTCAAAACAAGATGTTGACCAAAAATTATGACTTTTGACTGTAAAATGACCATTTTGCCCTTGCAGTTGACTGTGGATCAAATGGAGCTTTTGACTGTGCAAATTGGCACTGTGAGTCTTGAAACTTGGCATGTAGGTGCTTGAGGATGTATGTAGGCCTATGAGACTTGATTGAACCATTGAAACCCCCAAATTCCTTGAAAGAACCAAAACCCTAATTTCAACTGTCTTAGGAGGTGGTTTGACTGTACAACCCTTGAGCCCTTCTGTGCAAATTGAAGATCACTCTTGACAAATCTTGAGGAATATGGGAGGGAAAATTTTGGGGTACAACAGTTGCCCCTGTTCAATTTTCTTAAACCTGAGGATATAGATTGGCTTTCGAGCCTTTCGTGATCCGAAGGTGGAAGATAATTGAACACTAGAGTGCCCAGAAATTTGCACTCGCATGGTGTAGTATCAGCAATGTGATGTCGGGAATGGGCTTACAGATGCCATTTGGAGATTGATGGATAGGAGGATGGGCTTATAGATGCCACCTGGAGATTGTTGGTAGGAGGATGGGCTTATAGATGCCATTTGGAAATGTAATGGATAATTTTGTCTTCGTTGACGGGTTTGGCGTCAGAAAAATCTTTAGGAATCGATTTAACTGGACCAGAGTAGGTTTTTTTGATAATGATGTGATGAAGGAATCTGAGACGATTGCTACTCCAAATAGATGATGAAGGAATCTGGGACGATTACTACCTCAACGGGGTGATGAAGGAATCTTGGATGATTACTACCTCAACGGGATAATGAAGGAATCTTGGACGACTTCTACCTCAGCAGGACGATGAAGGAATCTTGGACGATTACTACCTCAACGGGATGATGAAGGAATCTTGGAGGATTACTACCTCAACGGGATGATGAAGGAATCTTGGACGATTACTACCTCAACAGGATGATGAAGGAATCTTGTATGATTACTACTCCAAAAGGTAAAGACTTTTATCTGTCGATCGATCTTTCCTGAAAAGGTAAAGAGTTAGTTGTATGCAATGTCATGATGTATGCATTGTGTAATGATGTTCTCAAAATAAATGAGATTTGTGTTGTATGATGTATGAAGATGATGTTTTTGGCTGGGGAAAATGGATCCCGGAGCTGCTTGGAGAATAGTGTTGAATTCTTCGTTTCCGCTGGGGATGATGAACGAAGATGATTACAAGAATAAACTGGTAGGAGAAGATGACTCCGTTGGGGAATAAACCTGGTGAAGAGATTACCATGTGGGGAATTACTCTGTGGGAAGAGATGCTTTGCTGAGATTTTAACGATAACTCCGCTGGGGATTCCGTTGATAAGCTCTGTTGGGGAGATTTTGATGATGAACTCCGCTGGGGGATATAAAGAACTGCGCTGGGGATTCTTACCCTTTTTAGAGCTGATGGTAGACCAACTCTGCTTGGGGGAGAGTATTGCTGATTTATTCATGATTGCAGGTCTCAGTAGGGAGAGCTACCATTACTGTCTTATTCTGCGGGGAGTGAAGGTATCTCGGTCATACTCTTCAACTGAATCTACCTTGTACCTGGAGGACAGAGCAGCTTGTACAATTCAGACAATTCTTATTGCCCCAGTTTCTGCGGGAGAAGGTGCCTGCGGAGGCCTTGATACCTGCCGATTGGAGTGACAAATCTTCTTCTGGTAGGTAAGCGACAAGATGACGGGACATAGTCGTACACTTTGATCCCTAATTTTTGCCTGGACCGCTCTTTCGGGTTTTCAGTCCATCGGGATACACTTTTTTGCCCAAGCCGCCTTTTCAGGTTTTCGACTTGCCGGGTGCACAGATTTTTTCATTTTCGTCCCTTATTTTTGCCCGAACCCTTTTGGTTTGCCGGGAAGCCCTTATTTTTGGCTAGGCCAGTCGACCTAGCGGGTCTTTGATTATGCGTAGTATTTTTTGACTATGTCCACGCTCTCAGGATGTAGGGAGGTGTCACTGTCAGTAGTATTGTGTTGCCATACCACCAGAAGATGTTTGATCATGCAAGATTCGTCGCTGGAATTCATGTCCAATGCCCCACGTGATTCAAATGGAGATTTGCCCCTGGCTATTTGGCATCTTGAGAGATTCCTTGAATCTTGACCTGACTGCCCCAGATGATGGACAATGATCATGCTGTGCCCTTTGGTTTGGAAGTGATTTTTCCACTGGAGGTGACTCTTTTTGTTGAGAAGATTTTTGCTCACTAGATATTCTTCGTGCGAATTTCTCTGTTGTTTGAACAAATAGTCATATGCAAACAATGTTATTTTAAGAATGCAAAGCTTATGTCTGTCTTGAAGTTTTTTGAAAATGCATTTTCAGTAAAACAAGTGAATTTTTGTAAAATGTGATGTCAACTCAGGATTTTACCAGCGAGCCCTATAGGAGTCAGGATACCTTTTGTAACAGTATGCTTTCGAACTAACCCATGCTTCAGCTAGGACTTTTAAGGGTTATAACGTGGCTTGGTTCACGGTTTAAGAAACAAAGGATAAAGGCTCAAATTTTATTTGTACCCACCCGTTCTTCATGATGTTCTTCGATCCTAAACTCAGCTAATCGTGCATCAGATCTTATTTGAGTCTTTGCTATGATATCCTGGTGATGGTTCAGATACTGATAGTTTATTTTGAATAGGCAGTCATTTCTTTTTTGTTGAGGGTTTGCAGGACCTCTTTCCTTTTGATTTTATTATCCCTGTCTTTTTGCCTGAACTGTTTCTTTTATGATTACAGTCAGCGGGATGCCCCAGTTTTATAAGTCTCCTTCATAGGTTTTGACTTGATGAGCTTTTATTTTGAGAGATAATGACTGCCTGTCTTGACGATTACAGGGAACCATCACTGTCTTTTGTTTCGGAAGGACTTCTTTTGATGCCATTCATTGTGCACCTGGATCAACTGAGAGAACTACCCTGCCCCAGGTTATAATTAAGGGTTTTAATTTTTGCGAAAAGAAAAACTCTAACTTCTTTGGCTCAAAGGGGTTGACTAGGGATTATCTTCCTTATAACTCCACTGTTTAGGATTTGAAACAATGCCTGTACCTCATCAGCGGGGTCTATTCAAAAGCATACTGTAAAGATCACGGTATCGTTTTCGTCATCCTCCCTCAAAAGGTTTAGAATTTTTTAATCGAGAGTTGAACATCACAAAAAATGAAAGTAATTTGAATATAGTGAATACGAATGGATTGATTCAAAACAGACATATGCAATGCATTGATAAAGTAATGAAGTTTGACATGACTAAATGTTTGAACAATCAAAAGAAAATTACAACTTGAAAATTCAAATGAACAAAAGCTTTCAATGATTCGTCATAGGAGCAGTGATTATGTTCGGAGTCTCCGGAGGGTCAAACTTGATCTTCTTGGCATCAATCATGTCTTGGAACTTATTCTTTAGAGCCCAACAGTTGTTTGTGTCATGTCCCGGACTGTCAGAGTGGTATGCACACCTTTCATTGGGATGATAGGTATGAGCGGAAGTATTTGGGTTCTGGAGAGAAGCCTTTAACGTAATCAGCTCTGCCTTCAACATGTGTTGTAGCGCTTGACCCAGTGACATATTGATCTTAGTGAATTGTCTTTTAGGCGCGACCTCCTTACGCTGATTACCCCGTTGCTGCTGGCGAGGTTGTTACTGGGTTTGTGACCCTGAAGCAAGTTGGGGAGCTTTTCCTTTGTCTTCTTGTCTCAAAGGAGGTTGAACGATGATTTGATCTTCAACCCTAGTTGTTTTCCCCACTTGGTTATTTTGAAGCAGCTTGTTGACGAGGACCCTGAGCTCCTCTTATTTTTGAGCTAAGTCTTGAATGAGAGCCATCTGGCCCATCAGCTGTCCCATCATCTGGATCTTCATTATTGCCAACTCAATTTTTAGCCCTTCCAACGGATCATTCATGATACCTCCTGGATTTCCTAGGACCAAACCCCTTGAGAGGAGAGCTTTTACCTCTTCTTGCCCCTTGGATAGGCTCAAGAACATCTCTCGTAGTTGGGCGTTTTGAGCCCGGAGATCTTGGTTGTCTGGTTGGAAAGCCATTGCTGAAATAAACAGCGAGAACATGAGAGACCGGTAAAGGGTGACCTGTTATGCAATGATATGTATGTATTCAATGTTTTCAAGGATCTCTCGGGGTAAACAAAAAATTGTTAGAATCTGAATCGGGTAGCTTGATTGAAGGAACTTCATGTTGCTGAGAGTCCTTCTTCAAGAGTCAAGGCTCACCATATCGAGTGGGTCATAGCCCCTGACTCAAGTTATCATGTTTTGATCTCCAAACAACCTTGGCTAGAGGAAAATAAATCCCCTTTGCCCCTTGCTAGACATTTGGTTCATCGTGACCTGCATCACAACCCTTGAGATCCTTGAAATGGTTAAGGAAATGCTATGGTATGATGTTATGATGTGTATGCTATACGTTTAAGCAAAATGTGAGGTGATGTAAATAAGCCCTACAATGAATAAGGACTGTAAACAAAACCTGCAAGGAACTCGTGTTGTCAGATAACAAGAATGTGCAAGTAGTTCAAGTTTGAAGGCACACAAGTCACACAAGAGAGCCCTTAGATTTCAGGCTGGCATGAAGTTTAGGTACTACCCTCTTTCAGTTTCAGTTGGTTAAGACCTGTCCTAAAAATAGTAATCGGGTTCTAGAGGATCTCAATATCACTGACTACCCTCAATCGGTCATAATTCCAGTTTGGCAACCTTTTCTTGCAGCCGGAACCATCACGAGAGTTTAGCCTCAATGAGCGTAGCATACTGCTACTGTTCTATGGCCAAGTTGGTCAATTTAAGGTTCTAAGGTCAGTTGGTGCTTAATGACTCCTCAGAAGACCCATATTCTCCCCGTTCCAACACAAGGGATATCGGTACAGACCAAGGTGTCACACCAATGTAGCTACTGCTTCATCCGTGTCGGTCTACGCCAGACAGATCCCTCACAGTTTATTGCTACTTACCTAAAAAGGGTACCCCCAGATCCAGGTTAGGATCTATAGAACTCCGATACAAGCCCACAAAATTAAAGCATACAAAGCATACAATTGAAAACACAAGTGATCTAATCCTAAGGTACACCTCACTTATAATATTCCCCAGCAGAGTCGCCAGTTCTGGCGATCGGTGGGAATAGAACTTACTGTTTTTAATGTTGGTTCGCGTTTGCGTTTCGCAAAATGTCGCGGTAAGCAAGAGTCGCCACCGTCTTTTATTTTCTCCAACAAGGAAAGGACAAAAGCACAGCAAAATTCCTTTTCGAGTTGTTTCTCGGGTTCGGGAGGTAGATTATAGAAAGGGAAGGTGTTAGCACCCTTTTTATCCGTGGTTATCCACGAGCTCTTAGATACTTGCTCACTGTGTTTTCAAAATGTTTTGCTTTTCTTGTGTTTGTGGGTTTTGAAAAAAGTTTTTGTTTGAAAACTCCGTTTTAACTCTTATATCTGTCCTCAAGAGTCTATGAAGTGTTTGTTTGAAAACTTTGTTTGGAAAAAGTGTAAGTGCGAAAAGTATTTTTGTTTTGAAAGAGAAAGTACCTGAGAACCTCTACCTACTCAAAAGAAATTAAGCTGTGTAAATGTCCTTTAGACAGTACCATCCCACTATTGAGAAGTAGGTAGCACCGTCGTTGGAGTTTTCGGGTCAATTTGAATATAGGTGGAAATATAACTGACTGTTTTTAATGCTGGTTCGCGTATGTCGCGGTAAGCAAGAGTCGCCACCGTCTTTTATTTTCTCCAACAAGGAAAGGACAAAAGCACAGCAAAAATTCCTTTTCGAGATGTTTCTCGGGTTCGGGAGGTAGATTATAGAAAGGGAAGGTGTTAGCACCCTTTCTATCCGTGGTTATCCACGGGCTCTTAGATACTTGCTCACTGTGTTTTCAAAATGTTTTTCTTTTCTTGTGTTTGTGGGTTTTGAAAAAAGTTTTTGTTTGAAAACTGCGTTTTAACTCTTGTATCTGTCCTCAAGAGTGTATGAAGTGTTTGTTTGAAAACTTTGTTTGGAAAAAGTGTAAGTGCGAAAAGTATTTTTGTTTTGAAAGAGCAAGTACCTGAGAACCTCTACCTACTCAAAAGAAATTAAGCTGTGTAAATGTCCTTTAGACAGTACCATCCCACTATTGAGAAGTAGGTAGCACCGTCGTTGGAGTTTTCGGGTCAATTCGAATATAGGGACATGTGGTCACCAAAGCAATAGTAGGACGCCTTAGCGGTAACCCTAGTGTCTTAGATCATTTTTTATCTGAGGCAACTGTTCCGAGGCAACCGTTTCGAGGCAACTGTCTGATCTTTAGACAGGAGGGCGACCTCTAAAACACCCTATACTCGATGACCACGTTCGAGGCAACCAAGTGAGGCGTACCCTAGGAGTGGCATGTGCGAGTGTGTCAGGATTCAGTTAAGTTATCTTTGCACATGTTATGGTGAGCTACGATTGATTTTAATTTTAAGAGAAGTCTTGACATGCATAGCCTAGTTAGCATACATCTAGCAGTTAATATTTGCGGAAAGTAAAACTAAGCTATTACAAGGCGTCGGGTATTTACATCGCCAAAAGCAAACCCTTGAAAAGTAAATGCGAGAAAATAAATAAAAGCGATAAAAAGGTCCTAATTAAGCTATTACATCCTCGGAGCAATTACATAATAATGGAAAAAATATGAATAAAATAAACATACGCGCGAGCCAAAATTGAATCGGAGAAGTTCTTAGGGTTTTGACCCTTTTTTGAGAAAGAAAGAGATTTTTTATGTTTTGCATCTAATTAAATTAATCCTAAACTAATTAATTAATTAAATAAAAGAAAGATATTTTTTGAGTTTTTTATGTTTTAAGGAAATAAAAATAAAAATAAAATGAAAAAAAAACCTAATTCTATGTTGATTTTAAATTATTGAAAGAAAAAAAAAAGGTTAAAATTAACCCTAATTAAAACTAAATTAATTATATTAGTATTTATTTACAAAAATAATAAAATAAAAATATTATATTTATTTTATGTTTTCTGATTTTTATTATGAAAATATTAATTTGGTTAATTAAATAATAATAATAATTATAATAAATAATTAAAATAAGAAATATAAAAGAAGAAAAGAAAGAATAAACCCATGGGGGTGTTGGCCCAAATTAGGAGGTGTGTTTGGAAATCTCAAGGCCCAATTATGCTCAAGCCTGTTTGACTTTGATGATCATCCATGCGCTGGTTGACTAGGGACTATGGTAGTCATTCCATCCTGGCCATTGGATTTGAATTTGAAGCCATTTGGCGCTTGGGAATTGGATATACATGGTGGACATCCCCCTTGCAAGCTGCATGTGAACATAGGCAGAAAAATAGGAATAAATGTTTTGGGGGACCTGGGATTCGAACCCAGGTCCCAAGGGATAATCCTTCAATGCTTTTGCCAACTGAGCTGTAATGCGCGTTTGTTAAGTGGATGGAGAGAGAGTATTATATACAAAAAATACACAATTTGCTGTAAACATAAAAAAAATGCGCGTGTTTTCAAACTGTCCAACCGCGTATCAACACCTCATCATCTTCTTCGTTTGCCCTGTAAAAATAATATCAGATAGTGGGGGTTTTTAACCCCCACTAACCATCTGCACGAAAAATAGCGATTAGCACCACAGGGTATATAAATATTTCACGAAGGGTGGATTGCATTCGTCTGGGTCTAACGATTTCAACCATGTGTCTTATGAGTCCTAATTTTGCCTGGTTCAGAAAGCCCTAATTTGAAGCTCAAGAACCCTAAAAATTCATTCATGGCGTTCTTCGATCCAGGGCATTATAACTCAATTAAACCATTCCATCAGCTTGGTATGACCTCTAGCAATGCAAAACAATCAAGAAAACATGTTAAATATGCATGAATTAAGCAATACGATTTTGGATAAAAGCTGCAAACCGTGAATCTGTATATGGTGATTCTTTAAGCTTTGATGCGTGAATTCAATTGCAAAATGTTCCTGACACTTCCTGCAATGTATTTGAATGGTTAAAATGCCTTGAATTAGCCTAGGTTGCAGAAATCAGTTTTCACTTTTCTTGAAAATTCTTGAAATTGTATGGGGTCTTTCTGCAGATTTTTTTCACGTCCTTTTGATCAGGGTTAGCTTGCTTATGTATATGGCAATTGAATTAGGTCAAAAACTTGGGCCAATATCCATTGCATTGATGTTTAGATCTTTGATTGGAAATCAAATATTTTTGATTCTTCATGATTGAACAAAGTTGCCAATTTTTGATTTTTTGTATCTTTGACTTTGTGCACGAATTTTCCAGCATGTTTAGGTCATATTTGCTTCACAAAAAGATTGAAAAAATCAAATCTTGTATTTTCCTACAATTTAAATTAATTAAATGAATTAATATTAATTAAAAATCCAATTAATCAATAAAAATAAGAAAATAAATCTCATTAAGCTTGGTGGGTCGTGCATAGGTCATGGATGAAGTTTCAAGAAGAGATTTGAGGCCCATTAGCAAAAGAAGGTGTTTTGAGCAAAGTTGACTTTTGCAAATTCATGAAAATTTCCCAACTTCTCTAATGCACAACTTGCTCAATTTTAATCATATGACCATGTTCTTGGACATTTTGGAAAGCTCTTGGAGTCCTCTAACCAATTCCTTTGGTCCAATGTCATTTGGATTTACCAATCTCAAGTTATGGCCTTTGACTCAAAGTGTACTTTTGTTGACTTTTGAAATTGACCTATAATGTAAAAATTTGTAACTTTGTGTGAGAGCATTTCTTGAACTTGGAGTGTGAAGATGGATTATAGGAAATTGCATCCTATTCAAAATGAGCATTGGATGGAATTTTTCTGATGAACCATGAAAAAGTTATGCCCTGGTCAAGATACAGTTGACTTTTCTACTGTCCAAAAATAGTAACTTTTTGCCTCTTGAGGATTTTTGAGCTATTCTTGTGGAACCATGATCAAGACTTGATCAAATGATGATTGTGAACTCAAAACAAGATGTTGACCAAAAATTATGACTTTTGACTGTAAAATGACCATTTTGCCCTTGTAGTTGACTGTGGATCAAATGGAGCTTTTGACTGTGCAAATTGGCACTGTGAGTCTTGAAACTTGGCATGTAGGTGCTTGAGGATGTATGTAGGCCTATGAGACTTGATTGAACCATTGAAACCCCCAAATTCCTTGAAAGAACCAAAACCCTAATTTCAGCTGTCTTAGGAGGTGGTTTGACTGTACAACCCTTGAGCCCTTCTGTGCAAATTGAAGATCATTCTTGACAAATCTTGAGGAATATGGGAGGGCAAATTTTGGGGTACAACACACACCGCTTCGGTCGACACATTTGATAAGGGGAATGAAAAATCCTATCCTGTAAAGTTTGCCCTCGACCAAAACGTACCGCACCATTAGCCCAACATGGATAACTCGATCAAGCTCCATAGTCCTCGTGTCACAACGGTAGAACGCATGGCTCGCGACGGGAAGTTCACGCTGCCGAACCCAGGTCCCTCAAAATGAGACCTGAGTTCCGGCCCATGCTCGATACTCACCCTGGCCGTTTGATCAGTTTCCCCACACGGGCGAACATACAAACTAAACGAGCAAATCCCCGCTACAAACTCTTGGAAAAATAAAAGATGTCCCAAATGGACAAGTTTATCAATTAACATGCAAACACAAGTTAAATATTCGAAACAAACGACCACCACGTCCAGAAAACTAAAAAGAAATGACCAGCTGGGCCGCTATTGTATGAATATTACAATAAAGGAGGCCTTTAACGCCCCATCCAAAAGAATAAATTTGTGGCCAGAAACCACACTTGTTCAAAAATTACATAAACGAGAAAAATCTCGAAGAAACAAAATTGCAACAATACGTCATGCAAGCCGGAATAAATAAAAGAATTAACAGTCACCCTTCAGCCTCTTCTTTGGCGACAAGCGATAATTGGGCAGGACCCTCGGCAGGATGAGCAACAAACTCTTTGAGGTAATCGGGACCAAAATCTTAACAGTAGCCACATAATAGTTTATCCCCATACCCGAAGTGTTGAGTTCGACCCTGGGGTTCAGCATGTGCATCTGCTTCACCGTGTTTTCAAAAATTCCCTCAGAGGCAGCCTGGGCGTTGTCCACCGCCAGTTGAAAACGAGCAACAAGCTCGGCCCGAGTCTTTAAATCTTTCGTGTCCTCTGGCTCGTCTTCAGCAGGCGTCACCTTGGCATTCAGGACCGCTACCTTCTACTCGAGATCTTTTTTCTCGAGCAACAGGATCCTGTGTTCCTAAGAGAGTCTCCCTGATTCTTCCTCGGATAGCCTCCGGGCTTTTTCCTCCTCAATCCGGGCCTTCTCGCTCGCAGCCAGCTTAGTCCAAAGATTCTTCAACTACGCTTTTTGGGAGGAACTCCCCTTGGTATAATCAACAACCATTTCCAGAATTCGCATTAAACCATCGGCATCCTGCGCCAGCATCGCCCTCTTCTCTGGGCATCCCAAACCCTCAAGATGAAGGGATTCAACTCGAGGAAGGCGAAGAGCCGCGCCCTTGAAAAAATCCTTCTCCAGCCAGCAAGGAGGCAGGTCGTACGTCCCTTTCCCATTTCCCTCGGTCAGGTCGATGCCTCCCTCGGCACGCGGCCTCTTCGCTTTCGAGGATACAGGGACTGGAGAGAGAAACCGTAGCTTGGGCCGAAGGCAATTCGCCCGACCCCGAATTAGGAGCGACCCTCTAGCCAGTCTGTGCATCCTTTTGAGCATTCCTCGCTCTAGCAGCAAGAGTCTTGGCTATGCACTCCTGGGCAGGATTCATGCTATCTGCAAAAAAAACAAAAAAGAAACGTAGTTAACAAACAAGGATTCGAATAAGCAACGACCGCATACAACTATTAAAAACATAAATACATAGATACTTGACGGGATCCTCGCTCCCGAGGAGCTCCTTGACGATTATAAGACCCGACTCGTAAACAGCCTCCCCGTTCTTGTCGATCACTGACCTGCCTCCCCGGATCACTCGTTGGACACGAGGGATCTTGGCCACAAAAGCAGCCAAGACGGTGAAGCTCTCTAGGTCCTCGACTCCGAGCTTCCACTCCCTCCAGACGTAGGAACCCAATTCGCTATCGAAGTGTTTCCTCGTCCACTGGAACAGGAACTTGTGAACCAATTTCACCACATGGTCTCCTAGTTCGTTCAAACAAGGAGTACCATTCTCGTTATGTGCCGGTACGGTCCTAAAAACATTTAGCATCGCTTTGTTCGAAGAAGACTGCATCAGTATATATTTGCCTTGAAGTGACAAACGAACTCCAAATAAGCTTTAAACAACTTCCCATTGCCTTGATTCAACGCGACCCATCCCCATTTGCCATCGATCTTGCTCCTCTGGAGGTGAAAGCAGTAGAAGAACAAGGAAATGGTGGCCCCTATCTTCAAGTAATCACAAACAATCTCGAACGCTCGCATGAACGTGATATCGTTCGGATGAAGTTGGGAAGGAGCCAGCTGCAGATGCCTGAATACGACCACCTCGAAATCCGAGAAGGGGAGCCGAAGACCCATTTCCCAGAACACGATGTCGTACATGGGAATCCGCCTTCTATCATATTTCGAGCAAATCCTTCTCTCTTTCACGGTAATATATAACAACCACTCTCCCTGGTTTCCTTCCTCGTGAGTGTATACCTCGATAAAAACGTCATCCCAGTGCTCGAAGAAATAAGAGGGCCAGTCCCAGGGATTGTTTGCGACCCAAGCCCGCAGAACCTCCTCGTCCTCGGGGGAAACAAGCTACCTTGATCAGCAGAGGCCATCTCCATGCCGCCTCCCCCCGCTTGTTGTTTCAGTTGATTCAATTCGTCCCCAGAAATCTCCAGAATGCTCGACGAGCTACTCGCCTCGTCTGAAGAACTTCTTGAAGATCCAGAAGACTCGCTCGAGAGATAAACCCGGACGTTATCGGCCATAGTACCTGAAAAGCAGAGGATGAAGATGAGTTCGACATTAATGCCAGAACCACTCTTCCACCGCTAATCAAGTGAAAGGGTGTTGGGAAACGAGGCTCGTGTCCTCGACAAGAACCCTCACTAAGACGCATAAATGAGAAGAAGTTCGAGAAAGAGCTCTAGGCCCTAAAGGACCATTTACGGCACATCATGAAATACCCGGGGAGGATCAACGGCGACTCCGGAGATTCTAAACTACAGAACCACCGCCTGCCACCTACACTCCCCAAGGGCGCCCTAACAGACAAAATGATAAACCCTAGCCACATGCATTTATAGGAAGAGAATCACGAAAATCTGAACTAAAGAAAGAAAACGACAACAAGAAACTGAAATCTTACCAGTTGAAGAAGAAGAACAGTTGGAAGTAGCAGCAGCAAGCAACGAATCTCAAGAAACGACGATGGTCGACAGTCGAGCGATTACGAGCAGTTGGGAGAGAGAATGAAAAACACTAAACTCCCTACTCCTCTCGCATTTATAGCTGGGATCATCCGTGCGTGCGAGACACACGCCTAGGAAACCCTAGGGTCGTCATCATTACACCCTAGCCCCTAGGCCATGATTACGTCGCTTCACCAGCATGCTACCCGAAACACGCTACCTCTTCAAGTTCAAAGCTCCTAACGACCAACTCCTCATATCCCCGTGAGAAAGGCGCGACGGGCTACACTCAGTCTCCCCGTGAGATACGCCCTGTTCCACAAGCAGGTGTTAAAGTCATGACTCATGTGCCCAGAAGCAACGACTTAGGGGCTACTGTTCTGGACTGGCCCGACAGCTAGGATGAGTCCCGTCTAGCCTTTTCTTTTGGTACGACCCATACGTCCATGACCCGAACTGCCCCGCTTCCCGTCGGGTAATATCGACCCTTTTCCCTCCCAAACCGGCACTAACCTAGGATGATCGACGAGCACCTCTCAGTCTGCCCGACCTCAAGTCGTGCAGACGACCAGGAACCGACCAGAGCGCTGCCCGTAACTTACCTCCTCCTCGGAACCAACAACTAGTTACGGGCACATCTACCCGGTTTTACCAAGTCCTGACAGTTACCTATTTTTACGGACCCGCATATCCAGACCCAAAAACAAGAACCAATGGCCATGCGCCACAGGCATTATATATACTCTCACACTTGTGAGGCCCAAGTATCAAATATTTACTATTCACCACCAATACCTTAACACTTTGCTTGTATCTCCTTGTTCCCACTCTTACTTGATCGCCAGAGTGCCTTGCAGGTACAATCCCCATTTTTTCTTCTCAACGTTACAGTCCGACTGCATCATCATCCGGCCACCTTACAGGTTCTGATCAACCGGTAAGATCAATATATATATATATATATATATATATATATATATATATATATATATATATTAAAAATAATTTTTATGAAAAGATATTCAAAATAACTTTAAATTTAATTGATTTTTCTAAAAAAATAGATATTTAAAAAAAGTTATGGTAAAATAATGGTATACTTAAAATAAAATTTTAAGAAAATTTATTTAAATAATTTTTTTAACCAAAAATATATCACATTATAAAAATTACTTAAAAAAAGAAGCTATATAAATAAATTTAAAATTAATTATATTTTTCTCTCAAAACTATGCAAACAAAATAAGAGATAATCAATTGAGTTTCTTAAAATCTGTTTGATTGACATGATATGATAATCTTATTATATTTTATTCATCTCAATTTAATGTTTGTTGAAATAAAAAATATAAGATAAATTAATCTTGAAACTAATCTACTTCTTTAGTTAAATTTTGTATCTTGAATATGAGCTTGTAACTAACATAATATGATAAGAAAATGAATTGATGATTTATTCATAAATAATATATAATTTAAGAAATGAAATATAATTTTATATAAAAAAAACATAAATAAAGTTAAATTAAAAAAATAATGATTAATTAATTGAAAAATATATATAAACTATCGAACTCATTTACTTTGCAAATTTAATTTTAAACTCAAATTCAATTCATGAATCAAATTTAGTGAGATAGTTTTCGTATTGAGTCTCAAACTATTTTGAGTTGTTTTCGTTCGTAGCTCTAATTGAGGAGTATGTGATGGAGGATATGGCGAATTAGGAAAAAGTTATTGGATAGTCGCCGAACTAGACATGACATTTATATCCGAAATAATCATCGTATAAGTGTTTCGTCATTATTTATCTAGCTTTATATTATTAGTTTTAATTAAGTACTTACTAGTTATTGCATTTATTATATTTATTTAATTTTTTTAAAAAATAATTATATTTTCATGTTATATTTAAATATTTAACCATTTCAACCTTAACCCTACAATATTAAAGTGTTTGGATCTATTTTGTAGGTGACAAAAGTAAACAATAGGATATAATAATTATCGTATAAGTGATTCGTCATCATTTATCTAGCTTTATATTATTAGTTTTAATTAAGTACTTACTAGTTATTGCATTTATTATATTTATTTAATTTTTTTAAAAAATAATTATATTTTCATGTTATATTTAAATATTTAACCATTTCAACCTTAACCCTACAATATTAAAGTGTTTGGATCTATTTTGTAGGTGACAAAAGTAAACAATAGGATATAATATAATTATCGTATAAGTGATTCGTCATCATTTATCTAGCTTTATATTATTAGTTTTAATTAAGTACTTACTAGTTATTGCATTTATTATATTTATTTAATTTTTTTTAAAAATAATTATATTTTCATGTTATATTTAAATATTTAACCATTTCGACCTTAACCCTACAATATTAAAGTGTTTGGATCTATTTTGTAGGTGACAAAAGTAAACAATAAGATATAATACCACTTTAAGTATTTACACTCCGTTAGAATTAATTTAGATTTTATAATTAATTAGATATTAATTTATGTTTAGGAATATCTTTTAAATGATTTATATCTTTGTTAGAAGATATATATCTTAGATCTTCTTATATCTTTATTAGAATATATATTTTAGATTTAAGTTTGTGTATAAATAGTCTGGTGAAGTAGGTTATTGTAATTCATTGTAAATCCTTATTTTTGAAGTTGTCAATAAATATATTTCGTTTGCCTTTTATCTCTTCCTTGTGCACTAACAATTGGTATCTAGAGCTCCTGGTTTGAAACTCTGGAATTTGGGAAACATTGTTTTTTCATTGAGATTCTGCTTAAATTGCACAAGGTAGAAGATGAACGAGAACGACGACGATATTCATTCCAAGCTTCCAGTATTTGATGGAAAAAACTGAAATCGTTGGAAGATCTAGATACGCGTGTTATTTGGTTCTCAATATGTGTTAGATCTTGTCACCGATGGCTATAATCTGTTGGGAGCAGACGCCACAAAGGCACAGAAGGTAGTCCAAAAGGCACTGAGGAAGAAAGATCAGAAGACGTTGTTCTACATCCATCAATGTGTGGATGCGAATGTGTTTGAGAAGATTGCTGATTCTGAAATAACGAAGGCTGCGTGGGACACACTGGTCAGATGTTACGGCGGTGACACATCAGTGAAGAAGGTGAAACTTCAGTCTCTCAGAAAGCAATATGAGAATCTTAACATGAAGGACAATGAGAAGGCTTCTGAATACATCTCTAGAGTAATTCTGACTACTAATGAGATGAAAGCTTGTGGAGAAACTCTGTCTAAACAAGTAATTATTGAGAAGATCTTGAGATCTTTAACTTTTCAGTTTGATTACATTGTGGTAGCAATTGAATATTCCAAAGATCTGAGCACCATGAGAGTTGAAGAGCTGGAAAGTAGTCTAGAGGCGCATGAGTTGCGTATGACTGCAAGAACTTCTGAGAGGGAAGTAGAGCAGCAGGCTCTGAAGGTCAAACTCTGATAGGCAGAAGAATGTTCAGAAGGGAAAGAAGAAGTCTGACAAGAAGAATGTTCAGTGTTACTGTTGCAAGAACTTTGGTCACTATGCCAGAGATTGCTGGTCCAACAAAGAAAAGAAGTCTGAAGAAGCGAATGTAGCCAGAGGAGATTCAAATGATGAACCTGTGCTATTTATGGCTTATGAATCTGATGAGGAACCAGTGAAATTGTCATTTTTTGATTCTGAAGGGGAAGAAAAATATGACTCTGAATATTCTGATTCTGAAGGAGTGATTTTGTATGAGTCAGAATCATAATATGACTGAGTCAGAATCAGAAGATGACGCTGAAGATTTTGAAGATGAGTTTGAATCTGAGGTTTCTGAAGACGAGTTAGAGTCAGGAGATGACTCTGAAGATGAAGACAAGTCAGAATCCGAAGGTGATTCTGAGTCTGAAGAAGATTCTGCTTCTTCAGAAGAGTCATAAGATGATGACTCTGGAAACTCTGAAGGCGAGTCTGATGGTGAATCTGATTCTGATCCAGATTTTAACGATGATCCAGAATTTGGTGGTGATCATGCTTCTAGAAGGGAAAACTCTAAAGACGTAGGTTCTGAAGGACAAGCTTCTAAAGATGGTCATGTTTCTGGTAATGATCATGATTCTGAAAGTGGAACTTATGAAGGCAGATGTGATCCAACTTTTGAAGATGGTATTTCTGAAGGTAGTGGCTCTGACTCTGATGGTGATCCAGACTCTGAAGATAGTCAAGGTTTTAGAGAAAGTCCAATTTCTGAAGCAAGTGCTTCTGAAGGGGAAAGTTCTGGTGTCCAAAGTTTCGAAGTTCCAGTTCAGAGGCAACAAAGAGTCAGAAGTATCCCAAGAAGATTTGTAGAGTTTGACATGTTGCAAGACACTGAAGTAGACTCTGAAGGAGAAGTTATTCAGTGTACAATGTTAGTAGATTCTGAACCTGTGAGTATGTAAGAGGCTCTTAAGCAGCAAGTTTGGTTACATGACATGAAAGTTGTGTGGATTCTGAACTGGCTGAAAGATCTGAAGATTGAGGTAAATAAACATCTGAAGCTGATGATTGATAACAAGTCTGCAATCAATCTTACCAAGAATCTAGTGTTGCATGGGAGAAGCAAGCATATTGAGACTAAGTATCATTTTTTGAGAAATCAAGTTCAGAATGGAATATTAGAAGTTGTACACTGTAGCACCCAGAAGCAGCTGACAGATGTTCTGACAAAGGCTATCAAAACTGATCAATTTCTTGGTTTAAGGGATGGAATTAGTGTTGTCAGTTTTGGGTAAATATAAATTAAGGGATGGTGTTAGAATTAATTTAGATTTTATAATTAATTAGATATTAATTTATATTTAGGAATATCTTTTAGATTGTTTATATCTTTGTTAGAAGATATATATCTTATATCTTCTTATATCTTTGTTAGAAGATATATTTTAGATTTAAGTTTGTGTATAAATAGCCTATTGAAGTAGGTTATTGTAATTCATTGTAAACTCCTTATTTTTGAAGCTGTCAGTAAATATATTTTGTTTTCCTTTTATCTTTTCCTTGTGCACCAATACACTCATGCCATAGTATGTACGCTCATGCAGGAAACTAGACCCGCGTACATATGCCCAAGTTAGCATACACTATTGCAAAAATTCGACCTACATACAATATGACACGCCAAAGTACATATGTCAGTGTAACGCATCAACATTGGGTCTGAGTAGGTATGCCTAATTTAGCATACATATGCCAGTGAAAATTACAGGACAAAGCGATTTCTGGGCGGAAAAAATAGAGATTTCATATTAATGATTCTCATAGGTTTCGTCGGCTCCTAAATCGACTCGGTTTAAACTCCTAACCTTAGGGTTAATGACTCAATCCGAGGGATAGTTTAGGTTTTCATATTTAAAATGTCTTGCATTAATGGCTCGAGGTCGAGGACGGTCAAAGAAGAATGTTTCGTCATCATCGATACCATAATCCAACCGTACATAAGGATCAGTCCATAATAACACATCAACCAAAGCTACCAAACAAGGAACAAGTGAGGACAACAATTAAGAGGAAAAAGAACCATTTCCTAGCATCACAGAGAAACCTAAAGAGGAAGGAGTCAGGGAAGAAATTGTGGGTAGATGTTATTAGTGACAATCAAATCTCAACGAATGGCATGGCTATTGCTTTCTATGCTTCTAACATTGTTGAAGGTAATGTTGAAGTGGTTATAGACAATAGAGATGTTGAGACAGAAATTAAATTCTGGGAATCGTCCTTAGTCATGTATGTACTTGGTAAAGACATAAGTATGAATGTCATGAAATAAGTCATGATCAAGAACTAGAACTTCATTCAGCTACCAGACATGTTCTACCACGATGAAGGCTAGTTTCTGCTAAAATTCAGGTCACTCAAAGATAGAGACACCATTCTAATGAGGGGACCTTAAACCATACATAATATGCCTATGATCTTGAGAGAATGGCAGGCTGATTTCAATTTCAAAAGAGACATGCTTCACACGATTCCTGTTTGGGTCAAGCTTCCCTAACTGCCACTTTCTCTGTGGGGAGCGAAAAGCTTAGGAAAGATTGGGAGTGAATTGAAGACACCTCATTTGACTGATGAGTTCATATCTAGAAAGCTTAGAGTTTCCTACTCTATAATTTTGGTGGAAATAGATATCACCCAAAAGCCAAGGGATAACTTTTTATCAAGAACAATGAAGGCACACGATTTAATCAACCAATTGAGTATGAATGGAAATCGAAGTATTATGATCTATGTTAGAAAGCAGGCCATCAATGTTATAATAAGGAGAAACTAAAGAATAATAAGATGTGGATAGCTAAGACAATTGAGATGACAAAGGAAAAAGTTCAATCAAATATGGAAGCCTCCTCCTCAACAACTACAGGAAATGAAGCCTTTGATCATCAACTGGCTAGTAATCCTCCTTGGCAGGTAGTGTCTAATCAGAATAAAATCAAAGGGCAACTTGTGATGAAAAAGAGTAAAGATGTCATTGAGATTTCTTGTCAAAATGGTTTTGAGGCCCTTAGGGTTTGGAAGGACCTTTTGGGAACCATTGACAAAGGAGCATGATAGTGTAATGGAACGTAAGGGGGTGAATAATGCAGGCAAACATAATAAGATTAGCTCCCGCCTCAATAGTATGAAGCATGATTTAGATATCATTCTAGAAACTAAAGTTAAGAATAGAAAAGCCTTAGCCGTTAGGAAGAAGCTAGGTCACAGGTGGACTTACATTGATTATTACAATAATCATGTAAATGGTAGAATCTGGATTCTTTGGGATGAAACAAAAGTTAGAGTCAACTGCATCAGCTGCACTGAGAAATTGATTCACTTCAGAGTGCACTCTTTAAATGGAGACCTTATAGCTTGGTGTACAACCATTTATGCTTTCAATACATTAGATCAAAGAAGACACATATGGAATGACATTGACAGAATCTATCAACAAACTCAAGGACCATGGTTCTTGATGGGAATAACACCTGTGTTAATTTCAGACCAGAGATAGAATTAGTGGTAACCAAGTCCATGAAGCTGAATTTATTAATTTGGATGAGATGATGGATAGAGCTGACCTTCATGAAAAGGACAGTAAAGGGGACTTTTTTACTTGCTCCAATAAACACTCTAATGGGACCATTTACTCTAGAATTGATAGGGTGCTTGGCAACATGGAGTGGCATTAGAAGAACATGGACACAGAGATGATAATCCTTGAACCAGGGGTTTCAGATCATGCCCTTTTATTCCTTCAAGCCCAGGTGCATAGAACTTCCAGGAGCAGTCATTTTAAATTTCAGAATGCAGTCACTAATACAGAAGGTTTCATGGAAACAATGACTATTAATTGGGCTAAACCTATACAGGGAAATCCCATGTTCATGGTCTAGAAGAAGCTTAAGAGATTACAACATACCTTTAAAATTCTGAGTAAACCTATCAATGGGGTTCATCTCTAATTAGAGAAAGCTAGAGATGAGTTAAAGGAGGATCAACATAAGTTGGTGCAAGATATCATGAACACTCAACTGGTTGAGGATACTAAAATCTGCACAGAAAATGTCCTAAAATAGAGAAACCTTGAGGAACAAGTCATGAGGTAAAAGTCTAAAATTGATTGGATTAAGTTAGGTGATGAAATAATGTATATGTCCATGCATCTTTGTAAGTCAAGCAGAAGCAAACCAGCATTTCCACTCTCCAAACCGGTGATGGAAGAATTTTAACAACCCATGCTGAAATTAAACAGGAGGTTCTGAATTTTCATTGTAGTCTCATGGATTCCTCTTCCAGCAACCTCCATGGGATAGACATTATATCCATGAGGGAGTAGAGATTGTAAGATAATTTAGGCCGTGCCTTTTCATTCATGTGATAGTCATTTATATACACAGTACAAATATGTGGTTATGATTCTAATAATCATTGGTAATCAATACTAATAATAATCTTTCTATATTTACATATCTAATACACCCCCGTAGTCGAAACTGGAGGTGAACGAATGTTGAGACTATCACGAAAGTCATCAAAGAGTTGCAACGGAAGTCCCTTTGTGAAGATGTCAGCAATCTGAAAACGCGAGGGAATGTGAAGAACGCTTACTTGACCACAAGCAACTTTCTCACGCACGAAATGTATATCCATTTCAATATGTTTGGTGCGTTGATGTTGAACAGGATTGTCGGAAAGATAAACCGCGCTGATGTTGTTACAATATACCAGAGTAGCTTTTGTGACAGGACAACATAGTTCCAAGAGTAAGTTGCGTAACCAACATGATTCAGACACAACATTAGCTACGCCTCTATATTCGGCTTCGGCACTTGAACGAGACAAGGTATGTTGGCGTTTTGCGGACCATGAGATCAAGTTGTCACCGAGATAAACACAGTAGCCGGAGGTAGATCTTCTTATGTCAGGACAACCGGCCCAATCTGCGTCTGTGTAAGAAATGAGCTTGTCGACAGATGAAGGGTACAGATGAAGGCCGAGATCTACGGTACCATTAATGTAACGAATAATGCGTTTCAAGGCAGACATGTGTTGAGTTTTTGGATCATGCATAAATAAACATACCTGCTGAACTGCATATGAGATGTCTGGTCGAGTGAATGTTAAGTATTGCAATGCTCCGGCAAGGCTACGATATTCGGTTGGATCATGGTAAGGGTTACCGGATGAACCACTGAGTTTCGCCTTTGTGTCTACTGGTGTGGGGGATGGTTTGCAGGAGGACATACCAGCTCATTCGATAATTTCTTCTGCATATTTCTTTTGAGAAAGAAAAAGGCCTTCGGGATGTTTGGTGACAGAAATACCTAGAAAATAACTTAAAGTCCCCAGATCCTTCATGGAGAATTCGGAACTCAATTGTGCCATGATAGATTCTCTAAGAGTGTAAGATGATGCAGTAAGAATAATGTCATCCAGATACAAAAGAATATAAGCTATATCATTGCCATGATGATATATAAAAAGAGAGTGGTCAGAAATACTGTGAGAGAAGCCCATTGTAGCTACATAATCAGTAAAGCGCTGGTACCAGGCGCGAGGTGCTTGTTTGAGACCATATAGAGATTTCTTCAATAAACAGACATGATCAGGAAATTGAGAATGACGAAATCCAGGAGGTTGATGCATGTATACGGTTTCATGAAGGTTCCCATGCAAGAAAGCATTTTTAACATCTAATTGATGAAGACACCATGATTTAGATAAAGCAACACTTAGAACCGTTCAAATGGTAGCCGGTTTGACCACCGGGCTGAATGTGTCACCACAATCAATACCTGTTTGTTGATTTGCACCATTACCTACAAGGCGAGCTTTGTATCTCTCAAAAGATCCGTCAGATTTATTTTTATGCCTGAAAATCCACAAACTTCGAATAACATTAGCATTAGACGGACGAGGAACTAAGTCCCACGTCTTATTTTCAATAAGAGCATCATATTCGTCTTTCATGGCCATTTTCCAATTTGGATCATTTAATGAATCAATGGGATTTGTAGGTAGAGGGGATATGGAGGTTGAGGTTGATGTATGGAGATTGAAGAGTTTGCGAGGTTTGACGATACCGTGTTGGGCTCTGGTTGTCATTTGAGGGGAGAGGGGCTGATTTTGTTGTGAAGGTGGAAGAGTCGAAAGTGATGTAGTGGATGGGGATGAGACGATATTTGGTAATGATGGGTTTAGAGGTGATGTTGTGGATGGGGATGATGTTATGGTTGGTGAGGTGGGATTGTGGGAGGGTGACGAAGGCGAATTCAAAGAAGATGGTGATGGTTGGTAAATGTTTGTTTGAACTGGTGTAGTTAGGGGTGAAATGTGATTTTGATGGTTAGAGGAGGGAGCACTATAGGAATAGGATGGAAGGAAGGGTGTGTCGTCATCCAAAAAATTATAACCAACCGTTGTAGGAACATTTGGATTAGAAAACGGAAGCTTAGTTTCATCAAAAATGACATGCCGGGAAATAAATATTTTACGGCTAGATAAATCATAGCATTTATATCCTCTATGATTTGAGGGATATCCTAAGAAGACACAAGGTGTGGACCGAGCTTGTAACTTATTTCTATATGATGAAGGGATGAGAGGATAGCAAAGACATCCAAAGACACGAAGGTGAGTATAGGCCGGATCTTTTTGGTAGAGTATTTTAGTGGGTGATTGAAGGGAAAGCTTTTTATTTGGAAGGATATTATGTAGGTAAGTGGTCATGTGTAGTGCATGATGCCACATTGATGGAGGTAAAGAGGCATGGGCGAGAAGGGTACGGATGATGTTGTTTATGGTACAAATTTTTCTTTCGGCTTTTCCATTTTGTGAGGAGGTGTGAGGACACGAAAATCTAAAAGACATACCATTTTTTTTACAAAAATTATGAAACATAGTGTTATCATATTCTTTACCATTGTCACATTGGAAACATTTAATTTTTCTTTCAAATTGTGTTTCAATGTGAGTTCTAAATTGAAGAAAAATGGAATGAACCTGAGATTTTGTATGAATTGGAAAAGTCCATAAAAAATTTGTGTAATCGTCAAGAAATAACACATAGTAACGATGACCTTCTGAACTAAGAATTGGTGAAGTCCAGAGGTTGCTGTGCACAATATCAAAAGGCATAAAAGTACGAGACACAGAGCTATAAAAAGGAAATTTTATTTGTTTTCCAAGAGGGCATGAATTACAAAAGTAATTGTTCCGAGACTTATTACATTGGAGAAAGTTGTCTCTGTGTAGAGAACTTAAGATAGTAGCTCCTGGATGTCCTAAACGGTTGTGCCATAATTCTGTGGATATTGCGGAAAAGGTGGATGGTGGTAAGGTTTTATTAGGTGGTCTTATGGCAATGGGATAGAGGTCACCAGAACTGTTACATCTCATTAACAATATTCTTGTCTGAAAATCCTTCACAGAAAAACCAAAAGGATCAAATTCAACCGACACATCATTATCTATGGTAAATTTACGAACAGAGATAAGATTTTTTATGAGTTTTGGTGCATGTAAAACATTAGGTAATTTTAGTAAATGAAGGGAATTTGGTAATGATGCATGTCCACAACCAATTACAGGAATATTTTGACCACTATCGACAGTAATATTATTACTCATATTGAAATAGGACGAGAGATTACCTCTGTTGGCCGTCATATGCGAGGTTGCTCCGGTGTCCATGTACCACTGATCATCAGGAGTAGAAAGTGAGAGAGTATGCATGGCATCTTGAATATCTGTTGGAGCATATGAGGAGGTTGGCGCTGTGTTGGTGACATAAGCTTGATTTGGAGCATATGAGGAGGTTGGCGCTGTGTTGGCGACATAAGCTTGATGAGATGGCTTGGGACCAAGGATGCCGGGTTGTTCCTTTGGATTTCTTGCTGTTGGATACAGACAAGGTGGTGTAGCCCATGGTTGCCATGGCGGGGAGCTCCATTGTTGATATTGATTTGGGTATGGCGGATAAGCCCACTGCTGATGCGGGTAATATGGTGAAGGCCATTGCTGTTGCGGAGCACGACCTCCGCCACGTCCATTGTTTCGCCCTCGGCCTCGTCCACGCTGTCCTCTGCCATTGTTTCGGCCACCACGGTTGTGGTTACTGTTGTTACCGCGGTTAGGACGGGATGCCGATGAATTAACTGATGCGTCATTGTGAGACGCCATGAAAGATGAATTTTCGACTGAGCTTGACACCTTTTTCTGCAGTGCTGTTTCTTCCAAAATGATCATGGAACGAGCTTTATAGAACTGAGGAAGTGTATCAGCATGACGAATTTGAGATCCCACAGTAGCATATGCATCGGTTAGTCCCGAAATGAGTTGAAGAACTAAATGTTCATTCGATACAGGGGAACCAACATTAGCGAGTTGATCAGAGAGAGATTTGAGATGCTGACAGTAGGAGGAAGCATCATAGAATTGCTCCATATGAGTTTGCGAAAATTCTTGCTCTAGGTAGAGAGCCCTAGAATTCTTGTTATCATAAAAGATGTCAAATAAGCGATTCCACGCGATTTCAGCGGTGGAATTATGTTCGATGATAGTGTTGAGAAGATCATCGGAGATTGTTCCATATATCCACTGCAAAACGACGGCGTCGAGACGAAGCCATAACTGTGGATCGGTAGTTTTGAGAGAGGGATCTGCGGCTGGTTCAGAGGGATTGATATGGTCAATTACTTGAAAAACTCGAGCATGAATTTTGAAAAGTTCTGACCACGTGTTATACATGCCCTTTTCAATGCTCAGAGTAATCTTGATGAAATTAGTAATATTTGGGACAGTGAGAGCAAGGTGAATCGGTGTAGGAGTGGTAGGTGGTGGAGGAGGTTCGATATGGCCGGATGATTTCGGGGAAGAGTTGTTGTTAGAGGAATCAGAAGTGGTAGTCATGGCTGTTTCGCGGTAGTTGAAGAGAAAAAGAATGAGGGATAGAAAGGAAGAAGGTTTACGGCTGATTTTAGGGTTTGGAACAAACCAAGACTGATACCATGTAAGATAATTTAGGCCGTGCCTTTTCATTCATGTGATAGTCATTTATATACACAGTACAAATATGTGGTTATGATTCTAATAATCATTGGTAATCAATACTAATAATAATTTTTCTATATTTACATATCTAATATTAGATATGTAATAAATTGAATAGGGACCAAAAGAACTTCCTAAACTCTCAAGTGACCAAAGATGAAATTTTGAAAGCCTTGAAAGATATTAATGACATCACTCCTCCAAGTATAGATGGTTATGGGGAAAAATTCAAAACTACCCGGTCTATAATCAACACAGATGTTATGAAGGCTGTCGGAGAATTATTTGAAGATTATAGTATGTATTATGCTGTCAACAACACCCTTATTACCTTGATTCCTAAAAGCAACACAACTAAGACTATCAAGAAATATAGACTTATATCCTGTTGTACAACTTTGTACAAAATCATTTCCAAGGGTTTGACAACTAGATTGGGGAAAAGTGCTCTACAATATCATTCATCAAATCCAAGAATCCTTTGTCCCTGGACAACATATCCAAGATAACATCCTCTTAGCATACGAGCTCACTAAAGGATATGAAACCAAAGGTGGAATGCCTAGATGCATGATACAATTAGATCTTCAAAATACCTACGACACTATCGAATGGAGTGCCTTATAGAGCATAATAAAGGAAATTAATTTTCCTAATAAGTTTACCAACTGGGTCATGATTACTGTCACAACAATTTCTTACAGCTTTAGAGTAAATGGTGATCACACAAAAATCCTGAAGGCCAAGAGAGGGTTGCGTCAAGGTGACCCTCTCTCACCTCTTCTCTTTGTCATCATCGTGGAATACCTGCATAGAAAGCCGCAAATACTAAAGCACATTCCTAATTTTAATTTCCACCCCAAATTTGAGAAATTAAATATCATTAATTTCAGTTTTTCAGATGATTTTTACTTGTCTTTACAAGAGGTGATACAAGGTCCATCCAACTTGTCATGGGAGCTTTCAAATGTTTCTCTAAACCTATAGGGATGACTATGAATCCAAATAAATGTAAAGTTTATTTTGGGAATGTTGATAATCATACCAAATCTGAAATCTAGAAGGTGAATGATTTCAAGGAAGGCCATCTCCCCTTCAAGTATTGTTAGTTCCATGGTTTTATGATTGACTAAATTTTGTTAAAACATGATTCTATATTGATGTTGAGTAAGATGTTGTAACATCTCCATCAACTATCATAAAAATTTTATTGTTATGTGTTTCAGCAAGATATCGAAGGCATATGTCATGACATCTTGATCTGTGTACAGCATGCGCTGCTGTCAGTATAAGAAACCGCATTCAGCAAGATGGTTCTAGCTTTATGATGATTCTTACAATCTTTCTTTTGTTGATCAGTCATAGCTCTCCTAGATATATCTTTTCTAGTAGTACTCTGGGAGGTACGTAGCCATCGACTACCATATCCCAAAGATCAACATGATGACCTAGAAAGAAACTTTCTAGTCTATCTTTCCAGTATTCAAATTTTTCTCCATCAAAGATGGGAGGTCTAACATTATAACTTTTATCATTTGAATCTGTTGTAGCAACAACTGGTATGGGTTCAACCATTGTGTTTCTTCAATGAAGAACTTGTTTAGATCTTTATCTGACACAATTAAGTGTTTGATGACTTTCAATACCAAAATCGGAGCTCTGATGCCAATTGGAGGTGTGAGAAACACAAGAACAGGGGGTTTGAATTGGGTTTCACCAAATTAAATCTTTTCGTTGGTGACAGAACAAGTTAGCTTAGAACATAACAATAAATGAACATGATGATTTTTATCCTGGTTCATTGTTAACTAAGCTACTCCAGTTCACCCCCTCAAGGATGATTTCATCTTCAACAAGGACTTAATCCATTATAACCAAACTGATTATAGAACAACCCATAATAAGTTTGATCAACCTTATTGGCACCCTCAATAAGTTTGTCGATCCTTATTATATATCCAGTCAAGCCATAACAGGAGTCTTCTTGAGATCAGACTTTCACTCAGTCTTTCAAGGTATCATTCAATAACAGTTGAATACTTTCAGTGTATTATAGATTTGTTTCTTGTAAGAAGATTACACAGACTTTTCAGTACAATGAAAAACACCTAAGTGTTCTACAGCAAGATATGAGCAAAAACTCCTTGCTTATTTACAAAACTATACACAGATGATTTCTCTACAGAGTTTGCACAACGCTTTGGTGTAGTTTTGTTGAGCTTGATTTGAACCGATAGATTTTTTGTTGTAGTGTAGTTTCTTACTTTTCTTCAGCTTCCAAGTCTTCCTTTTATAACTTGTAAAAGAGATCAGTTGAAAGAGTAGAAAGGTAAATCAAAAATCTAGTTGTTGGTTCTCAATGGTAATAATGAGAGTAGTCACAATCAAATACAAAAGGATTATCCTTGCACCACTCTAGAAGAGTATAGGTAACAAACACTTTATGTACTTTTTGTACACTATCACACATTAACCATTTTGAACTTTTCTTCTTATCTTCAGTGGCTTCGAATATTTGAATGTTGAACATTGAACCTTGTTGTAGAAGAATATTTATTAAGCCTTAGAACCTAAGTCTTGGAGTCTTCAATACTTGTCACACAAAACCTTGTCTTCAGAGTCTTCAACACTTGGTTGTAAGAACTTGCTTTTCTTCAGATCATTAAAACTTGTTCAACAGAGCCTCGTCTTCATAATCTTCAGAACTTGTAACACATAGAAGAAAAACTTTAGAAGACCTCCAAAGCTTAACCACAAATTCACGATCATAACCTCTTGTACTAACGTTCCTTAGACATAGTGCAGAAGATAGATCCAGAACCTTGACTTTAATCTGTAACATGTAACCACATGTTTTCTTCCAGAGTGTATGTTTAGAGGTCGATGATGTCACATGCCTTGTACCAGAGTTAGAACATTACAGCAACAACTACACACTAGAATGAAACTAGTGTATATAATTGTTCTCTAAGATAACATATAAAGTTATCATCAAAATCCCAAGGACAAATGTAGAAACACTTCTTATTCTTACATAAAGACATTTAATTCTTATGTCTTGATCACTCATATCTCCATTTCTGATGTCAGATAAGATGTTCTTGACATTTGATTTTCCTACCTTCTTTCCATCCTTTCTATTCTCTTTAAAACATTATTGAATTGACTTCCAAGTAACACAATATAATTTGATAGTCTTTCCTCAGAATCCATAGTACCAGAAAAAAAATACTCCCTGGAGCTTACCCAATAACCAGAATAGGGTGCCTGCTCTGATGGCAATTTAAATTTGGGCACTTTAAAACAAGTGTTAAAACTAATGTCTTAACACAAAAAGTGTGATGTCAGGACAAATGCTATAACATCACCTGCTGATAGAAAAATACTTTTACCAAAATAGAAACAATGCAGAATTAAATTGTAGAAGGTAAAAGAACACAATCAATTGTTCAATTAGTTTGGTGCAATGTCACCTACTATGGGGGTTACAAGTCAGGAAGGAAATCCATTAATAGTATTATTTAAAATCCTAATCAATCCCAGTTTACAACTTTCCTCCTAATCACTACCCCGTGAAACTTCTACCTAGGTACCTCCTAGATATGATAACCTCTCACTTTTAGTCATCGCAGTATTAAACAAACCAGTCACAATCCTAGTGACTAGTATTAAAACAAAAGATTACACTTCCAATCCACAATACTTAGTTAATACTCTTAACTAATAACAATACTCAACCTTTTGCTTAAAAGCTCATGGATGAGAATAATATCTTGATAAACAAGCAACAATCAATCAACTCAATGCATTAAAAGATACATGAGTGACATACAAAGAATACAAACACAAAGAACTTGAAAGACTCCCAAAACCCTAAACCCTTATATTGCACCCATGGTTTTGTAGTTGTGAATGCTTGCTATTTTTGGTCTAGCAAGTCCTTATTTATAGACTCTTATAGTATGGGCATGGACTCTTCAAAAAGATCCAATCTTCACGTTTAAAAACAGTTGCAAGATCTTCACATAAAAAAAAGGAACAAATCTTTTTAAATCTTCCTAAAAAGTCTCCAAGATACTTTGTAAGAAATCCAATTAAATATGCACTTTGTTCCTAAATTATCTCCTTGATCTATGCATATGATGAGGAATATCCAAAAGGATCTCATCAAATCAAATCAAATCTTTCAAGATATACAAATAGATACTCTGCTAAGTCTATATTTGACTCTCTCAAAATGACTCATGAAGGAAATGATCAAGTCAAAGAAACCAAGGCGTTGACCTTGATTCATAAATATGAAGCTTTCAAAATGGAAGATGATGAAAGCGTTGAAGTCATGTTCTATATATTTCAAACCTTAGTTGTAGGACTGTAAGTTCTGAACAAAGGTTACTCAACGGAAGATCGTGTGAAGAAGGTTATCAAAAGCTTGTCATCCAAATGGAGGTCTATGGTAATCGCACTCAAGCTTGCGAAGGATCTAAACAACATGTATCTAGAAGAATTGATAAGTTCTTTAAGAAGTCATGAGATCGAGCTAGAGCAAGATGAACCATAAAAGAAGACAAAATATATTGCGCTCAAGTCCATCAAGAAATATAAGAAGTCCAAAGATATTCAAGCAAAAGAAATAGAGGATTCAGAAGAAGATCTTAACGATGGAGAAAATGAGTTGTATCTACTAACCAGGAGGGTTAACTATCTCTGGAAGAGAAATCAAGGCAACATGTTTAGAAGTTCAAGAAGGACTGGAGGTCGCTTCGAATCAACGTTTGGTCAAAGTAAGTCCAGTGGCAACAAAGTCATTTGTTATGAATACAATAAGCCAGGACACTACACAAATGATTGTCCTCAACTTCAAAAGGACATACCAAGGAAGGAAGCTCTCTAAGACAAGAAGAAAGGGCTAATGGCAACATGGGATGATTCAGACTCTTCTGACTATGACTCATATGGTGAACATGCTAATATGGCACTGATGGCTCATGTTGGAACATCTAGTGAAGTATTCCCCTCAAAAGATGAAGCTAATTTAGAAACGGAAGAAGTATTTTGCAAAGAGGTATTCTCTAATTTTACTCATTCTGAATTAACATTTTTCTTAGTTGAAATTTTGGAAAAACATGAGTTACTCAAGATTCAGTTCAAGGATCTTAAAAGGACCCATGGATCTGTATCTTTGAAATCAGAAAAGTTGAAGGAAGAAATTTTTATTTTAAAAGAATTTTTTTGTTGAAAGATGAAAACTCTGCCCTTAAAGGAACATAAACTCTTCTAGAAGCCACTGAGAGTATTGATGGCGTCGTTGAGAAATATGACAAAGCCTTCTAGAAACTTCTAGCTAAGAGCATAAGGAGAATTTTACTAGCTTCCATGATCTATGGTGTAAGCAGAAATGGAGTTAATGGTATTGGTTATGATCCTCATGAAAAATCTAAATCTAATAAGGAAAATATACCAAATACCTTATACTTTTATTTTGTACCTGTTGGGTTTATGCCAAAATAAGATTGAAAATATGAAGAGAAATATGATTCTGAATCCGATGAAAATTAACTGGCTAAACCATATAGTTTTAACTCTTGGAAATATGATTATTCTTCTGTTAAAACCAAATTTGCTTACAACTCTGGTAGATCTAACAAGAAAGGACTCAAGAAATTATGGGTACTAAAGGATAAGATAATATATGTTGAAAACATCATTAGCAGTGCAATTGAGACACCTGTCTTGTCACCTAAACTCTAGCTACTTGTTACACATGATGGGAAAAGGCATATGTTCCAAAGTCTGGAACTTAAGAATGGAATTATCATGGGTTTCGGGGGTGATCAAAAGGAATAAATCACAGGCTCTAGAACAGTGGTTGTTAGGATGGCTATATCCTTGTTCAATGAAAGGAAAAGAAACAACACTTATAAGATCAAGCTTTCTAACCTTATAAAACTAAAATATATGGTCTCATGTTTGTTAATAAGGAGTAGTGGACGTGGTTTAGATATTTAATTTACGATAGCTTGAGAAAGATCTCTTAACTGAACTAGCTTAAATTTATCAAAGGCATGCCTTAACTGAAGTTTACTTCAGATTCTTTCTATGAAGCATGTCAGAAGGGCAAAGTTTTCAAAAACCTATGTTGTTTCTTTATCCAATTTATTGGAACTTCTGCACATTGATTTGCCTGAATTAGTCAAAACTACATCAATCAATGGAAAGAAGTAAGGATTAGTTATTTTAAATAACTACAACAAGTAGACTTAGGTGAAGGTTCTCTAACACAAGGATGTGTCACATTATGTATTCACCACCTTTTGTACTCAAGTACTATTTGAGATAAAGTCTCAATCCTTGTCAAGCCAATGTAGAAAAGCACTTATGGGTAAAGGATGTAAGCACAACACGTTACTTTCAGAATAATGTCTCCATATGACCTATTCCTGAAAATACTAGATATGAATTATGGAAAAACAAGAAACCAATATTTCCTATCTTCATCAATTGGATGCTCTTGTTTTATCCTGGACTCAAAAGAAAATCTGAACTTGTTTGATTCTAATGCTCAAAGTGGTATCATGTTATGATGTTCTGAAAGCTCAAAAGGCTACAAAGTATATAACACTGAAACATTTTTTGAATCAACTCATGTCAGATTTGATGATAAGCTTGACTCTAAAAAGTAAAAGCTAATTAATAAACTTGCAAGTACAAAGATTACCATTTCAAAATCTGAAGGTAATGGAGTTGCTGCTGAAGAAAAAGAAGAGAGAAGATCAGAAGATGTTCAATCAGAAGATTCTATTGATTAAAATCCTGTAAAGAGAACCCTTCAAAAAGGATGTTTTAAACCAAGTGTCTGACCAGAAAGGAACTCATGTTATTGCAATCAAATGGATGATCAGAAACAAGGTGGATGATGAAGGTGACCTCACGATAGTCAAAATACACCAGGTCAATATTTATATGCTTTTTGACAAAGTACTTATAGATACTTTTACAAGTTAAAAGTTATTTTATCAAGCAAAAGGTCAAAATATTCCTGATCAGATATATCTTTCATAGAAACCTCTACATTACGGATACTGAAAATTCATGTCATTAATTAATGTTAGACCATAACTATCTGACATTGTTGGTAAACTACCTCACTGGGAATTATAATTATTAGCTTGCTATTAATTTTTTATCATAAGTGTCTTATCTTGAGTCTTGGAACTCGTATTATACCCCTCTCTTTGTCTCTCTAAATTCTCATTTATTGAGTTGTCATTTTTCGTGGGGTATCTTAACCGTATCTTTTACACAGTCAGTTGCATTTTCCTTTCCTCTATTTAAAGTTTTGATCTCACTACCCTAGTTATTCATCTTTTGCTCCTCATGGATTCAAGAATCCTTTTCAATGAGGATGGTCTTCTTGCAATCATCTGCGAATGACGTCTAAACATTCCAAGATTAGTCGGTGTTAATCTAGGTATTACTCAAATTATAATCACTCAAGGATGGTCCAACTACTTTTCCATGTTGACTGGACCAATCTATCTTGACCTAGTCGAGGACTTCTGGATGAATGTTGAAGTTAGGTTATTTGGCTCTTTCATTCACTCTTCTGTCTTTGGAAACCCCATTATCATCACTCCAACATTGATTGCAGTTGCTATTGGTTGTGCCCAAGATAGATTTATCATAGAAACGTTTCAAAATATATACTATTTTGCTGATAGACTCTGCTCTATTCATAACATCCCTGATGATTATGGTCAAACCAATGTTGTCAATCTTCTTCCAGGTGCCTCAGTTTGGTTTTAGCCGGTGATATCAAAGTTTAGACCTAGAGCATCAATGATGAACACCCTAACCTATGATGACAATGTCTTCATCTACCTCCTCATTCATCATTTTAGAATCAACTTACGTCAATCCATTTTTAACTACCTAAGAAACTCTATCATTAATTCCAGATCTAGACACCAGATCTTTATACCTTTTGCTAGAGTTCTCTCTATTCTCTTCACAAGGGCTAGGATTTTCGAGGCAATTCATCAAAATGGTCTAGAGGATGTTCTTGAGGAACTTTGCTGTGAAATTCTCCAAGTTTAGTTTATTCTCTTTGGGTTGTTCCTACTTATCGTGTGTCCATCTCTTTTGTTTTAGTAAGTGTTGTGTCATACTTATTGTCCTTGTTTTTCAATGAAATGTTTTTGTTTTGTTGTATGATTTTATTGGATATAGGTGTGCTAAATCAATGGTTTCATAAAATCTTACCAAAATCTCTAGAATGAATATATTATCTTCAAAGATTAATTTTTCTATCACCTTTTTTTATTTCTGACAAAGGGGGAGAAAGTAAAATGATATTTTGATAATATTTATTCTCAGAATAATAAACTCAAACATATAAAATGTTATTGCTACTAACTGTTTGTTTGATGTTTTCTATCCAGGAACTCTAAACAAGTTCATTGAGTTTATTCTAAGACAGATTGAAGATGAAGATCCTGATGCTAAGGTTGAAAACCTTATGGATGAAATCAAATATAGTTTTATACAAAAGATGTTGTACACTTTGTGAATATATGAATATTCAAACAAATGTACCAAATAAAATTCAGAAGTTACAAACTTACTGAAAGTGAGGTAATCTTGCTTGATATCATAGTGTTTAGAAGTTGTTCACTTTCTGAAAGTATGAAATTCAGACTCAAAGCTCAGAATTTGTCTCTCCTGAAAGGAATACAAGTCAACATTCTGATGCATGCTCTCATACAGAGATTCCAATCAGAATATATGCTCTGATACGTGTGCTTCAACAACGTACGCTCTATTCAGAAGTTATGAACTATATGAATATATGATACATTGGAATATATCAGATCAAACATTGATGCTTGAAAAGTATAGTTTTTTGGTTATGATATTATAATCATGGAACATAAGCACTAATAAATGATACTTGGCATTATTCACTCAGGCTCAAATCAAGTTTTGATTCTTCATCAAGTGCTGATAGAAACCAGGTTCTGAGATGAAGACCAGGTATTCTAGTCAGACTCTGATGAGTTGTTGTAGGGAAGTGCTACTTCTCTATTCTATGTTCTGAATGCTCGAAATTTATTTTGTGAGTCTTGGGCTCAGTGGGAGACTCTACACAAGCTTAAATGAAATTTTGGGTTTAACAGATTCAGGGGGAGCTGTGAGCTTAACTCTGAATTTGTCGATTATGGTGATTACCCTGTATAAATTTTTCTATCAAAATACATGGTTTTGTCATCATCAAAAAGGGGGGGATTGTAAGAACAAGAAGTGTTTCTACATCCGGCCTTGGGATTTTGATGATAACTTTACATGTTATCTTAGAGAACAATTGTATACAATAATGGTTTTGTTCTAGTGTGTAGCTTCTACTGTAATGTTCTGACTCTGGTACAAGGCGTGTGACGTCATTAGGTTCTGAACATACACTCTGGAAGAAAAGATGTGGTTACATGTTTATTGAAGTGGTAAAGCAGCAAGTAACAAAATTTTTGGAAATATTTATCCGGGAATTTATCGTGTCCACGGAGATTAGTGTTACTGAACTGCCATTCAACAGTTCCTGCAATTATGAGTTTGAATTGAATTGGTAAAACATAAAACATAAAAGTAAATATGAACAGGAAAGAATTCATTCTCTAGAGAGAAGAAACTTATCAAGCACGCATATAATCTACTTCTCACAAACTTAAACTTATCGACTAATTACACTCAACCTACAATACTCTTCAAAGTCATCTAGAATCGCTCACTCCCTAAGTTATTTCTAACCCAAAGTAGAGAGAACTACTATATCATCTCGGTGATGATCTCTCATCCAACCTCAACAACACAACAGACATCCATATTACTCGTATCAACAATCTCTAAACCGACACAACCAATGCGGAAGCATTAAGCTTCGACACCCATAAAGATTTTTAGCTCTAAATCTATCTCTAGAATCCAGAAAATAATAGATAATCATCCTATATAAGGATTTGAGCAGTATATATCTATAATGACCCAAACCCCGAGCATAGAGCAAAAATCTAAGATAACAATCGACACAAATTTGTAAAGCAAATTAAATGTAATGCCATAGGCAAAAAATATACATGAGTTCAAAGTAAAATCATATACAAAACCCAACCAAAGAGAAATACACAAAGAGGAAGAGAAATGAACCAAAAATCTCCCGGTTTGTCAGCGCCGATTGATGATCAATCCACCCCAGATCATCCGTATGCAAGCTCCGAAGTTATTTTCTAAGCTCTCTCTACCAAAAAATGAAGGTTTGATGAGTTGGGAAAAAATACCCCAAAAATATAACCTAAAAAAATCTGTATTTTGGCCCTTTTAACGTATTTCTGTCCAGGGGGCCGCGCTAAGCGGCACTATCCCGCTAAGCGCACTCTGCTGTCATGAGAAAAAAATCAGCTTTTTTGTTTTCGTCATAACTTGAGAACCGTAACTCTGATTTACGCCATGTTCGAAACGTTGGAAAGGTTATTCAATTTTATATCTAAAAATGCATAAATATCAACCAAATTGATGATTTATTATTCTTTGACTCTGAGCCTTACTCGTTGATGAGTTGCTCAAAATCACGCGTTTGAAGTCGTGTCTTCAACACTTTATTGCCCATACTCTAAATACCTACAAAATGAATGGAAAAATATCAAACGGTACACTATATACACAAAAACATAAATAAACACAAACTAAACGTATTTACATAAAAGTTGGCTTTATTCAACGATATTAACAACAAAAAGTCGATAAGTGCAACAAAAAGTATATAAAAAAATAAATATAATTTGCACTTATCAAACTCTCCCTAACTTATACTTGTTTGTACAGAAACAAAGCCAAAAAACTCAACGAACCAAAAGTAATCAACCAAAATATCATGAATCAACAAGTTTTAAAATGGAAAACAAATGTACGGTTCAAACAAAAATGCACACACAAGGTAAATACTTACCACAATCCGACAATGACAACATGTAAATGAAATGAATCCTAAGTACAAAAATCATACTAAACATTCTAAAACAAAACAAGCTCAATCATGAATGACACCTGTTGTACCCCAAAATTTGCCCTCCCATATTCTTCAAAGATCAAGGTTCAAAATCTCCCAAGGGTTGCACAGTCCAATTGCCTCCTAACAGTCAAAAATTAGGGTTTTGGTTCTGGCAAAGAAATTGAAGTTTCCAAGGGTCCAATCAAGTCCCACATGCCCATATACATTGTCAAGCATTCATATGTCAAGTTTCAAGACTCACAGCATCAAGTTGCACTGTCAAAAACCCTAAATGCTTCACAGTCAACTGCAGGGGCAAAATGGTCATTTGACAGTCAAAAATCCAAATTTTTGGTCAACATCTTATTTTGAAGCCACAAACATCATTTGATCAATTCTTGATCATGATTTCACAAGCATGGCTCAAAAAGTCTCAAGATGCAAAAGTTTCTATTTTTGGACAGTTGAAAAAGTCAACTGCAAATTGACCAGAGCATAACTTCCACATGGTTTATCAGAAAAATCCCATCCAAATCTCATTTTGAAGAGAACGACATTTCCTACAACTCATCTTCACACTTCAAGTCCAAGAAATGCTCTCACAAGAAGTTATCAATTTCAACATTATAGGTCATTTTCAAAAGTCAACAAAAAGGGACTTTAAGTCAAAGACCATAACTTGAGATTGGTAAATCAAAATTACATGGGACCAAAGCCATTGGTTAGAGGACTTCAATACCTTTCCAAAATGTCCAATAACATGATCAAAGCTTAAAAATTGAGCAAGATATGCCTTGTGGAAGTTGGGAAATTTTTGGGAATTTTGGAAAGTCAACTTTGCACAAAAGGGTTGAAAAATGCTAATGGGCCTCAATTTCTTCCATGAATCATTACCCAAAGGCTATGAACGACCCATTAAGCTAAAAGGGAGTTATTTTATTATTTTTAATTAATTAATTGAATTTTTAATCCTATTAATTCATTTAATTAAAATTAAATATGAGAAAAATACTAAATCATGTGTTTCAAATCTTTTTGTGCAGCCAATTCATTCTTTATGGATCAAATATTCGTGTACCATTCAAAAAGGAAAGAATCTTCCATGATTTGGCATAATTGGCATGAAAAAGATTGAAAAAAAGATCATGGAAAATCAAATCTCAAAATCATGAATGGATGGATTTTTGGGCTGGCTTTTTGACCTAATTCATTCACATACATAAGCATAATCAAAACCCAATGCAAAGAACACAGAACCTGCGCAGAAACCTAAAGACAACATTGCAACTTTTCACAAAAAATCTCAAAACTGAAAACCTAGCTAGAGCTCGATTCAAGGCCTCAAAGCTATTCAAAAACACTCTTGACATTACCAGGAAGCTTTTCCAATCAAAACCACGCCTCCATACTCAAGGAATTGGTAGATTGAAGTCTCACTTTTCATAAAATCATTCATAATCGTGTTTTAAATTTCATGCATCATTAGTGATTTTTAATTGTTGATTTATACTAACATGAGTATTCTGAAGCTAATGGCATGTTTTGATTGAAGTGTTACGCCCTGTATAAGAATCCACCATGAAAGCTTTTTAGGGTTTTTGAAGCTTTGATTTGGGGTTTCACACATAAGGAACAATTGGCCGTTCAAACCTATACCATTGAAACCAGGACATCCAGACGAACCATTTGACTACCTCGCGCCATTTTTATATTTGCTTATGCCCTATTCGCTATTTTTGCAGATTTGACTTAGTGGGGGTTTAAAACCCCCGCTATTTGCTTTTAGTTGCAGAAAAAAATGGAGACGAAGCTGATGTGTCATAACATGATGGGATGATTCAAACCTTGGCGCGCGATTTCTTGCTTTATGCCACTAGCGCCTATTTTCTATTATATTAATTGTGTTCCATTATAATAACAAAGAGAATCAGTGGCTCAAATGGTTAGTGCGCTTGGCTTGCAGGTATTGGGACCTGGGTTCGATTCCCAGGTCCCCTTGTATATTTCATGATTTTTTCTCTAACATATTCCTATGCAGTATGCCATCCAAAGGTTCATCATACATCCTCCAGCGTTCGTTTGCCACGTAATCTGATTAATCCATCCAATGGCCAGCTTATGCAGTCCACCATGCACACTAGTCAATCACACGCACACAAGCCTGGAAAGTCAACGTGGCCAGGTTTCTAATGGGCCAAAATTCTCACAAAAACACCTCCTAATTGGGCCAGAAACCCCCTTTGTTTGTATTTTCTTTCTCTCTTTTTTTCTCTTTTATTTATTTTAATTATTTTAATTGTTTATTTAATTCACAAAATAATTTTCATAACACAAAAAAAAATCAGAAATCATAAAAATAAAAATATGTTCATTTAATATTTAATGTATTAATATTTTTGTAAATAAATTTTTAATAACCAATTTAGTTTAATTTAGGGTTTTCAACTTTAATTTTTTTTTGAATAACTAAAAAATGTAGAAATTAGGGTTTTAGCATTTTTATTCTTTTGCTTAATAAATAATTTTCTTATTACCATTATTATTAATTATTAATTAATTTTGTAAATAAACTTGTAATTAAATAATTAGTGTAAATTAGGTCAAAGCTTAAATATTTTTCTTTAAACATTTAAAAATAATTTAGAACTAGGGTTTTATTTAATTTAAAATTTTAATTAATTCTCTTTATTTCCATTAAATACAAAAAACATAAAAAATAACCTCTTTTCTTATTAAATAATCAATTAACTTTCAATTTCAATTTAATTTCTTTAAAGGGTCCAACGCCCTCGCACGCTCGATTCCAATTTCTTTTCGCACGCGTATTCTTATGTTTCTTTCAAATATTATGTAATTGCCCCAAAGCCTTGTAATAGTAATTAGGACTTCATTTATTTTCCGCATTTTATTCAAAAAACGGGTCTTTGTTAATTTGGCGATGTATAGACCCGCGCCTTGTAATAGCGTAAGACTTTATTTTCCGCACCTTTAAGCTGCTAATTACATGAAAGAATGAATGGCCAAAAATAAAATCAAAGCGTAGATCACCCAATGCATGATCAAGATAAAACATAACTGAAAATGACACACAATTCACACACCACTCTTAGGGTACGCCTCACTGTTGCCTTGCCCCTCGAAACGTGGTCGTCGAGTATAGGACGTTTTAGTAAGTCCTTATGTCCATGCCCTATGGCATAAGGGTAGCTTCTAAGGTGTCCTACTATTGCTCTGGTGACCACACTGTCCCTACATCCGAATTGACCCAAACACCTCCAACGGTGGTGCTACCTACCTCTCAATGGTGGGATGGCACTACCTTAAGGACATTTACACAGCCTAATTCCTTAAGGGTAGGTAGACAACTCATAGGTACTTGCTCTAATTCAAAAACAATCAAAAACTTCTTTTCACACCGACACTTTCAAAAAGCTTTCAAAACAATTTTTCAAACACTCTTGAGGACTGATACAAGAGTCTATCTGGATCTTTAAACGAAACTTTTTCAAACTCACTCACAATTGAAAAGCAAACCTTTTGAAAACACAAATGAGAAAGTACCTAAGAGCCCATGGATAACCATGGATAGAAAGGGTGCTAACACCTTCCCTTTCTATAAATCTACCTCTCGAACCGAGAACTAATCTCACAAGGAATTTTGCTGTGCTTTTGTCCTGTCCATGTTGGAGAAAATAAAAGACGGTGGCGACTCTTGCTTTCCGCGACATTTCGCGAAACCAGCTTTAAACAGTCAGTTCCAGATCCACCGATCACAGAACTGGCGACTCTGCTGGGGAATACTTATAAAGTGAGGTGTACCTTAGGACTAAGATCACTTGTGTTTTCAATTGTTGTGCCTATTTGCTTTATTATTGTGGGACTGTCTTGGGAGTTCTATAGATCCTAACCCGGATCTGGGGGATACCTTCTTAGAAAGTAGCAACAAGGCTGTGAGGGAACTGTGCGGGGTATACCGACACGGTTGAAGCAGTCTGCTACGTTGATGTGGCACTTTGGTGTGTACCGGTAACCCTTGAGTCAGTCAAGGAGAGTACGGGGCCTCCGCGTGGTGTCGTGAAGCATCAACAGACCTTAGGAACCTTAATTGAACCATCTTGGCCTCTTTAGGGTAGTGAGATAACTGACTTTGGTGCAGTCCGAGGTTGGTTGATACTCGATACTACACTCAATTGAGGGTTGTTTTCCTGGAATATTTCGGCCGCCAGTTCAGTGGCTAAATCAAAACGATGAACAATGAAAACAATCCCGTGATGTTGGGACCCTTAGAACCCGGTTACTTTTGATAGGACAGGTTGAGCCCACCAACTTCAAGAGGGTAGTACCCCAGACCCCATGCTGGCCTAAACTCTAAGGGCTGTGGTGTGACTTGTGTGCCTTAACATGTTTGCTTCTTGTGAATATTTGTGGTTTATCATAGCATCATGACATCATACAACATCATATGCATTGACTAACCATTTCAGGGGTTCGAATCTTCATCTTTGTTCTTGTTTTGTAGGACATGGAAACTGTTCGTAGAAAGACAATTCCGATCAGCCTTGTAAGGATCCCTCCTCAGCTTAAGGAACTTATATCCAGGATTCCCGAGAGCTCTTCTTTCAGTGAGAGGCATGGAAGACTCATCAGCTTGGTCAACACCAACATTGAGGAAGATATGCTAAAGGTCCTGTTCCAGTTCTTTGACCCTCTGCATCACTATTTTACCTTCCTGGATTATCAACTGGTACCTACATTGGAAGAGTTCTCCCGGCTTCTGAAGATCCCTATTCTTGATCAACTACCCCACAACGGTACAGAAAAGGAACCAAGATTGAAGAGATTGCTAAAGCACTACGCCTACAACCATCTGACCTCAAGGGACATTGGGAAGTTAGAAGTGGTATCAAAGGGTTCTTAGCCAAGTTTCTGTTTGAGAAGGCCCAAGAATGTTGGAACTCCCTTGACCTACAAGCCTTTGAAGAAGTTGTGGCCCTCCTGGTCTATGGTTTGGTTTTGTTCCCGAATCCCGATCGGCTTATAGATATCAGTGTTGTCCAGATCTTCATGTCCAGGAATCCTATACCTATGTTGCTTGGGGACATCCTTCACTCATGTTACACTCGAACCATGAGAAAAAGAGGTGTTCTTATGTGCTGCACTCCTCTCCTGGGAAGGTGGTTTATTTCGCACCTTCCACAATCAGTTTTGAAGAACGAGCGGGGTTTGAGATGGTCACAACGATTAATGACTCTTACACATGCAGATATACATTGGTGTTCTCGGTCCAGAGAAGATGTCACTATCATTGATCGTTGCGGTGAGTTTCCTAATGTTCCTTTACTTGGAATCAGAGGAGGTATTACCTACAACCCGTGTCTGGCATGGAGACAGTTTGGTTATGCTCGGAGGGACGGTCCTCATGACATGTTAATTCCTAACATAGTTTTTGACTTCGACAATGATGCGCAAGGACTTCGCCAGAGATTTATCAGAGCTTGGAGGATGCCCAGCAGGATAGATAGCAAGACACTGGGGCACAGGAACTCCATCCCGTTGGAGCCTTATCTCAAGTGGGTACGGGCCCGCTCTCAGAAGCTAGTGATGCCTTATCCTCATGTTCTCCCGGTGATCAAAGAGCCAGTATTGGAAGGAGAAGTGTCCTACACCATTCAGTATCCTGATATGCCTACATCCTGGGAAGAGATGCAGAAGAGCTGGATCCAGCTTAAGGAAGAACGGAATTCTCTTGAGTCCAGTCTACATGCTAGTGAAAAGAAGGTCTTGGAACTCACGCGCCTGCTGCACGAGGAAAAGACTCTCAACACCTACATTGCTCCGAAGAGGATGCGTAGTGTCTTTTGGGATTGATTTGCTTTGTAATGTTTGCCCATGAGGCCTTGATGTACTGAACAATTATTTCTTAAATGATAACATGTGTTCCCTTTTTTGTCTACAACAAATTTGAACTTTCGAACCCTTGAATGCATTGCATAAACACATATCATTCATCATGTGCATAGCAGGTACTCTTGTTTTCAGGTTGCTTACTGTTCTTCGCTGTTTATTTCAGCATCATGAACCCTGAATCATCTACCGAGCAGTCCATCAAGGCCCTTCAGGCTCAGAACGCACAATTTCAAGAGCTGATTATGGGTTTGGCCCAAGGTCAAGAGGAGCTGAAGGCTCTGCTGGTTAAGAAGAAGAAGAAGAGAACTGTTCTATTCAACACGGGCCGGAGGTTTGGTAACACACTGCAGAATGGGGAAGCTGGTTCTTCTGTAGGCAAAAGCAGTCCCCAGGGGGGAAGAGGTCCTAGTCCGGTAGTCTCTGACAACGAGACTGATTTCAATGAGGAGCAGTATCCTCCAGCTGAAGACAGGTATAAGCAGTTGGAAGACCGACTGAATGCAATGGAAATTCAACAAGTGCCTGGTTTGGATTTCGGAGACTTGGGTTTATCTTCTGGTGTGGTCATTCCACACAAGTTCAAAGAACCATCTTTCTCAAAGTATGACGGGGCGTCCTGCCCTAAGCTACACCTCAGATCTTATGTGCGGAAGATTCAGCCGTACACAGTGGACAAGAACTTGTGGATCCACTTCTTCCAGGAGAGTCTTTCAGGGACTCATCTCGAATGGTTCTATCAGCTGGATGGAACCAAAGTTCGTAACTGGGAGGAGTTGGCTACTGCTTTTTACAAGCAGTATCAATATAATGCCGACCTTGCTCCTACACGTACCCAACTCCAGGGTATGTCGCTAGGATCAGGCGAAGGTTTCAAAGAGTATGCGCAGAAGTGGAGGGATCTGGCTGGCAGGGTGCAGCCACCATTGACCGACTGCGAGCTAGTGGATATGTTCTTGGGGACCCTATCCGGGCCGTTCTTTAATCATCTCATTGGCAATTCATCTGCAGGATTCACTGACCTTATTCTGACTGGGGAAAGGATAGAGGCTGGCATGAAATCAGGGAAAATTCAGAAAGGTGCGTCTTCAAATTCTGAGAAGAAGCCCTTCAAGAAGGAGGCCAGTGCTGTGTATGGGCCTAGGAGGCAAGACAAACCAGAGCACCGCCAAGCTGTCAACGCGGTGGTTATTGCTAAGCCTGCTGCCGCTCCTCGGCAAACTAATCAACCAAGGGGTGAAAGACCCAGAAGAGAATTCACTCGGTTGAGTATGACCTTGTCACAAATCCTACCGCAACTGCTATCGACCAACTTGGTGACCATCAGAGAGGCTCCGAAGGTTGTGAATACTGCATCTCCTAAGTATAATCCAAATGCCCGCTGTGCTTATCACTCCGATAGCCCGGGGCATTCTACTGATGACTGCTGGGCCCTGAGGAATAAGGTGCAGGACCTTATTGATGCAAAAGAGATACAATTTGAGGCGCCTGAGAGACCAAATGTGGTGACTGCTCCTATGCCCCAACATGGAGTAAATGCCATTGATGAAGACTTGTATGCCGTTTTTGTGAATGATGTAGCTACTCCTCTGTTGACTGTTAAGAGGAATCTGTTGCTAGCCGGTTTATTTCCGGGTTGTAGCGAGGGTTGCCTTTTGTGTGCTGTTTCCCTTACTGGTTGTCCGTTGCTGAAGTTAGGCATCCAAAGCCTGATGGACAGCAAAGATATTCTGTTCAAGAAGACCGCTGTTCCTTGTGTTCCCTCCGAAGAAGTATCTTCGTTACAATTTTCAACAATCCAATCAAGGCTCCCCCGAGGAAGCCAGTTAAAATCATGACTGCTGCACCCATTGTTATTACTGTTCCGGGGCCCCTCCCCTATGAATCTGATAAGGCTGTCCCATGGCACTATGGGGCAGATGTATATGTACTTGGAAAAAAGCAAGAGTTCAACACCGGTACCAGCATCAGCAATATTACCGGTCCAGCTAAAGTTACCCGCAGTGGCAGGCTCTTCTCACCTGACATTGCGCCACCAGTTATCCGAAGACCTCTCATAATTACACCTGCAAGTGCGCCTGTTCCTACTTCTGACCCAGTTTCTACCCCTGCTGCCGAGTCATCTAATACTCGGGGCAAAGGGATTGATGGTGAGCCTGCCCAGATGGAGGCACCAAAGTCTGTGAATGTTGAAGCCTCCCAGCAAGAGATGGAGGAAATTCTTAAGATAATCAAGAAGAGCGACTTCAACGTCGTTGAACAGCTGGGGCATACCCCCTCCAAGATCTCCATGTTATCATTACTGCTGTGCTCGGAGGCCCATGCCAAGGCCCTGATTTCATTTCTGAAGACGACCCATGTGCCACAAGAGACCTCTGCAGATCAATTCACTGACTGTATGGCTAATCTGACCGCCGACAATGGTTTGGGTTTCTCGGATGCTGATCTTACTGCCAAAGGAAAGAACCACAATGATGCCCTGCATGTCTCCATAGAATGCAGGGGCACTACTCTTGCGCACGTGTTGGTGGACACCGGTTCTTCCCTGAATGTGTTGCCCAAGAAGGCCTTAGACCGATTGGATTGTGAGGGTCTGGAGCTAAAGCCTAGCAACATCATTATTAGAGCCTTCGACGGTTCTAAGAGGATGGTTCATGGTGAGGTAGACATTCCCATCCGTGTGGGTTCTCAAGTATTTGACTCGACTTTCTATGTGATGGACATTTGTCCATCTTATTCCTGTTTGCTGGGTCGACCTTGGATTCACAAAGTTGGGGCAGTGACTTCCACTCTACACCAGAAGCTCAAGTACCCTGTCAGAGGGAAGATTGCCACCGTGCAGGGGGAGGAAGAATATATGGTTAGTCATCTGAATTCCTTCCGGTATATTGAGATGGATGGGGAGTTTATTGAAACCCCCTTTCAACATTTTGAAGAGGTACCTCCAACATTGGCAGCAACAGAAGCAGTGATTGAAGAAGACTTTCCTTTGAAGATGGCCTCCTTGAAGGACGCCCGGGCTGTAATTGAGAAAGGTGAATGTGCTAACTGGGGCAGGCTCCCTGATTTTACCCCTAAGACTGACAAGTTTGGACTGGGTTTTACTGCAGAGGCTCAGAGGGCTATGCGCAAAGCTAGGATCGGAAGACCTCCTGTGCTAATCACCAATCCAGGAGTGAATGCTATTGGGGATGAAGACGAGGTGGAAGAATCAGAGTTCGATAGCTGGATCTACCCGACGACTGACGGTGGACTGAACAATTGGACTGCTAAAGATCACATACCTGTTACTTTTGTGACGCAGTAATGAATTCTTTTGTTTTTCTATTTTGTAATAAACAATAAACTGAAACTTTATGGCCCGGTGTCTTACCCGGGGCACCGCTGGCTTCATTTGTGAGGGCTTATAACTATCATTTCCATATATCATGAATAAAGATCTTGGACGTTTTTCGCATTTCAAATCTTGTGCTCCCTTTCTTTCTTTCTTTCTTTATATATTGCAAAACAGCTGTATTTACACACACTCACCTATACAGGTTTCAATCCACTCTGGATCTCACTGGTAACGACTCTGCTACTGCCAGTTATGACTTCGAAAATCCGATCAACTTAGCCGAAGACGAAGGTGAAGATGATTGCGAAGTGCCTGGCGAGCTTGCAAGACTATTACTCCAGGAAGAGAGGGCAATTCAACCACATGAAGAGCCAGTGGAAACGATAAATCTGGGTACTGAGACAGACCGAAAGGAAGTTAAGATTGGTGCCAATCTAGAGCTCAGTGTAAAGCAACGGTTGACTCAGATGTTACGTGATTATGTGGAGATCTTTGCCTGGTCCTATGAAGACATGCCTGGGTTGGATACCGACATTGTGGTCCATCACTTGCCTACCAAGGAAGACTGCCCTCCGGTTAAGCAAAAGGTCCGCCGTATGCGTCCAGAGATGTCCGAAAAGATCAAAGCTGAGGTTATGAAGCAATTCGATGCCGGGTTTCTTGCAGTAACTTCTTACCCTCAGTGGGTTGCCAACGTGGTTCCGGTACCAAAGAAAGATGGTAAGGTCAGAATGTGTATCGACTACAGGGATTTGAACAGGGCCAGCCCCAAGGATGACTTCCCCTACCTCACATTGATGTTCTGGTTGACAATACTGCTCAGCACAAGGTATTCTCAGTCATGGATGGTTTTTCAGGTTATAATCAGATCAAGATGGCTCCTGAAGACATGGAAAAGACTACCTTTGTTACTCAGTGGGGCACCTTCTGTTACAAGGTCATGCCATTCGGGTTGAAAAATGCTGGGGCAACCTACCAACATGCCATGGTTGCTTTATTTCATGACATGATCCATCATGAGATAGAAGTGTATGTCGACGACATGATTGCAAGGTCCCAAACTGAGGAGGAACACCTCGATCATCTGCAGAAGTTGTTTGACCGTCTGAAATTGTACAAGCTGAGGTTGAACCCGAACAAGTTCACCTTCGGGGTAAGATCGGGGAAGTTGTTAGGCTTCGTCGTAAGTGACAAGGGTATTCAAGTGGAACCTGCCATGGTTAAAGCTATTCAAGAGATGCCAGTTCCTAAGACAGAGAAAGAAGTCAGAGGCTTTCTAGGACGTCTAAATTACATTGCTCGATTCATCTCACATCTAACTGCTACTTGTGAACCAATCTTCAAGCTGCTGAAGAAAGATCAGGTAGTACGTTGGAATGATGAATGTCAGGCCGCTTTTGACAGAATTAAAGAGTATCTCCAAGAACCACCCATTCTTATGCCACCGATTGAAGGGAGACCTCTAATACTATACCTGACAGTACTTGACAGCTCAATAGGTGTGTGCTGGGGCAGCATGACGAGTCTGGCCGAAAAGAGCACGCCATTTATTACCTTAGCAAAAAGTTTACCGACTGTGAGACTCGATACTCACTGCTCGAGAAAACTTGCTGCGCTTTGGTATGGGCTGCTCGCCGGCTGAGACAGTATATGCTGACTCACACTACCTTGTTAATCTCAAAGATGGATCCGATAAAATACATATTTGAAAAGCCTGCTCTATCTGGGAGAATAGCAAGATGGCAGATGATCTTGACAGAATACGACATCCAGTACACGACTCAGAAAGCTATCAAGGGAAGTGTATTGGCAGACCACTTGGCACATCAGGCAGTAGATGACTACCAATCAATGAACTTCGAGTTTCCAGACGAGAGCATCATGATTGTGACTGATTGTGAAGTAACTGGACTGGATGAAGGACCTGAGGAAGGATCCCGATGGTCTATGCACTTTGACGGAGCCTCCAACGCTTTGGGTAACGGTATCAGCGTTGTGATCATATCCCCTCAAGGCACTCATACTCCACTTACTGCCCAGCTATGTTTTAACTGCACCAACAACATGGCAGAGTATGAGGCATGTATCATGGGTCTTCAAGCTGCGATTGACTTAAGGATCAAGTTTTTGAGTGTCTTCGGAGATTCCGCTCTCGTGATCAATCAGATCAAAGGCGAGTGGGATACGAAACATCCGAATCTTATTCCTTACAAAGAATGTGTGTTGACATTGATCCCCCATTTCACAGAGATAACTTTTGAACATTTCCCAAGAGAGGAGAATCAGTTGGCGGACGCGTTAGCTACAATGTCTTCCATGTTCAAAGTCAAGTGGGACAATGAGGCTCCCCAGGTCATCATCTGGAAACTGGACGAACCGGCATACTGTTGTGATCTTGAGGCTGAGGTAGTGACTGAAAAACCCTGGTACTATGAGGTGAAGAGGTACTTAGAAGCTCAAGAGTATCCTGAAGGTGCATCTGTCAACGATAAGAAGTTTCTGAGAAGGTTCGCGGCGAAGTTCTTCCTTAGCAACAACATTCTATACAAGAGAAACCATGATTCGACCTTACTGCGTTGTGTGGATAAAACTGAAGCAGAAAGGATCATGGCAGAGCTACATGAGGGCACCTTCGGGACGCATTCCAGTGGACATACCATGGCGAAGAAGATCCTCCGGGCAGGATATTACTGGTCCACAATGGAAGCTGATTGTTACCAACATTCTCGGACATGTCATAAATGCCAGATATATGCAGATAAGGTGCACGTTCCTCCAGTTCCTCTGAATGTCCTGACTGCACCTTGGCCTTTTGCAATGTGGGGCATAGATATGATCGGCGAGATTAAACCTACGGCGTCCAACGGGCATCGCTTCATCCTGGTGGCGATCAATTACTTTACAAAGTGGGTTGAGGCAGCTTCATATGCTACAGTAACCAAGAATGTTGTGGCACGGTTCATTCGGCATAACTTGATCTGTCGATACGGCGTCCCAGAAAGGATCATTACGGACAATGGTACCAATCTAAACAACAAGATGGTCACTGAGCTCTGCGAGCAATTCAAAATACAACACCACAATTCTTCTCCTTACCGGCCGAAGATGAATGGGGCTGTAGAAGTAGCGAATAAGAATATTAAGAAGATTGTGCAGAAGATGACAGTGACTTACAAAGATTGGCACGAGATGTTACCGTTCGCTCTTCATGGGTACCGTACCTCAGCAAGAACGTCAACCGGGGCAACTCCCTTTTCCTTGGTCTACGGCATGGAGACAGTCTTACCGATTGAAGTGCAGATACCCTCTCTCCGGATAATGAAGGATGCAGATCTGAGCGAAGATGACTGGATCCAGACACGACTTGAACAGTTAAATCTAATTGACGAAAAGAGACTCGCTGCTATTTGTCATGGTCAGACGTGTCAAAAACGGATGATCAGGGCATTTAACAAAAAGGCCATACCACAAAAATATCAAGTTGGGGATCTGGTAATCAAACGCATCATCCTTCCTCAGAGTGATCCCAGGGGAAAATGGACCCCTACCTATGAAGGGCCATTTGTGGTTAAACATGTGTTCTCGGGAGGAGCCATGATCCTAACCACCATGGACGGTGACGACCTCCCTCACCCCGCCAATGCAGACATAGTAAAAAGATACTACGCATGATAAAAGACCCGCTAGGTTGACATACCTAGGCAAAATTTAGGGCTTCCCGGCGAACCAAAAGGGTTCGGGCAAAATGAGGGATGAAATGAAAAAATCTGTACACCCGGCAAGTCGAAAACCTGAAAAGGCGGCTTGGGCAAAAATGGGTATCCCGGTAGACTGAAAAACCGAAAGGGCGGTCCAGGCAAAAGTTAGGGATTAAAGCGTAATACTATGTCTCATTGGATCACTTTGCATCCAGAATCCGGTATCAAATATCAAGTTCAAACGGCATCGATCAATCAACTTCATCTTCAACTAGGTCGTCAAGTGATAAGATGCTCGAAGATATAAAGGCGATAGCAGAGTTGGAACCCAGTGGGATTATTCTTTTCACATAGTTGTTTTTGTCTTCCCTTTGTACAAATTGTATAAACTCTTTTATTCGGCGGCGTTCTCTTACTAGGACGTCAGCCTCTTGTACATAAACGCCTATTTACAGACAAATTCAAAAATCAATATAAATTCACTTTTCAGCTAAAATTGCCAATTGTTTTTCCTTTTCTGTTTTGTTTCGCGAAGAACGTCCAAGGTTCAATTTGTGATATATGCATTTGACAGTAATTGCTAACTCATAAATATTTGCATGCGAAACAAAGGATTAATTACAGGTAACATTAGAAACAGGGGCAATAATGAGTTGTCTAAGCAATCTAATTGCTCTGTCCGCCAAGGTACCAAGGTAAGTTCAGCTGAAGAACGTAACCAAGATATCTTAAATCCCCAGAGAGTGAGCCAGCAAGTCAATACACTCTCCCCAAGCAAAGTTACCTTGTCAGCCTTAAGGAAGTTGGATATCCCCTGCAGATCTCAACATTCCCCAGCGCAGTATACAAACATTCTTAACAAGCATCCCCGACATTCTTGATCTAAGATTGTTCCCCGGCGGTATACTAAATATTCAATGGAACCATTTCCCCAGTGCATCTCAAAATCTCCCCAGGAGAGTCCAGTCAAAGTCTCCCTAGGAAAGTGGAAACCATCTCCCCAGCAAGAAGCTTATCCCCAGTAGATTCTGGAAGCTTACCCCTGCAGAGCACGAACGCGTCTCCCGGTTTTTATTTAAAGGTTATTTCCCCACCAGGATATAACTGGGTTATCCTCAACCAAAAGTCACGGAAAGATCGTCCCCGACGAAGTCTTCCTATCCCCCATTGTTCATCATATTCTTCAACATAGCACATCAAGGGTATCCCCAGCGGAGTTCTCATTCTACTCCCAGCAAAGTACCTCTCTCCCCACAGAGCATTTTTCCCCAGCAAGATCGCTAGAGTAATTTTCTCCCCGCAGAGTAATCTATTCGTCAAGTTTATTCCCCAACGGAGTCATCTTCTCCTACCAGTTTATACTTGCAACTACCATTCACCAGCGGAAACAGGAAGCACTATTCTTCACCATCAGCCCAGGAGTTTACTTCCCGGCACTCGTCAAGGATTTACTTTCCTAAGACAAAATACATTTCATAAACATCACATCTTCATACATTATAGCATGCATATACGCATCATGAATATACAATCTCACTTATTCTGAGAATATCACGCATGTCATACAAACATGACATCGCATACAACTAACGTTTGTCTTTTCAGGACAAAATTTAATACAAAGATGATTACCATCAACGGTCGCAACTAAAGATCCGATTCCCGTATCTTGCCAGGGTGTATCTGTTGATGACCAATTCCAGATCCGATTCCTGTATCTTGCCAGGGTGTGTCTGAAGAGTTTTAGGATCCGATGCCTGTATCTTGCCAGGGTGTATCCATTGAAGACTAACATTACCAGATCCAATTCCTGTATCTTGCCAGAGTGTGTCTGAAGAGTTTGAGGATTCGATGCCTGTATCTTGCCAGGGTGTATCCGTTAAAGACTAACATTACCAGATCCGATTCCTGTATCTTGCCAGGGTGTATCTGTTGACGACTATATTCTCCGGACTCGATTCCTGTATCTCGCCAGGGCACATCCGAAGAAGTTTAAAGATTCGATTCCTGTATCCAGCCAGGGCACATCTACGTAAAGGGTTTGAAGATCAACTCCTGTAACAGGCCAGGTAATTATCTTTCTTTTCCAGGTACGCAAGTTCTCGCTAAGGAAACTCTTACGCGATCGACAACCTCCCGATGGCATCTATAAGCCCATCTCTCCACATACTGACAGTCTCCAGATGGCATCTATAAGCCCATCCTCCTATCCATCATTCCTCCAAATGGCATCTGTAAGCCCATTCTCACCATCACACTGCTGACATCCTACTATGTGAGTGCAAATTTCTGGGCACTCTAGTGTTCAATCATCTTCCACCTTCGGACTACGAAAGGCACGCCAGCCAATCTACATCCTCAGGTCTAAGAAGATTGAACAGGGGCAACTGTTGTACCCCAAAATTTGCCCTCCCATATTCTTCAAAGATCAAGGTTCAAAATCTCCCAAGGGTTGCACAGTCCAATTGCCTCATAATAGTCAAAAATTAGGGTTTTGGTTCTGGCAAAGAAATTGAAGTTTCCAAGGGTCCAATCAAGTCCCACATGCCCATATACATTGTCAAGCATTCATATGTCAAGTTTCAAGACTCACAGCATCAAGTTGCACTGTCAAAAACCCTAAATGCTTCACAGTCAACTGCAGGGGCAAAATGGTCATTTGACAGTCAAAATCCAAATTTTTGGTCAACATCTTATTTTGAAGCCACAAACATCATTTGATCAATTCTTGATCATGATTTCACAAGCATGGCTCAAAAAGTCTCAAGATGCAAAAGTTTCTATTTTTGGACAGTTGAAAAAGTCAACTGCAAATTGACCAGAGCATAACTTCCACATGGTTTATCAGAAAAATCCCATCCAAAGCTCATTTTGAATAGAATGACATTTCCTACAACTCATCTTCACACTTCAAGTCCAAGAAATGCTCTCACAAGAAGTTATCAATTTCAACATTATAGGTCATTTTCAAAAGTCAACAAAAAGGGACTTTAAGTCAAAGACCATAACTTGAGATTGGTAAATCAAAATGACATGGTACCAAAGCCATTGGTTAGAGGACTTCTAGACCTTTTCAAAATGTCCAAGAACATGATCAAAGCTTAAATATTGAGCAAGATATGCCTTGTGGAAGTTGGGAAATTTTTGGGAATTTTGGAAAGTCAACTTTGCACAAAAGGGTTCAAAAATGCTAATGGGCCTCAATTTCTTCCATGAATCATTACCCAAAGGCTATGCACGACCCATTAAGCTAAAAGGGAGTTATTTTCTTATTTTTAATTAATTAATTGAATTTTTAATCCTATTAATTAATTTAATTAAAATTAAATATGAGAAAAATACTAAATCATGTGTTTCAAATCTTTTTGTGCAGCCAATTCATTCTTTATGGATCAAATATTCGTGTACCATTCAAAAAGGAAAGAATCTTCCATGATTTGGCATAATTGGCATGAAAAAGATTGAAAAAAAGATCATGGAAAATCAAATCTCAAAATCATGAATGGATGGATTTTTGGGCTGGCTTTTTGACCTAATTCATTCACATACATAAGCATAATCAAAACCTAATGCAAAGAACACAGAAGCTGCACAGAAACCTAAAGACAACATTGCAAATTTTCACAAAAAATCTCAAAACTGAAAACCTAGCTAGAGCTCGATTCAAGGCCTCAAAGCTATTCAAAAACACTCCTGACATTACCAGGAAGCTTTTCCAATCAAAACCACGCCTCCATACTCAAGGAATTGGTAGATTGAAGTCTCACTTTTCATAAAATCATTCATAATCGTGTTTTAAATTTCATGCATCATTAGTGATTTTTAATTGTTGATTTATACTAACATGAGTATTCTGAAGCTAATGACATGTTTTGATTGAAGTGTTACGCCCTGTATAAGAATCCACCATGAAAGCTTTTTAGGGTTTTTGAAGCTTTGATTTGGGGTTTCACACATAAGGAACAATTGGTCGTTCAAACCTATACCATTGAAACCAGGACATCCAGACGAACCATTTGACTACCTCGCGCCATTTTTATATTTGCTTATGCCCTATTCGCTATTTTTGCAGATTTGACTTAGTGGGGGTTTAAAACCCCCGCTATTTGCTTTTAGTTGCAGAAAAAAATGGAGACGAAGCTGATGTGTCATAACATGATGGGATGATTCAAACCTTGGCGCGCGATTTCTTGCTTTATGCCACTAGCGCCTATTTTCTATTATATTAATTGTGTTCCATTATAATAACAAAGAGAATCAGTGGCTCAAATGGTTAGTGCGCTTGGCTTGCAGGTATTGGGACCTGGGTTCGATTCCCAGGTCCCCTTGTATATTTCATGATTTTTTCTCTAACATATTCCTATGCAGTATGCCATCCAAAGGTTCATCATACATCCTCCAGCGTTCGTTTGCCACGTAATCTGATTAATCCATCCAATGGCCAGCTGATGCAGTCCACCATGCACACTAGTCAATCACACGCACACAAGCCTGGAAAGTCAACGTGGCCAGGTTTCTAATGGGCCAAAATTCTCACAAAAACACCTCCTAATTGGGCCAGAAACCCCCTTTGTTTGTATTTTCTTTCTCTCTTTTTTTCTCTTTTATTTATTTTAATTATTTTAATTGTTTATTTAATTCACAAAATAATTTTCATAACACAAAAAAATCAGAAATCATAAAAATAAAAATATGTTCATTTAATATTTAATGTATTAATATTTTTGTAAATAAATTTTTAATAACCAATTTAGTTTAATTTAGGGTTTTCAACTTTAATTTTTTTTTGAATAACTAAAAAATGTAGAAATTAGGGTTTTAGCATTTTTATTCTTTTGCTTAATAAATAATTTTCTTATTACCATTATTATTAATTATTAATTAATTTTGTAAATAAACTTGTAATTTAATAATTAGTGTAAATCAGGTCAAAGCTTAAATATTTTTCTTTAAACATTTAAAAATAATTTAGAACTAGGGTTTTATTTAATTTCAAATTTTAATTAATTCTCTTTATTTCCATTAAACACAAAAAACATAAAAAATAACCTCTTTTCTTATTAAATAATCAATTAACTTTCAATTTCAATTTAATTTCTTTAAAGGGTCCAACGCCCTCGCACGCTCGATTCCAATTTCTTTTCACACGCGTATTCTTATGTTTCTTTCAAATATTATGTAATTGCCCCAAAGCCTTGTAATAGTAATCAGGACTTCATTTATTTTCCGCATTTTATTCAAAAAACGGGTCTTTGTTAATTTGGCGATGTATAGACCCGCGCCTTGTAATAGCGTAGGACTTTATTTTCCGCACCTTTAAGCTGCTAATTACATGAAAGAATGAATGGCCAAAAATAAAATCAAAGCGTAGATCACCCAATGCATGATCAAGATAAAACATAACTGAAAATGACACACAATTCACACACCACTCTTAGGGTACGCCTCACTGTTGCCTTGCCCCTCGAAACGTGGTCGTCGAGTATAGGACGTTTTAGTAAGTCCTTATGTCCATGCCCTATGGCATAAGGGTAGCTTCTAAGGTGTCCTACTATTGCTCTGGTGACCACACTGTCCCTACATCCGAATTGACCCGAACACCTCCAACGGTAGTGCTACCTACCTCTCAATGGTGGGATGGCACTACCTTAAGGACATTTACACAGCCTAATTCCTTAAGGGTAGGTAGACAACTCATAGGTACTTGCTCTAATTCAAAAACAATCAAAAACTTCTTTTCACACCGACACTTTCAAAAAGCTTTCAAAACAATTTTTCAAACACTCTTGAGGACTGATACAAGAGTCGATCTGGATCTTTAAACGAAACTTTATCAAACTCACTCACAATTGAAAAGCAAACCTTTTGAAAACACAAATGAGCAAGTACCTAAGAGCCCATGGATAACCATGGATAGAAAGGGTGCTAACACCTTCCCTTTCTATAAATCTACCTCCTGAACCGAGAACTAATCTCACAAGGAATTTTGCTGTGCTTTTGTCCTGTCCATGTTGGAGAAAATAAAAGACGGTGGCGACTCTTGCTTTCCGCGACATTTCGCGAAACCAGCTTTAAGCAGTCAGTTCCAGATCCACCGATCACAACACCTAGTAAAAATTCATCGGTATATGAAGAACACACAAAGGTGAGGAACAAAAAACACTCATCCACAATCTTGTAAACAATATACTAAGTTATGCATTCATCCAAATCTCATATTGAAAATACAAAGGCAAGAATCACAAGGGATTTTTAAGGTTGTAATGTGGCTTGGTTAACAAACAAGGGATAAGTCCTAAAGCTAATCAAAATAAAAACTTGCTTTAACCTAAGGGAGTGATTAACTCACAAGGCCTCAAGCAAAATAATTTCAATCAAACTTCTTCTTCATTCCAAATTTAAAACCAACACCCATCACTTATTAACACAACATTATTCCAAACTCTTTTTGTTTTTATTTTTCAAAGCTTTTTCAATTTTTTATTTCTTTTTCTTTTCACTTTTTTTTTCAATATTTTTTCTTTTTTTCCTCAACCTCATAGTAATACACACAAGCACATAAATATTTCTCTCCCCAACTTGAATTCTACCATATCATAATGTGAATACTCTCTACTTTCTAAGGCAAGGTAAAAATTCAAACTAAAACTCATAGTTAAAGGTTCAAGAAAACAAAGAATCAATATCCATATAAAAAGATGAACCAAACACTCATAGACAAGCATTTAAAAACAACAACATGGATATCAACAAAAAGCTCAAAGGGGTTAACAAAAGTTCACACAGTCACAAGGTGAATTGACTATTTGGCCAAGGTAGTTGTGCTCAAAATGAAACAAAAAATGCCTTGATCATGTTCAAGCTTTCATACCATCAACACAAATAAAAGATTAAACATAATAAAATCCAGTTAAAAAAAGAATTGTAGCCTCCAACATATTTTAACAATGGAAAGCTTCCTCATATTTATGGGTAAAAAGGTGTAATACAGTGGGAGAACTGACTTTTGGTTTTGTATCTTATCACAAATATCTCGGATAGCAAGAGTCGCCACCGACTATTCTTTTATCCAATAAAGGAAAGGGTGAAAAGTACAGGAAAGACCTTTTAAGATTTTTTCTGAGTAAGGGGGGTAGGTTATGAAAAGGAAAGGTGTTAGAACCCTTTTCATCCGTAGTTATCTAAGGGCTCTTAATCGCTAGCTCACTTTTGAAAATGATTTGCCTTTGTGTGTTTTAAAATATTTTGAAAATGCCTAAGTGCGGCAAACTTTGTAATACTTCTCGTATCGTTGAGAACGCATACAGAGTGTTTGTTTTAAAAATATTTTTGGAAAAGAGTGTATGCGTGAAAAATGTTTTTTGTTTGTGAGCAAGTGACTACGAGCTATCTACCTACTCAAAAATTCTTTGTTCTTTTCCTCCTCCTTTAGATGATGTTATCCTACCATTAGTTAGTAGGAAGCCCTATCGTTGGATGTTTGAGGGACAGACGCGGGTCATTATACAATCATAAAGGCAACTCGTAGGACGGTTTAGCAATTGTTGTAAGGGACTAAGATCGTTTACCGAGGCAGTATCGTAGGGTCATCGAGGGACTACGATCTTTTTAACTGAAGGGTCTTTGCTAAAGCATCCCACATTCGAGGGACATGACTATTTTTATCCGAGGCAACAATTAGGGGTCACCCTAGAGGTGCGTGTGTGTGAGGTGATTTGATTTCAGTTATTTTGTCTTGGATTTATGGTTATCTAGCGTTTGCTTTTAGTCTTCTCCATACAATCCTATTAAACTAGCAATAATAAGGAAAGCAGTAAATTGCAGAGAAATAAATCTAGACTATTACAGAGCTTCAGGGATGGGGTTATAAACCATAAAAATGGGGGAAACAGTAAACCCTAATTAAAGCTATTACAGACCATTAACAATTACAATATTGGAAAATAATAATGCAAAAATAAATGGGCGCGCGAAGATTGTAAAAAAGGGAAAGATATTAAAAACCTAAAAATTCTAAACGTTAGGAAAATATTTTTGGTGTTTTGTTTAGAAAAATACCCTTTTTAGTGTAAAATGTTAATTAACTCTAGTTCTAATTGGTTTACAAATTAATTAGTGAAATAAAACCAAGATGTGATTAAATTAAATCAATTTTTTATTTATAAAAAATTAAATTAATTAACCAAAACCTAAATCTATCTTTTAGTGGTTTTTTCTGATTAAAAATGATTTAATTAGTTATATTTAAAAAAGGTTAATTTAATCAAAACAAAATAATTATTAAAAAAAAAAAGGAAATGGGCCTGAAATGTAAGTAAATTAGGGGTATAAAATCAGAAAATGTCTAAGCCCAAAAACTTAGGCCCAGGCATTGTAAGAGTATTCTCATAATCCTGTATGGCTCTCTAGTGAGGTCTATCATGAGCGCGCAGATCTGGAATGTTTGATATGTATTCGTTAAGGTTTGATGGTGTTGATGAGGAGGGTGCATCATTGTGCACTGGACATGACCTGTATTGGACCTGCAAGGGAAAAGTTGGAAAAATAACATGCCAGGGGAAGGGATCGAACCCATGCCCTGACACACTAACACCTTAACACACCCACACACGCTTACCGCTGGGGAGACCATTACATCCGATGTATAATTCAAACGAAAATAATAAAAAGAAAGCAAAACATTAATGGCCAGAGAGGCGACATAACCCTAACTCTGGTCGTCTTCTCCGGCGACCTGCAAAAATAAAAACTGCACAAAACCCATTTTTTTAGGAACCAAAACGCTACGTCCCCCCTAATTCAACCCTCCTGGATCCAAATCTGGGATTAATTTAGGCTATAGATCCCTGAATCATACGTTTCGAGTCAATTTACACCGAACAGAGTAAAAATGGTGTCTAGCATATCTACGTGCATGAGACCCTGCAAACGATCTGAACCTATTCAAGCATATCTCAAGATCATGTTAGAAGCATCAAATCGTTTTGAAATAAAGCAAAATTACAAATATGATTTTTTGCAAAAAAATGGAAACGACAAGGCTATGTTTCACGATTTCATGTGTTTGGGACCACCACAAATGATCCAAACCTACCCTTTGATGCTCCCGAAGGTGATTGGTGTTGGAGTTTTGTACCGAGGAGGCTCATGACGAGTGTTTTAGAACTTAGGTTTTCTTTGAAAAGAAAAAGAGAATTTGGCAAGATTCTTGAGGCAGAGATTCGTGTCTTTGTGGTATGGTCTCTTGGTGTTTATATAGAGAAAGGAAAGAAGCCATCAAACATGGCAAGGAGACAACCCATTCATGGCCATGAGACAAGAATCCAAACATATTAAAAAACTTCCAAATATGAGACGTTGCTTGCCTTCTTCATCTCACACGGTTTTGGCATGTCTTGTTGAGTTGTTTTGGGCCTTAAGAGACCACTCATGCGCCTGGCCCAATTATCTTGTACCTCATTTAATTTATTTTGCATTTATTTGAATAAAAACAAAATAAATATAAATAAAATAATAAGAAAATATAAGACAAGATATGAGTGAGCTTAGGAGTCTTTCATAAGGTCATGGACATGTTTGAAACCTAAAAAGTTAGGTCACAAGTCCAAAATTTCAAGTTTGCTCATTTTGCATTTATTGCATTTCCTCAAAATTCCCAACTTGTGCAACTCATAACTTGTTCATTTTTCATATTTTCAAGGTGATATTACACTTTTTTGAAATCTCTAAATATCCTCTACAATTTCTCTTTTTTATCATTTTGGAATTTGGAGACTTTATCTTGATGTAAATTGCCTTGACAAAAAGTGTCTTTTTGTTGACTTTTGAAATAACCTGTAATGTATTAGCTCATATCTTTCAAATGAAGCACTTTTTGGACTTTAGCATAAATACAAAGTTGTAGATAATTTAATTTCCTTCAAAATAGGATTTTGTTGAGTAAAAGTTGATGAAGCATGTGAAAGTTATGCTTGGTCAAAGTTTAGTTGACTTCTCCTAAGGAAACCCTAATTTGGCAACTTTTGAATTTTGATGATTTGAGGGCTTTCCTTGAGGAACAATGATCAACCCTTGATCAAATGATGAATATCACTTATAAATGTTGATGTTGACAACAAATCTTGAAGTTTGACTGTATGTTGACCATAGTTAAGTTTTTACCCAATACAATTGATTTTCAATCATCTGAGCTATTGACTGAGCCAACTTGTGAGGCAAGGCTTGAAACTTGTAATGATAATTATTGAAGACCTATTTAGAACCATGGAAACCACTTGAGAACTTTTCAAACCAAATTTCCTTGAGAAACTCAAAACCCTAGTTGTAGACCCTTTGCTTAGGGGGAGTATTTTGACTGGTCAACCCTTGAGTAGTTGTGAGTATTTGAGACCTTTGTGAGCATGTCTTAAAGAAAATAGGAGGGGAAATTTTGGGGTACAACAGCTGCCTCTGTTCAATCTTCTTAAACCTGAAGAGTTAGATTGGCATGCTCACCATTCGTGACTTAAAGGTAGAAGATGATTGAACACCTAAGTGCCAGAAAATTTGTACTCGCCGGTACATGAAGTGACGCTGGTTGTTGGTTATAGTGGGAATGGGCTTAAAGATGCCATTTAGAGAGGTGATAGAGAGTCATCAAAGATGGGCTTATATATGCCATCCAAAGTAACCGTTGATAGAAATTAGACTAAGTCTACACCCTGACTTCAATTGGAAGAAGCATCAAAATAAATCTATGCTTGATTTAATTTGAGCCAGAAGATGTCTACACCCGTCTTCAACTGGAAGAAGTATTAGAATAAATATACGCTCGATTTAATCTGAGCCAGAAGATGTCTATGCCCATCTTCAACTGGAAGAAGTATCAGAATAAATCTATGCTTGATTTAATCTGAGCCAGAAGATGTCTACGACCGTCTTTAACTGGAAGAAGTATCAGAATAAATATACACTCGATTTAATCCGAGAAGGAAGATGTCTGTGCCCATCTTTAACTGGAAGAAGTATCAGAATAAATCTACGCTCGATTTAATTTGAGCCAGAAAATGTCTACGCCCGTCTTCAACTGGAAGAAGTATCAGAATAAATCTACGCTCAATTTAATCTGAGCCAGAAGATGTCTATGCCCGTCTTTAACTAGAAGAAGTATCAGAATAAATCTACGCTCGATTTAATCTGAGACAAAAGATGTCTATGATCGTCTTCAACTGAAAGAAGTATCAGAATAAATCTACGCTCGATTTAATCCGAGCCAGAAGATGTCTGCGCCCGTCTTTAACTGGAAGAAGTATCAGAATAAATCTACGCTCGATTTAATTTGAGCCAGAAAATGTCTACGACCGTCTTCAATTGGAAGAAGTATCAGAATAAATCTACGCTCAATTTAATCCGAGTTAGAAGATGTTTGCGGCCGTCATTAACTGGAAGAAGTATCAGAATACATCTACGCTCGATTTAATCTGAGCCAAAAAATGTCTACGACCATCTTCAACTGGAAGAAGTATCAGAATAAATCTATGCTCGATTTAATCTAATCCAGAAGATGTCTACGACCGTCTTTAACTGTAAAAAGTATCAAAATAAATCTATGCTCGATTTAATCTGAGCCAGAAAATGTCTACGACCATCTTCAACTGGAAGAAGTATCAGAATAAATCTACGCTCAATTTAATATGAGCCAGAAGATGTTTGCGACCGTCATTAACTGGAAGATGTATCAGAATTAATCTATGCTCGATTTAATCTAAGTCAGAAAATGTCCGTCCGTCTTCAACTGGAAGAAGTATCAAAATAAATCTATGCTTGATTTATCTGAGCTAGAAGATGTCTACGCGTGTCTTTAATTGGAAGAAGTATCAGAATAAATCTACGCTTAATTTAATCTGAGCCAAAAGATGTCTATGACCGTCTTCAACTGGAAGAAGTATCAGAATAAATCTACACTCAATCTAATATGAGCTAGAAGATGTCTATGTCTGTCTTTAACTGGAAGATATGTTTCTTTGAGAATGACCCTATGAGGAAATTTCTTAAGTAGCCATTTGTCAGATGTAGCCTTTGAGAAGACTGTCTGGTCATATAAGTAGTTGATGATGTTTGTCTGTTGATTGATCTTTCTTGAAAAGGTAAAGAGTTAGCTGTATGCAATGTCATGATGTATGAAATGCATTGTGTAATGATGTTTTCAAAATAAATGAGAACGTGTTATATGCGTTTTGTATGCATATGCTATGTTGTTCATAAATGATGTATGAATGTGAAATGTTATTGAAGTGTATTTGTAAACTCGTGCAACATCTTTGTCTGGGAAAATAAACCCCTGACTGTTGCTGGGGATGAAGAGTGTGTATATCCTCGAGCTTGCTGTTTGACGAAACTTCGCTGGAAAATGTTGATTCCTGTTTGGGGAGAAGAGTCCGAGAACATTGGTTGTTCACCACCCTACTGAGGAATTTAGTTCTTAGATACCATGACCGGGGATAAAAGAGATGGATAAACATTTGAGGTGTCTGTCCAAGTTTCTGATATGGATACCGACTCATCTTAAGAGAATAAGGTTGAACGATTTTTGATCCAATTTCAGATTCAGTAGTAATTCTCCGGGGATAGTAATCCGGACTGCCCTTTTCTATAGATGGGAGAACTTTGTAGTAGTAAGAGAAATAAATTCAAGCTGGGGAGACTGAACTCCGCTGGGGAAGTAAACCCTGTTGGGGAAATAAACCCGGTTGGGGAAATAAATCCTGTTGATAGAGAAATACTCTGCCGAGGAAACAACTTTGCTGAGGAAATAAGCTCTGCTGGTGAGATTGTTAAGACTACTCTGTGGGGATAATCCAGTAAGGGTCTCTCTGTGGGGATTTGTGGACAGCTTGAACGTTATCATGTCATACCCCAATTTTTGACCTAAGATCCCATCTTCATTTGCATTTTTATTCAAAAATCTAGGTCACGAAATACGGTTGGTTTTAACCTCTCACCTTCGAGAATTGCCTATGCAAAAGTTATCAAGTGTTTTGAACATTTTTAGCCTATGTATCACTAACTTCTAATCGCATACAAAGGTGTATGTTCGTGTTTTCTTTTGTTTCATGTGCAGAGACAAGTCTGAATCAAGAGCATCAGGCGTCACGCCTCAATTAGGGTTTTGAGTCTCCCAAGCCAGAAGTACGATTGGTTGTGGATTCTCGAAGACTGATTCATCAAGGCACAATCTCTAATCTCAGAGCATAGAGTATCAAGCATCATTCAATCTCATTTTTGATCAAAGATGTCTTTTGGAACTTCAGAGGATCGTGTGTTTATTTCCACGCCTTGTTTGACAAGGGGTCTCAAACTTCTCCATAACTTCCTCAAAGCACAAACAAGATTTCATCATCACTGGTTCACATGTGCATTAACATGCTTTTGAGCACAAGAAAAGAGCAGGCTATGTGAGATGATTCAAAGCACTTTGACCAAGAAGTCAACATTTGCAAGTTCAAGTTCAAACAGTCACCACTTCTTCAATTTTCAACGTCCTGAGGTGATTCTTTTTGCGAAGTATCACACATAGCATTGTCTATGAGATTACTTCAAAGATCAAGGTTCAATTCATGCCACAAACGTTTTCTCAAAGGACGTTTGATTCTTATGTTGGGAATATTCATGAAACTAGAGTTTTAGTTCAATGATTCTTTGATTGCTTGTTGCCTACTTCAAATCATTTACAATTGAACATTAGAGATTGTTGGATTAAGATCGATTCAAGTGTGCGAGGTTCAATTCATTCATATGAATTTGCTTTTGGATTTAAGATATACAAAAGAACTAATTTCTCATGATGCAAGTTTGCTCAATTTTGAAGATCAATTCATGTAATTTTTTTGGAATTCTAGGAGAAAATACAAGATACTCATTCATCTACCATTCAAATTTCATTCAAAGTATATATTGAGAACCCAAACACATTTTCACATAAGTTACACTACTAGGATTATTCAAGACTTGTTTGGATTTAAGTTTCTAAGATACATCACCATCATTTTCATGTCACAAGAGGAATTCCTAATTTCTCATGTCACATATTTCAAGTACATCATGAGAATTCAAATCCTATGAAAAAGACTTTACAAACCGGTCAACTTTGATCTTATATCAAATAATTTGAACCAACTCCTTATCACAAGAATATGTCACGAGTTTATTAAGAGAATTTGCTCAAGTTGTCTTTTCATTCAAGATTTAAAGGTCACATAAACTTTGAGTCTAAGATTTGAATAATCCCATCATGTTACAAAACTTTTCAAGTTTTATGGTTTCAAATTCAAGATACATTCATGTTCATCAAGGGAAATACATTTAAAAACTTACATGTAAACCTATGCTAAACTATCCTAAGTTTCAATTCTTTCCCTACAATTTCAAGTCTTCTTTTCACCAAGCATGAGTTGTTGTCCAAATGGCAAAAATACACACTGATGTCCTGCATTTTTAGAAAGCCAAAAAATCAGTCCACAAAACACCAATACTTTGCAGCTCCTAACATGCCTAAAATACAGTCCAAAACCTTGCCTCGTCCCTATCTTTGAGGTTCAAAATCAGTCCCAAAACAAAAACATATGCTGCTGCCCTGCACACAAAAAACACCAAGCAAATCTATCCAAAATAGTTGACAACCCACATAAACCAGAAAATAGCCTTGTCTTTATCCCTGTCAAAACAGTCCAAAAAAATCACATCCAAATAGCATTACAAAATTTGTATCAGAAAAGCAAATAACAACATACCGAATCTATTTAAAACCCACCAATTTTGGCTCCAAAAGTCCCTCCAAATTCTACCTGTTATCTGTTATAAAGCATGGAGAAAACAATAGAAAAAGGGGGTAGACAGAAATATCACCCCAAAATTACTACCAGCTAGTTATTCAAGCACACAGAAAATTCCAATGAAATTATGTACCCAAAAATTTGTTTAAATACCTTTAAACACTCTGCATTCTATATATAAAAATCTTCATTGAGCTCTGCAAAAAGCTCAGAACCGCAACACTCTCAGAAACTCCACACTAATTATACAGACGTTCTTGTAGCAGCTTCAATACAAGTTCTTCGAAGCGTCAAATAAACTTTCAGTTGGAACTTCTTGCAAACTTACGTTCAACAATAACAATCACCAAACCTGCAATGCATAACATCCAAATCCAAGCATCAGTGATACAAACCCAACAAGAAGCAGTTTTGAGTCACTTCCGAATCGAAGAAGGGAGAGGAATCACAAAGGGTAAAGGAATCAGATAGAGTACCTGAAATAGTCTCCGGATTCATGCCATTATTTCTACTTCAACTCAAACCTCCGCAAAACACACTCAACAGACCACGTTTAAACAAATTGCAACACCAGAAATACGCAACAACTCCATACAGAATGCACCGAAGAAAAATGAAAAAGTAGAAGAAGAAGAGAGAGGGGAAGAAGCATGATAGCACACATGTAGAATAATCAGAAATAAAAAAAAGGAGCTTAACTTTGTGTTTCTTGCTTTATCTCATCGCCGACATCAAACGCAACATTAACCGGGGAGAGAGTCTCGTCCTTGTCGGTAGGATCTTTGCCTCTCACCATTTCTTTCTTCATTTTCTTTGAAAAAATCTTGATGATGTGATGTTAATTTTTCTGCCAATCACTCGAATCCATTTATGCTCTGCACTTAATTTAAGGAATATAACCCAGGGTTTTAGAGTTTTTAGTAGAGAGGAATTGTTGGAAATAGGCGGAGATATGGAGACATGCGAGAATGACGAGGAATATGGCGGTATAAGTTTGAGAATGGAGAGAAAGGGGTGAGCCATGGTGGATGTTTGGAGAGGGAAAGGGAGGACTCAACTTGAAAATACATGAAGGGTCCTAACCACTCTAACCCCTAAATGCTTACACACTGTTTCCAGTTTTGCTTTTATTTAATTTTCTTTTTTCTTTCTTTTTTTAATAAAACTGATAAAAAAACCTGATGATGATGTATGTATTTGGACCTAAGAGGAATTCACCTTAGGCCTCATGCATTTGCGTCTCCACAAACCATCACGTTTTTTTTAACAAATCTGAAGAGCATGCTGATGCTAGTAACAAAAAAAATCATTCATGGATCTTTCATTTTAGGCCTAGCTCCCTTGCTACCTATCACCCCGAAATCTGGCTTGACACACCCTGATTTCTTTCATTTCTGGATTTCTTTTTTATTTGTTTCCTATTATTTGATCAACATTGTTTAGTATCTCCTTTACATAAAAAATGACAAAAATATGCTAGTTTTGTTTTAATATTATAAAAAAAAATATTAGGATTAGTTTTTTTTATTACCTTTTGATCATATTATCTATTTACTTGAAAATCATAAAAATATTAGTATTTACTATCTTTTTGTTTGATTGTTTGCTTGATTCCCATGTTCCCCTAGGATTTCTTAGTCCAACTTAATCTTTGATTAAAGATGGATTGAGATAGACATTAGACTTTTATCTAAGCATGACAAATTGAATTAGGATTATCTCATAACACATGATTAGGTCTTGTTTTTCATGATTAATGTTCAATCACCTTGCTATGTGTTGATGAACACTATTTTGATGATGCTTGTGATTAACTCCAAGGGAAACAATTAAATTTGTTGACTTCATGTCATCAAATAGCTAATACGATTGTGTGAAACCCTTGCATGCATTTTAGTTTTTTTGTTAAACTTAAGTTAAATCTCTTAAAAAATTAATTTTTAAACTTACCCTCTTTTAAGTCAAAAACTTCGACACTAGGTCGTCGTATCTTCAAAATCTCGACCACACCCATTTTGACCAAACAAACAATTTTATCCAAAAAACAGATATTTCAAAAGGTTCCTGCGGAGTACTGCAGATGCATTGGGTGCTAGTACCTTCCCTTTGTATAACCAACCGCCGAACCTTCAATCTCTTTAAAATAAACGCATTGTATTTTCATTACTTTTAAGTACTACTTTACATTGCATATTTAAGGGTTTTATTTCACTCTTTTCCCTTTTCCCTTGGAAATAATAAAGAGCGATGGCGACTCTTGCTTTTGTGATTCGATTTAATTAATAGCTCGATCTCCGATTTACACCGCTACATTTTTTATCGCTACAGAATTGACGACTATACTGGGGAAAGATTAACCTCTTGCTGGTCCATCCCTAAGTGGGTTAAGCCTAATTTTTCATATATGTTTTTTTGTTATTATTACTTGTTTGATTATATGTGATATATTTTGGTTATTTGGGTGTTGATTACAAAGGACAAGTCCTATACCCGGACTAATTACACTTAAGATAGGACGGGCGGTATAGTCATGTTAACTTTGAGGGAGTAATCCCGAAAAAGGAGGCATGAGATCCCCCACTTAGTGGAGGTCCCCTTGAATGTAGTATTTGTTTACCGAGTAATCGAGAAGACATTGTTGCTTTCAACCTGGGAGCCAGAGAATCTGAGAACCGTAGAACCCTTAACCCATCTTGGCCTTTTAGATGTAGTGAGGAGACTATGACAGAGTAATCCGGAAGTAGTTGTCACGCGATGCTGCGCTCAAATGAGTTTTTCTTGAAAATATTGCTAATTATCGAGTAACTAAGAGGTTCATAATATCCGAAAGAAAAATGTATACTCTGGGATTCCTTAGAACCTTGATCTACATGTGATTTGAAGACCTTAGTCCATACCTTGTGGGTAGTTCTTACCTTTGACCCCATGCTCGTGACATCGAACCTTTAACATTGTTTGTGACCTTGCTTGTGGTTGTTGCATAACCATGCCATCATGCATCCATGAAACTATTTTTCACTTTATTTTCAAGGAATTTGGAGGGCTGTCTTTGTAAACATCATAAGTTTCACCAAACTCAATGGATCTTGGGTGTTGATAGGGTGAAAACCCTAATCCACCAAAATGGATGATTGATCTTGATGATAACTGGATCGATGCTTTGATCCATTTTAGAATTAATTTTCTATCTTCATACTTTGATGTTTACAACTTAATATCTTGAGTTCCTTGAAAGTTAAATAAAAACTCTCTTTTGCATTTACATATCATGCATCAGTCTACATTTTTTGTTTCATTTTCAAAAGTCATTTCTAAGCCCTGTTTGTTCCTTTAGTCTCACCAGTACAACACTCGAGCTAAGAGAAAGATGGACAATATCAAGAAAGAGATTTTTGAGCTCCACAAAAGGTAACTACTTTGAAGGCTGGTATGGAGTATCTAACTTCTTTGGTTGAAACTTTGATTGTTGCCCAAGTTAATCCTTCTAGGAAGGAAGAAGAGATGAAAAAGGTCTTCACAAAAATTCTGAAATCATTCTTTCATGAGAAGTTGATAGTCAATACACCTAGCCATTTCCCTAAAAAGTGAATGTGGGAGTTCTTCTAGAAGAGGATGTCCGAAGGGGATGTTTATTTGAAGATGGTGGCTCAGCTAGTGGTGTGAAGAAGTTTGATAATAATGTTTCCAAGAAGAGAACCAGAGGAAGAAACCATCATCGTCAGAATCAACAAGTTTCTCCTGTCATCCATGTGTTCAATTTACCTCATGTTGCTCCAGTTTATCAACAAAACCAACAAATTCCCCATCAGAGGAACAATTAATTTGATCCAATTCCAATGACATATATAGAGTTGTATCCTTCTTTATTACAAATGAATTTGGTTCAAACTTGAGCTCGACCAACTGTTCTTGAGAGACTTCCATGTGGATATAGGGTTGATGCCTTTTGTGTTTCTCATCAAGGTGCTCCCGGGCACGACTTGGAAGGTTGCTTTGCTTTGAAGATTGAGGTTCAGAAGTTGGTCAAAAGTGGTATTTTATCATTTAAAGACAGCGGTCATAACATTCAAGTCAACCCCTTTGCTAAAGCATGAGTGAATCTCTGTTAATTTTGTCCTCGAAGTTTAGGTGAGGTTTCCTTCAACACAAGTCCAGATGGAGAGCCTTCCCAGATTATTAACTCATTTACGCTTTTTGTAATTTTTCTTGTTTATCAATTAATAATTTGCATGTAAGAACTTGTTTGCATTTGAAAGATCATCTCAATAGAATGAATATGCTTGTCTTGAAGAAATTCATTCGTTTCACTCATATTGGTTTTCAAATTTTAAATTGATTTTTGCATTATGATACCAAATCTTTTGACCAAACTCGCTTAGGCAGATATTGGAGGGAGGATGGTGATCTGAAAAATGCAAAATCTCTGGTTATATGCTTTTGAATAAAATCTTGCTGAAGATGTACAGACATTGTTTCAAATCCCTAAACACAGGAGATATAAGGAATATAATCCCTTACTAACCCCTTTCGAGCCTTGAAGTAGGAGTTTCTTTTCTATACGAAAAAACCCTCAATTTTAACCTGGGGTAGGGTAGTTTTCAGTTAATCTGATCGAGTGTTAAAAATTCATAAGGAAGATATTTCTGAAGAGAAACCGCGATGGCTATCCTTAATATATCATGAGGCCAGAAGATGCGAAAACATAATGATTATCCCTCATCCTTCAAGAAACGAGGCAGTTACAATCCTCTCAACAAGTCAAGATAAGTTAATGTCACACGTTTTGTTCAAAAATCCAGAAAAAAGAAAGCCCACTAAGTCAAAAACTTGAAAACAAGAGACTTAGGCAAAAATTAGGGCATCCCGCTGGACTATCAATTCTAAAGAATTAGTTCAAGAAAAAGTTAGGGAAAACAAAAAATTGCAAAGAAAGGACTACAAAGAAAAGTCCACATCCAAGAACAAATTCGTGTGACTACAAACACAAACACAAGAAGGGTGACTGCTACTCTGAAAGCCTTATCAATTCCTTAACCATCACAAAATATTTTTCTGAGAAATGAACACTAGTGTTGAATTAACTGAACATAGGACTGGAGAACATCACGAAGAATGGTTGGGAACCAATAAATTTTGAGCCTTAAAAATCCTTTTTCTGAAAACCGTGTACCGGGCCACGTTACAACCTTCAAAAGTCCTAATTGAAGCAAAGTTATTTTGAAAGCATACTTTAATGAGATAGCGTTCCTGACTCCCATAAGTTTTGCTAAAATATTTGTGTTGGTATCATATGCTTTTGTCATCTTTTATACAAAATAAATGATGCACTCATTCGCCCTTGGCGACGTCTTGTCAAAAAAAATCTTCAAGACTTATATAACTATTTTATTAGAATTTTCATTCTCAAGAATAAACTTTTTCTGCTTGTAAAAGATTTTCTTAATATCAAGGAAGCTTACATATAAGCACCAATGATGTTTTTAATCTTTTGAGGTCTAAAACTCTGTTAAGTAATTGGTGAATCATTTCTAAGAATGATCATAGCCAAGGGCATGTTTCCTGAAGACCTTCAACATGAATAGGTTACTACCTCATAGTTTGATTACCCTCATGAGGTATTTTTGAAGACTCTGTTTTTCCTAATACAGACAATATGGGGCATCACGTCAAGATTCGACAAATCTCTCTAAGAGTTTGAAGACACTAGAGCATTTCGGATGCCATGTATTTTGTAAAATCCTCTTGAGACGATTTGTTCTCATCAACCATATAACTTGGGGCATTTTAGAAGTGAAGTTATTCGCAAGAATTGTCATGCGTCACGCAACTTATCAGCAGTAAACTTAGGGCATCCAAAATTAGTTCCAGGGGCAATCCAGATTTGTCAAGTTATGTGATATGCTTTGCACACATTATCAGACGGTGAAGTTCCCCAGTATCTCCAACTAAGCAAGATCTTTCTCTAGCTGAAGCATAGTTCGTGTTGTTATCCTTTCAATGGATTATTAATGTTAGAAGATTGGACTTTGGGTTTTCTCCCAAAAAATATCTTCCTCCCCGGAGAGATTAGAGCCTTATAGCAGAAATATGCTTCGTCGATGGCTTTTATTCTATCTCCAGTAATTTTCTCATCTTGTTGAGGTTATCCGAGTATCTGGTTATACTGTAATGTCTTATCATCTCCAATTTATCTCTTCTATCTTTTTTGTCAAACATATACATGACATTCATTTATTCATTCACACTTGCATCATGCATGCACATTCTTATTTGTTGATGTTATTGTTCGTATACCTTGGTTATGTTTATTCAAATAGCGTATTTGCTCTTTCCAAATATAGTGTCAACTTAAGCAGAAAGTGCGCCTCCTTTCTAATTCCCCACCGAGTTAACTCTCATGGAAGAATCTTGCTTTAGCTTTCCTTTTACATCTCTGGATAGGATAAATCCCCAATTGAGTTGTTTCCTCATTGGGTGGAGTCTTGTTTGACTGTTTTCTCTCCAGTTTATTCCTGGATTGAGCTTTGTCTCTTGTGGATGCTACCCCGTGGATCTCTCTAGGATGGGAAACCTAGAGGGAGAGTGCATTTATATTTGCACATTTAAATACTTGGTCTCCTCAGGAAGAATCTATTCATGGTTTCCCATTGAAGATGAACTTTGTTTCCCAGTAGTGTTGCTGCAACACTCTTTTGGAATCTCAACCTGACAACAAGTGGTTTCCTCTTCATGAGCAACTTGTGTATTATTGATATCGTTGGAAGATAGAAAGTGGCATACTCTTCATGAGAAGCTTGTGTATTATTGATATCTTTGGAAGTAGCAAGTGGCAGACTCTTCATGAGCAGCTTGTGTATTATTGATATTTTTGGAAGATAGCAAGTGGCGAACTCTTCATGAGCAGCTTGTGTATTATTGATATCTTTGGAAGATAGCAAGTGACGGACTCTTCATGAGCATCTAGTGTATTATTGATATATTTGGAAGATAGAAAGTGGCAGACTTTTCATGAGCAACTTGTGTATTATTGATATCTTTGGAAGATAGCAAGTGGCAGACTCTTCATGAGCAACTTGTGTATTATTGATATCTTTGGAAGATAGCAAGTGGCAGACTCTTCATGAGCAGCTTGTGTATTATTAATATCTTTGGAAGTAGCAAGTGGATGACTCTTCATGATCAGCTTGTGTATTATTGATATCTTTGGAAGATAGCAAGTGGCAGACTCTTCATGAGCAGCTTGTCTATTATTCATATCTTTGGAAGTAGCAAGTGGCAGACTCTTCATGACCAGTTTGTGTATTATAGATATCTTTAGAATATAGAAAGTGACTGAGTCTTCATGAGCAACTTGTTTATTATTGATATCTTTGGAAGATATCAAGTGGTGGCCCCTTCATGAGTAGCTTGTGCATTATTGATATCTTTGGAAGAAAACAAGTGGCGGCCTCTTTATATGAGCAGCTTGTGCATCCCCAATAATATGTTATTTCAACAGCAAATGGAATCTCTTTTGAGAAGTTTTCTCATCAATAAAAAATGGCGTCTCTTTTGAGAAGTTTGCTCATCAACAACAAATGGCGTCTCTTTTGAGAAGTTTCCTCATCAACAACAAATGACAACTCTTTTGAGAAGTTTGCTCATCGACAACAAATGGCATCTCTCCAAAAAATCCAGAAGGCAGAGAAGTTTGTATATTACCCTTTTCGAGTGATATCTTGGATAAAGAAGAATCTATTCTCCATTCTAGGCAAAATCCAGAAGTCAAAGAAGTCTATTATCCTTTCCGAGTAATATCTTGATCAAAGAAGAAGGTGAGACCCGTTCTAGGTGGAATGCCAAAATTTTGGGAAACTTATTATTGTTCTATGAGCTGGTAGTTCACTCGGTTGTTAATCAGTATCTTCTTCATTCTCCTCATTAGACTTTTCCCTAATAGAGTTGAGCTTTCTCCAGTCATAAGCACTATTGTCAATCATTTACCTGTCTCAGTACTGATGTAAATCATTTCTTTCTCCAGTCTCAATACTGATGTAAATCATTTCTTTTCCACTCTCAGTACTGATGCCAATCAGTTACAAGTCTCAGTACTGATGTCAATCATTTGTTTCCAATCATAAGCACTAATGTCAATCATTTACCAGTCTCAGTACTTATGATGTTACCAGTCTCAATATTGATGCAAATCATTTCTTTCTCCAGTTACAATACTGATGTAAATCATTTCACTCCCAATAGTAGTATTAATGTCAATTATTCACTCACCAGTCTCAAGGCTGACATTCACTGACGTTTATGAGTCAATGTTATGTTGTTTGTTCTACCATCAACCCTGAGTTGGTATTTCACCTCCAGTAAAAGTCGGTGCATCTTTTATTTTTCTATCTTTGATCCTGAGTCAGAAATTTACCATCATCACAAGTCAGTAGTCATTTATCTTTTCACAGCCTATGCAAAGCGTCTTCTCTGATAGAGTCCGAAATTTTTCTCTCTCTTAAAGTTATTCCCCAATAAGAGTCTCTTATTCGAAGTCGGTGGCTCTGTTTCTCCAATGGAGTTATAATCTCTTCCCCTATGGGATTATTTTATCATGTGCTTGGTTTCTCCAGTAGTAGTTTGTCTCATGCGACATCATTCCCCATAAAATTAAAAATTTTACATTCATATCATATCATAAACACAATTGCGGTATCTTAAGGCCAAAAATTATGTATTCTATATTTAAATCCCTTCAATCTCGTCGAGACGAAGATTTCAATCTTCATATCTCCGAAAAGAAAAAACTTAAATAGGGGCAGCTGTCATACCCTAATTTTTGACCTAAGATCCCATCTTCATTTGCATTTTTATTCAAAAATCAAGGTTACAAAATAAGGTCGGTTTTAACCTCTCACCTTCGAGCACTGCCTATGCAAAAATTATCAAGTGTTTTGAACATTTTTAGCCCATGTATCACTAACTTCTATTCGCATACAAAGGTGTATGTTTTTGTTTTCTTTTGTTTCATATGCAGAGACAGGTCTGAATCAAGAGCATCAGGCGTTGCGCCTCAATTATGGTTTTGAGTCTCCCAAGCTAGAAGTACGATTGATTGTGGATTCTCGAAGACTGATTCATCAAGGCACAACCTCTAATCTTAGAGCATATAGTCTCAAGCATCATTAAATCTCATTTTTGATCAAAGATGTCTTTTAGAACTTCAGAGGGTTGTGTGTTTATTTCCACGCCTTGTTCGACAAGTGATCTCAAGCTTCTCCACAACTTTCTCAAAGCACAAACAAGATTTCATCATCACTGGTTCACATGTGCATTAACATGCTTTTGAGCACAAGAAAAGATCAGGCTATGTGAGACGATTCAAAGCACTTCTACTAAGAAGTCAAGTTTTCAAGTTCAAGTTCAAACATCACCACTTCTTTAATTTTCAACGTCCCGAGGAGATCCTTTTTGCGAAGTATCACAAATAGCGTTGTCTATGAGATTACTTCAAAGATCGAGGTTCAATTCATGCCACATACGTTTTCTCAAAGGATGTTTGATTCTTATGTTGTGATAATTCATGAAACTAGAGTTTTAGTTCAATGATTCTTTGATTGCTTGTTACCTACTTCAAGTCATTCGCAATTAAAAATTAGCGATCGTTGGATTAAGATCGATTCAAGTGTGCGAGGTGCAACTCATTCATATGAATTTTCTTTTGGATTCAAGATATACAAAAGAACTAATTTCTCATGATTCAAGTTTGCTCAATTTTAAAGATCAATTCATATAATTTGTTTGGAATTCTAGGAGCAAATACAAGATACTCATTCATCTACCATTCAAATTTCATTTAAAGTGTATATTGAGAACCCAAACACATTTTCACATAAGTTACACTACTAGGATTATTCAAGACTTATTTGGATTTAAGTTTCCAAGATACATCACCATCATTTTTATGTCACAAGAGGAATTCCTAATTTCTTATGTCATAAATTTCAAGTACATCATGTGAATTCAAATCCTATGACAAAGACTTTACAAACCAGTCAACTTTGATCTTATATCAAATATTTTGAACCAACTCTTTATCACAAGAATATGTCATGAGTTCATTAAGAGAATTTACTCAAGTTGTCTTTTAATTCAAGCTTCAAAAATCACATCAACTTTGAGTCTAAACTTTGAATAATCCCATCATGTTACAAAACTTTTCAAGTTTTATGGTTTCAAATTCAAGACACATTCATGTTCATCAAGGGAAATACATTTAAACTTACATTTAAATCTATGATAAACTATCCTAAGTTTCAATTCTTTCCCTATAATTTCAAGTCTTCTTGTCTCCAAGCATTAGTTGTTGTCCAAATGCCAAAAATACACACTGCAGCCCTGCATTTTTAGAAAGCCAAAAAATCAGTCCACAAAACACCAATACTTTACAGCTCCAAACATGCCAAAAATACAGTCCAAAACCTTGCCTTGTCCCTGTCTTTGAGGTTCAAAATCAGTCCCAAAACATAAATATATGCTGCTGCCCTGCACACAAAAAACACCAATCAAATTTATCCAAAATTGTTGACAACCTACATATACCAGAAAATAGCCTTGTCTTTATCCCTGTCAAAACAGTCCAAAAGAAGCACATCCAAATAGCATTACAAAATTTATATCAGAAAAGCAAATAACAACATACCGAATCTGTTTAAAACCCACCAATTTTGGCTCCAAAAGTCCCTCCAAATTCTACCTTTTATCTGTTATAAAGCATGGAGAAAACAACAGAAAAAGGGGGAAGACAGAAATATCACCCAAAAAATACTACCAGCTAGTTATTCAAGAACACAGAAAATTCCAATGAAATTATGTACCAGAAAATTTGTTTAAATACCTTTAAACACTCTGCATTCTATATATAAAAATCTTCATTGAGCTCTGCAAAAAACTTAGAACCGCAGCACTCTCAGAAACTCCACACTAATTGTACGGACGTTCTTGTAGCAGCTTCAACACAAGATCTTCGACGCGTCAAATAAACTTTCAGTTGGAATTTGCTGCGAACTTACGTTCTACAACAACAATCACCAAACATGCAATGCATAGCATCCGAATCCAAGCATCAGTGATACAAACCCAATAAGAAGCCGTTTTGAGTCACTTCTTAATCAAAGAAGGGAGAGGAACCACAAAGGGTAAAGGAATCAAATAGAGTACCTGAAATTGTCTCCAGATTCATGCTGTTATTTCTGCTTCAACTCAAACCTCCGCTAAACACACTCAACAGACCACGTTCAAACAAATTGCAACACTAGAAATACGCAACAACTCCATACGGAATGCACCGAAGAAAAATGAAAAAGTATAAGAAGAAGAGAGAGGGGAAGAAGCATAATAGAATACATGTAGAATAATATGAAATCAAAATAAGGGATTTTACCTCTGGGTTTCTTGATTTATCTCATCGCCGATATCAAACACAACATTGATCGGGGAGAGTCTCGTCCCTGTTGGTAGGATCTTTTCCTCTCACCACTTCTTTCTTCATTTTCTTTACAAAAATCTTGATGATGTGATGTTAATTCTTCTGTCAATCACTCGAATCTGTTTATGCTCTGCGCTTAATTTAAGGAATATAACCTAGGGTTTTAGAGTTTTTAGTAGAGAGGAATTGTCGGAAATAGGATGAGATATGGACACATGTGAGAATGACGAGGAAGATGGAGGCAGAAGTTTTAGAATAGAGAGAAAGGGGTGAGCTGTGGTGGATGTTTGGAGAGGGAAAGAGAGGACTCAGTTTGAAAATACATGAAGGGTCCTAACCACTCTAACCCCTAAATGCTTACACACTGTTTCTAGTTTTTCTTTTATTTAATTTTCTTTTTTATTTCTTTTTTTTAATAAAATTGATAAAAAAACTTGATGATGATGCATGTATTTGGACCTATGAGGAATTCGGCTTAGGCCTCATGCATTTGCGTCTCCACAAACCCATCACATTTTTTTTAACAAATCTGAAGAGCATGCTGATGCTAGTAACAAAAAAACTCATTCATGGATCTTTCATTTTAGGCCTAGCTCCCTTGCTACCTAGCACCGTGAAATCTGGCTTGACACACCCTGATTTCTTTCATTTCTGAATTTCTTTTTTATTTGTTTCCTATTATTTGATCAACATTGTTTAGTATCTCCTTTACATAAAAAATGACAAAAATATGCTAGTTTTGTTTTAATATTATAAAAAAACAAAAATATTAGGATTAGTTTTTTTATTTCCTTTTGATCATATTATCTATTTACTTGAAAATCATAAAAATATTAGTATTTACTATCTTTTTGTTAGATTGTTTGCTTGATTCACATGTTCGCCTAGGGTATCTTAGTCCAACTTAATCTTTGATTAAAGATGGATTGAGATAGACATTAGACTTTTATCTAAGCATGACAAATTCAATTAGGATTATCTCATAACACATGATTCGGTCTTGTTTTTTTATGATTAATGTTCAATCACCTTGCTATGTGTTGATGAACACTATTTTGATGATGCTTGTGATTAACTCCAAGGGAAACAATTGAATTTGTTGACTTCATGTCATCAAATAGCTAATACAATTGTGTGAAACCCTTTCATGCGTTTTAGTTTTTTTGTTAAACTTAAGTTAAATCTCCTAAAAAATCAAATTTTAAACTTACCCTCTTTTAAGTCAAAAACTTCGACACTAGACCGTCGTATCTTCAAAATCTCGACCACACCCATTTTGACCAAACAAACAATTTTAACCAAAAAACAGATATTTCAAAAGGTTCATGTGGAGTACTGCAGATGCATTGGGTAAAAGTACCTTCCCTTTGTATAACCACCCCCCGAACCTTCAATCTCTTTCAAAAAACGCATTGTATTTTCATTACTTTTAAGTACTACTTTACATTGCATATTTAAGGGTTTTATTTCACTCTTTTCCCTTTTCCCTTGGAAATAATAAAGCGCGGTGGGGACTCTTGCTTTTGCGAGTCGAGTTAATTAATAGCTCGATCTTTGATTTACATTGCTACATTTTTTATCGCTACATATTCCAACTCCTAGAGTCTTGAGTAAATGCTTTTTCCTGTTTTTATGCATATATTTGTTAATAGTTAATCGTATTCATATGCATATGTTCATTCAATTTTAGTCATTGGACGTTTTTGCAAATAAAACAGAAAAACAAAAAGTTTAAATTTTGAAATTTCTATTTCTATTGATAGTTTGCCCATAAACAGGTGATTTTATACAGAGAGACATAAATCCTAGTAAGAGGAAATTGTCGTGAAATGAAAAGAGCAAAAAGTGTAAACAAGATAGTAGCTATGTGGGAATAATCTCGCGGGTTCCTACTCTGCTATTGCCTCTATGTCTTCAAGCATCTCATCCCTCGTTGTCGGAAGAAAGTGATTGAATTGATCTGTATCATTTAAACTTGATGTTAGTAATAAAGCTTGCTGTAAGTGATCCAATAGGACATAATCATATGCTTTTATCCCTAACTTTTGCCTGGACCTCCCTTTCGGGTTTTCAGTCCACCGGGATACCCTTTCTTGCTCAAGCCGCTTTTTCAGGTTTTCGACTTGTCGAGTGTACAATCTTTTATATATATCCCTAATTTTTTCCCGAACCCTTTTGGTTCGCCGAGATGCCCTTTATTTTTTTCCTAGGCTAGTCAACCTAGCGGGTCGTATTTATGTGTAGTATCTTTTGAATATGTACACATTCACAGGGTGCGGGAAATCTTCATCGTCCATGGTGACTAGTATCATGGAACCACCCAAAAATATTTTCTTAACAACAAATGGCCCTTCATAGGTGGGAGTCCATTTTCCCCTAGGATCACCTTGCAGCAGAATGATGCACTTTATTACCAAGTTACCAGCCTGATATACCCGATGCTTGATCTTCTTGTTGAATGCCTGAATCATACGTTTTTGATACATCTGACCTTAACAAACATCCGCAAGCCTCTTCTCGTTAATCAGATTCAACTGGTCTAGCCTGGTCTGCATCCACTTGTCTTCATATAAGTCTGCATCTTTCATAATTCTCATAGAGGGAATCTGAAGTTTGACAAGCAGGACGACTTCCATACCGTAAACCAGAGAGAATGGGGTTGCCCCAGTTGATGTTCGAGCTGAAGTGCGATAGTTGTGGAGAGAAAACGGTAATATCTCATTCCAGTCTTTATAGGTCACAACCATCTTCTGTATAATCTTCTTTATGTTCTTATTGGCGGCTTCCACCACACCATTCATCTTTGGTCGATACGAAGAAGAGTTGTGGTGCTTGATCTTGAACTGCGTGTAGAGTTCAGTGATCACAATGTTGTTGAGGTTGGTACCATTGTCCGTGATGATCCTCTCGAGGATGCCATATCGACAAATCAGGTTATGTTTGATGAATCGGGCGACCACATTCTTGATGACAGAGGCGAACGAGGTTGCTTCTACCCATTTTGTAAAGTAATCAATGGAGACGAGGATGAAGCGATGTCGATTAAAGGCAGTAGGTTTGATTTCTCCGATCATATCAATGCCCCACATTGCGAATGGTCAAGGAGCGTTTAAGACATTCACAGGAACTGGAGGAACATGAACTTTATCAGCGTAAATTTGACACTTATGACAAGTTCTCGAGTGGTGCTGACAATCAGTTTCCATAGTCGATCAATAGTTACCAGCTCTCAAAATCTTTTTAGACATAGTATGCCCACTAAAGTGAGTACCAAAGATGCCTTCGTGCATATCTTGCATAATTTCCCCTGCTTCCTTCTTGTCCATACAATGAAACATAGTAAAATCATGATTGCGCTTGTATAGAATTATGTTGCTCAAGAAGAACTTAGCCAAGAACCTCTGTAGGAATTTCTTGTCATTGATCGATGCCCCTTAAGGGTATTATTGTGCCTCAAGGTACCTTTTCACTTCATGAAACCAAGGTTTTTCTTCTACTCTGTTAGTATTAATTTCATAGTAGTGTGCTGGCTCGTCGAATCTTTCAATGATAATTCCGGGAGCCTCATTGTTCCATCTGACCTTGAACATGGATGACATGGTATCCAATGCGTCCGCCAACTAATTCTCTTCTCTTGAGATATGCTCAAAAGTAATCTCTTCGAAATACAGAATCAAGGTTAGCACATGTTCTCGGTAAGGGATAAGATTCGCATGCTTCGTATCCCATTCTCCCTTAACCTGACTGATTACCAAGGCCGATTCCCCATATACGCTTAAGAACTTTATTCTCAGGTCAATAGCAGCTTTAATACCCATGATGCACGCTTCATATTCAACCATAGTATTGGTGCAGTCAAAGCAAAGTCTGGCAGTGAAGGGCGTATGACAACCCAGACTCAGGATCCTGGCTCAGGTCCTTCATACAGTCCAGGTGCTTCACAATCTGTAACTAGCATAATGTTTTTGTCCAGGAATTCGAAATTCATAGACTGATATTCGTCTACAGTTTGGTGCGCCAAATCATCTGCCAGTACACTTCCTTTGATTACTTTTTGAGTGGTGTACTGAATGTCGTATTCTATTAAGACCATTTTCCACCGGGCTATTCTTCCGGAGAGAGCTGGCTTCTCGAATATGTACTTGATGGGATCCATTTGAGAGATCAATAAGGTAGTATGAGTCAACATATATTATCTTAGTCAAAGAGAAGCCCATGCCAAAGCGTAGCAAGTTTACTCGAGCAGTGAATATCTTGTTTCATAATCGGTAATTTTTTTGCTAAGGTAGTATATTGCATGCTCTTTTCGACCAGACTCATCATGCTGCCCCAATACACACTGCATTGAGTTCTCTAGCACTGTCAGGTAAATGATTAGAGGCCTTCCTTTAACTGGTGGCATCAGAATCAGAGGTTCTTGTAGGTACTCCTTAATTTTATCAAAATCTATTTGACAGTGTTGTTCCACTTTACTACTTGATCTTTCTTCAACAGCTTGAATATTGGCTCACAAGTAGTAGTCAAATGAGAAATGAATCGGGCAATGTAATTTAGTCGTCCTAAGAAACCTCTAACTTCATTTTCGGTACGGGGAGTTGGCATTTCTTGAATAACTTTAACTTTTGCAGGATCAACTTCAATACCTTTACCGTTGATGACGAAACCCAGAAGTTTACAAGATCTCACCCCAAAAGTGCACTTGTTCGGATTTAACCTTATCTTGTACTTCTTCTGTCTTTCAAACAATTTATGCAGATGATCAAGATTCTCTTCTTCAGTCAGTGACCTTTCTATCATGTTGTCGATGTAGACTTCTATCTCGTGATGAATCATGTCATGAAATAAGGCTACCATGTGTTTACAGTGATTTCTAGTAAACAACCGCTAGTCTTCCAATTTACTAATTTATTATTGGTTACTTGCAGGATCGACTAGATTGATCCTAGAACACATGTGTCATAATTTAGTTTTATGTTCATATCTATTATATTGATAGATTTATACTGTATGTTAAATACAAACGAAATGAGTGTAGGCAAGAAAGGCTTCGAATTAAACTTGGGCTTGAATGTAAAGGTAATTCTAAAATGGCTTGACTGTAAAGATAATTGTTTGACTAGAAAGATAAAGCAAATTGAAGTATAGAGTAAATTGAAATACAAAGTAAATCGAAGTGTTTAAGGACAGAAATGCTGTAAATGTTTCTAGCGAAATGACTGTGTTTAAAGACAAGTAAAACAAAGGAAAATGCAAGGAAATTTAAGTGTTTAAAGATAACGAAATAAAGGAAATGCAAGGAAATCGAATGATGTAAAGAGCAAGGAAATGTTTAAAGACAAGGAAATATAAGTGCTTAAAGAGTAAGGCAATCGAAGTGTTTAAAGGACAATGGAATGTAAAGTGTTTAAAAGACAAGGGAATGTAAAGAGTAATGAAATACTGTAAAGGTGATCGAAGGATCTAAAGACAATGAAAAACTGTAAAGTTGAATTAAATATGACAGAAATTGTATTGAAACTGTAAAAAAGTGATGGTGTTCAACACGTACATTGTATCTTCTGACTCGCTTTCCTTAATTCACGGAAGTATGGAGTATATTGAGATATTTTTAGTACATAAATGTGAACATTAACCATTTTTAAAATCTAACATAAGAACACCTATTTATAGTGTTTCGACCCTAACGGTCCTACTCTAACATCACACCACATTCGAAGCATGCAGGCCTCCTACGCTTGCTGACTTCCACGCGTCTTCTAGAATGGCGCTCTTTATTTAAAATTCAAAATCTGTACCAATCGAAGGATTTATGATTTCATAATAACCCAATTACTTGGACCGTTTCCAACTTCTGGCACTCTTACATAAAGGAACTCTTTCATAATTCGAACATCAGACAAGTCCAAATCAAAATCTGTAAGTCCAAATCGAAATCTGCTGGAACTTGAATAATTCTTCAACATAAAGAATCCATATCTTCCACCAATATTCAATATTGATATTAATCTCCTTAGGTACTTCATTTGAAATATTATTTTGATAGTGGTCTCTTCCTTATTCGAAATAGCCAGCTAACAAATTTCCCCCCAAGAACATGTATTTCGACAGATATAAAGAAATACTTGTTTTTTGACTCATCCAGGCTATTTCGAAAGTATAAAAAACTCATGCATTATCCTGCAGTGATTCTAATCTCTTGCAAGCATGGTTTATACCTTTTTAAGTATTTCCCGTTCACCCTCAAGATTCTTCCATCTTCTGCTAATTCTTCTATTTCATAAGCATTATTCGAAAATGTTTTTAATACTCGAAATGGACCCTCCCAATGGGGTGACCATTTACCTAATAACTTGTTCTTTTTATCCATAGGTAATATAACCTTCCATACCAAGTCATTGGTTGAGAACAACTTACTTTTAACTCTTTTGTTGTAGGCTCTGGCTACTCTTTCTTTCTGTCTTCTCATAACTTCTAAAGCATGTAGCCTATCTTCATCCACGTCCACTAATTCATTCATCATTATTTCCTGTGATCGGTGGGAATGAGAACTGACTGTTTTTTAGCTGGTTTCGCGAAATGTCGCGGAAGCAAGAGTCGCCACCTTCTTTTATGTTCTCCAACATGGAAAGGACAAAAGCACAGTAAAATTCCTTATGAGAATGTTTCTCGGTTCGGGAGGTAGATTTATAGAAAGGGAAGGTGTTAGCACCCTTTCTATCCGTGGTTATCCACGGGCTCTTAGGTACTTGCTCTTATGTTTTCAAAAATTGTTTGCTTTTTAAATGTGTGTGGGTTTGAAAAAGTTTCTTTGAAAGATTTCTGAATGACTCTTGTATCTGTCCTCAAGAGTGTTTGAAAAATTTGTTTTGAAAGCTTTTGAAAGTGTGAGGTGTGAAAAGTATTTTGTTTGTTTTTGAAAAGAGCAAGTACCCATGAGTTATCTACCTACCCTAAGTAATTAAGCTGTGTAAATGTCCTTTAGGTAGTGCCATCCCACCATTGAGAGGTAGGTAGCACCACCGTTGGAGGTGTTCGGGTCAATTCGATTTTAGGGACATTGTGGTCACCGAAGCAACAGTTATGACCCCTTAGAAGCTACCCTTATGTCCTAGATCCTTTTTAATCCGAGGCAACCGTTTCGAGGCAACTAGATGTTTGGACTAAGGGTGACCTCTAAGACGTCCTATACTTGATGACCACGTTTCGAGGCAACGAGTGAGGCGTACCCTAGAAGTGGTGTGTGTATTGTGTGTTGTTTTCAGTTAATGTTTGTCTTGGTAATTAGTGAGCTACGAGTTGTTTTTATTTACATACATTCTTTCATGCAAGTTTAGCAGTTAAGGGGTGCGGAAAGTAAATTGCGGAAACATAAATCCTACGCTATTACAAGGCGCGGGTCTATACATCGCCAAAAATCACAAAGACCCGTTTTTGGTAAATAAGTACGAGAAATTAAAATAAAGCAGTAAACCTAATTAACTATTACATGTCTTGGAAGCAATTACATAATAATAAACTGTGCGCGAATAAAAATTAAATCGGAATGTTCTAAGGGTGTTGACCCTTTTAAGAAAAGAAATTGATTTTGGTCTTTTTGGTGATTAAATGAAATTAAAACTAACTAATGACTAATTAATTAATTTAATTAAAAGAAAATATTTTTTGTTTTTATGTTTTTATGAAATAAAAGAAATGGAATAAAATTAAAAGTTAACTTTTACCTAATTCTAGATTTATTTTAATTTTTTAAGAAAAGGAATTAAAATTGCCTAATTAAACTATTTTGGTTAATATTTATTTACAAAATAAAATAATAATAATAATAATGTTAATTCTATTTTTTGGGTTTTTTATGAAAACGTTAATTGATTAATTGTTAATAATAAAAATAAAATAAAGGTTAGAAATTGAACTGGAAAATAAAAAAAAGAATAGAATAAACCAAATGGAGGGGGTATTGGGCCAGGAATGGGGGTGTGTTGTTGAAACTGTGGCCCATTGAACCTTCAGCTCGTTGACTTTCTTGGATTGCCTATAGCACGCTTTGACTGAGCACATGGTACTCTTGCTTTTTGGGCCTTTAGATCTGCCTTGATGACACCTGGCTGCTTGGATCTGTGAGGCGCATGGTGTTCAGCGCTTTGGAAACTGCACAAGAACATTTAAGAAAAATAGCATTGGAAATATGGGGGACCTGGGAATCGAACCCAGGTCCCAAAGATTGCAAAGTACACAGCCAACCAACTGAACCAAGCGCACTAGTTGTAAACATAATGGAAACAAAAGAATAAATGGAATAAGCGCCCCATATGCTGAAACACGCGCGTGAATTTGAACTGACCACTCATACGCTGCCACGGCCTTCGTCTTCATCGTTCCTGCAAAACATAAAAATACATAGCGGGGGTTTTAAACCCCCACAAAACGCAAGCCTGTAAATAATAGCGATTAGACGCTCATTAGATATAAATTAGGCGCGATGTGTGCATTCGATTCGTCTTGTCTCTCTCAATTCAACCATGGGTGTCCTGAGGGACAATTTTTCTGTATGTGAGAAACCCCAATTTGAAAGCTTTGGAAAACCTAAATATCTCCCATGGTGATTTGCGTTTTACAGCCTTATAATGAAATTAAAACATACAGAAAGTCTTGTAATGGTGTCAGCAATACATAGCAATGTTTAAAATGAATCAAGGATGCGTAAAAATGGAATTCAGTTTCTCAAAGTTTTGAACAAACCGTAGGGGCGTGAAGAGTGATTCCTTGAGTGATTTGACTTGTTAATGATTGCCAAAGGTTCCTGGCAATGCAAGGAACGTATTTGGATTGAAGAGAGAGCTTGAATTGGGCTGCAAGGGGGTTTTCAGATTATGATTTTTCTCTTGAAACTTTGAAAGTTGTTTGGCCGTTTTGGAGCCTTCTAGGTCGTGTCTCCTGTAAGGAATGCTTGCACATGTGTTATGTAATGAATATCAATCAGAATTATGGTCATTGAAGCCTTGCATTGAAGTTCTTGATTTCCTCCATAACCAACATTGAACCATTTGCCATATTTGTGAAAATTTGAATTTTTATGCCCATAATAGGCCTTACACGAATTTGGAATGTGTTTCAAGGTGATTCAAAGCAATTCAACACAAAATATATCCCTCCATTAATTTCTTTGATTTTTATTTGAATTTTAAAGATTTAAAATGAATTAAATCAAATAAAATTAAATAAAAATGAAAAAATTAATTTTTAATCTTGAAATAAATTGTGGGACACGTGGGAGGCATGGCCAAGCTGAAACAAGTGGAAAAAGTGGGCCCCTTTTGTCAAAAATGAAATTTCAAGGATAATTGACTTTGGCCATTTCACAAAAATTTCCCAACTTCTCCAATGCATATCTTGCTCAATTTTGAAGCTATGAACATGTTCTAGGACATTTTGGAAAGGTCTCGAAGTCCTCTAACCAATGTCTTTGGTCCCATGTCATTTTGATTTAAAAATCTCAAGTTATGGTCTTTGACTTAAAGTGCCTTTTTGTTGACTTTTGAAAATGACCTATAATGTTGAAATTGATAACTTTTTGTGAGAGCATTTCTTGGACTTGGAATGTGAAGATGAGTTGTAGGAAATGTCCTCCCCTTCAAGATGAGCATTGGATGGGATTTTTCGGATGATCCATGAAAAAGTTATGCCTTGGTCAAGTTACAGTTGACTTTTCAGCTGTCCAAAAATAGAAACTTTTGCATCTTGATGATTTTTGAGCCATTTTTGAGGAATCATGATCAAGATTTGACCAAATGATGATTGTGGCTTCAAAATAAGATGTTGACCAAAAATTTTGACTTTTGACTGCCAAATGACCATTTTGCCCCTGCAGTTGATTGTGAAGCAATTAGGGTTTTTGACTGTGCAACTTAACCTTGTGAGCCTTAAGACTTGACATGTAGGTGCTTGACAATGTATATGAGCATATGGGACTTGATTGAGCCCTTGAAAACCTCAACTTCCTTGCAAGAACCAAAACCCTAATTTTGACTGGCTTAGGAGAATGGTTTGACTGTGCAACCCTTAAGTAGACTTGAGTAAAACTTTGAAGATTATGGGAGGGCAAATTTTGGGGTACAAAAGTTACCCCTGTTCAATCTTCTTAGACCTGAGGATGTAGATTGGCTTGTGTACCTTTCGTGATCCGAAGGTGGAAGATGATTGAACACTAGAGTGCCCAGAAATTTGCACTCACATAGTTGAGTATCAGCAGTGTGATAGCGGGAATGGGCTTACAGATGCCATTTGGAGAAATGATGGATATGGGGATGGGCTTATAGATTCCATCTGGAGGTGTCGATCGCGTAAGAGATTTCTTAGCGAGAACTTGTGTACCTGAAAAAGAAAGATAATTACCTGGCCTGTTACAGGGGTTGATCTTCAAACTCTTCATGCAGACATGCCCTGGCTGGATACAGGAATCGGATCTTCAAACTCTTCAGACGTGCCCTGGCAAGATACAGGAATCGAGTCCGGAAAATAGTCGTCAACAAATACGCCCTGGCTGGATACAGGAATCAGATCTTCAAACTCTTCAGACGTGCCCTGGCAAGATACAGGAATCGAGTCTGGAAAAATAGTCATCAACAGGTACGCCCTGGCTGGATACAGGAATCGGATCTTCAAACTCTTCAGACGTGCCCTGGCAGGATACAGGAATCGAGTCCGGAAAATAGTCGTCAACAGATACGCCCTGGCTGGATACAGGAATCAGATCTTCAAACTCTTCAGACGTGCCCTGGCAGGATACAGGAATCGAGTCCGGAAAATAGTCATCAACAGATACGTCCTGGCTGGATACATGAATCATATCTTCAAACTCTTCAGACGTGCCCTGGAAGGATACAGGAATCGAGTCGGAAAATAGTCATCAACAGATACGCCCTGGCTGGATACAGGAATCAGATCTTCAAACTCTTCAGACGTGCCCTGGCAGGATACAGGAATCGAGTCCGGAAAATAGTCGTCAACAGATACGCCCTGGCTGGATACAGGAATCGGATCTTCAAACTCTTCAGACGTGCCCTGGCAGGATACATGAATCGAGTCTGGAAAATAATCGTCAACAGATACGCCCTGGCTGGATACAGGAATCGGATCTTCAAACTCTTCAGACGTGCCCTGGCAGGATACAGGAATCGAGTCCGGAAAATAGTCGTCAACAGATACGCCCTTGCTGGATACAAGAATTGGATCTTCAAACTCTTCAGACGTGCCCTGGCAGGATACAGGAATCGAGTCCGGAAAATAGTCGTCAACAGATACGCCCTGGCTGGATACAGGAATCGGATCTTCAAACTCTTCAGACGTGCCCTGGAAGGATACAGGAATCGAGTCCGGAAAATAGTCGTCAACAGATACGCCCTGGCTGTATACAGGAATCAGATCTTCAAACTCTTCAGACGTGCCCTGGTAGGATACAGGAATCGAGTCCAGAAAATAGTCGTCAACAGATACGCCCTGGCTGGATACAGGAATCGGATCTTCAAACTCTTCAAACGTGCCCTGGCAGGATACAGGAATCGAGTCCGGAAAATAGTCGTCAACAGATACGCCCTGGCTGGATACAGGAATCGGATCTTCAAACTCTTCAGACGTGCCCTGGCAAGATACAGGAATCGAGTCCGGAAATATGATCGCTCACAGACATGCCCTGGCTAGATACAGGTATCGAATCTAGAATTGCAACAGTTGATAGTAATTATCTTTGGATTGACCTTTTTCCTTAAAAGGTAAAGCATCAGTTGTATGCAATGTCATGATGTATGAAAAGCATGATGTCATGATGTTCTCAGGGAGAAATGAGATTGCGTGATATGATGCGTATGTGCATGCATTGTGTATGTAAGCAGGATGTATGAAAATATGATATGTCTATGAATGTATTTTCGTCTAGGAAAATAAATCCATGACGAATGCCGGGAAGTTGTTGAATCCTGGGTTGATGTTTGAAGAATGAAGTCCTTCATTTCTGCTGGGAATGATGGTTGCAAGAACAAACCGGTGGGAGAAGATGACTCCGTTGGGGAATAAACTTGTTTGAGAGATTACTCTGCGGGGAAAATTACTCTAGCGACCTTACTGGGGAAAATACTCTGTGGGAGGAGAGGTACTTCACTGAGGTTTTGATGATGATAACTCTGCCGAGGATGCCGTTGATATGTTATGTTGGAAGACTTGATGAACTCCGCCGGGGGGGTAGGAAGAACTTCGCCGAGGACGATCTCTCCGTGGCTTTTAGCTGAGGATAACCCAGTTATAAGCTCTGGTGGAGAATAACCTTTGAATAAAGTCCGAGAGACGTGCTCGTGCTCTGCAGGGGATAGCTTCCAGAATCTACTGGGGATAAGCTTCCTACTGGGGAGATGGTTCAACTCTCCTGGGGAGACTTTTGAAACTGTGCTGGGGAAGTGGCTCCACTGGGGTGTCTGTATTTCGTCGGGGAACAATCTTAGACCAAGACTGGCGGGGATGCTTGCTTAGGAACATCTGTATACTCCGCTGGGGAATATTGAGATTTTCTGGGGATACCCAACTTCTTTAAGGCTAACAGTAGACTAACTCTGCTTGGGGAGAGTGTTGCTGATTTGCTGGAGATACTGTGCCTTGTCAGGGCTGATGGTAGGCCAACTCTGTTTGTGAAGAATTGTTGATTGGTCTTACTCTGCAGGGAGTGAAGGTATCTTGGTTGCGTTCTTCAGCCGAACCTACCTTAGTACCTTGGTGGACAGAGCAACTAGATCGCTTAGACAATTCAATATTGCCCCTGTTTCTAATGTCACCCGTAATTATTCCTTTGTTTCGTATGCAAATATTTATGAATTAGCAATTAGTGTCAAATGCATATATCACAATTGAACATTGGACGTTCTTTACAAAACAAAACAGAAAAAGGAAAAACAATTGGCAATTGGTCTGAAAAGTGAATTTGTATTGATTTTTGAATTTGCCTGTAAATAGGCGTTTATGTACAAGAGGTTGACGTCCTAGTAAGAGAACGCCTCCGAACAACATAGAGATTATACAATTTTGAAAAGGAAAACAAAACAGCTATGTGAAAAAGTCCCACTGGGTTTCAACTCTACTATCGCCTTTATGTCTTCAAGCATCTCATCACTTTGTTGCTCGGTTGAAGATGAAGTTGATTGATTGATGCCGTCTGAACTTGGTGTTTGATACCGGATTCTGGATGCAAGGTGATCCAATGAGACATAGTATTACGCTTATCCCTAACTTTTGCCTGGACCACCCTTTCGGGTTTTCAGTCCACCGGGATACCCATTTTTGCCCAAGCCGCCTTTTCAGGTTTTCGACTTGCCGGGTGTACAGATTTTTTTTCATTTCATCCCTTATTTTTGCCCGAACCCTTTTGGTTCGCCGGGAAGCCCTTATTTTTGCCTAGGTGTGTCAACCTAGCGGGTCTTTTGTTCATGCGTAGTATCTTTTTACTATGTCTGTATTGGCGGGGCGAGGAAGGTCGTCACCATCCATGGTGGTTAGAATCATGGCTCCTCCCGAGAAGACATGCTTAACCACAAATGGCCTTTCGTACGTGGGGGTCCATTTGCCCCTGGGATCACTTTGTGGAAGAATGATGCGTTTGATCACCAGGTCCCCAACTTGATACTCTTGTGGTCTGACTTTCTTGTTAAATGCCCTGATCATCCGTTTTTGGTACGTCTGACCATGACAAATAGCCGTGAGTCTCTTTTCGTCAACTAGGTTTAATTGATCAAGTCGGGTCTGGATCCAGTCATCTTCGCTCAAACCTGCATCCTTCATTATCCGGAGAGAGGGTATCTGAACTTCTATGGGCAGGACTGCCTCCATGCCATAGACCAAGGAAAAGGGAGTTGCCCCGGTTGACGTCCTTTCTGAGGTACGGTACCCATGAAGAGCAAACGGTAACATCTCGTTCCAATCTTTATAGGTCACTGTCATCTTCTGCACAATCTTTTTGATATTTTTATTTGCTGCTTCTACAACCCCATTCATCTTCGGCCGGTAGGGAGAAGAGTTGTGGTGCTGTATCTTGAATTGCTCGCAGAGCTCAGTGATCATCTTATTGTTAAGATTGGTACCATTTTCCGTAATGATCCTCTCTGGTACGCCATATCGACAGATCAAGTTATGCCGAATGAACCGTGCTACGACGTTCTTGGTTACCGTAGCATAGGAAGCTGCTTTAACCCACTTCGTGAAGTAATCAATCACCACCAGGATGAAGCGATGCCCGTTGGATGCCGTAGGTCTGATCTCGTCGATCATATCAATGCCCCACATTGCAAAAGGCCAAGGTGTCGTCAAGACATTCAGAGGAACTGGAGGAATGTGCACCTTATCAGCGTAGATCTGGCATTTGTGACATGTCCGAGAATGTTGGTAACAATCAGCTTCCATTGTGGACCAGTAGTACCCTGCCCGAAGGATTTTCTTTGCCATAGTGTGTCCACTGGAATGTGTCCCGAAGGTACCTTCGTGTAGCTCTGCCATGATCCTTTCTGCTTCAGTCTTATCCACACAACGCAGTAAGGTTAAATCATGGTTTCGCTTGTATAGAATGCCGTTACTGAGGAAGAACTTAGCTGCGAACCTTCTCAGAAATTTCTTGTCGTTAACAGATGCACCCTCGGGGTATTCTTGAGCTTCCAAGTACCTCTTCACTTCATGATACCATGGTTTTTCAGTTACCTTTTCAGCCTCAAGATCACAACAGTATGCAGGTTCATCCAACTTCCAGATAATGATCCGGGGAGCCTCGTTATCCCATTTAACTTTGAACATAGAAGACATTGTAGCTAGCGCGTCCGCCAACTGATTCTCCTCTATTGGGAAATGTTCAAAAGTAATCTCTGTGAAATGGGGGGTCAATGTCAGCACATACTCCTTGTAGGGAATAAGGTTTGGGTGTTTCGTATCCCACTCGCCTTTGATCTGATTGATCACGAGAGCGGAATCTCCGAAGACACTCAGAAACTTGATCCTTAAGTCAATTGCAGCTTGAAGACCCATGATACATGCTTCATACTCCGCCATGTTGTTGGTGCAGTTGAAACATAGCCGGGCAGTAAGTGGAGTATGAGTGCCTTGAGGGGATATGATCACAGCGCCGATACCGTTACCCAAAGCGTTTGAGGCTCCGTCAAAGTGCATAGACCATCAGGATCCTTCCTCAGGTCCTTCATCCGGTCCAGGTACTTCACAATCAGTCACTACCATGATGCTCTCGTCTGGAAACTCAAAGTTCATAGATTGGTAGTCGTCCACTGCCTGGTGTGCCAAATGGTCTGCCAATACACTTCCCTTGATTGCTTTCTGAGTCGTGTACTCGATGTCGTATTCTGTCAAGATCATCTGCCATCTTGCTATTCTTCCGGACAAGGCGAGCTTTTCGAATATATACTTGATTGGATCCATTTTTGAAATCAACAGAGTAGTGTGAGTCAGCATATACTGTCTCAGCCAGCGAGCAGCCCATACCAAAGCGCAGCAAGTTTTCTCGAGCAGTGAGTATCGGGTCTCACAGTCGGTAAACTTTTTGCTAAGGTAATAAATAGCGTGCTCTTTTCGGCCTGACTCGTCATGCTGCCCCAGCACACACCCCATTGAGTTGTCAAGTACTATCAAGTATAGTATTAGAGGTCTCCCTTCAACCGGTGGCATAAGAATGTGTGGTTCTTGGAGATACTCTTTGATTCTGTCGAAAGCAGCCTGACATTCATCGTTCCAATGTACTACTTGATCTTTCTTCAGTAGCTTGAAGATTGGTTCACAGGTAGCAGTTAGATGCGAGATGAATCGGGCAATATAATTCAGACGTCCTAGAAAGCCTCTGACTTCTTTCTCTGTCTTGGGAGCTGGCATCTCTTGTATAGCTTTCACCTTGGCAGGGTCCACTTGAATACCCTTGTCACTTACGACAAAGCCTAGCAGTTTTCCAGATCTTACCCCGAAGGTGCACTTGTTCGGGTTCAACCTCAACTTGTACAACTTCAGACGGTCAAATAGCTTCTGTAGATGGTCAAGGTGTTCCTCCTCAGTTTGGGACCTTGCAATCATGTCGTCGACATACACTTCAATCTCATGATGGATCATGTCATGAAATAAAGCAACCATGGCACGTTGGTAGGTTGCCCCAGCATTTTTCAACCCAAATGGCATGACCTTGTAGCAGACGGTGCCCCACTGAGTAACAAAAGTGGTCTTCTCCATGTCTTCAGGAGCCATCTTGATCTGATTATATCCGGAGAACCCATCCATGAAGGAGAATACCTTATGCTGAGCAGTATTGTCAACCAGAACGTCGATATGAGGCAGAGGGAAATCATCCTTAGGGCTGGCCCTGTTCAAATCCCTGTAATCAACACACATTCTGACCTTACCATCTTTCTTTGGCACTGGAACCACGTTGGCAACCCACTGAGGGTAAGAAGTCACTGCTAGAAAACCGGCGTCGAATTGTTTCATAACCTCAGCTTTGATTTTCTCGGACATCTCTGGACGCATACGGCGGACCTTCTATTTAACCGGAGGGAAATCTTCCTTGGTAGGCAGGTGATGAACCACAATGTCGGTATCCAACCCAGGCATGTCTTCGTAAGACCAGGCGAAGATCTCCACATAATCATGCAACATCTGAATCAACCGTTGTTTCACGCTGAACTCTAGATTGGCACCAATCTTGACTTCCTTTATGTCTGTCTCAGTACCCAGATTTACCATTTCCACTGGCTCTTCATGTGGCTGAATAGCCCTCTCTTCCTGGAGTAACAGTCTTGCAAGCTCACCAGGCACTTCACAATCATATTCACCTTCGTCTTCGGCTAAGTTGATCGGATTTTCAAAGTCATAACTGGCAGTAGCAGAGTCGTTACCAGTGAGATCCAGAGTGGATTGGAACCTGTATGAGTGAGTGTGTGTAAATACATCTGTTTTGCAATATATAAAGAAAGAAAGGGAGCGCAAGATTTGAATTGTAAAAAAACGTCCAATGCTTTTATTCATGATATATGTAAGTGACAAATAACAAGCCCTCACAAATTAAACCACGGTGCCCCGGGTAAGACACCGGGCCAATAGAGTTTAGAATTATTGTTTATTACAAATCCAAAACAAAGAAGTTCGTTACTGGGTGACAAAAGTAATAGGTGTAAAGTCTTTTGCAGTCCAGTTTCTAGGTCCACCGTTGGTCGTCGGGTAGATCCAGCTATCGAATTCAGATTCGTCCTCTTCGTCCTCAATAGCATTTACTCCTGGGTTGGTGATGAACACAGGAGGTCTTCCAGTCCTTGCCTTCCGTACAGCCTTCTGAGCTTCTACAGTGAAACCCAAGCCAAATTTGTCAGTCTTCGGAGTGAAGTCAGGAAGTCTGCCTCAGTTTGCACACTCACCCTTCTCAATCACAGCCCGTGCATCCTTCAAGGAAGCCATCTTCAAAGGAGAGTCTTCTGTAGTCACTGTCTCTGCTTCTGCCGATGTTTGAGGCACCTCTTCAAAGTGTTGAAAGGGGGTCTCGATGAACTCCCCATCCATTTCTACGTACCTGAAGGAGTTGAGGTGGCTGACCATGTATTCCTCTTCCCCTTGCACTGTTACGATCTTCCCCCTGACCGGGTACTTGAGCTTCTGATGTAAAGTGGAGGTCACAGCTCCAGCCTTGTGGATCCACGGACGACCCAGCAAGCAAGAGTAGGACGGTCGAATATCCATTACATAGAATTTTGAATCAAATACCTGCGAACCAACCCTGATTGGGATGTCAACCTCACCATGTACCATCCTCTTGGACCCGTCAAAGGCCCGGACAACAATGTTACTTGGTTTGAGCTCTAAACCCTCACAGTCCAGCCTATCTAGAGCTTTCTTGGGTAGCATGTTTAGTGAAGAACTAGTGTCAACCAGCACATGGGCAAGAGTAGTGCCCCTGCATTCAATGGAGACATGCAGGGCATCATTATGGTTCTTCCCCTTTGCAGTCAGATCAGCATCAGAGAAACCCAGGCCATTATCAGCAGTTAAGTTGGCCACACAGTCGGTGAATTGATCAGCAGACGTCTCTTGGGGCACGTGGGCCGTTTTCAGGAATGCAATCAGGGCCTTAGCATGGGCCTCAGAACACAACAGCAATGAAAGCATGGAGATCTTAGAGGGGGTGTGCCCCAGCTGTTCAACGACGTTGAAGTCACTCTTCTTTATAATTTTGAGGATCTCTTCCATCTCTTGCTTGGAAGCTTCAGCATTAACAGTCTTCGGTGCCTCCGTCCGGGCAGGCACATCAGTAGCAATCCCCTTGCCCCGAGCGTCAGATGACTCTGCAACAGGGGTAGAAGCAGGAACTTGATCAGGCGGGGGAACAGGCACACTGGTGGGTGTGATGACAAGAGGCCTCTGAATTGTTGGTGGCGCAATATCTGGTGAAAATAATCTTCCACTGCGAGTAACTTTAGCAGGCCCGGTGATGTTGGTGACACCGATACTAGTGTTAAACTCTTGTTTCACTCCCAGAACATAAACATCTGCCCCATAGTGCCACGGGACAGCTTTATCAGATTTGTAGGGGATGGGCCTCGGAACAGTAATAGTGATGGGTGCAACCTTATGAACAGGCAGGATTTTGACAGGCTTCCTCGGGGGAGCCTTGGAAGGGTTATTGAAAATGGTGACAATTGATACTTCTTCAACAGGGGTAGCGGGAACGGCAATCTTCTCGAATAAGATCTCTTTATTGTCCATCAGGCCTTGGATACCTGATCTCAACAAAGAGCAACCAGCAGGTGAAGCAGAACACACAGGCAACCTTTACTGCAACCCGGAAATAAACCAGCTAGTAACAGGTTCCTTTTAACGGTCAGCAGCGGGGTAGCAACATCATCCACAGAAGCTACATATAGATCCTCCTCAACAGCATTCACTCCATGCTGGGGCATGGGAGCGGTCACAACATTTGGCCTCTCGGGCACTTCGAACTGTATTTCCTTGGCATCAATAAGGTCCTGAACCTTATTCCTTAGGGCCCAACAATCATCAGTAGAATGTCCCGGGCTATCAGAGTGATACGCGCAGTAGGCATTAGGGTTGTACTTCGGAGATGTTGGGTTTACCACCTTCGGAGCCTCCTTGACAGTTACCAGGCTAGTTGACAGCAGTTGCGGCAGGATCTGAGAGAGAGTCATGTTGAGCCGGGTATACTGCCTTTTAGGCCTCTCAGCTCTGGGCTGGTTGTATTGCTGAGGGGCAGCAGCAGGCTTAGAAATAACCACCGTGTTGACAGCTTGGTGACGTTCAGGTTTGTTTTGCCTTCTTGGACCATACACAGCACTGACCTCCTTCTTGAAGGGCTTCTTTTCAGTATTTGAGGGGGCACCCTTCTGTATCTTCCCCGATTTTATACCAGCTTCGATCCTCTCACCAGTCAGGATCAGGTCAGTAAACCCAGCAGAGGAATTACCAATGAGATGATTGAAGAATGGACCGGATAGGGTCCCCAAGAACATGTCCACCAGCTCTCGGTCAGTCAATGGTGGTTGCACCCTGCCAGCCAGATCTCTCCATTTCTGTGCGTACTCCTTAAAACCTTCGCCCATTCCCAGTGACATACCCTGGAGTTGGGTACGCGTGGGAGCGAGGTCGGAATTGTACTGATACTGCTTATAAAAAGCAGTGGCCAAGTCCTCCCATTTACGAATGTTGGTTCCATCCAGCTGATAGAACCATTCGAGATGAGTCCCTGAAAGACTCTCCTGGAAGAAATGGATCCAAAGGTTCTTGTCTGCAGTGTAAGGTTGGATCTTCCTTACATAAGAACGGAGGTGCATCTTAGGACAGGAAGCCCCGTCATACTTCACAAAGACAGGCGCCTTGAACTTGTGTGGGATCACCACCCCAGAAGATAACCCCAAGTCTCCGAAATCCAACCCAGGCACACGTTGAATCTCCATAGCATTTAATATGTCCTCCAGTTGTTTGTACCGGTCCTCAGCAGGAGGGTACTGTTCATCATTGAAGTCTGTCTCGGTGTCAGAGACCACAGTACTAGGCACCTCTCTCTCTTGGTGACTGCCTTCCCCAACAGATGGAGTAGTCCTCTCAGCTTCATTCTGTAGTGTATTCCCGAGTCTGCGCCCAATGTTGAATAGCACAGTCCTCTTCTTCTTCTTCTTCTTCTTCAGGAGCAAAGCCTTCAGCTCTTGTTGTCCTTGGGCCAAGTTCATGACCATCTCTTGAAATTGAGCATTCTGGGCCTGGAGGGCCTTGATAGCTTGCTCGGTAGTTGGTTCAGGATTCATGATGACTGAGTGCTGAAATAAACAGCGAAGAAGATTAAGCAACCTGTAGAAAAAGGGTACCTGTGATGCATATGATGAATGAAATGCGTATGAATTATGTTTTCAAAGACAATCGGGAATCAACTTTGTAGACAAAAGGAACACACTTTATTAGATTTAAACTTTGGAATTTAAATTGTTCAATAATTTGCCCTTAGGCGTTACAAGAATGAAAATACTGGAAAGGAAATAAAGCTGTAAAAGAAACATACAAAGCCCATTAGTGCTCCCATGGCCTCCTATTCTCAGTACGGATATAGTCATTCAGGGTTCGCTCGTTCTCCAATTGCTTGGTCAGCTTCTGGATCTTCTGTTCCTGTTCGTTGAACTTTTCCCGATAATAATCCCGCTCTTCCTGTAGTTGCGCCCAAGACCTCTTTAGTGTATCAACATCAGTGGGTATCTGAGGAGGGAGAACAGTTGGAGGAACCCCATCTCCATCAGGACTTTCAAGAATGATAGGCCTGACAGCTTCATATGGCATACCTAATTTCTGGGCACGGATGCGGACCCATTTGTAGTAGGATTCCATGGGTAGAGAAGTCTTCGGTCCCAACTCATGTGGGTCAGCTTTGTGAATTCTGTCCCAAGCTTTGATGAATCTACGACGCAGTTCGTCACTATCTTCCTGAAACTCAAAACTGATGTGAGGCACCAACATGTCATGAGGCCCTGCTCTTCTGGCTCTTCCAAACTGACGGAGAGCTAAACATGGATTATAAGAGATTCCGCCCTGAGTACCAATCAATGGAACATTAGGATACTCCGCAACGATCAATAACAGTCACCTCATCTAAACTTCTGAGAGTCCAAATGATGTCACTATCAGTGAGAGACATTAACCTATGAGCCCAGCCTTTCCATTCTTGGTTCTTCAGCACGAACTTAGGGAGGTGCGAAATAAACCACCTCACTAACAAAGGAGCACAACACCATAGAGTTCCCCGTCTTCGGGCAGTACGAGCATAGAGTTGTTGCATGATATCACCCAAGAGAGTGGGTACAGGGTTCCGAGACATGAAGATCCTTATGGCATTGATGTTGACAAAGTTATCAGGATTTGGAAACAATACTAGCCCATAGATTAAGAGAGCCAGAATGTCCTCGTACGCCCTGAAGTCTAAGTCATTCCAGAAACTGTTAGCTTTACCAATCAGAAACTTAGCCAAGAAGCCCTTAACTCCGCTTCTAGTCACCCAGTTGTCCATTACCTCCTTGTTGGTCAAAGGAAGGGCTGCTGCAATCTCCTCAGGTCTAAGAGCCTTTTCCCAGCCAGTGAAGGGAGTCTGATCCAAGATAGGGATACCAAGCAAATCAGAGAACTCTTCCAGGGTGAGGACCAGCTGGAAGTCTTGAAAGGTGAAGCAATTGTACAAGGGATCATAAAACTCGGTCAAGACACTCATCAGTTGTTGGTCCCACTTTGAAGTGACTATTCCGAGGAGAGAACCATGCCTCTGGATGAAGGAAGCAGTGTTTGGAATCCTGTCAACCAATTCTTTAAGCAACTCAGGTGGGTGAACAAACTTGAGCCGGATAGTATTCCTTTGCACAGGCATCATGATGTCCTACAAAACAGTAGCAAAGATGAAACCCTTTTGTCTTTGAAATGGGTCAGTCCTTATGCAGGATGCATGCAATGTTTATGATGGTATGATGTTATGATAAAGCACACCACAAGTATTCATAGAGGCAAACATGATAAGGCACACAAGGCACACAAGACAACCCTTAAGGTTTAGGCCAGCATGGAGTTCAGGTATTACCCTCTTTCAGTTTGTTGGTTAAGACATGTCCTATCAGAAGTAACCGGGTTCTAGAGGATCCCAATATCACTGACTACCCTCAATCGGTCATAACTCCAGCATCGCAATCTTTTCTTGCGGCCAGAACCATCGCGAGAGTTTAGCCTCAATGGGTGTAGCATACTGCTACTGTTCTATGGCCAAGTTGGGTCAATTTAGGGTTCTAAGGTCGGTTGGTGCTTAATGACTCCTTAGAAGACCCATATTCTCCTCGTTGCAACACAAGGGATATCGGTACAGACCAAGGTGCCACACCAACGTAGCCACTGCTTCACCCGTGTCGGTCTACGCCGGACAGGTCCCTCACAGCTTATGCTACCTAAAGAAAGGTATTCCCCAGATCCGGGTTAGGATCTATGTAACTCCAAGACAAAAACCCACAATTTTAAATCAAGCAAATCAGGTAATTGAAAACACAAGTGATCTTAGTCCTAAGGTACACCTCACTTTTTATTCTCCCCAGCAGAGTCGCCAGTTCTGTGATCGGTGGGAATGAGAACTGACTGTTTTTTAGCTAGTTTCGCGAAATGTCGCAGAAGCAAGAGTCGCCACCGTCTTTTATGTTCTCCAACATGGAAAGGACAAAAGCACAATAAAATTCCTTATGAGAATGTTTCTCGGTTCGGGAGGTAGATTTATAGAAAGGGAAGGTGTTAGCACCCTTTCTATCCGTGGTTATCCACGGGCTCTTAGGTACTTGCTCTTATGTTTTCAAAAATTGTTTGCTTTTCAAATGTGTATGGGTTTGAAAAAGTTTCTTTGAAAGATTTCTGAATGACTCTTGTATCTGTCCTCAAGAGTGTTTGAAAAATTTGTTTTGAAAGCTTTTAAAAGTGTGAGGTGTGAAAAGTATTTTGTTTGTTTTTGAAAAGAGCAAGTACCCATGAGTTATCTACCTACCCTAAGGAATTAAGTTGTGTAAATGTCCTTTAGATAGTGCCATCCCACCATTGAGAGGTAGGTAGCACCACCGTTGGAGGTGTTCGGGTCAATTCGATTTTAGGGACATTGTGGTCACCGAAGCAACAGTTAGGACCCCTTAGAAGCTACCCTTATGTCCTAGATCCTTTTTAATCCAAGGCAACCGTTTTGAGGCAACTGGATCTTTGGACTAAGGGTGACCTCTAAGACGTCCTATACTTGATGACCACGTTTCGAGGCAACGAGTGAGGCGTACCCTAGAAGTGGTGTGTGTATTGTGTGTAGTTTTCAGTTAATGTTTGTCTTGGTAATTAGTGAGCTACGAGTTATTTTTATTTACATACATTCTTTCATGCAAGTTTAGCAGTTAAGGGGTGCGGAAAGTAAATTGCGGAAACATAAATCCTACGCTATTACAAGGCGCGGGTCTATACATCGCCAAAAATCACAAAGACCCGTTTTTGGTAAATAAGTACGAGAAATTAAAATAAAGAAGTAAACCTAATTAACTATTACATGTCTTGGAAGCAATTACATAATAATAAACTGTGCGCGAATAAAAATTAAATCGGAATGTTCTAAGGGTGTTGACCCTTTTAAGAAAAGAAATTGATTTTGGTCTTTTTGGTGATTAAATGAAATTAAAACTAACTAATGACTAATTAATTAATTTAATTAGAAGAAAATATTTTTTGTTTTTATGTTTTTATGAAATAAAAGAAATGGAATAAAATTAAAAGTTAACTTTTACCTAATTCTAGATTTATTTTAATTTTTTAAGAAAAGGAATTAAAATTGCCTAATTAAACTATTTTGGTTAATATTTATTTACAAAATAAAATAATAATAATAATAATGTTAATTCTATTTTTTGGGTTTTTTATGAAAACGTTAATTGATTAATTGTTAATAATAAAAATAAAATAAAGGTTAGAAATTGAATTGGAAAATAAAAAAAAGAATAGAATAAACCAAATGGAGGGGGTATTGGGCCAGGAATGGGGGTGTGTTGTTGAAACTGTGGCCCATTGAACCTTCAGCTCGTTGACTTTCTTGGATTGCCTATAGCACGCTTTGACTGAGCACATGGTACTCTTGCTTTTTGGGCCTTTAGATCTGCTTTGATGACACCTGGCTGCTTGGATCTGTGAGGCGCATGGTGTTCAGCGCTTTGGAAATTGCACAAGAACATTTAAGAAAAAAAAGCATTGGAAATATGGGGGACCTGGGAATCGAACCCAGGTCCCAAAGATTGCAAAGTACACAGCCAACCAACTGAACCAAGCGCACTAGTTGTAAATATAATGGAAACAAAAGAATAAATGGAATAAGCGCCCCATATGCTGAAACACGCGCGTGAATTTGAACTGACCACTCATACGCTGCCACGGCCTTCGTCTTCATCGTTCCTGCAAAACATAAAAATACATAGCGGGGGTTTTAAACCCCCACAAAACGCAAGCCTGTAAATAATAGCGATTAGACGCTCATTAGATATAAATTAGGCGCGATGTGTGCATTCGATTCGTCTTGTCCCTCTCAATTCAACCATGGGTGTCCTGAGGGCCAATTTTTCTGTATGTGAGAAACCCCAATTTGAAAGCTTTGGAAAACCTAAATATCTCCCATGGTGATTTGCGTTTTACAACCTTATAATGAAATTAAAACATACAGAAAGTCTTGTAATGGTGTCAGCAATACATAGCAATGTTTAAAATGAATCAAGGATGCGTAAAAATGGAATTCAGTTTCTCAAAGTTTTGAACAAACCGTAGGGGCGTGAAGAGTGTTTCCTTGAGTGATTTGGCTTGTTAATGATTGCCAAAGGTTCCTGGCAATGCAAGGAACGTATTTGGATTGAAGAGAGAGCTTGAATTGGGCTGCAAGGGGGTTTTCAGATTATGATTTTTCTCTTGAAACTTTGAAAGTTGTTTGGCCGTTTTGGAGCCTTCTAGGCCGTGTCTCCTGTAAGGAATGCTTGCACATGTGTTATGTAATGAATATCAATCAGAATTATGGTCATTGAAGCCTTGCATTGAAGTTCTTGATTTCCTCCATAACCAACATTGAACCATTTGCCATATTTGTGAAAATTTGAATTTTTATGCCCATAATAGGCCTTGCACGAATTTGGAATGTGTTTCAAGGTGATTCAAAGCAATTCAACACAAAATATATCCCTCCATTAATTTCTTTGATTTTTATTTGAATTTTAAAGATTTAAAATGAATTAAATAAAATAAAATAAAATAAAAATGAAAAAAATTAATTTTTAATCTTGAAATAAATTGTGGGACACGTGGGAGGCATGGCCAAGCTGAAACAAGTGGAAAAAGTGGGCCCCTTTTGTCAAAAATGAAATTTCAAGGATAATTGACTTTGGCCATTTCACAAAAATTTCCCAACTTCTCCAATGCATATCTTGCTCAATTTTGAAGCTATGAACATGTTCTTGGACATTTTGGAAAGGTCTTGAAGTCCTCCAACCAATGTATTTGGTACCATGTCATTTTGATTTACCAATCTCAAGTTATGGTCTTTGACTTAAAGTGCCTTTTTGTTGACTTTTGAAAATGACCTATAATGTTGAAATTGATAACTTTTTGTGAGAGCATTTCTTGGACTTGGAATGTGAAGATGAGTTGTAGGAAATGTCCTCCCCTTCAAGATGAGCATTGGATGGGGTTTTTATGATGATCCGTGAAAAAGTTATGCCTTGGTCAAGTTACAGTTGACTTTTCAGCTGTCCAAAAATAGAAACTTTTGCATCTTGATGATTTTTGAGCCATTTTTGAGGAATCATGATCAAGATTTGACCAAATGATGATTGTGGCTTCAAAATAAGATGTTGACCAAAAATTTTGACTTTTGACTGCCAAATGACCATTTTGCCCCTGTAGTTGATTGTGAAGCAATTAGGGTTTTTGACTGTGCAACTTGACCTTGTGAGCCTTGAGACTTGACATGTAGGTGCTTGACAATGTATATGAGCATATGGGACTTGATTGAGCCCTTGAAAACCTCAACTTCCTTGCAAGAACCAAAACCCTAATTTTGACTGGCTTAGGAGGATGGTTTGACTGTGCAACCCTTGAGTAGACTTGAGTAAAACTTTGAAGATTATGGGAGGGCAAATTTTAGGGTACAACATTTCCCAATATTGATCAGTGGGTGTTTCATTTTGTCTTTGGATTCTTACTTATTGTAAGTGTATTTCGATTGGCAACATTGCATCATGTCCAAAGGTAAGTCGAAATGGTGCAGTATTCGTTGCTTCTTTAGGAGATGTTCGACATGCCCACAAAGCTTGGTCCAAAGTTTGGTGCCAATTTCTTGGCTTTCGTCCTACATGTTTCTTTATCAAACCTATAATGACTTTATTGGCTACTTCTACTTGTCCATTAGCTTGAGCGTAGTAAGGAGTTGATGTGAGTAATTTAAATCCCATTTCTTTTGCAAACTCTTGCATTTTTCGCCCTGTGAAAACTGAACCTTGATCTGTTGTAATACTTTATGGTATTCCAAATCTGTAAATTATTTGCCTCTGGATAAATTCCATAATGACCTCTTAATCAACGTTCACTAGAGGAATTGCTTCGACCCATTTTGTAAAAAGGTCTATACCCACAAGGATATATTTCTGTCCTTTGGATGATGCCGGTCGAATTTCACCAATTAGATCTAATGCCCATCCTCTAAAAGGCCAAGGCTTAACAATCGAATGTAACTCACTTGCAGGAGCATGTTGAATACCTGCATGAACTTGGCATTGTTCGCAACCTTTAGCAAATTCTATGCAGTCTTTGAGCATAGTGGGCCAATACATTCCATATCAAAACAACAACCATTTAATTTTGTGACCTGCTTGATGTGCCCCACATTCCCCACTGTGCACACTGGATACTACTAGATATGCTTCATTTTCTCCTAAACACTTGAGTAATATTCCTTATGGAGTTTTCTTGAAAAGTTCATTTCCTATTAGGACATAAGACAATGCCCTATATTTGGTCTTTTTCTCTGTACTTACTGAAGGTTCTTTCAGATAATTTACTATGGGACATCTCCAATCTGTATCTGTCAAAGTATCAATATTCAGAACTTCGAATTCTTTCTGATTTGCATAACCCAGTTTCGAATTTTCCAAGTCTAATGGTGATAATTTGGTAGCCAATATTCTGCCTCTTGTTTCTATGAGATATTGGAGTTTTTCTCTAGATATCTTATATCCTGAAGCTATTTGAGCTAAGTCATTTGCCTCCTGATTACCAATTCTGGGAATATGTTTTATATCCACATATTCAAATTTCTTGAGTAATCTGTTAGCAATAACGAAGTACATGATCAAATTTTCTTTGATACATTTGTATTCTTTGGTTATCTGTTTGATGACCAGCTCTGAGTCTCCTTTAATTTCAACTCTGGTTGCCCCTAGTTCTAGCAAAGTTTCAAGTCCAACAATTAATGCTTCATACTCAGCTTCGTTGTTCGAACAAGGAGGACCTTCTAACTTGTACTTGAATTTCGTTGGAATTCCCTCAGGATAAATTATAAGGATTCCAACACCACTTCCATGTTTATGTGTTGACCCATCGAAGGATAATTTCCAAGGCTGGATCTCAACATAATCCAACGCGAAGTCTTCACTCACAAAGTGATCCACTATGAAATCTGAAACTACTTGTCCTTTCATAGCTTTTAAAGGCTTGAAAGTCAAATTGTACTCAGTGAGTGCTAAAGCCCATTTGCCAATCCTGTTGTGCATGATTGGTTTCGAAAGCATATGTTTAATAACATCAAAGTGAGATGAAACATAAACATCAACAAGCTTAATATAATATTTAAGTTTTATACAAGAGAAATACAAACAAAGGCATAGTTTTTCAATGCTACTATATTTAGCCTCTGCTTTGTTCAGGACCCTACTAAGATAATAGATGGCTCTTTCGACGCCATCATCATTTTCTTGGGCCAACATACTACCTATAGTTACATTGGAGGCAGAGATGTACAACCTCATTGGTTTATCTTTCGAAGGGGGTGCAAGTATAGGAGGATGCATCAAATAAGCTTTGATTTTCTCGAATGCCTCCTGATGCTGTGCAGTCCATTCAAAATTTCCGTGGTTGAGATGGAGCAGTGGAGAGAAAGCTTGAGTTCGCCCACTCAAATTAGATATGAATCTCCTTAAGAAGTTAATTTTACCCAATAGAGATTGCAACTCTTTCTTGGTTGAAGGAGGCTTCGTCTCCATAATAGCCTTTGTCTTGTTCAACTTAATTTCGATCCCCTTCTTGTGGACCACAAAGCCTAGGAAATCCCCATCCTGAACAAAGAAAGTACATTTAAGAGGATTCATTTTTAAACCATGTTTTCTCATTCTTTCGAATGACTGGCAAAGGTGAGCCAAATGATCCTCATCAGAAACATATTTGACCACTATGTCATCTATATAAATCTGCATAAATGACTCAATGAAATCATGAAAAATAGTGTTCATTGCCCTTTGATATGTTGCCCCAGCATTTTTTAGTCCAAAGGGCATAACTACCCATTCATAAGTGCCTAAGGCGCTTGGACATCTGAATGCAGTTTTGGGAACATCATCCTCAGCAATAAAAATCTGATTATACCCAGAGTATCCATCTAACATACTCAGGTATTTGAAACCCGCAGCAGAATCAATTAGCATTTCTGCTATAGGCATGGAATATTCATCTTTTGGGGTGGCCGTGTTTAGATCCCTAAAATCTATGCAAATTCGTAAAGAACCACTTTTCTTAATAACAGGTACAATGTTATCAAGCCATTCTACATACCTTGTGGTCCTGATAAATTTGCATCGAAGGAGCCGTTCCACCTCTACCTTTATTTTTGAGAGAATCTCTAGAGCGAAACGCCTAGGCATCTGCGTGATGGGCTTCTTGCCATCCTTGATTGGAAGCCTATGTTCCACCAATTCCCTATTTAAACCAGGCATTTCATCATAGTCCCAGGCGAAGCAATCTCTATTTCGTTTGAGCATTTCGACCACTTTGCCTTTTAAGATGGGACTGAGCTTCGCACTGATGTATGTAATCCTCTTTTCGACACCATCCCCAATATCAACTTCCTCCAAAGGATCTTGGGCCAGCATCTTAGCATTTGATGACTCTGGATCCTTTTCGAACCCCAAGGGCTCTTGATCATAAATGGCATCTAGTCTTTGATCCATCAGTTCAAAAGTTTGTCCATCACATGGTGAGGATGAATGGTTTCCTTCAGGATTCACTATTTCTTTTTTGTCTATGGCTTTGACAACCATGTTTTGTATTTCGGCTTCGAGAGCCGTTCTTCATTTGTTCTCAGCCAAATAGGCCGAAATCTTTTGGTAGTAATTCGATTCAGTCATAATAACCTTCGTTTGCCCAGCCAGTTGGCCGTATCTTCGAAGTCTCTCCATCTTTCTCAGTCACATGTCCATCCCACATGATTTCCCTATCCCATTGGAATCCATTGGGATGCAAGGTTAGGGAATAATAAGCATTTTCTTTAGGCTCGAAATATTCCTCAGGTGGGTGACATGCCCTATGTTGGCCATATTTCTGTCGAAATTCCTTTTGTCCACATTGTTGATTTCTGCCATATAGTAGCTTTGGTCTGCTTCTATATTTTCAACAATCCCATCATCTCTCCACAACACCAGCCTTTGATGCATTGAAGAAGGTACAACTCCAACTCCATGGATCCACTCCCTGCCAAGCAACAAATTATAATTTGCTTTTGCAGCAATGACCATAAACATTGTTGGCCTTGTGAGGGAACCAACTGTTAGGTTCACTTGTATTACTCCCAAAGTTTGGCCAACCTTCCCTTCATAATTCGACAACACCATGTTGTGAGGTCTGACATCTGAATCCTGCATTCCTATTCGCTTCAGCATGAATTGGGGCATCAGATTGACAGCAGCTCCACTATCTACCAGAACCTTGTTCACACCATATTGTTCCACCTTTGCCCTGATGAATAAGGGCTTGAGATGATTTTTCATTCCTTCGTCTGGCTTTTCGAAGAAAGCATTATGCTCTTCGACTGCTCCATTGTTCATCACATAATAGCATACTGGCCTATGTCTGGCCATTTCGTCCTCATCAGTCTCCTCATCAGCATAACCTCTGTTTCTTGATTGTACTCACAAGGCAGTACTGAAACTACATTGCAGTTTGCATTGAAGAAGGATTCCCCCTCAGATTCGAAGGCATCAGTCATTAAGTCTTCTTCGTTTGCAGCTTCCTTCTGAATCCTATTTTCTTTAGTGTCCTTCTGTGGAGAAAAAAGTCTCCTGGATACTCGGGGTTTGCCCATAGTCTGGTTTAGTGATGTTGGCTTATTTGTAATGGACTCTCCTACTCCCATAAGTTTCGAATCCCTTGCAGCTTTCTGGTTTCGCTGGTGCCTGCGCCATTGAGAGAGAGACATTGGGTTTCTGCCCTTATAATTCTCCAATCTTATTTCTTCCCTCCTATTCGAATTGAATTGCCTCCTGTACGCCATTGCAGTCCTGCCTCCTTGATCGAAGCTGCGCCACTTCCCTTTTCCCTTATCAACATTCACTTGCAGCCATCTATCAGTGGGGATTTCTGCAGGTAGTTTAAAGGAAACTCTTTTTGCTCCCCTGGGATAAGGGCTATCTGGCCTCCTTGGCATACTTCTAGTTGTGCTAACAAGATTCGAAGGCATTCCGCCATGATGCCCCCAGCCTGACGAAAATGGAATTCTTTCGAATGCTTCAGCCATTTCCTTATCATACACTGCTGCACATCTGAGACATATCAAGCATTCTATTCCAATCTTGTGGCAACGAACCAGGAATTCGAGCAGGCTTTCATCAGCCTTTGGATAGACTTTGTACAATTGGTTGTCTTGCCTCCAGTTGACTCCTGTTCGCTCACACTGGGCCCTTTTGAATTCAGCAGCAATTCTGGGGTTGCAGATGATACTGCACCTTGGGCATAACAACTTATCCTGATTTTTCTTATGACAGTGGAAGAGGTATTCACGTAAACTTGCGTCCTTCCTAGGTAAGTTCTCTCTTCTCTGTTCTCTTTCCCTTTCTAGACAGTGTTCCACTTCTTCCATTTCAGCATTAGGCTGTTTGAAATCCACCATATTCACTCCCAGCATTTGGTGATCAGAAATCTTAACTTCTTCAAATTTCATCCTAAGACCTTCAGTGGCCTCAGTTAATTTTCTATCCCTTAATATCTTTGCTTTGAGCACCTTTGGGAGGCCATCAGTGGTTTCTGTTTCGTTTTTGATCAATGGGAGGCCATCAGTAGCCTCTTTTTTGTTTTTGATTAGGATGAAGTCCCCATCCTCTTCGAATTCCTCCTTCGACTCAACTATCCCTTTAGTAATCTCCACCATATTGATGTCTAGTGGTTCAGCATAGTTAGTCTCCTCCATCAGTAACGGATCAATGTCAACTTTCATTGGGTTCTTTCCCTTGTCTGAGAACTTCAGCCTGCCATCCTTGATTGCATTCTATATCAAATCCCTAAAAAGAAAACACTGTGAAGTTTTATGGCCTAAAAAATTGTGATATTTACAAAAGCCCCTCCTTTTCCTTTGTTCCAACAGAGGAATCTTAAGGTTAGGAGGAACTATTAACTGGCCATCTTTAACCAGTAGATCAAATATCTCATCACACTTAGTTATATCGAAAGTATAGACTTTCTTGGGGAATTTATCATTCCTTTCACTTTCGACAGAATCCTTTCCATTGGAAGGAAGTAGGACTTTGCAAGCATAAGGGGGTGCTTCTTTTAGTTCTGCAAGATCTATTTTGAACTGATCGAAATCATAAGGGTCTTGAGAATCATCTATATTTTCTTCTTCAGCCTCTATGTAGGCTATTCTCTCCTTCTTATGATTTTTACTAGCCCTGGCTTTTTCAGCTTTTAACCTTTCGACCTGACGCACTCTGTCTGCCAGTTGGGCCGTATCTCTAAGATATTGTGTATCCAATTTCTTTCGAATGGAATAATCTAGGCCCCCAGCATCCATTTCGACCAATTCATGTTCAGGGACCACTGTAAAGTATCTGGATTTCAATAAACGAAATCTATTCAAATATTCATCTATTGGTTCCGTTAATTTTCTCTTAATGCTTGCTAGTTCCTTGAGACTGATTTTAGACTGACCCATGTAAAACTGTTCATGGAAAAGCCTTTATAAATAAGGCCATGTGTCCACAGATCCAGGGGGCAAGGTGGTGAACCAAGTAAAAGCGTTCTTCGTTAAAGAACTTGGGAAGTATTTTATCCTAAGATTTTCATCATTTGCTATACCTCCTGCTTCTGTTAAATATCTTGCTATATGTTCCACTGTTGATTCACTTGTATCTCTAGAAAATTTCGTGAATTTAGGAATTTTAACGCCCCTGGGTAATTCTGTTTGCAAAATATAATCCACAATAGGAGATGTGTAATTTGGCCTCCTAAATCATGAATTTAAACCATTATGGGCCATTATTCTTTCAATCATGGTGGTGAGGTTATTTTCTGCCACTAAATTGTCATTCCTAATTCGATGAACAATTTCGTCTGCATTTTGGTCCCTATTCACCATCAGTATAGGTCTAGGCTGTTCATTCTGAACTTCCTGAATTTCCTGGTCTCTTAATCTTACCCCTATATTTCTTTCTTCGACCACTTGTATAGGGGGTCGAACTTGTTCAATTATGGGCTCTTCATTTCGAATTACCACTGGGTTTTGCCTACGCCTTGCAGGCGCATTAGGGGCACCAAAGAAATCTGCTATTCTTGCCATCTGGGCAGCATTTTCTTGGTTTGTTCTATTTATATTCTGGATTAGGGGATTGAAAATAACATTCATTTCGCGGGCTAAGATTCCCACCATGTCATGATTGCTATCATCCATCTATTGTCTAAGGGCTGCCTGACTATTAGTTGTAAGAGTAGGCATTTGGGCCTGGAAATTTGTACCCAAATGGTTCATTCCTAAACCAGATCCTTGGAGTGGGGACGAAGTTGATACATTATGTAACCCTGCCATAAACGAAGTTGGCATCCCATACTGAGGATTTCTGGGTCTCAAAGGTTCGAAACCTGGAGGCCTAGGGGGGTCGAATACTGTTGATTCCCTATGTGTGGCACAGTTTGCACTGAAGACACGTTTGATGGCGCGTCTAATGTACTTACTGGGATTGTATTCGAACTGCCAACAGGAATGGCATTGGAGGCATCAATCGAACTTGAAACGAATGTTGTAGCCCCCTGTTGAGGATTCTGTACCCCATCTTGGTTGGTTGTATTAACCATTATTTTAGTACGTTGTTTTCTGGGTATATGTGGATTGTTATTTTTTATTTTGCCGCTTCGAAGGTTCATGTACCGAAACACGCTTTCACACTCAGAAAATCACTTTTCTAATATATTTGATAAAACTTTGTATTATGACACTGTCCCACCGGGTGTGCCAATTTGTTTACAGTGATTTCTAGTAAACAACCTCTAGTCTTCCAATTTACTAATTTATTATTGCTTACTTGCAGGATCGACTAGATTGATCCTAGAACACATGTGTCATAATTTAGTTTTATGTTCATATCTATTATATTGATAGATTTATACTGTATGTTAAATACAAATGAAATGATTGTAGGCAAGAAAGGCTTCGAATTAAACTTGGGCTTGAATGTAAAGGTAATTCTAAAATGGCTTGACTGTAAAGATAAGTGTTTGACTAGAAAGATAAAGCAAATTGAAGTATAGAGTAAACTGAAATACAAAGTAAATCGAAGTGTTTAAGGACAGAAATGCTGTAAATGTTTCTAGCGAAATGACTGTGTTTAAAGACAAGTAAAACAAAGGAAAATGCAAGGAAATGTAAGTGTTTAAAGATAACGAAATAAAGGAAATGCAAGGAGATCGAATGATGTAAAGAGCAAGGAAATTTTTAAAGACAAGGAAATATAAGTGCTTAAAGAGTAAGGCAATCGAAGTGTTTAAAGGACAATGGAATGTAAAGTGTTTAAAAGACAAGGGAATGTAAAGAGCAATGAAATACTGTAAAGGTGATCGAAGGATCTAAAGACAATGAAAAACTGTAAAGTTGAATTAAATATGACAGAAATTGTATTGAAACTGTAAAAAAGTGATGGTGTTCAACACGTACATTGTATCTTCTGACTCGCTTTCCTTAATTCACGGAAGTATGGAGTATATTGAGATATTTTTAGTACATAAATATGAACATTAACCATTTTTAAAATCTAACATAAGAACACCTATTTATAGTGTTTCGACCCTAACGGTCCTACTCTAACATCACACCACGTTCGAAGCATGCAGGCCTCCTACGCTTGCTGACTTCCACGCGTCTTCTAGAATGGCGCTCTTTATTTAAAATTCAAAATCTGTACCAATCGAAGGATTTATGCTTTCATAATAACCCAATTACTTGGACCATTTCCAACTTCTGGCACTCTTACATAAAGGAACTCTTTCATAATTCGAACATCAGACAAGTCCAAATCAAAATCTGTAAGTCCAAATCGAAATCTGCTGGAACTTGAATAATTCTTCAACATAAAGAATCCATATCTTCCACCAATATTCAATATTGATATTAATCTCCTTAGGTACTTCATTTGAAATATTATTTTGATATTGGTCTCTTCCTTATTTGAAATAGCCAGCTAACACCATGGCACGCTGATAAGATGCCCCGACGTTCTTTAATCCAAAAGGCATAACCTTGTAATAGAAAGTACCCCACTGTGTGATGAAGGTAGTTTTCTCCATGTCTTCAGGTGCCATCTTGATCTGATTATAACCCAAGAAACCATCCATGAAGGAGAATACCTTGTGTTGAGCGGTGTTATCGACCAAGACATCAATATGTGGCAGTGGGAAGTCATCTTTGGGGCTCGCTATATTACGGTGGGAGAACTGGCTTGGGTGTTTTGCGTTTTATCGCAAATTTTATGGATAGCAAGAGTCGCCACCGACTTTTCTTTTATCAAATAAAGGAAAGGATGAAAATAACGGGAAATACCTTTTGAGAATTTTCTTGAGTTCGGGGGGGGGGGGGTAGGTTATGAAAAGGGAAGGTGTTATCACCCTTTTCATCCGTAGTTATCTATGGGCTCTTAATTTCTAGCTCACTTTGAAATGCTTTGTGTTTGTGTAAGTTTGAAAATATTTTGAAAATGCCTTCGTACAACAAACTTTACAATGATTCTCGTATCATTGAAAATGTATTCAAAGTGTTGGTTTTGAAAATATTTGTTGAAAGAGAATGTTTGGAAAGTTTTGAAAATGCCAATGTAAGGCAATTTTGTAATGACTCGTATAGTTGAGATTATGTACAAAATGTTTGTTTTGAAAAGTATTTTGAAAGTGTGAGGTGTGGAAATGGTTTTGTTTGTGAGAAAGCAATTACGAGTAATCTACATACTCAAAAAGTCTTATTTCTTTTCCTCCTCCTTTAAATAGTGCTATTTTACCATTGGTTGGTAGAGAGCCATATCATTAGATGTGAGGGACAGGCGTGGGTCATCGTACAGTCATAGAAGGAAACTTGTAAGATGTTTTAGCAATTTTTGTAAGGTACTAAAATCATTTATTGAAGGCAACTTTTAAGGGTCATCAAGGGACTTACGATCTTTTAGTCAAGGATCTTTGCTAAAACATCCCACGTTCAAGGGACATGACTGTTTATATCTGAGGCAACAAGTATGGGTTACCCTAGAGGTGCATGTGTGCAAAGTGTGTTTGATTCAAGTATTTTATCTTGATTTAGGGTTTTGCTAGGTTTTATTTTAAGTCTTGTCATACAAACCCTAATTACTAATAATAATAAGGAAAGCGATAAATTGCAGAATTTAAATATCCTACGCTATTACAACGCTTTCGAAATTGGGGATACAAGCTTGTGAATGAGGGGAAGAAAGCAATAAACCCTAATTATCTATTACAAACCATTTAATATGAATAATAGAATATTCAAAATGTAAAGAGGAAGAAGGAAATTGTTTTTAGGGTTTTTTGATGGAGAAAAAAGTTTTAGAGTTTTAACCTAATTAAACCAATTAATTTTAACTACAAAAGAAGTTAATTAATCATTTAATCAAAAAAACCTAAAATCTAAGTTAATTGGAATTAAGAAGAAATTAAAACCTAAGTCTAAATAAGTTGTTTAGAAAATAACTTGAATGTCAAAGTTAATAAATAAAAATGTTTTACAATGTAAAAGAAATGATAAAATTAATTTAATAAAATAAAATATTTATATTAAAATATTTTTAATTTAATTATTTACGAAAATATATTTTACATTTTTTGGGTTAAATAAAAATAAATAAATAAGTGAAATATAACAAATGTAAAAAAAAAAGAAATGGGCTTGGGGGTTTGTAAAGTAAACAGGAGGTTAAGAATTAGTAAAAAGGCCCAAGTCTGTTTTTGCTTGAAATCAGAAAACAAAATAAAAAAAAAGATCATTGGGCCTGCTTTGCTTTTTAGTAGAAAGGGGGTATTAGAAAGAAATTCAGTCAAAGGCCCAAAAACAAAGTCCAAGCGCTTGCTGATCCTGTGGGGATGGCCTTCTGAAGTGCATCATGGGCTTGCTCATATGATGTGTTGGATGAAGATGAATGATGATCTGATGGTGTTGATGTGTGGCTCAAGATAGGCGTGACTTACTTGCATGTACATAATCTGAAATAAGAAAATAAGTGAAAAACAAAAGGGTACCACTGGAACTCAAACCCAGGTCCTTATAGATCAATGCCTTACGCGCGTTTCCTCTGCCACTGGGGTGACTGTTTCATCTGTTTATAAAACAAGTTGCAATAAATTTAAAATAAAATCGTTCCTGAACACATTTCATCTTCTTCCTCGCGCCAGTCTCCATTGTTACATTTTTTAAATTTCAAACTTGCTCATTTCTAAACCATTTTCAAAAATGTAAACATGAAAGTTATCCCATTTTCACCACGAATTCAACCATATAAATAACTAAAGCTATAAATCAAAGATGAACATGAATTTTGTTTGGTACCAAATAAATCCTAATTTTTTCAGAAAGTTCAACTTCAAAATTCACATCACTCAGGCAACATAAATGAAAACTAAAGGCATGGTTAGCTTCAAGGCTATGATGTCTACATTTTTCATTCACAAATTAACCATTAATGATGCTTGTAGAGAGAGTTCAAAGTTGAGAAAATTTTCCTCAAAATGGAAATCGTGTATGGAGTTTGAGCACCCCTGGAAGTGTGTGATGATCTAGATAGCTTCAATGGACCCTTAGGAAGCTAATGCAACTCTTACTTTATGTTGAAAGGTCCTGAATCGTGATGGAGAAGTCAAGTTGCAGGTGACTATTTTTGAGTTTGGAAGATGATGAAAATGGAGTTACAATTATGAAACAAGAATGAGGATGAGTTGTATATGATGTATGGAAGCTTTGTGATTGATTTAGAGAGGAAACACACGAGTGGATTGTGAGTTTGAAGTTTTTGGCCAGAAGTTGCAACAATGGAGGTTTGAAATGCAAATTCTGATTTCAGAGTGTTTGAGGGTGCTTCAAGGCTTGTAAATTCGTGTGTTAGCTTGAAAACAACCTCTCTATTTATAGAGAAAATATTGTAGAGGCTATAGTGATCAAAAATCAAAGATCACATGTTATGGTTACGTGACTTGATTTTGAAGCAACTTTGACAAACATTGTTCCAATGAAATGGTACAAGGGCTTGTAGGGTGGCTAGAGGCTTTAAACATGTTTCTTCTGAGCATACATGTTAAGTGTGATCAGAACAAACAAGTTAGAGGCCCAAGACAAGTTGACTTTGTGATAAAGTTTACTTTTCAAGAATAACAATGGTGCCTTTCTTCCAAAAATGGAAAATTGCTTTGGAAAATGGCTTAATCACTTGGACCATACCTCAATAAATTGTGTAAAAAATTAATTATGGAGTGATTTACAAGTTAGAAACCTGAAAAGAAATATTGTGCAACATAGGTTTGAGATTTGATCAAATGTTCTTCATGAAAATGCCTTGTAATTCAAGAATGGATGCTCAACTTCTTCTCTTCGATTATCATAGCTCAAGCATGATCTCTTTAAGTTCTTAGAAATTTTGGAAAGCTTGAAACATTATCTACAACCTTCATGTTTACCATTTTGGCTAAATCATCTTGGAACTTGGTGAAAAATTGCCAAGAAGTTGGGACAAAAAATCTACCTAACTTTATGAAAATTTCACTAAGTGTTTTTGATGAAAAATCATGACTTCATGAGCCTATATCTTCAAATCTAAGCATTTTTTGGACATCAACCCTCAAGGGAAAAGTTATAGAATTTATCAAGATCTACAAATTTCATGTTGAAAGTTTTCCTTGAATCATCTTGTATCTTGGTGTAAAATCGTCATGAAGTAGTGAAATTGTCAAGGTTAAAAAATACTTAGAATTTTTCTAAGTCTTGAAAATCTTGACTTTTTGTTGACTTTCTTGATTCTCTTGATTCTTGATGATCAAGTTTGATATTTTTGAATGTCTTGATGATTCTTGATCTTTGAAATTCAATGTTAATCAAAAGTCAAAGTTTGACTTTTTGTGTTGTCGTACCCCAAATTTGTCCTACCCCGATGTTTTTATTTTTTTAAATAAATGAAATATGTAATAAAAGATGGTATAGCATGTCTGGTGGCCCATCTTTACTCAAGACGATCAGGGGGTGTACTTTAATTCAGGAGAATGGGGCTTTCTAAGTCAGAAAGACCCATGTATCCGTAAACCCATTCGCAAAGCATGTTGGCCAATGGCCCATGAGATTCGAATGTGAAAAAACCATTTCAATAAATTATAAAGTTCTCAATTATATTAAAACTCATTTAAGTTGTTATTAGTATAAAAGAGAGGTTAAAATTAAAAACTGTTAAGCCCATATTATGTGGGGTTAAACAATAAATAGGGGGTGTATCAATAACTAAGACTCATGCAAGTATTACTGTTTTAGTAAAAGAAAGGGGGTGAAGTTGCAATCTAAAAATTCATTAGAATTCATGTTAGCCCATTTTTGTTTTAGTTAGGAACAACAAAGAGGGGGTATGTTTATCAATGTATAGGCCCATTAAGATTTTTAATAAAGCTAAGGCACATTGTGGTCTTGCACTATTACTGCTTTAGAAAAAGTATTATTTTTAACTGTTCGATATTATTATTTTAATAAAAAAATAATATATATCTCTTTATTAAAAAAAACGTGATATATTTTTATTGATGATAAACTTTTTTATTAATGTTTTCACTTACTATTATTAAAAGATATTGCATTAATTTTTATTCATATAATTTTATTAAGGATTGTTGTTTAGAAAAATTTGTTGAACTAAACCATGCTAGGCCCAGTACCGTATCAGAAAGGGGTAATGTTGTTGCAATAAAAAAAGCAATAATATGTTGATCTGGGCCAAAGGGCCCAATTTTGTTTACGCAAGCTTGACCATAGCGTAAAGCCTGTGCAATTAACAATTATTATGCCAATCAACAGGAAAAAAAAGCGCATGTTTTTTTTGCAAACTAACACTGTTCAAATCAAAACAAATCTAGAATGCCCTTTTTTATAGCACAAAACGTAAGAACAAATCTTCATTCAAATCTCCAGAAATCAATACATAAGATAAATCTTAGAATTATACTCAATCAAGCATATCCAAAATTCAGAAATCTTTATAAAATCTAAAATTACAGCAAATCAAAAATTGACCAAATCAAATATACAAATTTGAGAAAATAATCTAGTACAAGTTCAAATAGCTCATTTACAGGATCAAATCAATTGCAAGTTACAAATAATCTGTGAATCAATAAACCAAATCCCTAATTGAAGCTAATTACTAAATCTAAGCTCACAAACTGTAACGCTAAAACACTAATTGAAAACCTATAAATACTGAAGATCAAAAGTACAGAAGGGGGATTTTTTGGAGAAATGGAGCAAAGAACGAAGAACAAACCCAAGCCGAAGACTGAAGAAGGAGGCGATTAGGGTTTCACTGTCTGAAACCCTAATCGCGTATTCAACCATTATCGCCGTCTTCAAGTACCACCGCCATCAGCCACCGTTGCATCCCTCTCAAAGCCTCACTGAGATCTGCGAACAAGAGAAAGGGAGAAAAGATCAGAATCGAACCAATCGAGAACACGAAACTAGAATACAAAATCGCCAAAGGGTAACAACTCAGCTTTGCTCTTTTTCTATTATTGTTTGTGGGTTTGGTTTGGGAAAGGGGGAGGGTTTACTATTGCACCGCCGCTCGCTTTGGGTTTAGGGTTAGAAGGAAGAAGGGAAGGGGCTGGTAAGAGAAAGACGAAGGGTATTGGAAAAGAAAACGAAATGATATAATAGAAACGTGAAAATAATTTTTATGTTCTGGAAAATTCCCTACGTACGCGCCTATAGTAATTAGTATGTACCTTCAAGTCCCTTCCATTTGATCATGATTGAATGACCGTGAGGCCAAGTTCACCATAAACTTCGTGCATCCTCGCTACACCAGAACACGCGGATACCCCCTTCAAACTGTAATGGGACAAGCCCATTAAGGTTAGAACCCCCCTTACTTCCTGATTACTAAACTCCATAATAATTTACACCCCCAGCCTGGACTCGTAATGGGCCTAGTCCAATTGTTCATAACACCCCATCTTTTACTTAATAACTAAAAATTACACCACCTGCCTAATTAATCATTTTTTTTTACATTTCCTATATAATTATTATTTTCTTCTTCTTCTTCTTATTATATTATATTATCATCTTTTTTAGTTATTATTTTTATTATTATTAGTTATAATTATTATTATTATTAATATTAATTTTTATTTATAGTATTATTATTTATTATATGTCAATATTATTTATTATCATAAATAAATTATGTTTATTTAAAAAAAACTCATGAACATATTTTTATACATATTTGCATTAAATATTTTTATCATGCATTAATCAAGAGATCTTCGCAATTAATACGATTAAAAATTTATTCAACAAATCATTAAATTATTTTTCGCAATAAACTAAACTAATCAACTTTTTTTTGCAAAAGGGTTTCAAACTAGTTTTGACTTACTACGTACTCAGTCAAAATCTCCGCAAACACTACTTTCGAACGAGTGCGAAGTGATTCAAAATAGGTTTGCAAACCCCTAAAAAACACCAACCCATACGAACTACGAATTAGGACTCTGATTCCTCATAAGAGGATACATAGGCGTACGACCTAAAATCGTGGCGAATCTTTCTAATTAAAACTCAAAATCCAGTTTACCCCAAACCTAAACCTAGAGCCTAATATCCTTGTGAACAAGGTGGATGAAAGGTGCCTAACACCTTCCTTTCGTCTAATCGAGTCCGAAACCTAGAATCTTTGTCTGCGGATTAAGGTTTTCTGTTAGGTTCCCTTCCCTAGGATAAAAACTAATAGTGGCGACTCTTGATTAAAAATACAGTTGCTACAACTGGAGACTCTGTTGGGGAATCTCCTTAACCATAAGTTTAGGTATTTTTGGGTTTCTATTTTTATTTTCTTTATTGATTTATTGAATTTATCTACTTTCTTGCATTTATTTATTTACTATCAATTTCTCTTATCATCATATATTTACTACGTGGCGGGATTTTTCTATATAAAAAATATTTCTAATATAATCCTTAGAAAGAAGGTTCATCTATTAGCTTAGGGGGTACATCATCCCTACGAGTTTATGTGATGACTTCGCCTAGAGTCGGTGAACTTCCGAAAAAGGAATACTTATCGAGAGATATCCTCTTGACGAGTAGGACTTTGGAATGTCACCCATGACTCTTTGTAACGACCTTAACCTAAAATCTCACGACGAGACCTTTCACGACTTTGAGACGAACGTTTCGGTCCATAAAGAGGCTCCACCTAAGGGAGGCCCTTGTGCCTTTTCCCTCTGGTGTTATTCATGACACCCTTAAGAAAGCCATCATTTGGGAGGGTAGATTTACCGTAGGCCAGAACTAAGGAGCCTACCTTATAGGGTACCCATCATAAAAACCAGTCACAAAATTCCGTTACTCAACCCAACACTTATACATTCATGCATTCATATATATCTCATATTCATCATTTGTTTTTTTATTTGTTTTATTCACAGGGTACGAAATAAAAAAAAGTATAACAAAAAGCAAGATCTTTGGTGACTGTCTTAAAAATGGATACCAGATGGAAACAACTTGTTCGCGTTAATGCCTACAAGCCTGACCTTTCTGAAATCAAAACTATAAAGGGGAAATTATCTGAGAGAGCTCTGAAGATGTACGCTCGCCGCTATGGGGACACCCTTGACTTGGCTAAAGTAAAGGTTCAGATGGATGCAGTCTCTGCCCTAATTCAGTTTTATGACCCTCCATTGAGATGTTTCACCTTCCAAGACTTCCAGCTAGCACCAGCTCTGGAAGAATTCGACAGAATTCTGAATTTTTCCAAAGAAAAGGCCTATGTAGGTATTGGACAAACTATTGAAGTCAAAGTTTTGGCAAAAGGCTTAGGGATCCCCTACCCTGAGTTAGTGCAAAATTACCGAAGAGAAGGTCCAATACAAGGAATCAAAAGGATATACTTGGTTGCTAAGGCACTAGAATTCGCTAATTATAAGGAGTGGGAATCTTGTGTTGACTGTTTAGGGCTGTTGGTATTTGGTGTAATTTTATTTCCTCGGACTGTGGACTATATTGACCCCTCGACCATTAGCATATTTTGGGGTGCGAAAGTCTTTAATACGAATCCTACTCCCGCTTTGCTTGCTGACATTTATTACACTTTGCATATGATGTATGAAAAGAGAAAAGGCACGCTAAATTGTTGTATCCCGCTTCTATATACTTGGTTCATGGCTCATCTTTACAAGGAAGACTATATGATCCCAGAATTGACCAGATACGAGTGGCCACAAAAATTAAGATCTTTCACTGAAAACTCTATATTATGGTATGCAAGGAAGCTGGATATTGGTGACATCACTATTAGCTGTGGGGACTTTCCTAATGTCCCTTTGATTGGATCGCGAGGCTGTATTAATTACAACCCTACTTTGGCCCTACGATAGTTAGGGTATCCTTTGGAAAACAAACCTTCAGACGAACAACTCCGACCATTTATCATCCATAATATGGGTATAGAAGACCAAGGGTTTCTCAACAAGGTTATTCGAGCTTGGAACAAGGTTAACAAGAGGAAAGCCGAAAGAAAGAATGCCATAGTAAGAGAACCCTACACCAAATGGGTCCGAGATAGGGTGCGAATTATCAAGCTTCCATTCGAGAAAGATCTAGAGTACAAATCAGAGGTCCCAGAGATAACACCCATATCTTTGGAGGAAGTCAAAAATCTGAAAAGCGCCTTAAAACAAGCTCAAAAAGAAAAAGAAGCATTAGAACTCAATCTCCTCGATCTGACCAAAGAAAAGAAACAGATGCATCTTATACTTGAGTCAAAGGACGAACAAATTGAGAGAAGTCAAAAGGAATTAGAGAAAGAAAGTCTCAAACGAAAGCGTACAACTGAAGGGCTATTGAGTGCAACATTTAACCTAGATTCCCACACCCAAAGGTTAGAAGAGGCCGCCGCTGAAATCAGAAGGTTAACTAGATGGTATGAAAAGGCAACACATGACAAGAAGGTGCTAGAGGAAAATCTAAGAGCCCAAATCCAAAGTTTGGCACAGGCTTCCTTAGATCAAGAAGAGTAAGTAAAATACCTTGCCACTGAACTTCAAGACAACCAAGAATCAGAGGTCAAAGCACGCCTTAAAAGGATAGAGGCAGAGAAACTCCTGACTCAAAAAACTCGAGAATATGAGCATGTATGCTTAGATATGCAGGGTCTTCAAAAGGATTTCCTCATCCAATGAAGGCTTTATACAGAAATGAGGGGTGAAAAGATGTATTGGGAAGAGTAGTATACCAAGATCTCCCAAGCTGGGACAAATAACCATAAAATAATCCCACGTCTTTATCAGGAGTACAGGCACTACAAAGAAAAAAATGAAAAGCTCATCTTCCTAGCCAATAATCTCATCGAGGACATCCCTAGAAGTTTAAAAGATGCAGAGAATGTAATGGTTCCTCTTTTGAAGGATGTTGAAGACTTTCTCCAGCTTTGCCGAGCAATGGTTGATGGCTTCAGAGCACACATCCGCAGGCGCACCTAGAAGACTTAATTTTTATGTTTATGAAAACAAGTTTTGATTTCAATTTGTAATATTTTTCAATATCTGGATTATGTTATTTTAAATAAAGGCATTTTGTTTCCATATCTCGAAGACGTGTCTATTTTAAAGCTAGTCACCAAATAAAATAATAAGTAAAATACAAACATGTACCCAAGTGAATAAGACATTTAAAACAAGAAATCATTTCATGTTCATACACATCCATTCGCACGCATGCATTTATAAAACACCTGCATGTCATATAAAAACTCATTTACTTTAAAAATATTTCCAGTTAAGCCATTGGTAAAAGAAGACCTCCACCTCCTTGGCCCCCATATCAAACAAGGGCCCATCAACAAAAAACAATGGAACAAATCGAGGAGACTCAAGCTGTGTTCAAAGAGGATCTTGACCAAGTGAAGGGTGACATAAGCTCAATGAAAGGAGATTTGAGTCAAGTTCATCTAGCTTTGAAGAACATTATTGAAAGGCATGACCAAATTCCCAGGGTAGGTTTTGAAGAGGTAGCCCAAACCATTGGTGCATCGAGCGGTCACCAACCAAGGAAAGAGCCGGAAGCAGGACCCTAAAAGTCTGCCATGGCTCAGCAAGAAGTTGAAACTGAAGGGTTCATCCCACCACCATCTAAAGTAGGGGCATCACATACTCTACAGATTCCAACCAAGAATGCAGACAACTACCTAGACTTGCAATATGGAGATCATGACCCAGAGGATGCTCACCAGGCACCCTTAAAGACAACTGGTACTCATGCTACAGATAATCCACTGGTAATGAATCAGGACAAAGCCCTCGAGGAAAGGTTAAAAGCCGTGGAGGGTTTTGATGCTTTCAAAGTAGACGCTTTAGAAATGGGTCAAGTTCCTGATATGGTGATATCGCCAAAATTCAAAGTACCCGACTTTGGAAAATACAAAGGGCTAACTTGTCCAAGGAATCATCTTCATATGTATTGCAAGAAGATGCATGCCCATGCCCATGATCAGAAGCTAATAATCCACTGTTTCCAAGACAGTCTGAGTGGGGCATCTTTAGACTGGTACATGCAACTGGAACACACACATATCTGAACTTGGGTAGATCTTGCTAATGCTTTCTTGAAGCATTACAAGTATAACTTGGACATGGAACCTACCCACATGCAACTCCAAAATCTGTCCCAAAAGAAGGAAGAGTCCTTCAAAGAATATTCTAAAAGATGGAGGGAGATGGCATCCCGTGTACAACCACCATTTTTGGAAAAAGAACTCGTAGACATGTTCATGGGAACCTTACAAGGGTTTATTATGAAAAAATGGTGGGAAGTCTCTCATCGGGATTCTCAGACCTAGTAACTATTGGCGAACAAATTGAAACTGGTTTAAAAAGTGGAAAGATATCAGGGGGATCGTCAAATTCCCCTTACAATTCAAAAAGACCAGATTCAAATTTCCCAAGAAGAAAGGAGGGAGAAGTTAATGTTGTGGCCTCACAACCAAGGACATCACAACCACTGGTGATCCCACAAGGACAAAGGCAAGACAAATTTAAAAGGCCACCCAGAAATTTTGATCCACTGCCCATGCCACCAAGCTAGTTATTGCAACACCTTGTTAAGGCATCCTTGGTGGAAATCAAGCCTTTGGCTCCTCCATTCGGGCCACTCCCGCAAAGATACAACACTGACGCCAGATGTGAGTACCATGCTAAATCTCTGGGGCACACCATAGAACAATGTTGGGCATTCAAGCATAAGGTTCAGGATTTGTTAGAATCTCAAGACATCACCTTTGAGAAGCCTAACATCAAATCAAACCCTATGCCTCCGCACGATGGGCCAACAATAAATGCAATTGAGGTGGTCACTGACTTTGGGGCAACCATAAAGGAAAAAACCCTATCATCTTGTTGAAAGAATATCTGTTCGAATATGGATTCTTGTTAGAGCATAATAAAGCTTTTGAAACAACTATGCAAAAGCTAGTGGATCAGGGGATAGTCCAATTCGGACTGTACCCCGAGGAAAAATATGTAGCCACAATTGGAGGGAAAAAGCCACTGGTAATCCCATGCCAGGGCCCAAGTCTTACCAAGAAAACTCTAGTCATCCCGTAGGGAGAATTAACAGAGATTATGGGAAGGGCACCTAAGAAGACTCTCTTAATACCCACCACTCCAAAATCCACGATGGTAATTAAGAGACCGTCACCTATCCCTTATAAAAATAACAAGGCGGCACCGTGGAGTTATGACTCAACCGTGTAAATCAACGGAGTAAAGAAAGAAAGCGGGTCATCCCCAAGTCAGGGACCTACAATTTCAAACATAGCAGGGATGACAAGTATGACCCGAAGCTGTCGAATTTTTGGAGCCGAACCATCAAAAAAGACAGATGTGATTCCAACGAAGGACAAGGGAAAAGTAGTGGTCGATATGAATCAGGAAACAAAATCTCCGAGCAAAGACTTTACCGATCAAGAGGCAGAAGAGTTTATGAAAATAATAAAAAATAGTGACTACTGAATGGTGGATCAGCTCCACCAAACTCCAGCAAAAATCTCCATACTCTCGCTACTCATCAACTCTGAATCACACCGGGATTCTTTAATGAAGGTGTTAAGTTCAGCCCATGTCACAAAAAATTTCAGTAAATCAATTTGACAATGTCATAGCAAATCTAACGTCCAGATCCTACCTGGGTTTCAGCAACAGTGAATTACCGCCACAGGGCCGAGCCCATAACAAGGCACTCCACATCACTATGCAAATAGGTAGTACCCATTTGTCCAGGTTTCTTACTGACACCGATTCCACTCTTAATATGTTTCCAAAGTCAAGTCTCATAAAGTTAACAATAGAAGACGTGGTAATGAGACCAAGTTCTATGATAGTAAAGGCATTTGACGGTTCTCGAAGCTCGATGTTAGGAGAGGTGGACCTTCCAGTTAAGATTGGCTCGCATATCTTCAATATCACTTTCCAGGTCATGGATATCGAACCGGCATACACCTTCTTACTGGTAGAGACCTTGGATCCATGCGGCAGGGGCAGTAACCTCGACCCTACATCAAAGATTGAAGTTCCTAGTGGAAGGGAAGTTAATCATAATTGACGGCGAGGAAGACATTTTCGTAAGCCACATTGAATCGTACAGATATATCAGTGCCGACGAAGACTGTATAGCTACCCCGTTCCAAGCCTTGGAAATTGCTTCAATGGTAACATTACAAGTCAATAAGGGTAACAAGACTAAAGTAACATCATGGAGAGATCTGCAAACGACTATGGGATGTGATGCCTCGAAACGCTGGGGAAAGCTTCCAGAAATTCCTGAGAAGAAGAATCGCTTTGGTTTGGGATATGAATCTTCGAAAGCTACTCCAAAGGGCAAATCATGTTTCCCTCCGATCCAAGAGTCTTTTGTCAGCAAATGAACAAAGCATGGCGGTCACGTGGTAATGATATCAAGCAAACTCAATACCAAAAGGGCAACTGACTTCATCAGAGAGGGCGCCCCATGATAAGAGCTCAAAGGATAGACTGCTGTGGAGATTCCTGAGATATTTTTCTTTTCTAAGTAATATTTCTTATTTTGAAAGAACCTGTGTCAAACCCGAGGCATAGGGGTTGCTTGTAAGGGTTTTCCCTGTTTTTAGTTTCAGACAATATTTACAATTAATAAAAGTTATGTTCTGTTTTCAATCAAGATCCTTGTCTTTCTTTTGCATTTATCTATTAAATTAAAAAAAATGGCAATACTTTCTCTGCATACGCATTTTCAAATTCCAAGCACTAAAATATGCACCAAAACATGATAAATGTGCAGATCCATGCCCAAAATTACCGATAATGTTACTGCTACGACCCAATACGATTTTGATGCTCCTATCAACCAAGTCGACGAGGAAGATGATGAAGATCTTGAACTCTCTGAGGAAATGGCAAGGGAAATATAGTGAAAAGCTGACAGCATACAACCATATCAAGAGGCTACTGAGACGATTAACCTAGGCACAGAGGAAGATCCGAAAGAAATCAAGCTAGGGGCAATGTTAGAGCAGAGCGTCAAAGACAAGCTAATCAAGTTATTACATCAGTATATGGATATATTCGCTTGGTCCTACAGGGACATGCCAGGGTTGGATACAGACATCGTGGTGCACAGACTACCTCTTAAATAAGGGTGTTCTCTAGTCAGACAAAAACTCAGAAGAACTCGTCCAAATATGTCCAACAAAATCAGAGAAGAGGTTCTCAAACAGTTTAACGCAGGGTTCCTAGAAGTGGTAGATTATCTGCCCTGGATAGATTACATTGTACCGGTACCCAAGAAGGATGGCAAATTATGCATGTGCATAGATTATCGAGACCTAAACAGGGCAAGCCCCAAAGACGACTTCCCGTTACCCCACATAGATGTCCTAGTGGATAACATCGCTCAAGCCTCGGTATTCTCATTTATGGATGGTTTCTCGGGCTATAATAAAATCAAAATGGCGCCTGAGGACATGGAAAAGACTACATTCATGACACCTTGGGGGTAATTTCTGCTACAAAGTAATGCCATTCGGTCTCAAGAATGCAGGGGAAACCTATCAGAGGGCAATGGTCACGTTATTCCATTATATGATCCACAAGGAGGTTGAAGTATACGTAGATGATATGATTGCCAAATCCCATACGGAGGAGGAACACATCATACATCTGAAAAAGTTATTCGAGCGGCTACGTAAGTTCATACTAAGGTTAAATCCAAATAAATTCACATTTGGCGTCAGATCAGGCAAATTGTTAGGTTTCATTGTAAGCCAGCGGGGTATCAAGATGGACCCTGACAAAGTAAAAGCTATACAAGAGATGCCCGCACCAAGGACAGAAAAAGAAGTACGTGGTTTCTTAGGGCGATTGAGTTACATCTCAAGGTTCATATCACATCTAACAGCTACGTGCGAGCCAATATTCAAGTTATTATGAAAAGATCAGACAGTAGTATGGAATGATGATTGTCAAACTGCCTTCGAAATGATAAAACAGTATCTGCAAGAGCCACCGGTCTTAATGCCACCAGTCCTTGGAAGACCACTCATCATGTATATGACAATGCTCTAAGGGTCAATGGGTTGTGTTTTGGGACAGCAGGATGAAACAGGTAGAAAGGAGCATGCAATATATTACCTCAGCAAGAAATTCGCTGACTGCAAAACCAGGTACTCGCTCCTTGAGAAAACTTCTTGCGCGTTGGCTTGGGATACCCAGAGGTTGAGGAAATACATGTTAACCCACACTACGTGGTTAATAGTAAGAATGGATCCTCTAAAATACGTGTTTGAAAAGCCAGCTCTTACCGGAAGGATCGCACAATGGCAGATGCTACTATCAGAATACGACATCCAATATGTCACGCAGAAGGCCATCAAAGGTACTATACTAGCTAATCATCTGGCTCACCAACCGCTATCAGAATATCAACCTATGAAGTTCGACTTTCCCGACGAGGATGTCATATTTATAGCTGACTACGAAATACCAGGACCTGACGAAGGGCCCGAGCCAGGGGCACGATGGACACTCATGTTCGACGGGGCTTCAAATGCACTAGGTCACGGTGTAGAGGCTGTATTGATATCTCCTAATAATTATCACAAACCCTACACTGCAAGGTTGTGCTTTGACTGCACCAACAACATCGCTGATACGAAGCCTACATACTAGGACTGGAAGCTGCCATCGATTTGAGGATAAAGCACCTTGAAGTATTCGGGGATTCTACATTAGTCATATACCAGGTTAATGGAGAATGGGATACTAAAAACCCTAAACTGATTCCATATCAGCATCATGTTTTAAATTTAGCCGCAGAACTTACAGAGATCACTTTCAGTCATATCCCACGAGAAGAAAATCAAATGGAAGAAACCCTGGAAACTCTATCAACTATGTTCAAAGTGACTTGTCCGAATCATGAACCACGTATTACAATCAGACATTTCGAAGAGCTTGCACACTGCCTTGCTATTGAGGAAGGACCTGACAAAAAACCTTGGTTTTACGACATCAATAAGTACTTGTAAAGGTAGGAATATCCGGAAAATGCCTCTATCATTGACAAGCAAACCTTGCGAAGGTTAGCTTCAAAATTATTTCTGAGTAATGGAGTGGTGTACAAAAGAAACTACGACATGGTACTATTCAGGTGTGTAGAAAAGCAAGAAGCATATACGCTCATGAGAGAAATCCACGAGGGTACTTTCGGAACTCATACAAATGGGCACGCCATGGCTAGAAAGATTCTGCGAGCAGGGTATTATTGGTTAACAATGGAAGCCGATTGTTATCACTACATGAAAACGTGTCATAAATGTCAGATCTACGCCGACAAGATAAATGTACCACCGGTTCCTTTGAACGTCATGAGCTCCCCTTGGCCATTCTCAATGCGGGGAATTGATATGATTGGCATGATCGAGCCGAAAGCATCCAACGGACACCACTTTATATTGGTAGCCATCAACTGCTTTACCAAATGGGTATAAGCAGCGTCTTACGCCAACATAACAAGCCAAGTGGTTACACACTTCATCAAACAGAACATCATATGCAGGTATGGTGTCCCAAGATGGATAATTAAAGATAATGGGTCTAACTTAAACAACAAGATGATGAAGGAACTGTGCGACGACTTCAAAATCGAGCATCATAATTCCTCACCTTACAAACCAAAGATGAACGGGGCCGTCGAAGCAGCCAACAAAAATATCAAGAAGATCATCCAGAAAATGGTGAAGACATACAATGATTGGCACAAAATGCTTCCCTTCACCCTGCATGGCTATCGCACCTCGGTATGCACATCGACAGGCGCGACTCCTTTATCACTAGTATATGGCATGGAGGATGTACTCCCGGTGGAAGTTGAGATACCATCACTTTGAGTCCTGAGGGAAACAAAGCTGGAAGAAGCAGAGTGGGTGCAGACTCGACTTGACCAACTCAACCTCATTGAAGAAAAAATATTGACCGCTTTGTGTCATAGTCAATTACATCAAAATAGAATGAAGAGAGCCTTCGACAAGAAAGTACGCCCTCGAATATTCAAGGAAGGGGATCTAGTGCTCAAGAAGATTCTACTACCTCGCCTCGATTCATGTGGTAAATGGACACCTAACTACAAAGGTCCATATGTAGTCAAAATAACATTCTTTGGAGGTGGTCTCATCCTCACAACAATGGATGGGAAAGAACTACCGCATCTGACAAATTTAGACGCAGTCAAAAAATACTATATATAAAAAGCTCGCTAAGATCGAACCCCAAAAGGAAGACTTAGGCAAAAAGGAGTGTCCCGATGGATCGAAAACCCTAAAGGGCGATCCAGGCAAAAATTAGGGGCATATAATAATAAAATTATCCTGATGGATTGAAAACCCGAAAGGGAAATCCAGGAAAAAGTTAGGGATTTCCTACAAAGAAATAAAGAACAAAAAGACTGCGATCTAAAGAGCTACAACTACGAACCACGAAGGGAAGGATAGATTGGAATCATACAACTCAGAAGCGAAGGAGATAAGATCATCAAAAGATACGGGGGATCAGCAGTATCGATTATCATTTTTTCATTGCCATTTACTATTTTAAAACTTACTGTAATTACCTCTTTCTAGGAATTTCATCTTGTATTCTCGCCTACTCAGGGGCATATCAATAAAACATTTGTTTTTTTTACATCAGTCGAACTATGTTTTTTCTTTTCTCGGATTTGTTTACAAAATACTACGATTATTACTTGTGAATATTGTCTTGAAATCATTTTAGGGAATTAACAAAGTAAAAGCATTTGGAAAAACATCAGAAAAACATTTTGGTTAGAAAAATATTTGAAAGAAAATCCACGTCTACACCCATGCACATAGGTGTGCCTACTCCTACATCTACGTGTCCGTACATGAAGTCTATAGCATCTATGCCTACACTTGCAACACGAGGACTAAGTTTGCACGCGTCCATGTACACGTCTACTCCTACGTCAACAATACAAATTCTATACGCATGTCCGCGTCTAAGCCCGCGCTTTCATCATAAGAGTCTACGCATATGCCAATATCTATGTCATCTACGCACATGCCAGTACCTACATCTACGTCTACACACGCGCTCACAATACAAAAACAACGTTCTAACTTTTCTAACATTGTCCACTGTGTTCAAGATCAACAATGCTACAACAACGCATAACACCAGGGATTGGTAACTCTGAGCCAATGGTTTAAAGGATAGAATGACAAAAATAGTCTTCATAACATTCCAAGGCATACGTGCATCTTACACACATTTCATACATACACACATCTGGAATATCCAAACATATATACACTACACGTTATTGCATACAATACGCATATATTCAGGGTTCCATATCGATGTCAAACATCATACATTTCACATACATCCAAACATCTTGATATCAGACATCATATGCATGTATCATGCAGCACACAAACAATACTACCCCCGATTCAATCATCTAAGGGTCTATTAATCAAATACTTCTCCTGCGATCCAACCTGTCATCTAAGTCTCCATGTCGTGACACGCTCATCCCATCACCTAAGTCTCCATGCAATAATGAACGAAACTCAGTACATTGCCTCTAAGCTGCAATGTATTCACAAACTCAGGACGTTGCCTCTAAGCCGCAGTGCATCCTCAAAACTCAACACATTGCCTCTAAGCCGCATTGTATTCACAAACTCAACACAATGCCTCTAAGCCATAATGTAACTTCAAAACTCAACACATTGCCTCTTAGCCGCAATGTATTCACAAACTCAGGATGTTGCCTCTAAGCCGCAATGCATCCTTAAAACTCAACACATTACTTCTAAGCGGCAATGTATTCACATACTCAACACATTGCCTCTAAGCCGTAATGTAACCTCAAAACTCAACACATTGCCTCTAAGCCGCAATGTAACCTCAAAACTCAACACATTGCCTCTAAGCCGCAATGTATCTCAAAACTCAGCACATTGCCTCTAAGCCATAATGTATTCGCAAACTCAGAACATTGCCTCTAAGCCGCAATGTATTTACAAAACTCAGAACATTGCCTCTAAACCGCAATGTATTCGCAAAAATCAGAACATTTCCTCTAAGCCGCAATGTATTTAAAAACTCAGAACATTTCCTATAATCTGCAATGTATTCGCCAAACTCAGAACATTGCCTCTAAGCCGCAATGTATTATCCAAACTCAACACATTGCCTATAAGCCGCAATGTATTATCTAAACTAAACACATTGCCTCTAAGCCGCAATGTATTATCCAAACTCAACACATTGCCTCTAAGCCGCAATGTATTATCCAAACTCAACACATTGCCTCTAAGCCGCAATGCGTTCTTCGAACTCAAACACATAGTCTCTGAGCTGCAATGTACTCACGCTCGAAACATCACCTCAGATGTCATGTAGCGATTCATAAACGTAACCCATGGCCTCAGTCTTCAAGCAGCCATGCACCATCAAGTATTAATATGTGAATAAGCCAAGACATACAAAACCATGCTTTTAAGATCAAAGACTATCTGCCTAGTTATCAAACTCTGGTAAGCGATATATCACCAGCTTCGCCTGTTTTCTCAAGACTCGTAAGGGTGTGCTACATCAGCGTAACCTTATGATTGGTCGAACAAATTTTGGGTATTACAAGTATTCAATGAACTCCCAATCAGAATGCGCCAGACCCGCATTTTCTCGCGGTATTCGATTGGAAGATAATTGAATAAGGGCAGCTGTCGTACCCCGGATTTATCCTACCCCCATGTTTTTATTTTTTTAAATAAATGAAATATGTAATAAAAGATGGTATATCATATCTGGTGGCCCATCTTTACTCAAGACGACCAGGGGGTGTACTTTAATTCAGGATAATGGGGCTTTATAAGTCAGAAAGACCCATGTATCCGTAAACCCATTCGCAAAGCATGTTGGCCAATGACTCATGAGATTCGAATGTGAAGAAACTATTTCAATAAATTATTAAATTCTCAATTACATTAAAACTCATTTAAGTTGTTATTAGTTTAAAAGAAAGGTTAAAATTAAAAATTGTTAAGCCCATATTATGTGGGGTTAAACAATAAATAGGGGGTGTATCAATAACTAAGACTCATGCAAGTATTACTGTTTGAGTAAAAGAAAGGGGGAGGGGGGGGGGGGGGGGTGAAGTTTCAATCTAAAAATTCATTAGAATTCATGTTGGTCCATTTTTGTTTTAGTTAGGAACAAGAAAGAGGGGGTATGCTTATCAATGTATAGGCCCATTAAGATTTTTAATAAAGCTAAGGCACATTGTGGTCTTGCATTATTACTACTTCAGAAAAAGTATTATTTTTAATTGTTCGATATTATTATTTTAATAAAAAAATAATATATATCTCTTTATTAAAAAAAAGTGATATATTTTTATTGCTGATAAACTTTTTTATTAATGTTTTCATTTATCATTATTAAAAGATATTGCATTAATTATTATTTAAATAATTTTATTAAGGATTGTTGTTTAGAAAAATCTGTTGGACTAAACCATGCTAGGCCCAGTACTGTATCAGAAAGGGGTAATGTTGTTGCAATAAAAAAAGCAATAATATGTCGATCTAGGCCAAAGGGCCCAATTTTGTTTACGCCCGCTGGACCATAGTGCAAAGCCTGTGCAATTAACAATTATTATGCCAATCAACAGGAAAAAAAACGCACGCTTTTTTTGCAAACTAACACTGTTCAAATCAAAACAAATCTAGAATGCCCTTTTTTACAGCACAAAACGTAAGAACAAATCTTCATTCAAATCTCCAGAAATCAATACATAAGATCAATCTTAGAATTATACTCAATCAAGCATATCCAAATCAAGAAATCTTTATAAAATCTAAAATTATAGCAAATCAAAAATTGACCAAATCAAATATACAAATCTGAGAAAATAATCTAATACAAGTTCAAATCGCTCATTTACAGAATCAAATCAATTGCAAGTTACAAATAATATGTGAATAAATAAACCAAATCCCTAATTGAAGCTAATTCCTAAATCTAAGCTCACAAACTGTAACGCTAAAACACTAATTGAAAACCTATAAATACTGAAGATCAAAAGTACAGAAGGGGGATTTTTTTGGAGTAACGGAGCAAAGAACGAAGAAGAAACCCAAGCCGAAGACTGAAGAAGGAGGCGATTAGGGTTTCACTATCTGAAACCCTAATCGCGTATTCAACCATTATCGCCGTCTTCAAGTACCACCGCGATCAGCCACCGTTGCATCCCTCTCAAAGCCTCACTGAGATCTGCGAACAAGAGAAAGGGAGAAAAGATCAGAATCGAACCAATCGAGAACACGAAACTAGAATAGGAAATTGCCAAAGGGTAACAACTCATCTTTACTCTTTTTCTATTATTGTTTATGGGTTTGGTTTGGGAAAGGGGGAGGGTTTACTATTGCACCATCGCTCGCTTTGGGTTTAGGGTTAGAAGGAGGAAGGGAAGGGGCTGGAAAGAGAAAGACGAAGGGTATTGGAAAAGAAAACAAAATGATATAATAGAAACGTGAAAACAATTTTTATGTTCTGGAAAATTCCCTACGTGCGCACCCATAGTAATTAGTATATACCTTCAAGCCCCTTCCGTTTGATCATGATTGAACGGCCGTGAGGCCAAGTTCACCATAAACTCTGTACATCCTCGCTACACCAGAACACGCGAATACCCCCTTCAAACTGTAATGGGCCAAGCCCATTAAGGTTAGCACCCCCCTTGTTGCCTGATTACTAAACTCCAAAATAATTTACACCCCCAGCCTAGACTCGTAATGGGCCTAGTCCAATTGTTCATGACACCCCATCTTTTACTTAATAACTAAAAATTACACCCCTGCCTAATTAATCATTTTTTTTACATTTTCTATATAATTATTATTTTCTTATTATTATATTATATTATATTATATTGTTATCTTTTTTTAGTTATTTTTTTTATTATTATTAGTTATAATAATAATTATTATTAATATTAATTTTTATTTATAGTATTATTATTTATTATATGTCAATATTATTTATTATCATAAATAAATTATGTTTATTTAAAAAATCATGAACGTATTTTTATACATATTTGCATTAAATATTTTTATCATGCATTAATCAAGAGATCTTCGCAATTAATGCGATTAAAAATTATTCAACAAATCATCAAATTATTTTTCGCAATAAACTAAACTAATCAACTTTTTTTTGCAAAAGGGTTTCAAACTAGTTTTGACTTACTACGCACTTTGTCAAAATCTCTGCAATCACTACTCCCGACCGAGTGCCAAGTGATTCAAAATAGGTTTGCAAACCCCTAAAAACACCAACCATACGAACTACGAATTGGGACTTTGATTCCTCATAAGAGGATACATAGGCATACGACCTAAAATCGTGGCGAGTCTTTCTAATTAAAACTCAAAATCCAGTTTACCGCAAACCTAAACCTAGAGTCTAATATCCTTGTGAACAAGGTGGATGAAAGGTGTCTAACAACTTCCTTTCGTCTAATCGAGTCCGAAACCTAAAATCTCTGTCTGCGAATTAGGGTTTTCTGTTACATTCCCTTCCCTAGGATAAAAACTAATAGTGGTGAGTCTTGATTAGAAATCCAGTTGCTACATGTGTATCGGTTGATTTTTCATCAGTTGATCAAATTTCAATTATCATTCCATTGATCTTGAGAAATGATTTGAGCCATAAAATTAGGTCAAGATATTGTGTTTGAGACCTTGAGATCATGCTTTAAGCCATTAGGTCATGTACTAGGTTAAAAGTCAATGATCAGTCATTCTCAGTCAAAACCCTAATTTTGACAATTTTGCCCCTTTGATGATTTGAATGCTTTTCTTGAGGAATTATGATCAACCCTTGATAAATTGATGAATATGACTTCAAAATGTTGATGTTGGCCAAAAATCATGAAGTTTGATTGTATGTTGACCACAGTTGACTTTTTACCCAATACAACTGACTTTCAATCATCTGAGCAATTGATTGAGCAAGTTTATGGTGAAAGACTTGAAACTTGGTATGATCATTCTTGAAGACCTATAATGAGCCATGAAAGTCACTTGAGGCATCAAAAGTCCAATTGTCCTTGAGAAAACAAAAACCCTAATTTGTGGGATCAATGCTTAGGAGGTGAGCTTGTCTAATCAACTCTTGAGCATCCTTGAGCATTTGAGATTTTTTGTGAGAAGTGTCTTGAGAAAAGAGAGGGAAAATTTTGGGGTACAACAACTTCCCCTGTTCAATCTTCTTAAATCTGAAGAGTTAGATTGGCTTGTCCGCCATTCGTGATTTGAAGGTAGAAGATGATTGAACACTTAAGTGCCCAGAAATTTGCACTCGCTTGTGCACAAAGTAAAATTGTTGGTTGATTATACCTGGAATGGGCTTAAATATGTCATTTGGAGGGATGACGGAGAGTTTCCAGAGATGGGCTTAAAGATTCCATCCAAAGTAACTGTTGATAGAAATACCAGAATGAGTCTATGCTCGACTGTATCTGAAGAATGCTTTCCAGAATGAAACTTTTGAAAATGTGCTTGAGTAGCTGCTTGTCATGTAGATAGTTGCCCCGTCCTATTTCATTAATTGACCTACAATCTGCTTTATTGGTAAACCCGTCTTGTTTCGGGAATTCATACAATTGGTGATAAAGATAGTCACCCTGTCCTGTTTCAGAAATTGATCTTTATTTGACCAAAGAGAAATAAAGGAAGATAGTTTTCTCGTCCTGTTTCGGGAGTTAATCTTCAATCAGTTCATGTAGATAGTCGCCCCATCCTATTTTGAGAATTGATCTACGACCTGTTTTGTTGGTAAACCCGTCTTGTTTCGGGAGTTCATACCATTGGTGATAAAGATAGTCGCCCCGTCCTGTTCCGGGAATTGATCTTTATCTGACCAAAGAGAAAGAAAGGAAGATAGTTTCCCCGTCCTGTTTAGGGAGTTAATCTTTAATCTATTTTGTTGGTAAACTCGTCTTGTTTCGGGAGTTCATACCATTGGTGATAAAGACAATCGCCCCATCCTGTTTTGGGAATTGATCTTTATCTGACCATAGAGAAAGGAAGATAGTTTCCCCATCCAGTTTCGGGAGTTAATCTTCAATTAGTTCATGTAGATAGTCGCCCCTTCCTATTTCGAGAATTGATCTACAATCAGTTTTGTTCTTCACGAATAGTTGCCCTATCTTGTTTCAGGAATTAATCTGGAACTGTTGAAAATTGTTGATGATATCTATCTGTTGATTGATCTTTCCTGAAAAGGTAAATAGTTAGCTTTATGCAATGTCACGATGTATGAAATGCATTGTTGAAGTGTATCTTTGTCTTGGAAAATAAATCCATGACTATTTTCAGGGATGGAGAGTATGTGTATTTTCAATCTTGTTTAGAATTCTTCCGCTGGGGATTACTGCTTACTTGTTTGAGGAAGCTTTACAGGGGATATATTGATTTCTGTTTTGGAAGTAGAATTTAGGAACATTGGTTGTCTATTTCTCTACTGGGGAATTTATTTCTTATATACCCTGGCTGGGGATAAAAGAGATTTTTGAACTTCTGACTCGTCCGAGGAAGATAATTCTTATATGCCCTGACTGGGGACAAAAGAGATGGATAACCTTCCGACAGGTTTTGCAACAATTTTTCTAGGGATAATGATGACTTCACTAGGGAGAAGAATTTTGTCAGTGACTCATAGTAGTCTGAGGAATAGACTCAAGTTGGAAATTGGTAGGCTGGTGGGGAAATAAACCCTGTTGGGGAAATATTCTGCTGAGGAAACAAAATCTCCTGGTGAAATTGAATTTTCTAAAGAGAAGAAACTCTGTAGGGGTTTTACAGTTTTGGAGGACCAAACTCAGCTGGGGGAGAGAATTTCCATGCATTATACTGATCAGAAACTTCCATAGGTTGGTGATATTGTCGGGAAAGAGATTATACTCCTTTTTTTGCTGGAGTGATCTGCCGGGGAGATTACAGGGAATGTAACCTTATTTGTGAAGATTACTCTCTGGGGGATAATCTTATAGAAGCGGCTCTGGCGACTTCACTGGGGATAATCTTATGAAAGGGATTTTGTGGGGATTTATGGACAGCTTTGAGTGTCATCCCAACTCCTAGAATTTTGAGTAAATGCTTATTCTTGTCCTTATGTGTATATTTGTTAATAGTTAATCATGTTCATATGCATATGCTTATTCAATTTTAGTCATTGGACATTTTTGCAAACAAAACAGAAAAAACTAAAAGATAATTTACCTATAAACAGGCGATTTTGTACAATGAGACGAAAATCCTAGTAAGAGGAAGTCATCGTGAAATGAAAAGAGTACAAAGTGAAAGCGAAATGTATAGCCATGAGGAAGTGATCTCATTGGGTTCCAAATTCTGATATTTCCCCTATGTCTTTGAACATCTCGTCCCTTGTCATCGGAAGAAGTTGAGTGAACCATTTGAACTTTAAACTTTGGTAATAAAGTTGGCATGTAAGTGATCCAACGGGACATAGTCGTACGCTTTAATCCCTAATTTTTTCCTGGACCGCCCTTTCAGGTTTTCAGTCCACCAGGATACCCTTTTTTGCCCAAGCCTCCTTTTCAGGTTTTTGACTTGCCAGGTGTACAATCTTTTGTATATATCCCTAATTTTTTCCCAAACATTTTTGGTTCGCCGGGATGCCCTTATTTTTGCCTAGGTATGTCAACCTAGCAGATCATTCTTATGCGTAGTATCTTTTGACTATGTCTGCATTCACAGGGTGCGGGAAATCTTCACCGTCCATAGTGGTTAGCATCATAGCATCGCCCGAGAATACTTTCTTGACAACAAATGGCCCTTCGTAGGTGGGAGTCCATTTTCCCCTGGGATCACCTTCGGGTAGAATGATACGCTTTATTACCAAGTCACCAGCCTGGTATACCCAATGCTTGATCTTCTTGTTGAAAGCTTTGATCATACGTTTCTGATACATCTGACCATGACAGACAACATCCAGCCTCTTTTCGTTAATCAAATTCAACTGCTCCAACCTATTCTGAATCCATTCATCTTCGTCTAAGTCTGCTTCTTTCATAATCTTTAGAGAAGGAATCTGAACTTCGACATGCATGACAACTTCTATGCCATAGACTATGTTAGAAAAAGTTTAGTTCTAATCATATCTTAGAGTTTTGATGATAACAATGAAATAAATTTTGTAAAATATATTTTATACTCTGATGTGTACGTTCTCTAAATTCAGATGATGTTCTGACTCATGCATCTCAAGAAATAAACATCATTCTACGCAAGTCTAAAGCAAACTCTGAAGGAAGCACTCCAAGGAAAACTCTGATGGAAAAACAATCCTAAGCAACCTCTGATAAAGCTAGCTGAAGCAAAGATTTGAAAGAAGCACGCTGAAAGCAACATCTAATAATGCAAGCTGAAGCAAACTCTGATGAACATAAAATGAAGAATACTCTGATAGAAGAATAGTTAAATTAAACTCTGAAGTGGAAACACTGCAAGCAACCTCTTAAACTTCCAGAGACAAGCTCTGACAGTACCGTTGGTCATGTAATGCTAAGACGGCTAACGAAATCAAGTGGTACTACGCACGAGAACATTGGAAACATAAAGACCAAGCCAACACGCGTCATTAATGCATACACTCTCTTCAAGGCAGTAACGGTCAAGACTGGAAGATAGAAGATCATTTGTTTCAAAGAAAGGTTACTGATCCACGAGAAACATACTAATGCTCATTGTTTTCATTCTTGTAAACTAATACTGTATAGTGGGTAAATATTAAGTATTGGGCAACAATCTTAGTGATAAATCATAGTTTGTGATAAAGCTTATTAGAAGCATTCTGATTCACTACTGGTAAGAGACAATTTTTGTAAGTGTTCCTTGAGAGACCAGTTGGGTCAAATTTCTCAAGAGGGCTAGGACTAGTTGAGTCTCAGAGGTGTTAGTCACTTGCAGTTGGCTTGTCATTGTATTGTTAGTCACAACGGTTTGGTTGTGCATTTGTAATCAGTTTGATTATAGTGGATTAAGTCCTCGTTGAGAGAGGCGAAATCACCTTGGCGGGTGGAATGGAGTAGTTTGAGTTTCAAACGAACCAGGATAAAAATACATGTGTCCTTCCATTAGTATTGCGCGGAAAAAGGAAAAACTTATTCAACCCCCCCTTCTAAGTGTTTTCTCATCCTTCAATTTGTATCAAAGCTCTAGTTCTGGGTGCAAACATCTAACAGTGTCAGAAAAAGATCCAGAAGGAAAACACTATGGCAACTGAACAAAACAACAACAACTGCACCAAACCTCCTGTGTTTGATGGTGAAGACTTTGAATACTGGAAGGATAGACTAGAAAGTTATTTTAGGTCATGATGCTGATCTATGGGATATAGTTCTAGATGGTTACACACATCCAGAAGACAAATACGGAAACAAGATTGACAGAAAGAACATGGATAAACTACAAAAGTTAGATTTCAAGAATCACCATAGAGCCAAAATTATCTTTCTGAACGCTATCTCTAAAATGGAATATGAGAAAATCACCAACAAAGATACAAAACATGACATGTTTGAGTCTCTCAAAATGACTCATGAAGGAAATGCCCAAGTAAAAGAGACAAAAGCTCTGGCTCTCATCCAGAAGTATGAAGCCTTCAAAATGGAAGAACATGAGTCCATTGAAGCTATGTTCTCAAGATTCCAAACTCTGACCACTGGCCTGAGAGTTCTGAACAAAGGATACACCAAGGCAGACCATGTTAAGAAAATTATCAGAAGTTTACCCAGAAGATGGACACCTATGGTTACTGCATTCAAAGTGTTAAAAGATTTGAATGATGTATCCCTTGAAGAACTTATCAGTGCATTAAGAAGTCACGAGATAGAACTTGATAAACATGAGCCTCAGAAGAAAGGTAAGTTTGTCTCCCTTAAATTTATTAAAAAATGTGAAACTAACGCTTTTCAGGCAGAAGAAGGAAACTCTGAAGATTCTGCATCAGAAGAAGATGAGTTATCTCTGCTCTCCAGAAGGATCAACCAGATGTGGAAGCACAGACAAAAGAAGTTCAAAAACTACAAGAGGTCAGAAGATAAACCAGAATCTTCTGGACATAAGAAGTCAAGCATGATAGATATAGTCTTCTATGAATGTAAAGAACCAGGACACTATAGAAGTGATTGTCCTAAGCTACAAAGAGAAAGACCAAAGAAAAGGTTTGGAAGAAAGAAAGGCATGATGGCCACCTGTGATGATTCAGAATCTTCTGAAGCTGAATCTGACTCAGAAGATGAACACGCTAACCTAGCGTTTATGGCTACCACAGCAGATGACGATGACTCTGACTCTGATTCAGAACCGAAAGAGGTATTCTCTGAATTTCCTAGAACTGAACTTGCTGAAAGCTTATCAGAACTTGTTTAAAACTACAGTCAACTCAAAATCAAATACAAGAAACTCAAAAAGAATCTTGCATCTGATTTTGAGAAACTTGAAACAGAAAACTCTGAACTTAAAGAAAACATTTTTAAACTCAAAGAGGAAGTTCAAAAATTTCAAAAGATTTCTATTTCAGATTCTGCTTCAAGTTCAAAAGATATTCTTAAAGAATATGACTCTAGTTTTCAAACGTTTCTTGCTAAAAGCATAGATAGAAGCAGAATGGCTTCAATGACCTATGGTGTTAGTGGAAATAACAGAAGAGGTATTGGATATGAAACTACCAAAGTGAAAGAAACATATAAACCTAAGCATGTTGAGGAAATGGTTATCACATATAAACCACTACACAAACAATTTAGTTTTGGGCACACACATGATATCAAATACACTTCTCACTCTGAAAATTCTTATACAAAATCAAAGTCCAACCAGAACATTAGAAACTCTAACCAAAAAGGACCCAAAAAGAAATGGGTACCTAAGGAGAAAATAATCTATGTTGCAGATGTCCTTAACAGCTCAGTTGAAACACCAGTCATGGTACCTGGACTCTGGATGCTTGTGACATTTGACGGGAAGAAAGTCTATGTTCCAAAGTCTGGAACTTAAATCTGGAAGAGATGTCAAATTTGGAGGAAATCAGAAAGGAAAGATTATTGGTTCTGGAACCATTGGAAACGGTAACCTTCCTTCTATAACTAATGTTCAGTTGGCAGAAGGATTATCGCATAACTTGCTGTCCATAAGTCAATTAAGTGACAACGGTTATGACATAATCTTTAATCAAAAATCCTGTAGAGCTGTTAGTCAAAAAGATGGATCAATCCTTTTTACTGGTAAGAGAAAGAACAACATCTATAAAATTGATCTTTCTGACCTTAAATCTCAGAATGTAAAATGCCTTATGTCTGTTAGCGATGAGCAATGAGTCTGAAACAAAAGATTGGGGCATGTTAGCATGAGAAGAATATCTCAAATTAACAAACTTAATCTGGTCAGGGGACTTCCAAATCTGAAGTTCAACTCAGAAGCTCTGTGCGAAGCATGTCAGAAAGGAAAATTTTTAAAACCTTCTTTTAAGTCAAAAAATGTTGTTTCTTCCTCTAGGCTGTTGGAACTTCTTCACATTGATCTGTTTGGACCAGTTAAAACTCCATCCATCAGAGGCAAGAAGTATGGATTGGTCATTGTTGATGACTACAACAGATGGTCATGGGTTAAGTTTTTAAAACACAAGGATGAGTCACATTCTGTGTTCTTCGACTTCTGCAACCAAGTGCAAAATGAAAAAGAGTTTAGAATCATAAAAGTTAGAAGTGATCATGGAGGAGAATTTGAAAATCATTATTTTGATTTTTTTTAAAGAAAATGGAATTTCTAATGATTTCTCTTGTCCTAGAACTCCCTAACAAAATGGAGTTGTAGAAAGGAAGAATAGAACTTTGCAAGAAATTGCCAGAACCATGATTAATGAAACTAATATGGCTAAACACTTCTGGGCAGAAGCAGTGAACACATCATGTTATATTCAAAATAGAGTCTCTATAAGACCTATTCTCGAAAAGACTCCTTATGAATTGTGGAAAAACAGAAAATCCAACATTTCATATTTCCATCCTTTTGGATGCACTTGCTATATTCTGAATACTAAAGATAATCTGAACAAGTTTGATTCTAAGGCACAAAAGTGCTTTCTGCTTGGATATTCTGAACGCTCAAAAGGCTATAGGGTATACAACACAGAAACTCGGATTGTTGAAGAATCAATCAAAGTTAGATTTGATGATAAGCTTGGCCAGCAAAAGCCAAAGAAGAATGAAAATCCTGCAGGTACAGAAGATCATCTTACATACTCTAAAGAGTCAGAAGCAAAGGACAACTCAGAAGACCCTCCTATTGAAAACGCTCTGGAAAATCTAAGAATTTCTGAACAAACCTCACAGAATAGATTCCCCAGAATCACATCAGCACATCCAGAAAACGTGATTATTGGAAAGAAAGAAGATCCCATCAGAATAAGATCCTCTTTCAGAAGCATTGAAGAATCACTGTTTGGGTTGGTCTCTCTGATTGAACCAACCTCAATAGAGGAAGCTCTGCAAGACAACAATTAGATCCTAGCTATGCAAGAAGAACTAAATCAATTTTCAAGAAATGATGTGTGGGATCTAGTTCCAAAGCCCAAAGGATTCAATATCATAGGAACAAAATGGGTATTCAGAAAAATTTGAATGAGCAAGGAGAGGTTGTCATAAAAAAGGCACGACTGGTTGCACTGGGTTATAGTCAATAAGAAGGAATTGATTATAATGAAACCTTTGCACCAGTCGCCAGGTTAGAATCAATTAGATTGTTAATTTCTTTTGATGTTCAACACAACATCTCATTATATCAAATGGATGTTAAAAGTGCCTTTTTAAATGGTTACATAGAAGAAGAAGTTTATGTCCACCAACCTTCGGGTTTTGATGACTCAATATTTCCAGAACATGTTTTTAAACTGAAAAAGTCTCTGTACGGTCTGAAACAAGCTCCCAGAGCTTGGTATGAATGTTTGAGTAACTTTCTTTTAGAAAAGAATTTTACCAGAGGGAAAGTGGACACTACCATATTCAGAAAAACATTTAAAAATGACATTTTAATCTGTCAAATATATGTAGATGATATTATTTTTGTAACTTCTAATGTCTCTCTTGGAAGAGCATTTGCTGAGTCTATGCAGGCTGAATTTGAGATGAGCATGATGGGAGAACTAAAATTCTTTCTGGGAATTCAAATTAATCAAAGTACAGAAGGTACTTACATACATTAGACAAAGTATGTTAAAGAACTTCTTAAGAAATTCCAGCTATCAAAAAGTAAAGAAGCAAAGACACCAATGCGTCCTACATGCATTTTGGGAAAAGATGAGGTAAGTAAGAAAGTAGATCAGAAACTCTATAGAGGTATGATTGGACATGTTCTCTATCTGACTTCATCTAGACCAGATATATTATTCAGTGTTTGTTTATGTGCAAGATTCCAATCAGATCCTAGAGAATCTCACTTAACTATTGTTAAGCGAATTCTGAGGTATCTGAAAGGTACTAATAACCTTGGACTGTGTTACAGAATATCCAAATAGTTTAAACTAGTAGGTTATTGTGATGCTGACTTTGCTGGAGATAGAATAGAACGAAAAAGCACCTCTGGAAGCTGTCAGTTTCTGGGTGATAACATTATCTCATGGTACAACAAGAAGCAAGCCACTATTGCACTATCAATAACTAAAGCATAATATATATCTGCTGCTGGATGTAGCACTCAAATGATTTGGATGAAGAGCCAGCTGGAAGATTATCATCTATACAAAAGTAAGATCCCATCTTCTGTGATAATACCTCTGCTATTTGTCTTAAAAAATCCCATCTTACATTCTAAGGAAAAACATATAGAAATTAAACATCATTTCATAAGGGACTACATTCAGAAAGGAATCCTAAGTTTAAATTTCATAGACACAGACCATCAATGGGCTGATATTTTCACTAAACCCCTTTCTGAAGATAAATTTAAATTCATTCTGAAAAACATCAGTATGGAATTTTGTCTTGAATGAAATTTTTCTCTCTATATGTGTTTCCAGAATGTTCTGAAATGAATGTTCTGATTAACTACTCTTCAGAAGTGAGAAGAGGAGTTACATCAGAAGCCATTCATAATGTTCTGAAATGTGTCTACCGTTTCATTACACGAATGGTTCAGAAGTTCATTACATTAAATCAGCTGTCACACGCTACCCTCAGAAGTTGAACGCGTGTTTCAACTCTGAAAGGTCACGCATGCGTGTGCTGCTATTGAGACACCGTTCCTAGGTAACTGTTCAGATTTGATCAAATCTCATGCCTCCCCTCAATGTCATATTTCATTAATTTCTAGTAATGATTATTTTTTAATTTCAATCGTTCAAAATTCTTTATTGGTTTTATTACTCTAAATCTTTTCTCAAGCTATAAATACCTATCAAAATTCCCCTCTTTTACTTTTTACTCTCTCTCTCTCTCTTAAAGTTTCAATCGCCTCTGCGTTTTGTGAAAACTCTCTCTATTTCTTTCAAAATCCTAAACCTAAACGTTCCAAATGGCTTCATCTTCATCCCCTTTCGAAAGCATTCCTGTTTCATCAAGCAACTCTCAACATGCAGAAGGATATGTCATTCCTGAGAGAACAACGCTCATACCTGTTGATAGCTTGGAAGTGGTTAGTGAACTTATTGTCGATTTTGATAATCTGAAAGCAAATGGGTTTGATTTGTTTCCGACTGTGGAGTTCTAATGGTGGCAAAATTTCTTTGATCGTATAGTTGGACCAGTGTTCCCTCATCTTGTCAAGGAATTCTGGATTCATGCCATTGCTTCACCAAAGGTCATCCTTTCATTCGTCACGGGCAAAGATATTTCCATCACTGAGAATCTCATAAGGAGGCTTCTAGGCTTTGAAGGAAATGGTGTTACTGGAATCTCAAGTGGAAGAATGGATATGTCCAAAGTTTATGCTGAGATTTTTACTACTGGGCAAGCTTCCAACAAGGTCAGAGATTTGAAGAACAAATATAAAATCTGGGCAAGAATCATTCATGGCTGCATTCATCACAGAAAGGAAACCAGTTCTCCTGACTACATCAATGCTGACCAACAATATCTTCTGTTCTATCTTGGCACAAATGTGAAGATTGATCTGCCCTATTTTCTGTTCAACCATCTCTGGGCGCATGTGAAGGAAACCAGGGAAGTTGAAAGGGTCAAAAACCCTAAGTCAAAAAGAAACTGGATCCCTCTGGGAAGATTAATCTCATACATTCTGACAGAGAATGGTCTAATAACTCATTTAGAAGACGCTAACTTGCTTGGAGAATTGGAGCCCACGTGTGGAAAAGCTGTGACTGGGAAGAACCTTCTCAAAAGGAAGCTGATTGACAAACTTCTGGTGGAACCTACTCCCTATATGTCAGCAGCTGTCACCAGAAGGAGAATCACTGTAGAAGATTTTCCTCTCTTCAACTCTGGTGATCATCCTGAGATCATTTTGCATTTCATTGAAGCTTTCAAGGAGAGTGGCATTCCCATTGACCCTGCATGGCTTCAAGGAAGGAATGTACCTGCTCCAGAAGTTTTTCTCCAGAAGAAAAAGAAAAGGCAAGCTAGAGAAGGTCCCTCTGCTCGTCCTCAGAAGAAGAAGAAATCTTCAGGTATGTCCACTGAAGCAATCTCCGTTTGTGATTCTATACGTGTAACACCATCTGCTGAACCCCAAACTCTAGGAGATATTGAAGTAGACATAGACCTCACCATCCCCTCTGAACCCCTCTAAAATAACCCTCAAATTGATCAGGTTCTATCTGACATAGACAATTTTGATACTGTAGTTCCTACACAATCTCAACCATAACCACCACTCTCTCCACATATATCTCAACCTAACACATCTACTTCTGCTCCGCATAAACAAAATCCAAATACTCCTACTGAAAATCCACTTCCAACATCCCCCATCAGACCTTTATCCCCAAGATCCTCTGAGTGGTATGATGGTTCGTGGAGATTACCAGGAATAAATGTGCCTCTGGCTACACAACCATCGTCCTTCATCATTCCCTCTGAAAACATTTTTGCTATGAATGAATCCTCTGCACCTATTCCTTAATCCTCAGCCCAAACCACCATCATCATCTCTCCTGATATCACCCCTCCTACGTCACCAGCAATTCCCACACCCCTCACCTGAACCCTCATCACCTCACTCTCTAGAACCTACCTTTAGTCCATCCTCATCAGAACCTCCTGAGCCATATGAACCTTCTGACTTTCTTATGATTGTAGTTGACCCTGAATCTCTATGCTATATGCAAATGATATCCATCAAAAAGGCTGTTACCAAACCAACCCCAAAACTTGTTCAGCCAGATGTTAATGTACGTTTTCAAAATTTTGCAACAGAAATGCAGACGTGGATAGATCTGCTGAAGGCAAATAGTGCCAGCAACCTGGACCCAGCTGCATGTGATTTTCAGTGGGAAGCATTCAGAAGGAAATTCAATGATGAATCCTTCAATTTGCAAGATCTGTGCTATTCTCAAGTTCTTGAGAATTTCACCCAGTATCTTAATGCCTTCAAGACAGAAGTGGTAAATGTCTGGGATAAAAAAGTCTCTATTGCATATTACCAATGCTCCCTTACCACTTGCTGACCACATGGAAATTTCAGAAGATAAATCTGAAGATGGATCTGAGTCAGATCCAAATCCCTTGGCAATTACTCTGTATCACAAACCTTCTGCTAAATTGCCTCTGAGAAAGTGCCAACTCTTCTAATTGATCTTGGCACCCTCCTCTCCAATGTTGTCGGCTCAGTGTGATATGGTGGGAGAACTGACTTGGGTGTTTTGCGTTTGATCGCAAATGTTGCGGTTAGCAAGAGTCGCCACTGACTTTTCTTTTATCCAAAAGGAAAGGTGAAAAAGCACAGGAAATACCTTTGAGATTATTTCTTGAGTTCGGGGGGTAGATTATGAAAAGGGAAGGTATTAGCACCCTTTTCATCCATGGTTTTCCACGGGCTCTTAGTTACTTGCTAGATCACTTGATTTTGTTTTAAAATGTGCTTTGTGTGGTTTTTGAAAGTATTTTGAAAAGGGGCCATTGTTTAGGCAAACTTTGTAATGATTCTCGTTCGTAAGAATGTATACAAAGATGTTGATCTTTTGAAAATGTTTTCAAGTTTTGTAAGATGTTTTGAAAGTGTATGTGTTTGTTTTGAAAATAGCAAGGATGTTTTGTTTTGAAAGTGAGCAAGTAACTAGGAGCACTCCACCTACTCAAAAGTCTTTCATGTTCATTTCCTCTTTCCTTTGACATTGTTATATTACCGTTGATTTGGTAAGTAACCCTATCTTTGGATGTAAACAGGATGGGCGTGGGTCATCGTATAACCATGATTAGCAATGTTGTAAGGTATCTTAGAATTCTATTTTAGGGAATAAGATCATTTGAAAGGCAACATAAATAGCGCCATCGAGGGACTATGATCTTGTATTTTTGCTTGTTTTTGCTAAGATACCTCACATGCGTAATATGACCGTTTTGTAAGGCAACCAAGTGGATTTTACCCTAAGGGTGATTGTGTGCAAGTGTATTATTTTTCATGCTTGGTTTTGTCTTTGATTAGGGCTTTCTAATTGATTGATTTTAGTTTTTCCATACAAACCCCAATTACTAGCATTTGTATATAAAGCGATAAATTGCGGAATTTAAAATTACTACACTATTACAATGCTTGCGGGAGGGGGGTGTACAAATTACAAATGGGGATTGCTAGAAAATAAACCTAATTATCTATTACAACCATATTGAATTTGGATAAATAATGTACAAAAATGAGTAAATATACAAGAATGTAAAATGGAAAGAAAATGGACTTTTATTTGGATTTTTTAGGAAAAAGGGGGTTTTGTTTTAACCTAATTAACTAAAAGAAAAATAATTAATTAAACTAGTAAAAAGTAAAACCTAAATTTACTAGGAAAAGAATTTAAATAAAACCCTAATCTATTAATTGATTAAAAAAGAAATTAAGTTTATAAGAAGAATATTTTTGGTATTTTTGTCTTAAAAATAATTTATAGTATTATAAAATGTTTTTGGTCTTTTTATATTTTAAAATAATATATTTAAATTGTGTAAAAGAAAATAACTAAAAAACCTAGTTTCTAATTAAATTTACAAATCAATTAGTGAAATAAATAAAGTATGATTAAATAAAATAATTTTTGTGTAAAAAAATAAATAAACTATATCAAAATATAAATCTAGTATTTTTATATTTTTTCTGATTTTTTTTTAGTGTTAGATAATATATTTAAGAAAACAAATAAATAAAAATGAGAAAAAGAAAATAAAATGGGCCAGGGTGATTGTAAGTGTTGAGATCAACTTCTCTTGAGTTATCAGACACGTATGATCAGAAGAGAACAAGTGCAAGGCTCAAGAACAAGTTTTGTGCAAAAAGCTACTTTATCAAAATGACATTGTGCACTTTCTTCCCAAAATGAATATAAAGCATGGCCTTGCATTGAATGCTTGAATTGAGACCTCTAACAGCTGTGAAAGCAATTAATTATGGAGTTTCTAACAAGTTTGAGGTCTGTAAAGTAGAGATTATGCAGCATAGGTTTGAAATTTGAATCTTGTTCATCACAAAATGACTTGTAATTCAAGTGTGAAAACCCTAACTTCATCTCTTTGATTCTCCCTACTCAAAAATGATCTCGAGGAGTTCTTGGACATTTTGGAAAGCTTGTATTATGCTCTACAACCCCTCTTTGAATCACTTTTGAAAATTCCCCTCGGAACTAAATGAAAAAGTGCCATGAAGTTAGGTTAAAATCCTGACCAAATTAGGGCAAAATTTCACTAAGTGTTTTGTTTCATGACCATGTGTTCTTAAAATTATAACTTGAGATCCAAGCACTTTTGGAAGGAGTTGTGTAAAGCAATGTTGTAGATTTCATGGAGATCTACAACTTTCATGTTGAAAATTTCTTTTGAATCATCTTGCATCATGGTGAAAATTTTGCTCAAAGTTGTCAAAAAATAAGAAATTTCCAACACTTAGAAAAATTTCTAAGTTTAGAAATTTTAACTTTTCAAAATGAAATCTTGAATTTTTGATTTCTTGATGAATACGTTTCATATTTTGAAATGCTTTGATGAATTGTGATCTTTGACATTTGATTTTGACCAAAAAGTCAAAGTTTGACTTTTTAATATACAGTTGATTTTTGATCAGTTGACTGAAAATTCATCTGTCAATCTATTGGACTTGAGCAATGTTTTGAGCTATGTCATTAGGTCAAAATGATGTAATTGGAATCTTGATATCATGCCTTAAACCAATTGATCATTTGCTAGGTCAAAAATCAGAAATTGCCTTTTCCCAATCAAAACCCTAATTTTGACCATTTTGCCCTTTTGAAGATTTGATCAAATTTCTTGAGGAATTATGGTCTAAAATTGATCAAATGATACATATGAGTTTAAAATGTTGACGTGGATAAAAAACTATGAAGTTTGACTGTAAATCGGCCACAATCGACTTTTCCCCCAATACAGTTGATTTTTAGGTCAACTGCTCAATTGACTGAGCAAAAGTGTGATCCAAAGCTTGAAACTTTACATGAGTAATCTTGAGGGTCCATAATGATCCATGAAAATCATATGGTGCATTGAAAGTTCAAATATCCTTGTGCAATCTCAAACCCTAATTTTGGTCATCAGTGTTTAAGGAGATGTCTTGAGCTAATCAACCCTAGTGCAGTCTTGAGCCAAAGGAGATCTTGTGAGAAAATTCTTGATAAATGAGAGGGAAAATTTTGGGGTACAACACCTGCCCCTATTCAATCTTCTTAACCCTGAAGAGTTAGATTGGCGAGTTTTTCCATTCGTGACTCGAAGGTGGAAGATGATTGGACATTAAAGTGCCTAGAAATTTGCACCCGGTGATGTGATGGTTGAGGGTATAGGGAATGGGCTTAAAGATGCCATTCAAAAATGATTGATGAGAGCCGAATCTGAATGAGTATCAGGATGGCATCCGTATCTGGAGTGTATCTGAAAGCTGAATCTGAATGAGTATCAGGATGACATCCGTATCTGAAGCGTATCTTAACTGTATCTGAAAGTTGAATATGAATGAGTATCAGGATGGCATCTGTATCTGGAGCGTATCTGAACTGTATCTGAAAGTTGAATCTGAATGAGTATCAGGATGGCATCCGTGTCCGGAGCGTATTTGAACTGTATCTGAAAGTTGAATCTGAATGAGTATCAGAATGGAGTCTGTATTTGGAGCGTATCTGAACTGTATCTGAAAGCTGAATCTGAATGAGTATCAGAATGGCGTCCGTATCTGGAGTGTATCTGAAAGATGAATCTGAATAAGTATTAGAATGGTGTCCGTATCTGGAGCGTATCTGAACTGTATCTGAAAGAGTGTGTGAGAAGAAGCCCGTGTAGGATTGCTTCAGATGGTCGTGTAGATAATTGTCCTGGCTTGTTTCAGGTATCAATCTCCGACCCTTTACAAATTGTTGATGATAGACATACGTTGACTGATCTTTCCTGAAGAGATGAAAGGTTAGTTGTATACAATGTCATGATGTATGCAATGCATTGTACAATGATATTCTAACAAATGAATGAAATTATGTTGTATGCATTCGTGTCATAGATGTTTATGACGTATGGATGCGATGTATGGGTATGTAAGCCATGTTTCTATAATACTGTTGGATTAGGGAAAATAAATCCCTGACTGCTGTTGGGGACGTGGAGTGTAAGTCTTCATGTTTCGAAGTGCTGATGAGTTGATGAGATTCTATTTGTTAGAGAAATAAACTCTCCGTGTATTGCTTGTGAAATCTTGTTGGAGAATCCTTAGAAAATTTGGTGACTTCTACCTGGGAGTGATAACTGGAAGTTTTGTTTCGCTGGGGATTAAGCTGCACACTGTGGGGGATTTTATGGAATAGTTTAAAGATATTAACCTAATTCTTAAAGCCATTAGTGATTGTCTATCTATTTTTGTTCATTTGTAAACAATAGTTACGTTCAAATGCATATGTTCAAAAATAAATCATTTGGACGTTTTTGTAAACAAAACACAGGAATAAAGAAAAACAAATGGTTTTGTACTTTCAAAGGGGTATCTTTGTATTAACTTGAATAAGTCTTTTTTGTACAATGAGACGAACATTCTAGTAAGGGAATGTCGTCGTAAAATATGAAAATTTGATACAAAGAAAAGATAGCTATGTGCAATTGTCCCATGGGGTTCCCATTCTGCTATAGCCTTCGTGTCTCTGAGCATCTTATCTATTTGTTGCCTTGTCCGAAGCTGATTGAATTGATCAGAACCTTCGAGTTTGCGTATTGTCTGTAAGGTGATCGAATAGGACATAGTCATACGCTTTAATTCCCTAACTTTTGCCTGGACCGCCCTTTCGGGTTTTCAGTCCACTGGGATACCGTTTTTTGCCCAAGCCGCCCTTTCAGGTTTTCAGCTTGCCGGGTGTATAGATTTTTTTTGTTTTATCCCTAATTTTTGCCCGAACCTTTTTGGTTCGCCAGGATGCCCTTGTTTTGCCTAGGCGTGTCAACCTAGCGGGCCTCTTATGCGTAGCATCTTTTGACTATGTCCGCATTCACAGGGTGCGGCAGGTCGTTGCCATCCATGCTGTCAAGATCATTGCTCCACCAGAGAATATGCTTTTGATTACAAATGGTCCTTCATGTGTAGGAGTCCATTTTCCCCTGGGATCACCCTGCAGTAGTATGATATGTATGATCACCAGATCCCCGACTTGATACACTTGGCGTCTGATCTTTTTGTTGAAAGCCTTAATCATCCGTTTTTGATACATTTGACCATGACAGACAACAGTAAGCCTTTTCTCATCAATCAAGTTCAGTTGATCAAGTCGAGTCTGGATCCAATCGTCTTTGTTCAGACCTGTATCTTTCATGATTCTAAGAGAGGGGATATGGACCTCAATAGGCAAGACAACTTCCATGCCATATACCAAAGAGTAAGGTGTTGCCCCGGTTGATGTGCGCGCTATGGTACGATAACCGTGGAGAGCGAATGGTAGCATCTCATGCCAGTCTTTGTATGTGACTGCCATTTTCTATATGATCTTTTTGATGTTCTTATTTGCGGCTTCGACAGCACCATTCATCTTTGGCCGGTAAGGGGAAGAATTGTGATGCTGGATCTTGAATTGCTCGCACAGGGAGGTGATCATAGTATTGTTTAGATTCATACCATTGTCTGTGATAATCCTCTCTGGGATACCATACCAACAGACGAGATTTTGTTTAATGAACTGGGCTACAACAATATTGGTAATGGAAGCGAAAGAGGCCGCCTCAACCCACTTTGTAAAATAGTCAATGGCCACCAAGATGAAGAGGTGTCCATTAGAGGCTGTTGGTTTAATTTCCCCAATCATATCGATGCCCCACATAGCAAAGGGACAAGGAGCCATCAAGACATTCAAAGGAACCAGAGGTACGTGCACCTTGTCAGCATAAATCTGACACTTGTGGTAGGTTCGAGAGTGTTGATAGCAATCTGCTTCCATGGTAGACCAGTAATAACCTGCCTATAGGATTTTCTTTGCCATCGTATGCCCACTGGAATGGGTGCCAAAAGTGCCCTTATGTAGATCAGCCATGGTATTTTCTGCCTCAACCTTGTCTACGCAACGAAGCAAAACAGAGTCATGGTTGTGTTTGTAAGGAACACCATTACTAAGGAAGAACTTAGCGGAGAATCTCCTTAAGAACTTCTTATCATTGACTGAAGCTCGTTTTGGATATTCTTGAGCCTCGAGATACCTCTTGACTTCGTGAAACCAAGGCTGGTCCACTACTTCTTCAGTATTAATCTCGCGACAGTGAGCTGGTTCATCCATTCGTTCAATGCTGATCTGGGGAGCCTCGTTATCCCATTTGAGTTTAAACATGGATGACATTGTGGCTAGCACATCCGCTAGTTGATTTTCTTCTCGCGAGAAATGCTCGAAGGTAATCTTCTCAAAATATGGGATTAATGTCAATACATGTTCTTTGTATGGGATGAGGTTTGGGTGCTTAATGTCCCACTCTCCTTTGATCTGACTGATGACCAAGGCTGAATCTCCGAATACACTTAAGGATTTGATTCCCAAATCTATGGCAGCCTTGAGACCAAAAATGCACGCTTCGTATTCTGCCATGTTGTTTGTACAGTTGAAGCAAAGTCTTGTAGTAAAGGGAGTATGACATCCTTCACGGGATACAAGTACAACACCAATACCATTACCGAGTTCGTTGGATGCCCCATCAAAAACCAGGGTCCATCGGGATCCTTGTTCAAGTCTGTCATATGGTCTGAATTCTTCACAGTTGTTTACCATCATGATGTCTTCATCTGGGAATTCGAACTTCATGGATTGGTAGTTCTCCATAGCTTGGTGAGCAAGGTGATCGGCTAGTACAATGCCCTTTATTGCTTTTTGGGTAGTATACTGGATGCCATATTTTGTCAGGATCATCTGCCACCTCGCTATTCTTCCCGAGAGGGCAGGTTTCTCGAAGATGTATTTTATTGGATCCATTTTAGATATCAATAAGGTAGTATGGGTCAACATATACTGTCTTAGCCGGCGAGTAGCCCATGCCAGAGCACAACAAGTTTTATCGAGCAGTGAATATCTTGTTTCACAGTCGGTAAACTTTTTGCTCAGGTAATAAATAACATGCTATTTTAGGCCAGACTCGTCATACTCCATTGAATTTTCCAAAACAGTTAGATATATGACCAAGGGTCTTCCCTCAACTGGTGGCATCAAAATAGGAGGCTCTTGCAGGTACTCTTTGATCTTGTCGAAGGCAGTTTGACACTCATCATTCCATTTGACTACTTGATCTTTCTTAAATAATTTGAAGATTTGTTCACAAGTAGCTGTCAGGTGAGAAATGAATCTGGCAATGTAGTTTAACCGTCCCAAGAATCCTCTGACTTCCTTCTCGGTACGAGGAGCAGGAATTTCTTGTATTGCTTTCACCTTGGCAGGATCTACTTCAATACCTTTACCGATGACGACAAAGCCTAAGAGTTTACCGGACCTCACTCCAAACGTGCATTTATTTGGGTTCAACCTCAGTTTGTATTTCTTTAGCCTCTCAAATAATTTCTGCAAATGACCAAGATGCTCTTCTTCTGTTTGAGATATGGCTATCATATCATCCACATAGACCTCCATTTCGTGATGTATCATGTCGTGAAATAGAGCTACCATGGCACGCTGATAGGTTGCCCCAGCGTTCTTCAACCCAAATGGCATAACCATGTAGCAGAATGTGCCCCATTGTGTGACAAAGGTTGTTTTGTCCATGTCCTCAAGCGCCATTTTGATTTGGTTGTAGCCTGAGAAACCATCCATGAAGGAAAACACCTTATATTGTGCTGTATTGTCAACCAAAATATCAATGTGGGGAAGTGGGAAATCATCCTTAGGGCTTGCCCTATTCAAATCTCTGTAGTCCACGCACATTCGTACCTTGCCTTCCTTTTTAGGCACGGGAACAACATTGGCAACCCATTGTGGATAGGAGGTGATGGCCAAGAATCCGACATTGAATTGTTTCATGACTTCCGCCTTGATCTTCTCGGACATGTCTGGTCGCATGCGAGGGACCTTTTGTTTTACCGGTGGGCAGTCTTCTTTTGTTGGTAGACGATTTACCACGATGTCTGCATCAAGTCCTGGCATGTCTTCGTACGACCTGGCCAAGACCTCAACATAATCATGTAGCAACTGAATCAGGCTCTCTTTGACACTAGGTTCCAGATTGGCACCCACCTTGACTTCTCTCTTGTCTTCTTCGGTACCTAGGTTAATTGTGTCCACTGGTTCTTCGTGGGGCTGTATGGTCCTCTCTTCTTGTTGTAGTAACCTGGCGAGTTTCTCTGGCACTTCACAATCTTCCTCACCTTCGTCTTTGGCTTGGTAGACTAGATTTTCAGAGTCACAAAAGGCCATAGAAGAATTGTTACCCATGGGATCCCGAATGGATGTAGATCTGCATTTTGAATGTAAGTGTGTGTAAGAGTATAACTATCTTTGAAAGAAATGAAAATGTAAAAATAAAAACAATGAACACAAAGTTTTGTATGCAAAAACATCCATGATTCATTGATGTCATATGGAAATGAGATAATAACCCTTACAAATGGACCATTGTGCCTCGGGTAAGGCACAAGGTTTTAAGAGTCTGAATTGTTTAATATTAAAGATCCAACAAAATTTAAAGACAAATTACTGTTGGATAAAAGCGATTGGGAAAAAATCTCTAGCTTCCCAGTTGTTGAGCCCTCCACTGATAGTTGGGAAAATCCAATCCTCCAGGTTATAGATGTCTTCATCATCCTCCACTACATTGACTTCGCGGTTGTTGATCTTCAAGGGTGGTCCTCCGGCACGAGCAGTGTACAGCTTTCTGGGCTCCTGAAGTGAAACCCAAACCAAATTTGTCAGATTTGTATGGGATATCTGAGAGTTGGCCCCAAATAGTGCACCCACCTTCTTCGATCACTGCCTTGGCATCTTTCAAAGACGACATCTTGAGCGGAGGCCTTGTAATCTTTGGGACTTGGGAAATAACCTTGGTTACTGACACAGTTTACGGAACTTCTTAAAAGTGATGGAATGGAGTTTCAATAAATTCACCATCTAATTCCACATATCTGAAGGAATTTAGATGACTGACCATATACTCTTCTTCTCCATGAACGGTGATGATTTTCCCCTGAATTGGATATTTCAGCATTTAATGCAATATAGAGGTAACGGCACCAGCATTGGGTTCTAACTTTTATGGGAATGTCCACTTCCCCATGCACCATCCTTTTTGAGCCGTTGAAGGCCCTCACTACTATGTTGCTAGGTTTCAAGGTAAACCCTTCACAGTCAAGCCTATCAAGAGCCTTTTTAGGAAACACATTCAGAGACGAACCAGTGTCAACCAAGATATGAGCCAAAGTCGTGTCCCTGCATTCAACTGAGACATGTAATGCCTCGTTATGCTTCCCCCCCTCAGCGTTAAATCAGCATCTGAAAAACCTAAACCATTATCTGCAGTCAAGCTGGCTACGCAGTCTTGGAACTGATCGATAGATGTTTCTTGGGGTACATGGGCAATTTTAAGGAATTTTACCAAGGCCTTTGCATGAGCCTCGGAACATAACAATAAAGCCAACATGGAAATTTTTGATGGAGTTTGCCTCAGTTGTTCGACTATGTTGTAGTCGCTTCTTTTTATAATCTTTAGAATTTCCTCCATCTCTTTTTGGGAGGTCTCAAGGATATCTACTGATTGTGCCTTCATTCGGACAGGCTCAACAAGAATACCTTTGCCTTGAGTCTCGGTTGACTCGGCAGTGGGAATGTCAGTAGGGGTGATAACAGGAACTGCAACAATTTTGCCAATAGGAGTATCAGCAGAGATGATTGCAGGACTGGGAATAGCCTTTGGAGGAGCAAAAACAACAGGAATGATTACAGGTTCGAAAATAACTTTGGTAGGAGCAATTTCTAGAGAGAATACCCTTCCACTTCGGATTATCTTGCAAGTCCCTGCGATGTTACTGATATCGGAGTCAACTTTCTTGGAACTTGAATTTTCAGCAGCTGGCCAATCTTGCTTGATACCGTGATAGTAGACATTACCTCCATAGTTCCATGGGACAGTTTTGTCTGACGAGTACGGGATTGGTCTAGGCATTGTAATTATCAATGGAGCTACTTTAGGAACTGGTGTAATTCTAACGGGTCTTTTGGTGGAGACCCTGGAAAATTGGCGAAAATGGTCATTATGGAAACATCATTATAAGAAACAGTTGGAATAGAAGTCTTCTCGAACAAAAGCTCCTTATCATCTATTAGGCATTGAACGCCTGCTTTTAAAAAATGACAGCTGGTTGGTGAGGATAAACAGAAATGACAACTTTCATCACAACCTGGGAATATGCCGGCATTCAACAAGTTCTTTTTAATAGTCAGGAGTGTGGTCACAAGTTCATCAACCAAAGTAACAAACATATCTTCCTCAACGGCGTTGACATCACAGTCGTGCTTGGGCATAGGGGCAATGATAACATTGGGAATTTCTGGCGCGTCGAATTCAATCTCTTTGGCTTCAAGAAGGTCTTGTACTTTGTTTTTCAGAGCCCAACAGTTGTTAGTGTCATGGTCGGGACTCTCAGAATGGTATGCACAGTGGGCATTAGGATGATAATGAGGAGAGGTTGTGTTAGGATTCTTAGAAGCTTCTTTCAAAGTCACTAGATTGGATCTTAACAAATGTGGCAATACTTGAGATAGTGTCATATTAATTCGAGTGAATTGTCTGACTGATCTTTCTGTTCTTGGCTGGTTGCTTCTTTGCTGAGCAGGTGTAGGTTTAAGAATCATGACAGCCCCCACCATTGGACGACGTTCGGTCCTATCTTGATTTCTCTGAGGATATACATCAACAACTTCTTTTTTTCCAATAAATGGTTTCCTTACAGCAGCAGATGATGCTTCTTTTTGAATCTTCCCATTCTTTATCCCGACTTCCACTCTTTCTCCGGTCAATATCAATTCGGTAAAACCTTCCGAGGAACTCCCAATCAAGTGATTAAAGAAAGGACCGAACAGGGTACCCAAAAACATGTCTACTAACTATCTTTCAGATAGGGGAGGCTGGACTCTTCCTGCTAAGTCCCTCCATTTTTTAGCGTAGTCTTTGAAGCCTTCACTTGAAACCATGGCCATACTTTGGAGTTGAGTGCGGGTGGGAGCAAGGTCTGTGTTGTATTGGTATTGTTTGTAAAAGGCAGCGACAAGATCTTCCCAATTATGAACGTTGGCTCTTTCTAACTAATAAAACCAATCAAGTTGAGTTCCAGACAGACTGTCTTGAAAGAAGTGTACCCATAAATCCCTGTCAGCAGTGTGAGGCTGTATTTTCCTCACATAGGACCGGAGATGCATTTTGGGACATGAAACTCCGTCGTATTTGGCGAACACCGTTGCCTTGAATTTTGGAGGAATGACAATCCCAGATACTAAACCCAACTCCTCAAAGTCCAGTACAGGCACTTTTTGAATTTCCATTGCGCTTAACCGTTCTTCCAGATGCTTATACTTGTCGTCCGCCGGGGGATACTGTTCTTCAGAATAATCTTCTTCTTCCTCTTCCTCTTATGAATCCGGCTGGGAAATTGCTTCCTTGCCTTTCCCATCTTGATTGTCTTTCTCACCAGATGACATTGCAAAGTCTAGGGTCCTTCTTGCTTGTCCTTGGAATCTTCTTCCCATATTTAGAACTCTGGTTATTTTCTTTGTTTTCTTCTTTTTCTCTTCAACCAGCAAGGTCTTCAACTCTTCTTGTCCTTTGGCTAGAGTTAAGAACATCTGTTGAAACTAAGCATTTTGTGCTTGGAGGTCCTTCACCGTCTGCTCGAGATCCATCTTACTGAAATAAACAGTAGAAAGATGAGGAGACTTGTTGCAAGAAACCTGCTTATGTTATGATGAATGGTAAATGCATATGCAATTATTTCAAGGAGTTTAGAGATTTAAAATTGCTTTAGACCAAAAAAGGAACACACGTCATATTAATAAATCAAAGCTTGAGTAAATCATGCCTCTTTTGGGCTTACAAAGAAATAAAAAAACTCTAAGATAAAAAGGTTGTACGCATCCTTTTTGGTGCGCTGTAGGTGTTCAGGCTACGCTCCTCATGAAGTTGCTTAGTGAGTTCCAAAACCTTCTTCTTGCTTCGAAAGTGTCTCGCTCCCCCTTGAGTTGTATCCAATCTCTTTGTAAGTCTTCCAGAGAGGTGGGCATGTCAGGATGCAGGATAGTGTATGGAACATCTCCTTCCATAACAGGCTCAATGATTACCGGGAGAATGGAGGGATAAGGCATCATAAGACTTTGAGCGCGAGCTCGTACCCATTTGAGGTAAGGATCAAGAGGGATAAAGTTCTTATGCCCCAATGTCTTGCTATCTACCTTGTTCAACATCCTCCAGGCTCGGATAAATCTCTGGCGATGACCTTGATCGTCGTTCTCGTAGTCAAATACCAAACCTTGAATGCGCATCTCATGTGGGCCATCCCTTCGGGCGTAACCAAACTGTCTTAAGGCTAAGCAGGGGTTGTAGGTGATACCTCCCCTAATGCCAAGTATAGGGACATTAGGGAATTCTCCACAACGGTCGACGAGGATAACATTCTCTATAGATCGGGATCACCAATGGATGTCTTAATGTTTGAGCGTCATCAACCTTTGTGACCACCTTGAACCTTGCTCGTTCTTCAATACAAATTGAAGAAGATGCAAAATAAACCATCTTTCTAAAAAAGGAGTACAACACATAAGGATACCCCTTTTCCTCATAGTGCGATTGTAAAGGGAATGCAGGATGTCCGCTAGCAAAGTAGGCACCGGGTTATGAGATATGAAGATTTTGGCAGTGTTCACATCTATGAATTGGTCAGGATTTGGAAACAAAACCATCCCATAGATGAGGAGAGCTACAATTTCTTCAAAAGCTTGCAAATCCAAAGAGTTCCAATAGTTTTGGGCTTTCTCAAACAAGAACTTTGCTAGGAAACCCTTGACACCACTCCTTGTTTCCCAATTAGTTGTGACATCAGATGGTTGCAAGTGTAGAGCTTGAGAAATCTCTTTTGGCTTTGGATCTCTTTCCGTACCGTTGAAAGGTAGTTGATTGAGAATAGGAATCCTCAAGAGTTGGGATAATTTTTCCAAAGTTGGCACAAGTTGATAATCGGGAAATATGAAGCAATGGTGTAAAGGATCAAAGAACTGAAAGAGCACCTTCATCATGTCTTCATCAGTGTTGGAGGTGACCAAGTTTAGTAAGCGACCATGTTTTTCGGTGAATGGAGAATTTTCAGGAATCCTTGAAGTTAGCTCTTTAAGTTGAGGAGGGATCCTTACGAGATTGACTTGAATGGTTTTCCTGCGAATAGAATCCATGTCCTACAAAACAGAACAAAGATAAATTCCAAGATCCTTGAAATGGTTAGTGAATATGAGTATGATGTTATGATGTTTATGATGTTATGTACAAGTAAATATACACAAACAAAGCAAACAAGTCCTTAGGTTTAGGCTTGCATGGAATATCATAGGTAAGTACCCTCTTGAAGTTTAGTTGGCTCAAACCTATCCTAACAATAGTAACCAGGTTCTAAGGAGCTCAATATCATTGGTTTGTTTCCTTGGTCATTGTTTCAGCACAAGCCTCTTTAATGGCGACCTAAACATCCCAAAAAACCAAACCTCAATGAGTGTAGTATCGAGTATCTACCAACTTCGGACTGCACCAAAGCCGGTCATCTCACTATGTCCTAATGGCCAAGTTGGTCAAGTAAAGGTTCTAAAAGTTCATTAGTGCTTTATGACATCACTCAACGGCCCCCGTATTCTCCTTGATTAACTCAAGGGCTACCGGTACCCACAAATATGTCGCACTAACGTAGCTATTGCTTAGACCATGTCGGTATACCCCACACAGTTTCCACAATGTATTGCTACTTACCTATAAGGTATCCCAAATCCGGGTAGAGGATTTAACCCAAACAAAGAACCATAATGTAAAGCATACAAGTCAAACAATGAAAGCAAGTAAATGTGATCTAACCCTAAGGTAACCCCACTTTTAGAATTGTCCCCAGCAGAGTCGCCAGTTCTGTGATATGGTAGGAGAACTGACTTGGGTGTTTTGTGTTTGATCGCAAATGTTGCGGTTAGCAAGAATCGCCACTGGCTTTTCTTTTATCCAAAAGGAAAGGTGAAAAAGCACAGGAAAGACCTTTGAGATTATTTCTTGAGTTCGGGGGGTAGATTATGAAAAGGGAAGGTATTAGCACCCTTTTCATCCATGGTTTTCCATGGGCTCTTAGTTACTTTCTACATCACTTGCTTTTGTTTGAAAATGTACTTTGTGTGGTTTTTTGAAAGTATTTTGAAAACGTGCCATTGTTTAGGCAAACTTTGTAATGATTCTCGTTTGTAAGAATGTATACAAAGATGTTGATCTTTTGAAAATGTTTTCAAGTTTTGTGAGATGTTTTGAAAGTGTAGGTGTTTGTTTTGAAAATATCAAGGATGTTTTGTTTTGAAAGAGAGCAAGTAACTAGAAGCATTCTACCTACTCAAAAGTCTTTCATGTTCATTTCCTCTTTCCTTTGACATTGTTATCTTACCATTGATTTGGTAAGTAACCCTATCTTTGGATGTAAACCGGACGGGCGTGGGTCATCGTATAACCATGATTAGCAATGTTGTTAGGTATCTTAGCATTCTCTTTTAAGGACTAAGATCATTTGAAAGGCAACATAAATAGCGCCATCGAGGGACTATGATCTTGTATTTTTGCTTGTTTTTGCTAAGATACCTCACATGCGTAATATGGCCGTTTTGTAAGGCAACCAAGTGGATTTTACCCTAAGGGTGCTTGTGTGCAAGTGTATTATTTTTCATGCTTGGTTTTTTATTTGATTAGGGCTTTCTAATTGATTGATTTTAGTTTTTCCATACAAACCCCAATTACTAGCATTTGTATATAAAGCGATAAATTGCGGAATTTAAAATTACTACACTATTACAATGCTTGCGGGAGGGGGGGTGTACAAATTACAAATGGGGATTGCTAGAAAATAAACCTAATTATCTATTACAACCATATTGAATTTGGATAAATAATGTACAAAAATGAGTAAATATACAAGAATGTAAAATGGAAAGAAAATGGACTTTTATTTGGATTATTTAGGAAAAAGGGGGTTTTGTTTTAACCTAATTAACTAAAAGAAAAATAATTAATTAAACTAGTAAAAAGTAAAACCTAAATTTACTAGGAAAAGAATTTAAATAAAACCCTAATCTATTAATTGATTAAAAAAGAAATTAAGTTTATAAGAAGAATATTTTTGGTATTTTTGTCTTAAAAATAATTTATAGTATTATAAAATATTTTTGGTCTTTTTATATTTTAAAATAATATATTTAAATTGTGTAAAAGAAAATAACTAAAAAACCTAGTTTCTAATTAAATTTACAAATCAATTAGTGAAATAAATAAAGTATGATTAAATAAAATAATTTTTGTGTAAAAAAATAAATAAACTATATCAAAATATAAATCTAGTATTTTATGTTTTTTCTGATTTTTTTTTTAGTGTTAGATAATATATTTAAGAAAACAAATAAATAAAAATGAGAAAAAGAAAATAAAATGGGCCAGGGTGATTGTAAGTGTTGAGATCAACTTCTCTTGAGTTATCAGACATGTATGATCAGAAGAGAACAAGTGCAAGGCTCAAGAACAAGTTTTGTGCAAAAAGCTACTTTATCAAAATGGCATTGTGCACTTTCTTCCCAAAATGGATATAAAGCATGGCCTTGCATTGAATGCTTGAATTGATACCTCTAACAACTGTGCAAGCAATTAATTATGGAGTGCCTAACAAGTTTGAGGCCTGCAAAGTAGAGATTATGCAACATAGGTTTGAAATTTGAATCTTGTTCATCAAATGACTTGTAATTCAAGTGTGAAAATCCTAACTTCATCTCTTCGATTCTCCCTACTCAAAAATGATCTCAAGGAGTTCTTGGATATTTTGGAAAGCTTGTAATGTGCTCTACAACCCCTATTTGAATCACTTTTGAAAATTCCCCTTGGAACTAAATGAAAAAGTGCCAGGAAGTTAGGTCAAAATCCTGACCAAATTAGGGCAAAATTTCACTAAGTGTTTTGTTTCATGACCATGTGTTCTTAAAATTATAACTTGATATCCAAGCACTATTGGAAGGAGTTGTGTAAAGAAATGTTGTATATTTCATGGATATCTACAACTTTCATGTTTAAAGTTTCTTTCGAATCATCTTGCATCATGGTGAAAATTTTGCTCAAAGTTGTGAAAAAATAAGAAATTTCCAACACTTAGAAAAATTTCTATGTTTAGAAATTTTAACTTTTCAAAATGAAATCTTGAATTTTTTATTTCTTGATGAATAATTTTCATATTTTGACATGCTTTGATGAAATGTGATCTTTGACATTTGATTTTGACCAAAAAGTCAAAGTTTGACTTTTCAGTATACATTTGATTTTTGATCAGTTGATTGAAAATTCATCTGTCAATCCATTGGACTTGAGAAATGTTTTGAGCTATGTCATTAGGTCAAAATGATGCAATTGGACTCTTTAGATCATGCCTTAAACCAATCGATCATTTGCTAGGTTAAAAATCAGAAATTGCCCTTTCCCAGTCAAAACCCTAATTTTGACCATTTTGCCCTTTTGAAGATTTGATCAAATTTCTTGAGGAATTATGGTACAAACTTGATCAAATAATAAATATGAGTTTAAAATGTTGATGTGGATAAAAAATTATGAAGTTTGAATGTAAACTGGCCACAATTGACTTTTCCCCCCAATACAGTTGATTTTTAGGTCAACTTCTCAATTGACTGAGCAAAAGTGTGACCCAAAGCTTGAAACTTGACATGAGTAATCTTGAGGGTCCATAATGATCCATGAAAGTCTATGGGGCATTGGAAGTTCAAATATACTTGTGCAATCTCAAACCCTAATTTTGGTCATCAGTGTTTAAGGAGATGTCTTGAGCTGATCAACTCTAGTGCAGTCTTGAGCCAAAGGAGATCTTGTGAGAAAATTCTTGATAAATGAGAGGGAAAATTTTGGGGTACAACACTCAGGCTCTGCTGCTTCTGCTCCAAAGGTTGCATCTTCTGAAGCGGCTTCAACATCTGCTCCCTCTTCGCGGGTGATGGATACTCTGAATGAAGTGAAGAAGGAAAATGAAGCCATCCATGAACGTTTGGACAAACAGGATGAAACCAACAAGGAAAACATAACTTGGATGATGAAACAAGAGGAATCCTCAAATTAAATCAAGAATCTTCTTCTTTCTCTTGTCTCTCGTCAATCTTAGTTTTAATTTTTTTTCCAATTTTCTTGTTGTTTTTGTTTTGTACCTCTGTCTTTTGAATCTTCAATATACAAACATTTTGAATCTCTTTATTTTTTTACTTTTTGATTATGACCAAATAAGGGAGGAAATAAGATTTTTAACTGATCCATGATAACATTTATGTGACTAAGTCTCAAACATTCCTAACAAAATACAAAGCTCTTTTCTGTTGAAAGATATATGCAGGTACCTCAAGACTCTGAAAGACTAAGCTCTAAAACATCATCTGGAAAAGAACTGCTAAAGAAACTCTAAAATAAAAATGTCTAAAAGATCTGAAGAATAAATCTCAGGAAGTTTCCCTTATGCTTTTAAACTCTTTGATTATTTTTTCCAGAAGAAGAAATATCAATCTCAGGGGGAGATTCTCACTCTTGCACAATTTTTTTTAATCAAAATCTGAATTAATTTGTCATTATCGAAAAGGGGGAGATTGTTCAAACAAAGTTTGGTTCTAATCATATCTTAAAGTTTTGATGATAACAATGAAATAAATTTTGTAAAATATTTTTTATACTCTGATGTGTACGTTCTCTAAATTCATATGATGTTCTAACTCATGCATCTCAAGAAAGAAACATAATTCTACGCAAGTCTAAAGCAAACTCTGAAGGAAGCACTCCAAGGAAAACTCTGATGGAAAAGCAATCCTAAGCAACCTCTGATAAAGCTAGCTGAAGCAAAGATTTGAAAGAAGCACGCTGAAAGCAACATCTGATAATACAAGCTGAAGCAAAATCAGATGAACATAAAATGAATAATACTCTGATAGAAGAATAGTTAAAGTAAACTCTGAAGTGGCAACGCTGCAAGCAACCTCTTAAACTTCAAGAGACAAGCTCTGACAGTACCGTTGGTCATTTAATGCTAAGATGGATAACTCACTCAAGTGGTAATACGCACGAGAACATTGGAAACATAAAGACCAATCCAACACACATCATTAATGCATACACTCTCTTCAAGGAAGTAACGGTCAAGATTGGAAGCTATATATAGAAGACCATTTGTTTCAAAGAAAGGTTACTGATCCAAGAGAAACATACTAACGCTCACTGTTTTCATTCTTGTAAACTAATACTGTATAGTGGGTAAATCTTAAGTATTGGGCAACAATCTTAGTGATGAATCACATTTTGTGATAAAGCTTATTAGAAGCATTCTGATTCCTACTGGTAAGAGATAATTTTTGTAAGTGTTCCTTGAGAGACCAGTTGGGTCAGATTTCTCAAGAGGGCTAGGACTAGTTAAGTCTTAGAGGTGTTAGTCACTTGCAGTTGGCTTGTGCATTGTATTGTTAGTCACAATGGTTTGGTTGTGTATTTGTAATCAGTTTGATTATAGTGGATTAAGTCCTCATTGAGAGAGGTGAAATCACCTTGGCGGATGGACTGGAGTAGTTTGAGTTTCAAATGAACCAGGATAAAAATACTTGTGTCCTTCCATTAGTATTGCGCGGAAAAAGGAAAAACTTATTCAACCCCCCCTTCTAAGTGTTTTCTCATCCTTCAGACTAGAGAGAATGGAGTTACCCCAGTTGAGGTTCGCGCTGAAGTACAATAGCCATGAAGGGTAAATGGCAACATCTCATGCCAGTCTTTGTAGGTTCCCACCATCTTTTGCATAATCTTCTTTATGTTTTTGTTGGCGGCTTCCACTGTGCCATTCATCTTGGGTCTGTATGGAGAATAGTTGTGATGCTTGATCTTGAACTGCGTGCGGAGTTTAGTGATCATGGAATTTTTGAGGTTGGTACCATTATCAGTGATAATCCTCTCAGGGATGCCATACTGACAGATGAGGTTATGCTTGATGAAATGGGCCATGACGTTCTTGGTAACTAAGGAAAATGAAGCTGCTTCAACCCACTTGGTAATGTAGTCAATGGCAACAAGAATGAAATGATGTCCATTAGAGGCAGTATGCTTGATTTCCCCAATCATATCAATACCCTACATTGCAAATGGCCAAGGAGAAGTCATTCCATTCAAAGGAACGAGAGGCACATGAACCTTATCAGCATAAATTTGGCACTTATGGCAAGTCCTCGAGTGGTGATGACAATCGCTTTCCATGGTCGACCAATAATAGCCAACTCTCAGAATCTTCTTGGCCATAGTATATCCACTAGAATGAGTACCAAAGATGACTTCATGCATGTCCTCTATAATTTTCTCTACTTCCTTCTTATCCAAACAACAGATCAAAGTTGAGTCATGGTTGCGCTTGTATAAAATTCCGTTGTTCAGGAAGAACTTGGCTAAGAACCTCCGCAGGAATTTCTTGTCGTTGATTGACGCCCCTTCAGGATACTCTTGAGCTTCAAGATATCTTTTCACCTCATGAAACCAAGGCTTCTCCTCTACACCATCAGTGTCAATCTCATAGCAGTGCACCGGTTCGTCAAATCTTTCGATAGTAATTCTGGGAGCTTCGTTGTCCCACTTGACGTTGAACATAGATGACATGGTAGCTAAGGCATCCGCCAATTGATTTTCTTCCATCGGGATATGTTCAAAGGAAACCTCTTCAAAGTACGGGATTAAGGTTAACACGAGTTCTTTGTAAGGGATAAGATTTAGATGATTTGTATCCCACTCTCCTTTAACTTGACCGACCACCAAAGCTGAGTCTCCATATACACTTAAGAATTTGATTCTTAAATCAATAGTAGCTTTAAGAACCAAGATGCACACTTCATACTCTGCCATGTTATTGGTACAATCAAAGCAAAGTATGGCAGTGAAAGGCGTATGGCAACCTTCGGGGGAGATAATCACAACACCAATTCTGTTACCCAGTGCATTGAAAGCTCCATCAAAAAACATAGTCCATCGGGATCCTTGCTCAGGTCCTTCATACGGCCCAGGCTTTTCACAATCCGTAATCAGTATGATATTCTCAACCGGGAATTCAAAGTTCATAGATTGGTAGTCATCCACATCTTGATGTGCCAAATGATCTTCCAGTACACTTCCTTTTATTGATTTTTGTGTAGTGTAATGAATATCATATTCAGTTAAGATCATTTGCCATCGGGCTATCCTTCCGGAGAGAGATGGCTTCTCAAAGATGTACTTTATGGGATCCATCTTAGAGATTAATATAGTAGTATGATTCAACATATACTATCTTAGTCAGCAAGAAGCCCATGCTAAAGCACAACAAGTTTTCTCGAGCAGTGAATATCTTGTTTCACAGTCGGTAAACTTTTTGCTAAGGTAGTAAATTGCGTCCTCTTTTTTACCAGACTCGTCATGTTGCCCCAGCACACACCCCATGGAATTATCTAACACAGTTAAGTACATGATTAGAGGTCTTCCTTCAACTAGTGGCATCAGAATTGGATGTTCTTGCAGGTACTCTTTGATCTTGTCAAAAGCTATTTGGCAGTCGTCGTTCCATCTGACTACTTGATCTTTCTTCAATAGCTTGAAGAGTGGATCAAAAGTTGCAGTCAAGTGAGAGATGAATCGGGAAATGCAATTTATACGTCCCAAGAAACCTCTAACCTCCTTCTCAGTACATGGAGATGGAATTTCTTGGATAGCTTTGACTTTAGCAGGATCGACTTCAATATCTTTGCCACTGACGACAAAGCCTGGGAGCTTACCAGACCTTACCCTGAAGGTGCATTTGTTGGGATTCAATCCCAGATTGTATTTCTTCAGCCTTTCAAACAGCTTGTGTAGATGGTCAAGGTGCTCTTCTTCAGTTTGGGATCTGGCTATCATGTCATCAACATAGACCTCTATCTCATGATGAATCATGTCATGAAATAAAGCCACCATAGCCCGTTGATAGGTTGCACCTGCGTTCTTCAGCCCAAAAGGCATGACCTTATAACAGAAGGTGCCCCATTGTGTGACAAAAGTAGTTTTCTCCATGTCTTCAGGTGCCATTTTGATTTGGTTGTACCCGGAGAAGCCATCCATGAAGGAGAACACTTTGTGTTGAGTAGTGTTTTCAACCAAGACATCAATATGTGGTAATGGGAAGTCGTCTTTGGGGCTTTCCCTATTTAAATCCATGTAGTCTACACACATACAGACTTTACCGTCTTTCTTCAGAATTGAAACAACATTTGCAACCCAATGGGGATACGACGTTACTGCCAAGAAACCTACATTGAATATTTTCATTACTACAACCTTGATATTCTCAGACATACCAAGATGCATGCAAAAAACCTTTTTGTTTCATCAGAGAAAAACCCTCTTTCATTGGTAGACGATGAACCACGATATCATTATCGAGCCCTGGCATGTCCTCGTATGACCAAGCAAATACCTCAACATATTCGTGCAACATTTGAACCAATCTGCTTTTGACATTTTCTTCCAGGTCGGCGCCAATCGTGACTTCTTTCTTATTTGCCTCAGTACCCAAGTTTATCACTTCAACCGATTCTTCGTGCGGTTGGATGGCCTTTTCCTCTTGTATCAGGAGTCTGGCGAGTTCTCCAGGTATCTCACAATCTTCTTCACCTTTGTCTTTGGCTCGATAGATTGGATTTTCAAAGTCATAAACGACAATAGCAGAATTGTTGTCAATGAGATCCGGAGTGGATGTGGATTTGAAAATGTGTGTGTGCATGTAAGGTCACATGGCTATTTGAAAATGGAGTAAAGTAAAAGAAAGACAAGGAGCAAAATTTGAATGCAAAATCGTCCAATGTTTTCATTAAATGAGCATATTATATATGAAATGACAAACCCTTAACAAATGGACCATTCTGCCCCGGGCAAGGCACAAGGTTTAAAGTCGTTGTTTTAAATAGAAATTATACAGACAAACTTCTTAAAGCAATAAAAATAGGAAATAGCAATTACTCCTGGCTGAAGGAGATTGAGATGAAGTCTTTGGCCTTCAAGTTTTTAAGTCCACCGTCAGTAGTTGGGAATATCCAGTCGTCCAAGTCACCATCATTGTCAGTGTCTTCCAGAGCATTACCTTCATTGTTGCTAATACGTAGAGGTGGTCCTCTAGCGCGAGCACGACGAACCTCTTTCTGAGTCTTTGAAGTAAAACCCAATCCAAATTTGTCAGATTTGTAGGGGATATCAGGAAGTTGTCCCCAGATAGTGCAACCTCCATTTTCCACAACAACCCGAGCATCCTTTAGAGAGGCCATTCTTGGTGTGCCCTTAGAGGCTTCAGGAGTAGCAGGAGTAGCAACAACAATTATTGGAGGGATCACTTCAAACGTCTGGAAGGGGGTTTCAATGAGTTCACCACCCATTTCAACATATTTGAAAGAATTCAAATGATTGACCATATATTCTTCCTCTCCACATACTGCGATGATCTTCCCCTTCACTAGGTACTTTAGCTTTTGATGTAATGTAAAGGTAACCGCACCTGCCCCATAAATCCATGGGTGTCCGAGAAAACAAGAATAGGCCGGGTGGATATCCATTACATAAAATGTTAAACTGAAAACTTGAGATCCCGCCTTGATCGGAAGATCAACCTCTCTATGGACCATCCTCTTTGACCCATCAAAGGCTCTTACCACAATATCGTTGGGTTTCAGCACCATCCCTTCACAGCCTAGTCTACCTAAAATACCTTTGGGTGAAACATTTAGGGAGGACCCAGTATATACTAACACATGCACCAGAGTGGTGCCTTTGCATTCAATAGAGATGTGGAGGGCCTTGTTATGATTCTTTCTCGCCGGATTTAAATCTGCATCGGAAAAGCCCAAACCATTATCAACAGTTAGGCTTGCAATACAATTATCAAATTGATTAGCAGTGGTTTCTTGTGGTACATGGGCATTCTTCTAAAATTTTAGCAAAGCTTGGGCATGTGCTTCAGAGCATAATAACAAGGACATCATGGATATTTTTTAGGGTGTCTGCCCCAATTGTTCAACAATTTTGTAATCACTTTTTCGGATGATCTTCAGAATTTCTTCCATCTCTTGTCTAGATGGGTCTTCCACTGTAACATCTTTGGATGGCGCCTCCATCCGGGCGGGCTCAGTCACTTTCTCTTTACCTCAAACATTAGCAGTTGGTCTTGTAGCAGGAATATGAACAGGTGTTGTAGTAATTGTTGAAGGAGAGTTCTCCGAAAAGAATATCCTTCCTGCCCTAGTGACCTTACTAGTTCCAGCAATGTTTGTAATTTCAGGATCTCCATTTTCAGTAATCCATGGCTCTTGCTTGGCACCATGATAATAAACCTTTGCCCCATAGTTCCAGGGCACAACTTTGTAAGAGGAATAGGGGACTGGATCTGGTGTAGTGATAATCAGGGGAGAAACTCTTGGTTCAGCAGGAATCCTTATAGCGCTCTAGAGGTGATCCTTATAGGAGCATTGGAAATAGTGATTATGGAAACATCTTCAAGTCTTAGTTCTTGGAAAATACTTTCAGGCAAACTCTTCACGGATGGAGTTTTCTCGAACATAATTTAATGGCTATCAATCAGGCGTCGAATACCTTTCCTCATCCACATACAACCATTAGTTTGGGAAGCACAATGGTAACAATTATCAAGGCAGCCCGAAAATAAACCGAATCTTAACATATTCTTCTTAACAGTTAATAAGGGAGTAGTAAAATCACTGATGATGGATACAAATGAGACATCATCAATGGCATTAACACCTTTACCATGACTGGGCATGGGAGAAGTAATGACATTATGGGTTTATGGAGGGTCAAACTCAATCACTTTTTTATCAATCAAATCTTAGATCTTGTTCTTCAACGCCCAATAGTTGTTGGTGTCATGTCCAGGACTATTTGAATGATAGGCGCATTTCACATTTAGATTATATTTGGGAGAGGCAGTATTGGGATTTGGATCAGGATCTCGCAGTGTTACCAAATCCACCTTCAATAGATGTTGTAAAGCTTGAGACATTGGCATATTAATTCTAGTAAACTTCCTCCTCGGGGCATCTGGCCTTTGCTGATTGTTGGATTGTTGTGGTCGTTGAACTGGGGTCGGGTTAGAAATTAATACTGCTCCTACAGATTGATGACGATCATTCTTGACACGAATCCTTTGTCCATTAACAACATTAGTTTCCTTCTTACTAATAAATGGTTTCTTTACAACAATAGAGGTTGAGGCCATTGGGATCTTCCCACTTTTGATTTCGCTTTCAACACGTTCACCAGTCAAAATCAACCCAGTAAATCCTGACGAAGAACTCCCGATCAGCAAATTAAATAATGGACCTGTCAAGGTGCGCATGAACATGTCCACTAATTCTCTGTCAGTCAAAGGGGGTTGCACCCTTCCATCCAGGTCCCTCCACTTTTGGGCATACTCCTTAAAGCCTTCGTTTGAACCCATAGTCATACTTTGTAATTGCACGTGACTTGGTGCAAGGTCAACATTATATTGGTATTGTCTGTAGAAGGCAGCATCCAAATCCTCCCATGTGTGGATATTAGTCCCCTCAAGTTGATAGAACCACTTCAACTGTGTCCTAGATAAACTCTCATGGAAGAAATGAACCCATAACTTCTTATCAGCGGTGTGTGGTTGAATCTTGCGGACATATGACCTTAAATGGAGTTTTAGATAAGAGACTCCATCATATTTGACAAAGACTAGAACCTTGAATTTATGGGGAATGACCACCCTAGGGACCAAACCTAAGTCTCCAAAGTCCAAACCAGTCACTGTTTGGATCTCTACAACCTTGAGTCGGTCTTCCAGCTGTTTGTATTTGTCCTCCACCGGTGGGTACTGCTCATTGGAGTAGTCTTCATCCTCAGAAATCTGATTATTTCCACCCCTAGCCTTGGTGCTTCTAACTTCCGCTTCTTGATTATTTTCTTCCTCAAAAGAAGCCTCTTCTATTTGAGCCAGTCGGGCAGGCCCCTTGAGCCTTCTTCCCATGTTGAGAATAACAACCCATTTCTTGGTCTTCTTTTTGGTGGCAAGGAGTGCCATCATTTCTTGCTTTCCTTTAGCTAAGTTGAGGAGAGTCTCTTGGAAATGTGCGTGTTGAGTTTGCAGATCTTTGACGGTTTTCTCTAGAGCCATCTTATACTGAAATAAACAGTAAAAGGATGAAGAAAACTGTATCAGAAAACCTGCTTATGATATGATGCATGCTATGTGGATGCAATGTTTTCAAGAACCTCACGAGATTTAAATTTTCTAGCGAAAAAGGAAACAAAAACAACAATTGTATTAATAAGTTCAAAAGTTACAATTGTCCCTTGAGCTTACAATAGAAAAGGTCTCAAAGAGACAACAAAATGAACTTCTAAAACAAAAGACTTAAGTCTCCCACGGGTGTTTCCTCTTCGTGTTGAGGTAGGCATTTAGGCTTTACTCATCGTGAAGTTTCTTGGTGAGCTCCAACACTTTCTTCTCGCTTGCATAGAATCGAGCTTCGAAGGTATCTCGTCCCCCCTTGAGTTAAATCCATGATTTTTGAAATTCTTTGAGGTTAATATGCATGTCAGATGGTAAGTGGTATAAGGAATATCCCCCTCAACAACAGGCTCCACAAATACTGGTAGGATAGCTGGATATGGCATCGTGAGACTTTGAGCACGAGCTCATACCCATTTGAGATAAGGCTCAAGAGGGATGGAATTATTATGCCCCAAAGTCTTGCTATCAACCTTGCTTACCATGCCCCAAACATGTACAAACCTTCAATGATAACCTTGAACATCGTTCTCGTAGTCGAATACAATACCTTGAATGAGTGTGTTGTGAGGACCATCTCTTCGAGCATAACCAAATTGTCGTAGATCTAGAGAAGGGTTATAGGTAATACCTCCCCTAATTCCCAAGAGTGGAACATTAGGGAACTCCCCACAATGGTAAGTGATAGTAATGTCCTATTGAAATCGAGAGCACCAATGGATATCCGTATGAGAAAGCGACATTAACCTTTAGGACCACCTCAAACCTTTCTTTTTCTTTAATACTGATCGGGGAAGGTGCAAAATAAACCACCTAGATAGCAAAGGAAAGAAAAACATAAGAGTCCCTCGCTTCCTCATAGTGCGAGTATGAAGAGAGTGCAAAAACGTTTCCAAGCAAAGTAGGCACAGGGTTACGAGTAAGGAAAATTTTGACAGTATTCACATCTATGAGTTGGTCAGGGTTAGGAAAAAGCACCCACCCATAGATTAGAAGAGCCAAGATATCCTCAAAATCTTGTAAATCCATAGCATCCCAAAATAGTCGAGCCTTCTCCATCAGGAATTTAGCCAAAAAGCCTTTGAACCCACTTCATGTCTCCCAATTGGCTACAATGTCAGAACTCTTCAAATGTAAAGCCTTGGAAATAACTTCAGGTCTTAGAGCTTCCACTAAACCGGTGAAGGTGTTTACTGTGAAAATTGGTAAACAACCGTTGATCTTCCAAAATGGGTTATTTTGATGACTTGCAAGATTGATCAGATTGTTCCTAGGACATATGCTAAGTTAGTTTGTAAGTTTAGTAAATTTAAGTGAAAAGGGTTGAGAGGAGAATTAAGAGTAGAGGCGAGATGCAGGCGAAACTTGATGAAAGTGCAAGTAAAAAGTATATAGAAAGGGGTTGAGAAGAGTTTAAGGATAAAGGTTAAAAAACAATAAAAAGTGCAAGTAAAGGCAAGATAGAGTAAATTTGTAGTAATGATAAAGTTTGCAAGGAAATGTAAATGGAAAGGAATGTAAAGGAATTGTAAAGACTTTGATTGAAATGAAAGATGGTGTTTCAAACGTACATTTTCAATATCTTTTCTCTCACAGCGGGTACTTGGATATATTTGAGTGACTTGTACCATATGTTGAACACACATAATTTTACACAAACTTCCTATATTTATACTGAAACTAAGTAACTGTCGAGCAGTTGCCTCGTTCCAGGATGAGGACAAGTGTCCTCTGCATGTGCTTCTACTGCTATCTTCATGCCACATTGCTTTCCTCAACTTCCAAGTGAACTGCCTTTCCCTCCTTTCTTAAAATTCAAAATTACTCGCTTGCTGATACGAGAACCTTTAAGTCGAAGGCCACAGGAACCTCTCAGTCGAAGGTCACGAGAACCTTTTGGTCGAAGACAAACTTTAACTTAGAAAATTCTCTAAGTGTTTTCTCCTTCTTAGCAAGGGAGACTTCGACACAAACTTTTTGTTACAAGCTCTTCTGTCGAGGTGTTTCCAACTTAGATTTGTTCAATCTATTTTTGGCCAATAAGACCAATATGTTGTGGGTGTCAAATTTAGGAGCTAACAAATTGCCCCCCCCCCCCCCCCCCAAGAATGTCAATTTCGACGTGAGAAGAAATAGTCATTCTTTGATGTATTTATTCGACACCTGTAAGCTTTTTGACCATAAAAGCTTATCGTACACTTTTCATCTTCCACCAACCACTATTGGCATCAGAGTCATCATTACACTTTTCCAAGACGTCACTATCAGTCAACCGTTACATACTGCCATGATGGCCATTATCCCTATAACATAGGAAAGCATGGCAAAAGTCTCCACTACCTGTCTGTGTAACTTTCTTAAAGCTCACCACGTGTCCCACTCGCTCTGCAGCATTAAATGGATTTAAGGGAAAACACTCTTCCCTAGCCACTATAAATAGCCACGAGTACTTATTTTCGGAATTTTTTTACAAACGCCTGAAATTCCTTATTTCCTTGTATTCAAAAGAAACCTTTAAGAACTTCACATTTTTCATCGTTCTTATACCAACATAGCCATGGCTTTCCTCTCAAACACTCCAAACAACCCCAAAACCAAATATGCCTCCGATTCACCACAACAACCAGAAGTTTTCACAACTAGCTCTGTTCCTGCTTCATCTGGGGAACAAAGGTTCGTCTCAGAGCCCATGACTAAAGAATGGCGTGATGCATATAACTCACAGGTACTCATTCCTGTTAGATTTTCTGGGAAAATGTATGCCATGTCTGGTCCATTGTATGCATGTGTCGAAAACCCTAAGCAAAACATCGCTTTCATCCCAACTCACCCTAGGCTCAAGCCTCTAGGTTGCACGAAGAAGCCCAAAGATGCACCTGAGGATGCAACTCCTGCTAATCAACATCATTCTCAGAGGGGGTCACCATTCCACCTTTATCAGTAATGGTGTGACTCAACCTAAAGTTATAGGTGATAAAGCCAGTTTGCTCCTTTCTGGCTTCTCCAACTTTGGCTCAATGCCATGTTTGAATCATTTCTTCCCTAGAAGAATAAAATCAATGAGAAATCCCCAAAGATCCTTAACAGGAGGGTCGAGGGCACCAGGTTGGCTCTGTTGACTCTAACAGATGAAGGTCAACAATTTCAGAAAGCATTTACCAGCTTCTTAATGATGTTTATGAAGCGCAAGGAATTTGTTTCGACCATGGCTCCCTTTACCAATTGAAAGGTTGGTCCAATATGGTTTACTCGACCATATCCTTCGACTAATGATAAAGATTGTGTTGAAGAGTGTGTGGCCATTTGGGAGTCTTTCCTTTGCCCAAGAATTATTCCACTGAGATTCAAGAGTTTGAAGAATCAACTGAGCTTGATTGCTTATCAACCGAACCTTTTTTTTCGCCAGTTTGGCATAATTCAATCACTCCTGAACCCAATCTATACGCGAGAAAAGTTTTTGCTGTTTTATAACGCAAATTATTCGGAGGAGGCTGCTACCAAGAAAATTGGTAGGTACGTTGGTCTAACCGTACTAGCCTTGTTCGACTTCAAACTCAACTTTTTGTGTTCGCCCATCTTTGAAGGATGGTGGAAGAAATACTTCAATGAAGAGTTCTTCGACGAAAAAGACTTTGTTGACCACCTTCAAGAGGAGTTTCTGTTGGTCTTCAACAAGATCAAGAAAGATACTCTTTCTTCTTTAGAGAAAATGCCTTATTTTTTCTTTGATTTAATCATATGATATCTGGCTCGTGTTTTCTTATTTTCTAGCCGTCAAGAGAACCACTGTTAAGAAAGCCACTGAAAGCGCAAAGGGAGGAGATACTTATGCAAAACCTTCATCACAGATAAACACTTTTTTGCCCTCAATTTTCTTTAACATATCACCAATGCTAACATTTTCGACTCTTTTCTTTTTAGGCCACCAAGAAATCTAAGCCAACAAAGAGGAAAGTTCAAGAAATTGAACTTTCTAGTGATGAGGAAGACTCACCTCCTATCCCTCTCAAGAGACAAAAGTTGAAGAAACCAGCTCCTATTCCAGAACCTCGCCCGAAACCAAGATCAAGGTTACGGCCACTGTAGCAGTAGAAATGTTCAAGACTAAGCCATTGGATTGACTAGACTTATACAAATCAAAATAAAAATCGCCACCATGCTCTATTGTTTCCAAAGGAATGGGAAAAGAGCGAATAACCCAAAAAGAGGGGGAAAGATTCAAGGTAAGGGGGTTGGTTATGCAAAGGAAAGGTATTAGCACCCTAAACATCTACGGTACTCCAAAGGAACCTCTTTGAAAAATCTGTATATTTTGGCTATGAAATATGTTGTATAAAATAGATGGTGGAGGTGAGAAAAGAAATATATTTATTATTTTTTCACCCGCCGCGGTTGTGAACCTTTAGTGCCTACGTACCACCTTTTGGTGTAATAGGGGATCAGGGTACACGTAGTTCCTCTTTTAAAAGTTTTAAGACACAAATGTGTTGGTCAATTTTATGAGATAAAACATCATCGTCATTGTCCGTGTGGAAAACATACCTACTACCCACAATCATGAGAAATGAGAATTTGCATCATCTCAAAGTGGAGGATATGGCTTGGATTTTAAAATCAACAATGCCTCACTCAACACCCAAGTGGAAAATATCTCTCTTTACTACATATTGTAGAAGTATAGTTGTTTGCATCACTACAAGGATTGACAAGAGTTCAATCTTTTGAGAAAAGTTTAAAGATAAAAACCAAAGTGGAAAAATGGTTTGAAATGAGATTGATTGACTTTTAGTCTTCTCACAAATATTTCAAAGTATAGTTAAGTTTATTGGAGTTTATTTATGAAAATGCATGGACCTAAGTCCAAGTTTATTATAAAAGTAATTCAAGTTTAAAACAAGAAGAGTTTTCAAAAAGGGGGGTGAAGATTTTTGAAATTAAATAAGATGGGAGGAGAAGAAGAGACTATCCTAAAGCATAAGGTAAAAGATAGGGATAAGAATCATCTAACCAACAAGAAGCCAAAACTTGACATTATGAGTCAAGATAGAATTCTCATTCTTTGGATTGAAACCAAGCAAGCAAAGATACTATACCTCTTGAGAGAACTAAACTTCAAGTGTATTAAGTCTTCACAAAAATTGGGCAGAGTGACGGCTGTATACGGGAGAATTCCAGATTACAAACCAAGGGTGTAATCACAATAACCTGCACACAAAGCAAACAAACAACCCAATGTCTTGAGGTAAACCTCAAGAGCTCCAGACAAAATAATCAGATAAGATCACAAGGTCTCCAATCATAGGCCAAGGTTTCTAATCCTAAGTCCAAAAAGTCCAATGCTCCATAATGCCAAGGATAGTAACCAAATAGTCCAAGTATCATTAAAGATTCTTAGGGTTTATGTTGATTATTAGGTGTCTTTAAAAGAAAAGAAAAGCTCAAGTGAGAAAAATGAAAAATGACAAGAATATAAAGGGGCTCAAGTGAGCAAAGATGAAAAATAGCATGAAATATAAATGCTAAAAGTAAATGGTGCATAAAGTAAAGAACATAAAATAAAAACACAAAATAAAATCAATTATTAGTGATTAGTGGTTAGTTGGATGATCATCTTGAAACTTGCATTTGGAACTCATTAGAGGATTGGTAGAACCAAAGCCTCCACACAACAAGTTGCATTTTCTTTTTTGTCAAGTATATCATCCATTTGGAATCCTTATGAGTATCATTTAATGATCAACGATGTTTAAGTGATCCGCGTTGACCAAAGGTATTGTAGATCCATTAGAGGATTAGTAGAACCAAAGCCTCCACACAATGAATCTCAAGGTTATTGGATCAATGAGATCAAATTAACATACTTGGGCTTGCAAACATAAGTTAAGGCCATGAATGATCATTTATTCGAATCGGGACAAAATTTAGCGCTATGTTAAGCAATCGTAAGTGAACTTATATAGAAGTCGCATCTATTTTGAGGCCGGTCAATAGCAATCTATGCACCATTTGTTTTGAGACATGATATAGAGATCATGCTCCAACAACATTTAGTACAATAAGAAGAGGATGAGATGAAGAGGGGTGGGAGAGAATATACAAACCACTTTTGGATTAAATTTAATCAAACTATTATTAAAATAATTCATCCATTTTTTGTGGAGTTAGACTCAACACCATGGATCCAATGATGTTAATAAAGTTCATGATCAAATATTTAATCCAAGATCAGCCAGAAAATAATCACAAAATAATATTACATTTTCATATATACAAAAACGTTTAAAAATAATGTTTAAAAATAGAAATAAAAGATAAAAATATCAACTATGTCCAAATTAATCAAGAAATAAAAGTAAGACCGTAGAAAAATCGGAAATGAACTAAAATAATTTTATAAATTTTTTGGAAATTTTTTAAACTCAGAAACTATTTTTAAAATTAAAATAAAGGGGTAAAATAAACAAAAAATGATAAAAAAATAGTCATGTCAGAAACAAAAATAAAATAAGGTCACCAATATTTGTCACAATATCATTGGATCATTCTATAATTTTTTTATAATTTAAAAATGCATAAAAGTATTTTTAAACATTTAAAACAATTCCAATAAAGTGTAAATTTATAAAAAAATACCAAAACACAAAATTAAATTGTGAAAAAATAAAAATGAGAAAGAGAATAATCAAAAATATTTTTCATAATATTTTTCAGATTTTTTGGACTAAAAATGAATTTTCTATGATTTTTTGAAGTATAAAACAATTAAATATAAAAAATCAGAAAAGAAAATAAAAGTAAAAAATATGTGGACCATTGGATGAGAGTAAAAATGCATTAGTAATCAAATCCAAGGGATCTGGCGCGCTGTGCATATCATGGTCATTAGTGAATAAAGCACTGAATCAATTATTAAATCATAATTCAAAAATAACAAGTGACGTGCCATCATTGGTTGGAAGATGACACGTTGATCATCTTCAACCTCCAGCCAACGTGAATTGCAGGTCTCTCAAACTGTAAAATAAGAAGCTCAGACCTATGCCATTCGCTTCGTCTCTTCAAGACGAAGACAACCACACCTTCGCACCAAATTTATATAAATTGTAGCTCAAGCAATTTGGAAAGAAAGTTTTTAAAAGGGATTTGAAATTTCATGGTCAAAACGTGTTTCCAATAAGAAGTAAGTGTTGCGACTAGAACCAGGGCAATGAGAGCATCATAATAATATCAAAGTTTTGAAGAATTGATGAAGCAATCTACCTATTGGAGTTGAGTTGCAGAGCTCTGAAACTGGACTTCTATGGAGCAATATAAGGCACGATTCTTGAATGTAATTATATGGTTAGCTTCAGGGAAGATCAAGGAAGGTGAGTTGATGAAAAAATTGGATTGAAAAAGGCTTGAGAATGTATTTCGAAGTTGCTGAATTCTGAGTTAGGGAACAAGTTTGGCAGGGTGATTCTGGTTATCTAAGCTTGAGGAAATGAATGAGGGATGACCCTCTATTTATAAGGAATCAAATGGAATGTCCAAGCGTGTGAAATGATGAAGTTTGGAGGGAAATCGTGTGAAGTTGCAAACAAGAAAAGTGTGACTTCCAATTTGATCAAAACTCATCCAAAACACGCATTTTGTTGTGCTAATCAATTTTGGAACTTCATTAAACATGTTTAGAGGCATAAACGCATGGAAAACTTGTGATTAGAAGTCAAAACAAAGACTTCAAATTCTGACTTATGGGAAAACTTCAGTTCCAAGTTACCAAGTTCAATCCAATGGCTTTCTCAGCTCAAAGGGTCTTAAGGCATGATTCTTGATGCTTTAGAAAGATGAGGTTACAAGCTTTTCAATGGAAAAAGAATGGGATCAAATGGATGATTGAGTTGAAAGTTGTGTTGAGTCAAAGTTGGAGAAAAAGGATTGACTTTCCATACTTAGAAATATTTTAAATTCTCCTTCAAAAGTGACCTATAATGTCTTGCATCCAAACATAGCCTTCTACTTGGAATTTTCTCTTGACCAAAAAATATGGCATGAAGTAGATATCTTTAATGACATTTTGGAACTTGAACCATTCAAAATATCCAAAAATTGAGAGAGTTATGAATTGTTGAAGTGGGCAAAAAATCATGAAATGACCTATAATCTTTTGTATCCTTAAGGAAATTTCCATCCATTTTCTCACTTTTCACATAAAATAAGGCATAAAGTTAACATCTTCAAGATCATTGTGGAAAAATAATGGGATCAAGGTAATAAAAATTGACCAAGGTATGATCATTTGAAATCACACATGGAAAATTGGGGATTCATCTGGAGGACTTGTAATCTTTATTCTTCATCAAGTTTCTTCCACATGAAAACTCCTTGGAACTTTTGAAGTGATTTGTTGATAACCCTTTGAAGAGAAGGATGTCTTTAGAATCACTCAAAAATACTAAAATATGAGCAAGATATTCTTCTTCGAAGTTAAAAACCCTAACTCCTAGATCAAGAAAATGTTTTGAGGAACTTTGACAATTTTGAACAAACTTCTTGTACAAAAAAACAAATGCTTTGTAAATATAAGTTGTTGGGGATGATAATTAGAACTAATAGCAACCACAACCTCTTCCATATCTTGATAATTGAGAGAAATATGCACTTGTGACCAATGTGAACAAGACCTTGTCTAACCATGACTATTTTTCAATCAACCCGTTGTACTTTTTGGATCAAATCTTGATAACTTGGAAATGTAGTGAACTAAAATAACCTTGCCATGCCATTTCTTACAAAACAACTTCAATGGTGAGGTTTGAACTTCTCAAGCTTCATTGACTAGGTCATGGAAATAAATTCATGAACCCATGGATCAACTTGTTAAGCCCCATTGCCTTTACCTGCATTATTGACAAGTAAGACAAACCAACATTGCATTTTATTATTTAAAAGGAAATTCAAAATAAAAACATGAATGATTACACAAGAAAAACAATTCAAGGTGCTTGGTGATTCCTCAAAGAGCAAAGCTAAAGATAGGAAGGAGAACCAAAAGCCCTAATGTGATCTTGTTGTGATTGAATCAATATGGTATGGTGAAGGGATCTTAGGGGAAAAAATTGGGGTACAACAGCTGCCCGTATTTAAGTTTCTTCTATCCGGAGATACGAAGGTTAAAAATCTTCGTGTCGACGCGATCGAAGATACTTAAATATAAAACAAATCCTATTTTTGGCCCTAAGATGTCCTGCAATGCTTATGAATATGAGTGCACATGGACAAATCCAAAGGGACTCAAAACACCACTGGGGATGTAACAATAATAAAGAAACAAGGGAGCGACACGACCAGGAAAATAAATCACTGGTGGATCAAAAGACCTGAGCCAGAGAGGATGGTAAAATGGTCAAAGGATACACCAACTCCTACTTGAGGTAAAGCTACCAACATTCACTGGAGATTGAGTGAAAAGAAATATCAACACCGACATTCACTGACGGTGAGCTACAAACATTCACTGAAGGTAGAAGGAAAAGAAATAACATAGCATTTCTGTTCACTGACGATGAACTACAAACGTTCACTTAGGGTAGCAAAAAGATAACAAACACCAACTTTCACTGATGGTGATCTACCAACTTCCACTGAAGGTAGAAAGAGAATATATCATAGCACCACCGTTCAATGACGATGAACTACCAACATTCACTGAGGGAAGCAAAAAGATAACAAACACCAACTATCGCTGATGGTGATCTACCAACTTTCACTGAAGGTAGAGAGAAAATAAATCATAGCATCTCCGTTCACTGACGATGAACTACCAACATTCACTGAGGGTAGCAAAAAGATAACAAACACCAACTTTCACTAATGGTGATCTACCAACTTTCACTGAAGGTAGAAAGAGAATATATCATAGCATCGCCGTTCACTGACGATGAACTACCAACGTTCACTGAGGGCAGCAAAAAGATAACAAACACCAACTTTCACTGATGATGATCTACCAACTTTCACTGAAGGTAGAGAAAAAATATAACATAGCATCGCCGTTCACTGAAGATGAACTACCAACATTCACTGAGGGTAGAAAAAAGGTAACAAACACCAACTTTCACTGATGGTGAAGAGAAAATATATCATAGCATCGCCGTTCACTAACGATGAACTACCAACATTCACCGAGGTCAGCAAAAAGATAACAAACACCAACTTTCACTGATGGTGATCTACCAACTTTCACTGAAGGTAGAGATAAAATATATCATAGCATCATCGTTCACTGACGATGAACTACCAACATTCACTGAGGGCAGCAAAAAGATAACAAACACCAACTTTCACTGATGGTGATCTACCAACTTTCACTGAAGTTAGAGAGAAAATATATCATAGCATCGCCGTTCACTGACGATGAACTACCAACGTTCACTGAGGGTAGCAAAAAGATAACAAACACCAACTTTCACTAATGGTGATCTACCAACGTTCACTGAAGGTAGAGAGAAAATATATCATAGCATCGTTGTTCACTGACGATGAACTACCAACATTCACCGAGGGTAGCAAAAAGATAACAATCATCAACGTTCACTGATGGTGATCTACCAACTTTCACTGAAGGTAGAGAGAGAATATATCATAGCATCGCCATTCATTGACGATGAACTACCAACATTCACTAAGGGCAGCAAAAAGATAACAAACACCAACTTTCACTGATGGTGATCTACCAACTTTCACTGAAGGTAGAGAGAAAATATATCATAGCATCGTTGTTCACTGACGATGAACTACCAACATTCACCGAGGGTAGCAAAAAGATAACAAACACCAACTTTCACTGATGGTGATCTACCAACTTTCATTGAATGTAGAGAGAGAATATATCATAGCATCGCCATTCACTGACGATGAACTACCAACGTTCACTGAGGGTAGCAAAAAGATAACAAGTTTCCCTAGAATTCTAGCATTTCGCCTATAACGGGTCTCAACTTCTTCTTTCATCGAGGCAATTTGCCTGGAAAGGGTAAGATGTAAACTGTCTCAAATAAAGAGACTTCCACTTGCAAATATTTCACAACGAGTTGTTTCTGCGTATTTAAAAGTCTTGCCTTCCACTGGTGTGAACTGACGGCGGACTGCAAATTGTCCACTCATAGAGGAGATAGAAAAAATGTTACGTCGACTTTTACAGGGAAGCACAAGTTGCTCAAATGAAGAGACTTGCTACTTGTTGTCATGGAGGATTGTAAAAAGAAATGACTTTCTGGGGATAGAAATATGGCTTTCTGGGGAAAGAAATATGACTTCCTGGGGAAATGCCATGATATTCCTGCTGAGGAGACAAAGTCTTCTTGTGCAAAATAAATGCACAAACCAAAACTCGAAGCTTTTAGAAATCCAAAGTAAATAATGTTGTTGTGGAACCACAGATTCAAACCAGAAATAAACAGGAATGGAACATTCAACCAAAATACATCCTTTGAGAAATAAACTCAAGAGGGAAAACGAAATCCATCTAAACAAGGAGCTGTATAGGAAGGCTAAAGCAAAAAATCTTCCATGAGGGATAACTAAGTGGGGAAATTGAAAGAATATATGCTTTCTGATTAGGGCCACCACTCTATGGAAGAGAGGACAATGTAACTCTGCAAAACAGGGTGATATGTCAACAAAACATAAAAAAATGTCAACGAACAATGATTTGCCAATTTTAGCTATGCATGATGTATGTATGAATGTATGAGTGTTATCGTGCGTATGCTGACAAAACATATACACAACCCTGGGAGTACCCAAGCAAAACCAACTCTGGTACAAACAACACTTGACTAAACCACATCCAGGATGATCATTCCAAGAAAAAGTAAATGCCAACTGAGGAAACAAAACCTACTACCTACTTTAGCTTTACTGGGGAGAAACATAATCCATAAGTAAACAAAACAAAGTGATAAAATAACACAGATACAGGGATAGAACATCTTTCTCCAGGCTTCACCGGGGAAACAAACGTTTTCAAAAGTAACACTTCTATTAGCGATTGCAAAACTAGTCTCAAGTAAAGCAGATGGACACCAAATCATCAAAACATTCATTGGGGAAATCAGGCCTACTTCATTGGGGAGATTAACACCACATCTTCAAAGGGAAAACCATAATACGTTCTTCACTAGCGAAACCAGGGACCTGCTCTCTTCAAGAGTGATTATGGTACCAACTTCTCGGGAAAAAGGACCTCCATTAGACCGAACGAAAACTTCACTAGAGAAATATCGGATTGAGACTTCACATCATGAAAATTCAGAAAAGAGGAGAAATGAATCCAAACTTGACTGAGGATACTGGAGTCACGAACCCAATATGGCGAATCATCCCAATTAAACCTTCTCGAGAGGAACAAAAACTTCTTAAAACAAACTGGAGTTTGTCCATTCCTGGGATCACCATTTTGTTGCCATTATTTCATCACAGATTCCAGGGTAAAAGCGAATTGTAAATTCTTTTTGAAAAATTGATTTTGTTATTTAATCTTTTTGCTTTGAAAGTTATTATCAATAATAAATGGAGTCTTTGCAAGCTAAATAAAATAAGAAATACAAAGAATTGGTTACAAGCTCAAATTTCATTAATAGAATGGTAGTATGCGAATGGCGAGACTCCATGGATAATTACAAAGTTCGGAAAATGGTAATATATAATGGATAAGATACATTGAGATACAATGACCACCATCCCCTCTAACAACTTTTGAAATCCTGAGCAGTAACTTCTGTTGAAGTTGTGATGAGAATCCGAGAAGATTGTTGCTTCAACGATCAAGTCTTGTATGATGTAGTTACTTGCCAAGAAAGTCCCTAACTTTTACCTAAGATGCCCTTGCGGGTTTTCACTTTAGCGGGAAATTTATTCTCTTTATGTCTCTAATTTTTGCCTAGACCGCCCTTTCGGGTTTTCGGCCTACCGAGACGCTCTTTTTTTCCTAAGCCGCCCTTTCGGGTTTTCAACTTAGCGAGTTGTTCTTTTATTTCTTTAGGAGAAGTATTTCTTGACTGCATCAGCATTCATGGGACGTGGGAACTCCTCGCCATCCATAGTTTCAAGAATTAATGTACCGCCAGAGAATGCTTTCTTGACAACATATGGGCCTTCAAAGTTGGGAGTCTACTTCCCCCTAGAATCAGTGTTGAAAGACATGATCTTCCTGAGCACGAGGTCGCCTTCTCTGAATTTACGAGGTTTGACATTCTTATCAAAAGCTTTCTTCATCCTTTTCTGATATAACTGTCCATGACATAAATTTGTCATCCTCTTCTCTTTGATCAGATTCAATTGGTCAAACCGGTTTTGGACCCATTCAGCCTCTGACAACTTGGTTTCCATTATCACACGCAAAGAGGGAATCTCAACCTCGAATGGGAGTACAACTTCCATTCCATACACCAGGGAGAACAGGGTTGCTCCTGTTGAAGTGAAGACAAATGTTCGATATCCATGCAAAGAAAAAGGGAGTATTTCATGCCAATCCTTATAAGTAACGACCATTTTCTGGATAATCTTCTTGATATTCTTATAAGAAGCTTCAACAACCCCATTCATCTCTGGCATGTATGGAGATGAATTATGATTGACAATCTTGAATTCTTCGCACAGTTCTGTCATCATTTTATTGTTCAGATTCGAGCCATTGTTAGTGATAATTTTGCTCGGCACACCATACCGACATATAAGATTATTCACGATGAAGCGCACAACCACCTGCTTAGTAACATTGGCATATGAAGCAGCTTCCACCCACTTGGTGAAGTAATCAATTGCTACCAAGATAAAACGGTGTCCATTCGAAGCTTTGGGTTCTATCATCCCAATCATGTCGATACCCCACATAGAGAAACGCCATGGGGAAGAGATCACATTGAGAAGTGTCGGAGGCACATGGACCTTATCTGCATAAACCTGACATTTATGACACTTCTTTGCAAATTTATAACAATCAGATTCCATTGTCAGCCAATAGTAACTTTCCCTTAGCATCTTTTTAGCCATCGAATGTCCATTGGCATAAGTGCCAAATGAACCTTCATGAACCTCATGCATCAACATGTATGCTTCGTGTCTATCCATGCATCTAAGCAAGACCATGTCATAATTTCTTTTGTACAACACATTTTCAGTGAGGAAGAAGCTGCCAGCCAATCTTCTCAATGTCTTTCTATCTTTATTCAATGCACCAATCGGGTATTACTGAGTCTGAAGAAAATGCTTGATATCATGATACCAAGGTTTTTCATCTGCTACCTCCTCTGTTGTAAACACATGAGCGGGCCTATCCAGTCGCCGAACCATAATTCGAGGTATATCATTCCAAGTATTCACTTGGTACATAGAAGCCAGAGTTGTCATAGCATCCGCCATCTGATTTTCATCTCTAGGAATGTGATGGAATTCAATTTTATTAAAGAAGGGAAACAATCTTCTAGCATAATATTTGTAAGGGATCAAGCCGGGGTGACGAGTATCCCATTCTCCTTTAATCTGATTTATTACCAAAGTTGAATCACCATACACATCTAGATTTTTAATTCTGAGATCAATAGCTTCTTCGAGACCCATGATGCAAGCCTCATATTCTTCCATATTATTAGTACAATCGAATGTTAACCTTGCAGTAAAAGGAATGTGCAATCCATGTAGAGTGACAATCACAACACCAATTCCTTTACCATAAGCATTCACAGCTCTATCAAATATCATACTCCAACGAGATTCAGGGTCAGGACCTTCCTCAGGCAATGGTTCATCACAATCCTTCACTTTCAGGAACATTACATCCTCATCGTGGAATTCGTATTCTACATACTGATGATCCTCTACTGGTTAGTGAGCAAGATAATCTTCCCACACACTGCTTTTAATAGCTTTTTGAGTGCGGTATTCGATATCATATTCAGATAGCAACATCTGCTAGCAGGCAATTATCCTAGTAAGAGCATGCTTTTAAAAAATGTACTTGATTGGATCCATTTTGGAGATCAACCAAGTAGTGTGATTCAACATATACTGCCGCAAACGCTTTTCCGCCCAGGACAAAGCACAACATGTCTTTTCCAGCATAGAATACCGCGACTCACAATCAGTGAATTTTTTACTGAGATAATAAATGGCGAACTCCTTCTTCCCTGTTTCATCTTGTTGTCCCAGAATACAACCCATGGAATTATCTAACACAGTCAGATACATAATCAACGGTTTTCCTTCGACAAGAGGGAGCAAGATAGGAGGTTCAAGCAAATATTCTTTAATACTTTCAAATGCCCTTTGGCAGTCATCCATCCACACACAACCTTGATCTTTCTTTAACAACTTAAAGATCGGTTCACATGTTGCAGTCATGTGGGAAATGAATCTGGAAATATAATTTAAACGCCCGAGGAAACCTCTGACTTTCTTTTCAGTCCTTGGCGCTGGCATCTCTTGAATTGCTTTGACTTTATCAGGGTCAACTTCAATTCCTTCCTGGCTAACAATGAAACCCAACAATTTCCCTAATCAAACACCGAAGGTGCATTTATTTGGATTCAAGCGGAGACGATACTTCCTCAAACGCTAAAACAACTTCAACAAATATTCTACATGCCCTTCTTCATTCTAGGATTTGGCAATCATATCATCAATATATACTTTGATTTCCATGTGCATCAGATCATGGAATAAAGTTATCATAGCCCTCCGGTACGTTGCACCAGCGTTCTTCAACCCAAAGGGCATCACTCTGTAACAGAATATTCCCCAGGGTGTGATAAACGTTATTTTTTCCATGTCCTCCAGAGCCATTCTTATTTGATTATACCCGGAAAATCCGTCCATGAACGAGTATACTTTGAATTTTTCTGTGATATCCACTAACATATCAATGTGTGGCAATGGAAAATCATCTTTTTGACTAGCTTTATTTAGATCTCTGTAATCTACGCACATGAAGACTTTTCCGTCTTTTTTTGGTACTGGGACAATATTGGCAATCCATTGAGGATACACTGACGTCACAAGAAAACCAGCATTAATCTGCTTTAGAACCTCCTCTTTGATTTTCACTGCCATATTTGGGTAAGTTCTTCTCAACTTTTGTTTATTTGGTGGACATTCTGGCTTCAACGACAAATGGTGCTCTACAATATTTGTATCTAGACTAGGCATATCTTGGTAAGACCAAGAAAAAATATCCACATACTCTTTCAACAACTCAATCAACCTGCTCTTCACATCAGGATGCAACAATGCTCCAATGTTGACTTCCTTCGGATCTTCTTCTGAACCCAAATTAATCACTTCCAATGGCTCTTTATATGACTGAATGGTATTTTCCTCGTGCTCAAGCAACCATGAGACCTCTTCTAGAATCTCATCAAAATATTCTTCTTCAGCCCCATACACAGGATATTCAAAGTTGGGAGAGGATGCAGCGTCATTGTATTCAACGGGTTTTTTAATTAATCTGCACATATGATTTATGATTGCTTTTAGAAACTGACACATATAACAAGTGATCATGCAGATTGAATTTTAGTTATTATTTATTTTGAAGGTTTTTTTTATTACCATTTTCCGAGAAAAAGCAGAAAATAAAGACACAATTTGGGAAACAAAAACAACTTTTATTATTCATTTTAAAAATCAAAGCCAACAGATAAGCCCATACAATATTAATACTTTCACCTTGGGCAGAGTGAAAGCTTTTCAAAAAGATTAACAAAACAAATTACTTTGAAACATGTATGCAAGAAGGAACATCAATGGTGATCCAGTTCTGGACCCTAACTTCGTGCGTCACATAATTCGGCCTTTCCTGCTCTGCTTCATCTTCCACAATGGCATTGATCCTGGAAATAGTTAGATGAAGATAACCCCCGCTACAGAAGATGTCTTGATACTTGCTTGCAGCAGACTTCAGCTTCATGCCCTTACCTTTGTCATTATTCAAAGAGAACCCCAAGCCAGCTTTGTTCTTGTTCACAGGTGGATCCACAATTCGTCCCCACACTTCACTATGACCCTTACGTACAACCTGCTGCGCATCCTTAAGTGAAACCATGGAATTCTCATTTCCTCTTATATTGTCAACGGATAAGGCTTGGAACTGGGTTCCAACAGCAGTTTCATCCGCCTCCATAATGCTGAAAGAGGACAAATGAGATATCAATAATGCTTGTTCCCCATTTATGATCACTACTTTCCCTTCACATAGAAACTTCAGTTTCTGGTGTAAAGTTGAAGTGACAGCCCCTGCCTCATGAATCCACGGCCGTCCCAACAAACAGCTATAAGCGGGAACAATGTCCATGACCTAGAAAGTAATCTGAAACAAATGTGGTCCTATATGAATAGGCAAGTCCACTTCACCAATAACAGATTTCCTTGATCCATCGAACGCTTTCACAATGATGCCACTCGGGCGCATAGGTGTTCCTTGATATTTCAACTTCATAAGCGTACTCCTCGGTATAACATTCAACGCGGATCCATTATCAATCAGTACATTGGATAGTGAATCATTCTTGCAGTTCATAGAGATGTTGATGGCCAAGTTGTGATTCCTTCCTTCATCTAGTAATTCATCATCGCAGAAACTCAAGTTATTACATGATGTAATATTCCCTATTATACTGCTGAATTGGTCTATTGGCATATCACTTTCCACAAAAGCTTAGTCCAATACCCTTATCAAGGATTCTCTGTGAGCAGAAGAGTTCATCAATAAAGCTAAGATAGATATTTTTGAAGGAGTCTGTAGTAGCTGATCTACAATTTTGTAGTCGTTCATCTTGATTATCTTCAAAATATCATCCACTTCTTTCTCTAATGCAGCCCCACTAGTCTAACCCATAGCCTTCTTGGGTTCAACATTCTCAGGAATTTTCTTCCCATCACTAACATGTCTTCAAACAACTGGTGCAAGCACACGACCGCTGCGGGTCACCCTGCTATTTTCATCAATATTCCCAACATCAAGCATTGGCTGGATGGAAACTTCCACTCCATCCTCTAAGATTGTAGTGTTGTATTTGTAAGGCACATCCTTATCTGACTTGTAGGGGATAGGACCCGGTAAACTAATCACCAATGGGGTAACAACTGGCTTGCTATAATACTCAAATTCAAGATGGGCGGGTGCCCCAAAATAAGGTACAATGATGTTTACCCCTTCTTCAACACAATCAGTCATTATTGAGTCATTTCTAGAAAATAAATCCTCATCTGAGGAGAAATACTCATCTGCAGAGACATACTCTTCATCCGACTCTTCTGCCATCAAACAAACCTCAACCATATCAAATTCATGGTAATCATCCCTTTGACTTGTAACCTTGATAATTCCATTGTCTAACAATAATTGAACACCCTTCTTCACGATTGAACATCCTCGGGAATCTCGAAAGCAAACTCGGCAAGATCCATATTGGTGTTCCACCTGGCCAGCCATATGGCAGAAGGTAGCATGAAATTGCACAAGGTCTTCATTCATATACTCTACATCAAAAATCTGAACTCTCCAGGACATCTAGAAACCATATTCACCTCCTCTTCATACTCTGCCCTAGGCCTGATTATGTGGATTAGGCCCTCATCCACAATCTCTTGTAAATCAGCCTTTATCTTATCGCAACCCTGTATATCTATAATGAAAATAGCACAACCGGCATGGTCATGTGTATAGTAGCTAAATTCATAAAGGTAGACATTGGTGTTGAAGATTAATATTAAAAATCTGGAAGTCGCCTGGACAACCGGCCACCATATTCACAGCATTTACTCCCCCATGCTTGGGTAGAGGTTTGTCTTTCACATTGGGTCCCACGTCCTTGAAAGATAGAACACCAGAATTTACCAACTTCTGCACCTCAGTCTTTAGAGGATAACAATTCTCAACATTATGCCCTGGTGCTCCTTGATGAAAAGCACATGTTTGATCTTCTTTGTAATACCAAGGCAACGGTGATGGTACGACAGGAGGTGGTCGGGTCTGAACCAGCTTCTTCTGAATCAATGTCGGTAGTAACTCTATATAGCTCATAGTAATAGGGTCATAACTCTCCCTTCTATGATTATACCCTTGATTCCCCTGCTGGGATGGTCTTTGATAAGCAACAGTAGTTGGAGCTACACCCACAGCTGGAGTAACTGAGGCAACCTGCTGATGACGCTGATAATTCCTTCTAGGAGTATTAACCCTCCTCTCTTGCATAACATCATTTGCATCCCCTTCCTTCTTCTTGGTAAACCCATAAGATGGTTTCTTCACACCTCCAAAACTTTCACCCTTTGTTAAGCGGCCCTCTCTTACAGCCTCTTCTAAGCGGATACCCATTCCTACCATTTCAGTAAAATTATTTTCCGCACTTGCCACCATCCTTTCATAGTAGAAAGCACCCAGCCTTTTCAAGAAAATCCTAGTCATGTCCTTCTCTTCCATGGGAGGAATCACTTGGGTGGCTACCTCATGCCATCTCCATGCATACTCTTTGAATGATTCCATATCTTTATGAACCATGGCCCTGAGTTGATCACAGTCAGGCGCCATGTCCATGTTGTACTTGTATTGTTTGATGAATGCTTCTCCCAAATCATTGAAAGTATGGATATTGGCGTTGTCCAAACTCATATACCAATTTAGCGCATCACCGGTCAAACTATCCTGAAAAAAGTGAATCAGCAGATGTTGATCATCAGTATGGGTAGACATTCTCCTCACGTACATCACCAGATGAGCACGAGGGCAAGTGTTGCCCTTGTACTTTTCAAACTCCGGGACCTTAAACTTAGCAGGTATCTTAACATTCGGGACCAAGCATAGCTCATTCACATTCTGCCTAAATAGCTCTTTTCCCCCGAGGGCCTTCATCTCTCTTTACATCTTGTCAAACTTCTCTTGAAAATCATCCATTCTGTCATAAAGACCCAAGTCTTCACTCGGTGGAGGGAAAGGACGACACACATCATCATTAACAATCTGAACCATATTCACTGACGAAGGCGCAGCAGGAGCAACATGCACCACAAGAGGTGCCGGAGTAACAATAGTTTGAACAATTGGAGTATCTTGAGGACCAAGATTGAAATCTTCAGATGTAAAATTCTATGGAATTCCCCATGGATAACCTTGAGGCATGCGATTCTGAACAGCAGCTGGAGTAGCAGATACGGGAACAGTCGGAGCTTCAGTAGTTGCCCTTGTTGATTGAGGTTGGACACTCGGTGGCTGATTCTGAGAAACCACCAGAGCTTCCATCAGAGTAGTCAGATTGGCCATGCCGGCCTTCAAAGCAGAAACCTCCTCGCGCAGCTCGCGATTCTCTTATTCTAGGTTATCCATCTTCTTTCTAAGGTTAGCCCGAGTATTGTAGTGGTGAGTCAGCTTGCTGAACGAAGTAAAGAAGCTTGGTAAGACACCTGGATATGCATAACAAATTCAAGAAATATGTACAATATGATGCATGATATGCAATGCACATGATTTTATTTAATATTTCAAGGGATTTAAAATTTGTGGACATATTCCAAATATCAAAGTAATAACGCATTTGTAATACTGAAAAATTGTATTATAGCAATTCCAAAATGGATTACAAGTTTCAATGATCCCAAGTACAAGATGAAATCTAAAACCCTGAGAAGTAAAACTGAGGGAGATCACTCTATACGCTGGCGCTTCACTGTGAGCCTGGAAATCTGAGCCTTCAACCTCTGGTTTTCTTCCGAATGCCTGATGGCAACCTCCTTCGAATCACCTGAATCAGGAAGTGAGTGATCAGCATCTGATTGAGGCTTAGGAGAAAATAAATCCCCTTGCCTCTCCATAGTCTCTACCGCTCGACTCTCAAAGATCTCAATGAAGCCGTCTTTCTCCTTCAAGTCTGCTCTATAGGAAATCTCTAAAGTTTGGCACTTACTCTTCCAAGCGTCCTTTTCCTGTTGCATCCTGACTAAAGCGAGCTGCAGCTCTTCTAGATCATCTAATAAGGGATGAGTGGTCTTCACAAATAGATCAGGCATAGGTGTTCCCCGAGAATACATCATCTTCAACTGAATAGCTCTCGTTCGGACCCACTGAAGATATGGCTCCAAATAAACAGCACCCGTAGGTCCTAAATCCTTCCTACTCTTCTTATGAATGTGACGTCAGGTCTTCACAATATGCTCCCTAACTTCCCTATGGTCTTCTCCATCCTTCAGAAAGAAACTAATCAAATGAATACTATTTGGTTTATCCCTCATCGGATAACCAATTTGCCGTCGTGCAAGAACAGGGTTATAATTAATTCCTCTCTTTGTACCAAGAAGAGGTACATTGGGGAAACTACCACAACTGTCAATAATCTCTATATCCTGGTAAGCTCGATGATACCAATCAATATCCGAGTTAGTAAGTGCCATGATCTTAGGAGCCCAACGGGGTTCTTTCTTGATATCCCAAAAAGCATCAGACTGAGGCATATGAGAGATGAACCACTGGTACAACAGAGGCGTGCAATAGAGAATCATCCCCCATGATAAGAATTCTGAAGATGAATAGAGTAATAAGCATCACCCAACAAGGTAGGAACTGGGTTACCAATCATGAAGATCCTGATAGCATTAATGTCAACAAACTTGTCCATATTAGGAAATAAGAACAACCCGTAAGCAAGTAGAGCAAAGATGGCCTCAAAAGCGACTATACTCTTCATCCTAGCAAAGTAACGAGCTTTCTCCAATAAGAACTGAGCTGGTAATATTCTAATCCCTCCTTTAGTAGTCATATAGGCTTCCACCTCAGACTTCCCCAGATGAATCAAAGAAGCAATCTCATGTGGTTTTGGCTCACCCTCCAAACTAGTAAAAGGAACACGATCGGTAACAGGTAAATCCAACAGATAAGAATACTCCTCCAGTGTAGGCATCAACTGATAGTCAGGAAAAGTAAAGCAATGATACATCAGATCATTGAGCTGGACCAAGGTCGAGAGAATACCCTCCTTCATCTTAACCTTCATGAGAAGAATAATGGATCCATACTTCTTCCGAAAATCTGCAGGACACTCGATCTCGGGAATTAGACTGATCAACCTATCTATCTTGGGATCCTTGAAACTGTACTTCCTGGTCTTTCTCTTTCCAGAATCCATGGTTAAAAAGTACCTGGGATCTTCACAAATGGTCAACCTTTAAATCCCTTGAAATATGATCTCTCCAAAATATGCTTATGAGTGCATGGATGCATGATGCAGCAATCACACACAAGATCACACATATAGGGTTCATAGGTTCAACGTCACGAGCATGAGGTCGAAGGTACTACCCATAAGGTATTGGTCTAAGAGTTATCACCTGCCGAACAAGGTTCTAGAGGTTCCCAGAGTCTATATCCTTCCTTCGGATATTACCAACTTCCCGATTAACTCGGTAATTAGTAATATTCTCAAGAAAAACTCGTCCGAGCGTAGTATCGCGTGACAACTATTTCTGGATTACTCCGTTATAGCTTCCGCACTACACCTAAAAGGCCAAGATGGGTTAGGTATTCTACGGTCCTCAGTTTCAGCAGGCTCCCAGGTCGAAAGCAGTACGACTTCCCGATTACTCGGTAAATGACACTACAATCAAAGGGGCCTCCACTGAGTGGGGGATCTCATGCCTCTTTTTTTGGGATTACTCCCTCAACGTTAACATGACTATACCTCCCGTCCTATCTTAAAGTTTTCCCAAGTCCGGGTATAGGACTTATGAGTAATCACTAAGCACCCTGAAAACCAGGAAAATCCAGACAAACATATATACAACATACAACACAAAAACAATAATAACACATATACAAATACAAACAAAGATAGGCTCAACCCACTTAGGGATGGACCAGCAAGAGGTCAATCTTTCCCCAGTGAAGTTGCCATTTTTCTGTAGGGGTAGAAATGTTCAAGACTAAGCCATTGGATTGACTAGACTTATACAAATCAAAATAAAAATCGCCATGACGCTTTATTGTTTCCAAAGTAATGGGAAACGAGCGAATAACCCAAAAAGAGGGGGAAAGATTCAAGGTAAGGGGGTTGGTTATGCAAAGGGAAGGTATTAGCACCCTAAACATCTACGGTACTCTGCAGGAACCTCTTTGAAAAATCTGTATATTTTAGCTATGCAATATGTTGTATAAAATAGATGGTGGAGGTTAGAAAAGAAATATATTTATTATTTTTGCACCCGCCGCGGTTGTGAACCTTTAGTGCCTACGTACCACCTTTTCGTGCAATAGGGGATCAGGGTACACGTAGTTCCTCTTTTAAAAGTTTTAAAACACAAATGTGTTGGTCAATTTTATGAGATAAAACATCATCGTCATTGTCTGTGTGTAAAACATACCTACTACCGACAATCATGATAAAGGAGAATTTGCATCATCTCAAAGTGGAGGATATGGCTTGGATTTTAAAATCAACAATGCCTCACTCAACACCCAAGTGTAAAATATCTCTCTTTACTACATATTGTAGAAGTATAGTTGTTTGCATCACTACAAGGATTGACAAGAGTTCAATCTTTTGAGAAAAGTTTAAAGATAAAAGCCAAAGTCGCAAAATGGTTTGAAATGAGATTGATTAACTTTTAGTCTTCTCACAAAAATGTCAAAGTATTGTTAAGTTTATTTGAGTTTATTTATGAAAATGTTTGAAAATGCATGGACCTAAGTCCAAGTTTATTATAAAAGTAATTCAAGTTTAAAACAAGAAGAGTTTTCAAAAAGGGGGGTGAAGATTTTTGAAATTAAAGAAGATGGGAGGAGAATAAGAGACTATCCTAAAGCATAAGGTAAAAGATATGGATAAGAATCATCTAACCAACAAGAAGCCAAAACTTGACATTATGAGTCAAGATAGAATTCTCATTCTTTGGATTGAAACCAATCAAGCAAAGATACTAGACCTCTTGAGAGAACTAAACTTCAAGTGTATTAAGTCTTCACAAAAATTGGGCAGAGTGACGGCTGTATACGGGTGAATTCCATATTACAAACCAAGGGTGTAATCACAATAACCTTCACACAAAACAAACAAACAACCCAATGTCTTGAGGTAAACCTCAAGAGCTCCAGACAAAATAATCAGATAAGATCACAAGGTCTCCAATCATAGGCCAAGGTTTCTAATCCTAAGTCCAAAAAGTCCAATGCTCCATAATGCCAAGGGTAGTAAGCAAATAGTCCAAGTATCATTAAAGATTCTTAGGGTTTATGTTGATTATTAGGTGTCTTTAAAAGAAAAGAAAAGCTCAAGTGTGAAAAATGAAAAATGACAAGAATATAAAGGGGCTCAAGTGAGCAAAGATGAAAAATAGCATGAAATATAAATGCTAAAAGTAAATGGTGCATAAAGTAAAGAACATAAAATAAAAACACAAAATAAAATCAATTATTAGTGATTAGTGGTTAGTTGGATGATCATCTTGAAACTTGCATTTGGAACTCATTAGAGGATTGGTAGAACCAAAGCCTCCACACAACAAGTTGCATTTGCTTTTTGTCAAGTATATCATCCATTTGGAATCCTTATGAGTATCATTTAATGATCAACAATGTTTAAGTGATCCGCGTTGACCAAAGGTATTGTAGATCCATTAGAGGATTGGTAGAACCAAAGCCTCCACACACTGAATCTCAAGGTTATTGGATCAAAGAGATCAAAATTAACATACTTGGGCTTGCAAACATAAGTTTGGGCCACGAATGATCATTTATTCGAATCGGGACAAAATTTAGCGCTATGTTAAGCAATCGTAAGTGAACTTATATAGAAGTCGCACCTATTTTGAGGTCGGTCAATAGCAATCTATGCACCATTTGTTTTGAGACATGATATAGAGATCATGCTCCAATAACATTTAGTGCAATAAGAAGAGGATGATATGAAGAGGGGTGGGAGAGAATATACAAACCACTTTTGGATTAAATTTAATCAAACTATTATTAAAATCGTTCTTCCATTTTTTGCGGAGTTAGACTCAACACCATGGATCCAATGATGTTAATAAAGTTCATGATCAAACATTTAATCCAAGTTCAGCCAGAAAATAATCACAAAATAATATTACATTTTAATATATACAAAAAGGTTTTAAAATAATGTTTAAAAATAGAAATAAAAGAGAAAAATATCAATTATGTCCAAATTAATCAAGAAATAAAAGTAAGACCATAGAAAAATCAGAAATGAACTAAAATAATTTTATAAATTTTTTGGAAATTTTTTAAAGTTAGAAACTATTTTTAAAATTAAAAGAAAAAGGTAAAATAAACAAAAAATGATAAAAAATAGAAAAGTCAGAAACAAAAATAAAATAAGGTTCCCAATATTTGTCACAATTTCATTGGATCATTCCATAATTTTTTCAAAATTTAAAAATGCATAAAAGTATTTTTAAACATTTAAAATAATTCCAATAAAGTGTAAATTTATAAAAAATACCAAAACACAAAATTAAATTGTAAAAAAATAAAAATCAAAAATATTTTTCATAATTTTTTCAGATTTTTTGGACTAAAAATGAATTTTCTATGATTTTTTGAAGTTTAAAACAATTAAATATAAAAAATCAGAAAAGAAAATAAAAGTAAAAAATATGTGGACCATTGGATGAGATTCAAAATGCGTTAGAAATCAAATCCAAGGGATCTGGCGTGCTGTGCATATCATGGTCATTAGTGAATAAAGCACTGAATCAATTATTAAATCAAAATTCAAAAATAATAAGTGGCGTGCCATCATTGGTTGGAAGATGACACGTTGGTCATCTTCAACCTCCAGCCAACGTGAATTGCAGGTCTCTCAAACTGTAAAATCAGAAGCTCAGACCTATGTCATTCGCTTCGTCTCTTCAAGACGAAGACAAACACACCCTCGCGCCAAATTTATATAAACTGTAGCTCAAGCAATTTGGAAAGAAAGTTTTGAAAAGGGATTTGAAATTTCATGGTCAAAACGTGTTTCCAGTAAGAATTAAGTGTTGCGACTAGAACCAGGGCAATGAGAGCATCATAATGATATCAAAGTTTTGAAGAATTGATGAAGGAATCTACCTATTGGAGTTAAGTTGCAGAGCTCTAAAACTAGATTTCTATGGAGCAATATAGGGCACGATTCTTGAATGTAATTATATGGTTAGCTTCAAGGAAGATCAAGGAAGGTGATTTGATGAAAAAATTGGATTGAAAAAGGCTTGAGAATAGATTTCGAAGTTGCTGAATTCTGAGTTAGGGAAGAAGTTTGGCAGGGTTTTTCTGGCTATCTAAGCTTGAGGAAATGAATGGGGGATGACCCTCTATTTATAAGGAATCAAATGGAATGTCCAAGCGTGTGAAATGATGAAGTTTGGAGGGAAATCGTGTGAAGTTGCAAACAAGAAAAGTGTGACTTCCAATTTGATTAAAACTCATCCAAAACGTGCGTTTTATTATGCTAATCAATTTTGGAACTTCATTAAACATGTTTAGAGGCATAAACGCGTGGAAAACTTGTGATTAGAAGCCAAAACAAAGACTTCAAATTCTGACTAATGGGAAAACTTCAGTTCCAAGTTACCAAGTTCAATCCAATGGCATTCTCATCTCAAGGGGTCTTAAGGCATGATTCTTGATGCTTTAGAAAGATGAGGTTACAAGCTTTGCAATGAAAAAAGAATGGAATCAAATGGATGCTTGATCTGAAAGTTGTGTTGAGTCAAAGTTGGAGAAAAAGCGTTGACTTTCCATACTTAGAAATATTTCAAATTCTCCTTCAAAAGTGACCTATAATGTCTTGCATCCAAACATAGCCTTCTACTTGGAATTATCTCTTGACCAAAAAAGATGGCATGAAGTAGATCTCTTGATTGAAATTTTGGAACTTGAACCATTTAAAATCTCCAAAAATTGAGAGAGTTATGAATTGTTGATGTGGGAAAAAAATCATGTAATGACCTATAATCTTTTGTATCCTTAAGGCAATTTCCATCCATTTTCTCACTTTGCACATGAAAGAAGGCATAAAGTTCACATTGTAAAGATCATTGTGGAAAAATAATGGGCTCAAGGTGATAAAAATTGACCAAGTTATGATCATTTGAAGTCACACATGGAAAATTGGGGATTCATCTAGAGGACTTGTAATCTTTCTTCTTCATCAAGTTTCTTCCACATGAAAACTCCTTGGAACTTTTGAAGTGATTTTTTATTACCCTTTCAAGAGAAGGATGTATTTGGAATCACTCAAAAATACTAAAAGATGAGAAAGATATGCTTCTTTGAAGTTAAAAACCCTAACTCCTAGATCAAGAAAATGCTTTGAGGAACTTTGACAATTTTGAACAAACTTCTTGTACCAAAACAAATGATTTGTAAATATAAGTTGTTGAGGATGATAATGGGAACTCATAGCAACCACAACCACTTCCATATCTTGATAATTGAGAGAAATATGCACTTGTGACCAATGGGAACAAGACCTTGTCCAACCATGACTATTTTTCAATTAACCCCTTGTACTTTTTGGATCAAATCTTGATAACTTGGAAATGTCGTGAACCAAAATAACCTTGCCATGCCATCCCTTCCAAAATAATTTCAATGGTGAGGTTTGAAATTCTCAATCTTCATTGACTAGGTCATGGAAATAAACTCATGAACTCATGGATCAACTTGCTAAGCCCCATTGCCTTTACCTGCATTATTGATAAGTAAGAAAAACCAACATTTCATTTTATTATTTAAAAGGAAATTCAAAACAAAAACATGAATGACTACACAAGAAAAAAAAGTCAAGGTGCTTAGTGATTCCTCAAAGAGCAAAGCTAAAGATAGGAAGGAGAACCAAAAGTCCTAATGTGATCTTGTTGTGATTGAATCAATATGTATGGTGAAGGGATCTTAGGGGGGAAATTGGGGTACAATAGCCACCAAGCCTAAACCTACTCCCATCATCATTTGAGAGCCACTTGAACAAGAAATAGTTGCTAGAATGAATGATCCAAGCGAGAGCGACAATTCAAGCCCTGGTGCTGAAGTCCCACCCAAGGTAATAACTTTGACCATCTAAGATTATTCATTAAATTAGTTTTTTGCAATAATTCTGATAACAATATCTCAATCCCCAGGACACTGCTGGCACTTCCAAACAGGCTCCCGTACCTGTAGAAGATTATGTCACTTTACTAAATAGTGAAGGCGATCCCACTTACAGGCCTTCTTCAGCGAAAGGATCTTTTGTAAGTTCAGCCAGTGAGGTGAACCAGACTTCTAAACATCAAGCTGCAACCATTGGGGAGCCCTATAAAGAAGTCCTTAGTGAGGAATATTCTCACTTACCAAAGGAGAATCTCAGGACTCCACAGGCTATTAATGATGATCAGGTAGAAGAAGAAGAAGAAGCTGCTGATGATGAAGTCGAAACAGAAATGGAGGGCGCACCAGATGGAGGAAATCAAACTGAGGATAATCCTATGTCTGCTGACAAAGGAAACTCTGCAGAGGGGGAGAGAAATCCTGCAAACATTGAAGGTGTCCATGTCCAACTACAAGATCTATCAATCGGAGAAAATGTGGCTCATGTCACCAATGAAAGAGTTACTTCGACAGGGTCCCGTACTAAAGAGGAATTGGCGCTACTTAAATGGAATTACCCTCTTGGCTATTTGAATGCCATTCTCGAAGGCAGAGAAAGCTCCTCTGATCAAAGCCATGATGCTTCGACTGCATCTGGTAAATCTACTTCGACTTATCCCCTTGAAGAGGCGCTTCAAAAAGTTAAGGCTCAACTTTTTAAGAGAGATTTGATGTTTACCTTAGAGGGAGAACCCACTGCCCTTTCCTTTCTGAAGAATACTTTAAAAACTATCAACCTTCTTGTTGCCTCTCCTGATATAGCTAGCATAATTCTGGATTTGACTTTGATCATTGATCAAGTTTCAGCTGATTACAATCGCCGAAGGACTCTTAATCGTGAAATTGAAGAAGCCAATGGCCGAGTCGGCGCTGCCTGGGTTGCTGCTACTGTGTCAACTTCAAAGCTAAATGAGCTATCAAAGGAACGAGAAGATAGGAAAAAATAGGTCGAAGATATTGACCAAAGTACATTCAGTATGAAAGCTCAGATCAAAGAGTTGGAGGCCAAGATTGTCGCAAATGACAAACGCAAAGAAGAGCTTCTTGCTGTCAACAATGATGCTGAGAGCCAAGAGGAACTTAACAATGGATTGACATATGATGAACAAGCTCAAGCCTTGGATGCAAAGATCGAGGCTCTCCATCGTTTGAAGGCTCTGTGTGAAAGGCGCCTCGAACTCCAAAAGATCAAATATCTCCAAATTAAAGCCAATCTTCCGTTTTGATTTAGACTTCTTTGTTTTTAAAATGATGTTTATGTAATGACTTGGATCCATTTTGGCTAATTTTAATGCATCTTCCATTTTGGCTATATACTTCGACTAAGATTAAACGCTGACTATTTTGACCTCTTAAAGTGCAGGTCTATACTTTTTCAAATATTTACCATTTACTCTCAAGAGTCTTTTATCTTCATTTAATTCTTCGATCTCATAGGCACCACCAAAAAATGCTTGGATAATCTTAAAAGGTCCTTACCATTTAGGAGACCACTTTCCCATGTTCCTATCCTTTCGATCCATTGGGAGAATTACCTTCCATACCAGATATTCAGGCAAGAATGTCTTGGGTTTTACTTTCTTGTTGTAAGATTTTTCCACTCTTTTCTTCTGTATCCTTAAAAGATCTAAAGCCCCCAGTCTTTCTTTGTCCAAATCAACTAGTTCATCTAACATCATATTCTAATAAGATTCCGAAGGAATATCTTGATGTCTCTGAGTTCTTGTTGACTGCAGACAAATTTCAACTAGCAACAGTGCGTCATGACCATAGGTTAATCAAAATGGTGTCGTTCTGGTAGCTTCTTTGGGGGAAGTTCGACATGCCCATAAGATTTGGTACAATGTCTTATGCCAATTCTCTGGCTTTTTACCTACATGCTTCTTTATCAAGCCAATTACTACCTTATTTGCTGCTTCGACTTGGCCATTGACTTGCACATAATAAGGTGTATACTTTAACAGCTTGAATCCCATTTCTGTGGCAAATTCCTGCATTTTTCGACCAGTGAATACTGATCCTTGGTCAGTTGTTATTGTCTCAGGGATTCCAAACCTATATATAATGTTCTTTTGAATAAATTCAATGAGATTCTCTTGGTCTACATTGACTAAAGGAATTGCTTCAATCCACTTAGTGAAATATTCAATGCCCACTAATATATATTTCTGGCTTTTAGACGATACTGGTCGAATCTCTCCAATAAGATCCAAAGCCCATCCTCTAAAAGGCCAAGGTTTCATAATTGAGTGAAGTCCGCTTGCAGGTACATGCTGGATGCTTGTATGTATTTGACATTCTTGGCAGCCTTTTGCAAACTCCACACAATCTTTCAGCATAGTAGGCCAATATAATCCTTGTCGAAACAACAACCATTTCATTTTATGGCCTACTTGATGTGCCCCACATGCCCCATCATGTGTAGCTGAAAGGGCTATGTATGCCTCTGTTTCACTTAGGCATTTCAGTAGTACTCCTTCAAGCGTCTTTTTGAATAACTCATTTCCCATTAGAATATAACTTAACGCCCTATACTTTGTCTTTCCTTCTGTCGAAACCATTGGATTTTTCAAATAATATACTATACTCTTTCTCCAATCTTGTTCTGTTAGATTATATATGAACGAAATTTTGAAGTTTTCTTGGTCAGCGTATCCCTGTTTTGTTGTTTCCAAATCTGTTGGAGACAACTTGGTTGATTCTATTCTTCCTTTAACTTTGATTGCTTGTTGTAATTTTTCTTTTGAAATTTTATACCCAGATGCAATCTGTGCTAAGTCATTAGCCACTTGATTTTCCAATCTTGGTATATGTCGAATGTTGATCAGTTCAAATTTTTTCAACAAACGATTGGCTATTACAAAATACATGATAAGATTTTCTCTTATATATTTGTATTCTTTCGTAACTTGCCTTATGAATAATTCTGAGTCTCCCTTTATTTCGACTCGAGTTTCCCCCAATTCCATCAAGATTTCAAAGCCTACGATTAGAGCTTCGTACTCATCCTCATTGTTCGAACAAGAACCTTCGATCTTGTACTTGAATGTTGTTGGAATTTTACTTGGAGAAATAATTAGAACTCCTACTCCAGTTCCATATTTATGACTGGAACCGTCGAAGTATAACTTCCAGGGTTCGATCTCCAAGTAGTTGAATGATTCTTCGTTTATTGAGTGGTCAACTATAAAGTCCGCTACCACTTGACCTTTTACAGCCTTGAGAGGCATAAAGGTTAATGAATACTCAGTTAATGCAAGTGCCCATTTGCCAATTCGACTGTGCAAGATGGGTTTCGACAACATATATTTGAAAGCATCAAAATGAGACGAAACATAAACATCAATTGGTTTAATATATTGCTTGAGTTTTGTACATGAGAAGTAAAGACATAAACATAGTTTTCAACTTTGCTATATCTAGTTTCTGCATCATTTAAAACTCTACTGAGGTAGTAGATGGGTCTTTCGATACCATTTTCATCCTCTTGAGCTAATATGCTTCCTGAGGTTTTATCAGATAAAGCTATGTACAATCTCATGCTTATATTTCTACAAGGAGGTACCAGAATAGGTGGCTTGGTGAGGTATCCTTTGATCTTGTCGAATGCCTCTTGTTGTTCTTGCCCCCACTCAAATCCTCCTTTGTTGAGTCGAATTAGTGGTGAGAAGGCTTGCGTTTTTCCACTTAAGTTGGATATAAATCTCCTCAAGAAATTTATCTTGCCAAATAGAGATTGCAACTCCTTCTTGCTAGTTGGCGCTTTCGCTTCCAAAATGGCTTTGGTGTTGTTCTGGTTTATTTAGATTCCTTTTTTATGGACCACAAAGCCTAATAAATCCCCTATTTTTACGTAGAAAGCGCACTTTACAGGATTCATCTTTAGACCATAGCTTCTCATCCTTTCGAAGAACTGTCGAAGGTGGTCTATGTGATTCTTCCCTGAAACAGATTTGACAACAATATCGTCAATATAAATCTGCATAAAAGTTTCAATAAAATTATGGAAGATAGAATTCATTGCTCTTTGATATGTTGCCCCTGCATTTTTTAGGGCAAAGGGTATCACTACCCATTCATAAGTGCATAAAGCTCCAGGGCATCAAAATGTTGTTTTCGACACATCCTTTTCAGCAATGAAAATGTGATTATACCAAGAGTATCCATCAAGCATACTCATGTATTCAAAGCCAACGGCAGAATCGACAAGCATTTCTACCACATGCATTGGATATTCATCTTTGGGTGTTGCATAATTTAAATCTCTAAAATCAATGCACACCCTTAAGGTACCATTTTTCTTTATAACTTGTACTATATTTGTAATCCATTCGACATACCTGGTCGTTCGGATGAGCTTGCATTTCTGCAGTCTTTCGACTTCTGTCTTGGTCTTCGACAAGATCTCTGGTGCAAATTGCCTTGGGGTTTGCTTGACAGGATTTTTTCTAGGCTTTATTGGAAGTTAAAGCTCCACCAATCCTCTGTCGAGGCCAGGCATTTCGTCATAATCCCATGCAAAGCAGTCTTTAAACTCCTTCAACAATTGGATTATTTCGACCCTGAGTGCTGGATCTATCTTCACACTGATGTATGTTGGTCTTTTCACCAATCCTTCGCCTAGGTCTATTTCTTCCAGAGGATCTTGCGCTAGCATTTTAACATTGTTTGCCAACAGATCCTTTTCAAAACCCAAAGGCTCATCATTGTAGATGACATCTAGCCTCTAGCTTTTCACTTCCTCCCTTCTTAAGTTAGGTGGCTCTGGGTCGAAGTCTTTCCCAGGGCCTTCAGGAAATGGCACTTGTTCATTGGCTTTGATAGCCATATACTTTACTTCAGCCTCTAAGGCCGCTATCATTCTGTTTTCGGCTACATATGCCGAAATCCTTTGCAAGGCTTGTGACTCAGTCATAATCACTTAATTCACTTCCCCAGCCTGTTGGCCGTATATCATCAATTCCTCCAAAACCGATGTTGGACAAATCCTCCATATCCCATTGAAATCCATGATCTGAATGCATGTATAGGGAACAAAAGGCGTTGAGGGTTAGCACCAAGTCGAAATCTGGAGGATTACATGGCCCTATGTGGGCCAAATTTTTGTCGAAGCTTATTCTGCCAACATTATTGACTTCGACCATATAATAACTCTGGTCAGCTTTGATATTTTCCACTATGCCATCTGGGCGCCAGATTGTGACACGCTGATGCATTGATGATGGCACTGCTCCTATGCCATTGATCCACTCCCTTCCTAGGAGCAAATTATAATTAGGTTTCGCTGAGATGACCATGAACATTATTGGTCGAACTATGGATCCCACTTTGAGTTCCAACTATATCACTCACATGGTAGTCCCAACTCCACCTTCATAGTTCGACAGAACCATGTTATGGGGTTTGATGTCTTCATCCCCCTTGCCAATCTTTCTCAGCATGCATTATAGGATTATATTGACTGTGGCTCCACAATCAACCAGAACTTTGTTTATGGTTGCTTCCCCTACTATTTCCCTGATGAACAATGGTTTGAGGTGATTCTTCATCGCCTTAGTGGGGGGTTCAAAGAAATCATTCTTCTCTTCGACACAACCGTTGTTCATAATGTAATAACAAACTGGCCTATGTTTGGCCATCTCCTATTCGACCTCCCAGTCAGTCTCTTCGACTTCAACTTGTCGGTCATACTCCCTGGGTAACACTGACACCATATTGACCATAATATCCAGTGTAGCGTCTGACCCGAAATCACATTCATCTTCAGATTAATTTTGTTTAGGTCACTTCAATCTTCTGGCTACTGGCTCTCTTTCCAAAGGCTTTCTTAGTTTGCCCTTTTCTTTGTGGCACATTAGTGCTTGTTTCTGGTTGGGGCCCTTGTGTAGCCTCCCTTTCGGCTTTTTGTTGTCTTTGATATCTCCTTCATTGAGAGCGTGTCATGGGGGTTTTTTCCCTTGTAGTTGCTCGACACATGAGCCACGTTGTTTGTTTTTTATTGGAATTCCTCTCTATAGGCCAAGGAGGATCCTCTTGGCACATCGAATGTTCTCCATTTTTCCTCGTTGGGCCTTTTCTTGCTTGCTGTTTTCAACCAGGTGTCCCCAGGGACATTTGTTGGATGCCTAAACGTTGGTGTCCTATTCACCTAGATGATTGGCCCCTTTTGGTACCCTCTTCTAGGGTCATATCTCACCTCAGGATCTATGTTGGGTTGGGCACTGGTGCCCCATTTATTTTTTTCCGCACACATACCTTGTATGTGTTCAACAGCTTTTTTGTCGAAGATGAAGCTGCATCTTGGGCACAACATGACTTCCGACTTCTTTTTTTGGAATCTTTGCAGAAAGTCTGCCAGATCTTCATTTTCTTTAGGAAATGAAGTTTTGTTGACTTCCTCTTGTCTTATGGCATCTTCTGAAGCCTTAGGTTCATATACTTCAACCATATTGATTTGCACATTGCTCTTACCAGCTATATTCAACTTTTGCATCTTGGCTTCTAGGCCCTCCGTTGAACCTGTGACAGCAGCCAAGTAGGAACCTGCAGCAGTTCCTTTGTTTAAACCTTCAGTGGCCCCTTTGTTTAGGCCTTCAGTATCCTTTTTCTGTATCATCTCGACAACTTCTTTTCTAACATCTTCAGCGAAACTGCCAAAGACGGGCTTGTTGATGAAATTTGATGAGACTTCGACCATGTTGATGCTTGAAGGTTCAACATAGTTGGCCTCAGCTTTCAATGGGTTTGCGTCAATCTTCATGGGTGGCTTGTCAGCAAACTTAAGCATTCCGTCTTTGATTACGCCTTGAACAAGATCTCTGAAAAGAAAACATTGTGAGGTTTTATGGCCCAAAAAGTTATGATATTTACAAAAACCTCTCTTTTTCCTTTGATCTAAAGGAGGCATTTTTGCCCCAAGGGGCACTATCATCTGGCCATCTTTAACTAATAAGTCAAATATTTCGTCACATTTTGTGACGTCGAAACTATATGTTTTCTTTGGGAACCTATCACTATTATTTTCAGTTTCAATAGGATTTTTTCAATTTGAGGGCATTAACAATCTGCAAGAGTATGGTGGCCCTTGCTTTAACTCTGCTAAATCAATCTCGCTCTCTTCGACAGTTATAGGATCATTAGATGTCTCTGGATCGTCATCATCCATTTCGATATACGCTACCCTTTCTCTTCGATAATTCTTATTTGCCTTAGCTTTTTCAGCCTTAAGGCGTTCCACCTGTCGAACTCTATCGACCAATTGGGCCATATCTCTTAGGTATTGAGTATCTAATTTCTTCCTAATGGAATAATCTAGACCTCCTGCATCCATTTCGACTAACTCATGTTCAGGCACTTATGTAAAGCATTTGGCCTTGAGTAATCGAAATCTGTTTAGATACTCATCAATTGGCTCAATGAACCTCCTTTTCACACTAGCCAATTCTTTCAAACTTATTTTGGTTTATCCCATATAGAACTATTCATGGAACAATCTCTCCAACTGATTCCAATTGTGGATCGAATTGGCTGGGAGTATGGTAAACCAAGTGAAGGCAGTTTTGGTTAAGGAACTTGGGAAATACTTAATCCTAAGATTCTCATTATTCGAAATTTCCCCACCCTCTATCAAATACCTTGCTACATGTTCGATAGTGGACTCTGTCGTATCCCCTAAAAATTTGGTGAACTTTGGGACTTTCCACCTAGGAGGTAATTCTGATTGCAAGATATAATCTGACAATGGAGATGTAAAGTTTGGCCTATGAAAGCCGATGTTGACTCCATTTTGCACCATGATTATCTCAACCATGGCTGTCAAGTTATTATCTGGTGCTTAGTTATAGTGTCGAACCTGCTGTACTACTTCATCAGCATTTTAGTTTCTATTTACCATAACTATACCTTGTTCGACAACTCTAGGGATTTGTGGGGCAATCTTGGGTATTTAGACTCTAGGTTTTTTGATTTCCACTTTATGGTTTATCCTACCTGGATGTGGATTTTGGTTAATGGTCATGTCATCCTCTAAGACTACACCTTGATTTCCTCTTATCAATTCTCTTTGGGGTTATCAAATAGGTTGGGGAACCCCAAAAAAATTCATCCATGCGCGTCATTTGCATTGTCATTTGCGGATTCGACTGGGTGGTATTTTGTATTAGAGGGTTAAGCACTGTACTCAAATTTTGTGCCAACATTTTCACCATGTCATGGTTGCTTTCACCCATTTGTTGCCTCAAAATTGGTGTATAAGCATTTGTGAGGCTTGGCATCGTATGGGATGTTCCTCCTAAGACTTGGTTCCTACCCAAATTTTCCATACCAGTTCCAGATCCCTACAATGGTGAAGATGCACTCACCAAAGGTTTTGAAAATGTGGATGAAGCATTCATAAGGCTTTCCATTTCAGTAGTTGGCATGCCATAAGGTTGTTCTCGGCCCATCCAGGCTGTCAAAAATCCTGGAGGGACATAGGGTCAAACCCCTAGATTTCCCCTTGGTGGGGGCGTTCCTGGTGGACCCCTAGGATCTACATAAGAAAGTATTGGTCATGTTTGTGTAGTCGTCAATGCTGGTGTCGAACTAACTGTTGATGGCATAGGCTCACTAACTATTGGCATAACAGTATTTCTAATGCTAGAAATTGGTGGAGGCATTTCTCCACTACTAGACGGATTATCCATTTTACTATTTCTTCTCTTAGATATGTATTCGTGGGTGGTTGTTTTGCCACTTCTCAATAACATGCAACAATATTTGAAATAAAAGAAATTACTTGAAGCATAAAAACTATTTTTATCAGAGTTTGTAAAACAAGAAAACTTAGCAACGTCCCACCGGGGTGCCAATTTGTTTACCGTGAAAATTGGTAAACAACCACTGATCTTCCATAATGGGTTATTTTGGTGACTTGCAGGATCGATCAGATTGATCCTAGGATATATGCTAAGTTAGTTTGTAATTTTAGTAAATTTAAGCGAAAAGTGTTAAGAGGAGAATTAAGAGTAGAGGTGAGATGCAGGCGAAACTTGATGAAAGTTCAATTAAAAAGTAAATAGAAAGGGGTTGAGAAGAGTTTAAGGATAAAGGTTAAAAAACGATAAAAATTGAAAGTAAAGGCAAGATATAGTAAATTTTCAGTAATGATAAAGTTTGAAAGGAAATGTAAATGGCAAGGAATGTAAAGGAATTGTAAAGACTTTGATTGAAATAAAAGATGGTGTTTCAAACGTACATTCTCAATATCTTTTCTCTCACATCGGGTACTTGGATATATTTGAGTGACTTGTACCATATGTTAAACACACAGAATTTTACACAAACTTCCTATATTTATACTAAAACTAAGTAACCGTCGAGCAGTTGCCTCGTTCCAGGATAAGGACAAGTGTCCTCTGCATGTGCTTCTACCTCTATCTTCATGCCACGTTGCTTTCCTCAATTGCCAAGTGAACTTCCTTTCCCTCCTTTCTTCATATTCAAAATTACTCGCTTGCTGATACGAGAACCTTTAAGTCGAAGGCCACGGGAACCTCCCAGTCGAAGGTCACGAGAACCTCTTGGTCGAAGACCAACTTTAAATTAGAAAAATCTCTAAGTGTTTTCTACTTCTTAGCAAGGGAGACTTTGACACAACCTTTTTGTTACAAGCTCTTTTGTCGAAGTATTTCCAACTTAGATTTGTTCAATCTATTTTTGGCCAATAAGATCAATATGTTGTGCTTGTCGAATTTAGGAGCTAACAGAAGGGTATTTGATCAAGAACAGATACTCCTAGTATTTAAGATAATTCTTCCATTATGGGCTTCAATTGATAATAGGGAAAGGTGAAACAATGATGTACAGGGTCAAAGAACTAAAAAAGTACCCTCATCGTGTCTTCTTCAAAGCTTGAGGTAACCAGATTGAGAAGTCGACCATATCTTTTGGTGAACGGAGAATTTTCAGGAACCCTTGATGCTAACTCTTTGAGTTGAGGAGGCACCCTTACGAAGTTGATTCGTATGGTATTTCTGGGAGTGGAAGCCATATCCTATAAAACAGAACAAAGATAAATCCCTAGGTCCTTGAAATGGTTAGTCAAAATGCTAAGGCATTATGCTATGATGTCTTGAACAAATAATCATACACAAACAAAGCACACAAGGCCTTAGGTTTCGGCTTGCATGGGGTTTATAGGTAAGTACCCTCTTGAAGTTTAGTTGGTTCAACGTGTCCTAAAAGAAGTAATCGGGTTCTAGGAGCCTCAATATCACTGATCTTTCTTCATCGGGCATTATTTTAGCTCAAGCATCCAAACTGCGGCCAAAATATCCCGAAAGTCTGATCTCAAGGAGTGTAGTATCCAGTATCAAACAACTTTAGCCTTGCACCAAATCCAGCTATATCACTACTTTCTAATGACCAAGTTGTTCAACTAAGGTTCTACGGTCAGTTAGTGCTTCATGACACCACACAGCGGCCCCGTATTCTCCTTGACTGGACTCAAGGGACACCGGTACCAACAAATGTGTCAGACTGACATAGCCATCACTTCAACCATGTCGGTATTATGCCATATAGTCCCCATGATCTATTGATACTTACCTAATATGCCCCAGATCCGTGTATATGATCTATACAAGAAATAAACCCAAGCATTACCCATAAATGTAAAGCAAACAAGATAAATAAAATAAAGAAATAAAGGTGATCTAGATCTTAAGGTAACACCACTTTTAGTTTAATCCCCAGCAGAGTCTCCAATTATGTAATACAGCGGGAGAACTGACTTGGGTGTTTTGAATTTTATCGCAAATATTGCAGATAGTAAGAGTCGCCATCGACTTTTCTGTTATCCAATAAAGGAAAGCGTAAAAAGAACAGGAAAGACATTCTGAGAATTTTCTTAAGTTTGGGGGGTAGGTTATGAAAATGGAAGGTGTTAGCACCATTTTCCTCCGTAGTTATCTACAGGCTCTTAATTGCTAGCTCACTTTGAAATGTTGTGTTTGTGTAAGTTTGAAAACATTTTGAAAACGCCTTCGTACGAAAAACTTTGCAATGATTCTCGTATTGTTGAGAATGTATACAACATGTTGGTTTTGAAAATATTTATTGAAAGGGAATGTTTGGAAATATGTTTTGAAAATGCCAATGTAAGGCAATTTTGTAATGGCTCTCGTATCATTGAGAATGTATACAAAATGTTTGTTTTGAAAAGTGTTTTGAAAGTGTGAGGTGTGGAAATGGTTTTGTTTGTGATCAAGCAATTACGAGTAATCTACCTACTCAAAAAGTCTTTGTTCTTTTCCTCTTCCTTTAGATAGTGCTATTTTATCATTGGTTGGTAGAGAGCCATATCATTGGATGTGAGGGACAGGCGTGGGTCATCGTACAGTCATAGAAGGCAACTTGTAAGATGTTTTAGCAATTGTCGTAAGGGACTAAGATCGTTTATTGAAGGCAAATTTGAAGGGTCATCGAGGGACTTACGATCTTTTAATCGAGGGTCTTTACTAAAACATCCCACGTTCAAGGGACATGACTGTTTATATCTGAGGCAACAAGTGTGGGTTACCCTAGAGGTGCATGTGTGCAAAGTGTGTTTGATTCAAGTATTTTATCTTGATTTAGGGTTTTACTAGGTTTGATTTTAAGTCTTGTCATACAAACCCTAATTACTAATAATAATAAGGAAAGCGATAAATTGCAGAATTTAAATATCCTATGCTATTACAACGCTTTGGGAATGAGGGATACAAGCTTGTGAATAAGGGGAAGAAAGTAATAAAGCCCCAATTATCTATTACAAACTATTGAATATGAATAATAGAATATACAAAATGTAAAGAGGAAGAAGGAAATTGTTTTTAGGGTTTTTTGATGGAGAAAAAGGTTTTATAGTTTTAACCTAATTAAACCAATTCATTTTAATTACAAAAGAGGTTAATTAATCATTTAATTATTTAAGAAAATTTATTTTTATATTTTTTGGGTTAAATAAAAATAAATAAATAAATGAAATATAAAAAATTTAAAAAAAAAGGGGGGGTTTGAAAAGTAAACAAGAGGACAAGAATTAGTAAAAAGGCCCAAGTCTGTTTTTGTTAGAAATCAGAAAACAAAATAAAAAAAAGATCATTGGGCCTGCGTTGCTTTTTAGTAGAAAGAGGGGTATTAGAAAGAAATTCAGTCAAAGGCCCAGAAACAAAGTCTAAGCGCTTGCTGATCATGTGGGGATGGCCTTTTGAAGTGCATCATGAGCTTGCTCATATGATGCGTTGGATGAAGATGAATAATGATCTGATGGTGTTGATGTATGGCTCAGGATATCTGCGCCTTGCTTGCATGTACAAAATATGAAATAAGAAAATAAGTGAAAAACAAAAGGGTACCACTGGGGCTCGAATCCAGGTCCCTATAGATAAATGCCTTACGCGCGCTTCCTCTGCCACTGGGGTGGCGGTTTCATCCATTTATAAAACAAGTTGCAATCAATTTAAAATAAAATCGTTTCTGAACACACTTCATCTTCTTCCTCGCGCCAACCTCCATTGTTACGTTTTTGATATTTCAAACTTGCTCATTGTAGCGGTATAAATGTTGAGACTAAGCCATTGGATTGACTTGACTCGCAAAAATCAAATAAAAATCGCCATTGCGCTTTATTATTTCCAGAGGAATGGGAAAAGAGCGAATAACCAAAAAAGAGGGGAGAGAATCTAAGTTTGGGGGTTGGTTATGCAAAGGGAAAGTATTAGAACCATAAACATCTACGGTACTCCGCAGGAACCTCTTTGAAAATTTGTGTATTTTGGCTATAAATGTTATATATAAAAATAGATGGTGGAGATGGGAAAAGAAATATTTTTTACAATTTTTGCACTCGCTGCAGTTGCGAACCTTTAGTGCCTATGTACCACCTTCCGTGCAATAGGGGATCAGGATACTTGTAGTTCACCTTTAAAAATTTTAAAACACAAGTGTGTTGGTTAATTTTAGGAGACAAGACATCATCATCTTATCCGAGTGGAAGAACATACTTACTACCCATAATTATGAAAAAGTAGAATTTGCATCATCTCAAAGTGGAGGATATAGCTTGGATTTTAAAATCAACAAAGCCTCACTCAACACCCAAGTGGAAAATATCTCACTTCACTACATATCGTAGAAGTATAATAGTTCGCATCACTACAAGGATTGACAAGAGTCTATCTTTTCAGAAAATTTTAAAGTAAAAAGACAAAGTGGAAAAATAGTTTGAAATGAGATTGATTGACTTTTAGTCTTCTCACAAAAATGTCAAGGTATTATTAAGTTGATTAAAGTTTGATTAAGAAAATATTTTTAAAATGCATGGACATAAGTCCAAGTTTATTATGAAAATGTTTCAAGCTTAGAAACAAGAAGAGTTTTCAAAATGAGGGAGAAGATTTTTGAAATTAAAGAAGGTGGGAGGAGATGAAGAGACTATCCTAAAGCATAAGGTAAAGGCTATGGAAAAGAACCGTCTAACCAACAAGAAGACAACACTTGACATAATGAGCCAATGTAAAATTACCATCCTTTGGATTTGAAACCAAACAAGCAAAGATAATAAACCCCTTAAGAAAACCAAGCTTCAATAGTATTAAGTCTTCACAGAAAAATGGGCAGAGTAACGGCTATATACAGATGAATTCCCGATCACAAATAAAGCATGTAATCAAAATAACATGCACACAAATAAAACAAACAAACAACCCAGTGTCTTGTGGTAAACCCCAAGAACTCCAGAAAAAATAACAATTAAAGTCACAAGGTCTCTAAGTAGGTCACAACTTCTAATCCTAAGTCCAAGAAGTCCACACCTCCATAATGCAAAGGATAGTAACCAAGTAGTACAAGTACCATTAAAGTTTTTTATGGTTCAAGTTGATTATTAAGTATCTTCAAAAAGAAAATGAAAGCTCAAATGAGCAAAATAAAAATGACATAAAAAGTAAATGCTCAAGTGAGCAAAAATGAAAATAGCATGAAATGTAAATGCTAAAATAAATATGCTTGAAGTAAAAACATAAAGTAAAAGCACAAAATAAAATTAATTGTAAGGAATTAGTGGTTAGTTGATTGACCGTCTTGAAACTTGCATTTGGAACTCATTAGAAGATTGATAAAATCAAAGCCTCTCAACAACAAGTTGCATTTGCTTTTTGTCAAGTATATCATTCATTTAAATCTCAAGGAAATAATAAATGATCAATGATGTTTAAGTGATCCAATTTGACCAAAATTGATGAAAATTCATTGGAGGATTGGTAGGACCAAAGCCTCCTAACAATGAATCTCAAGGTTATTGGATCAAAGGATTCAAATTAACATACTTGGGCCACGAATGATCATTTTCTCAAATCGGGATAAACAAATTAACCATTAGTGATGCTTGTAGAGAGAGTTCAAAGTTGAGAAAACTTACCTCAAAACTGGAAATCATGTATGGAGTTTGAGCACCCCTGGAAGTGTGGCGATGATCTGGATAGTTTCACTGGACCCTTATGAAGTTAATGCAACTCTTACTTTATTCTGAAAGTGCCTGAATTGTTCTGGAGAAGTTAAGTTGCAGGTGACTGCTTTTGAGTTTGGAAGATGATGAAAATGGAGTCACAGTTATGAAACAGGGATGGGGATGAGTTGTATATGTTGTATGGAAGCTTTGTGATTGATTTAGAGAGGAAACGCATGAGTGGATTGTGAGTTTGAAGTTTTTGGCCAGAAGTTGCAACAATGGAGGTTTGAAATGAAAATTCTGATTTCAGAGTGTTTGAGGGTGCTTCAAGGCTTGTAAATCTGTGAGTTAGCTTGCAAACAACCTCTCTATTTATAGAGAAAATATTGTAGAGGCTCTAGTGATCAGAAATCAAAGATCATATGTTATGGTTATGTGACTTGATTTTGAAGCAACTTTGATAAATATTGTTCTAATGCAATGGTACAAGGGCTTGTAGGGTGGCTAGAGGCTTTAAACATGTTGCTTCTGAGCATACATGTTGAGTGTGATCAGGACAAACAAGTTAGAGGCCAAAGACAAGTTGACTTTGTGATAAAGTTTGCTTTTCAAGAATAGAAATGGTGCCTTTCTTCCAAAAATGGAAATTTTCTTTGGAAAATGGATTAATCACTTGGATCATACCTCAATCAATTGTGTAAAAAATTAATTATGGAGTGATTTACAAGTTAGAAGCCTGCAAAGCAAGATTATTGTAAGTGTTTGTTGGCATCAAATTTGGTAAAACAATGACCTGATAATTTTTTTCTAAATGTCTTAACATTTGAAGTAAAATGTTTTGAATTATGTCAAAGCAGATGTCTTGACATCTACCTCCTGAACTGAACTCATCCCAATATCAGTTTAAGTTTTCTATTTCCTGTTTTCATGCGCGCCATAATTCAGGATTTGTGACTCATAGGATGCGAAAAATATGGAGGAATATTTTTCTATTTGAATTATCTTTATGGAATATATCTTGGCATGTTTTCATGGATATGTTAAAAAAGATTGAAATATTTGAGTTTCAGCCCAAGCCCACTGTTGCAGATATATAAGGACCTGCTTCCTTATTCATTGAACAACAACTTTTGAAGAAGAATACTTTCTTTCTATTTTAGAAGTCAAGTATTTTAATTGTCAAACACTCTAGTATTGATTTAATACTTTTGTTGTTATTTGAGTTGCTAATTTTGTATCATTCATAAGCTTTTAAGCATTGAATGATTGAAGTCCTTAAAACTTATTAATTATATTTTTTCTTCATTGTAAGTGATTGAAGGGATTTGAGGAGGGCCTCATACCTAGGAGTGTCTTAGGTAGAAGTATAGCACCGATAGTGATTAAGTGATTAGATTGTAAACTGATTGTTTACCGAGGGTCTATGAATTGATACTATTTAGTGGACTTGTCCCTGGTTTGGTAGTCCCCAGAGTAGGTGTTGTTGTACACTGAACTGGGTTAATAATCCCTTGTATTTTTACTACTTTTATTATTGTTGCACTCTACTTTGTCCTCAGATATTTGTGTCATGACATCTCCTTCGACATCACATATCTGATACCAGAATTTCATTTGGTATCAGAGAAGGCACCCTGCTCTTTATCTGGGTGAGATCCAGGGAAGATGCTTTCTGGTACAATGGACAAGGAAGGAGGATTTGTGAATAGACCACCCATTCTAGATGGAAGTGATTATGACTATTGGAAACCATGTATGGTGGCCTTCTTAAAGTCTTTGGACAGCAGAGTTTGGAAAGCTGTTTTAAAAGGATGGAAACACCCTGTCAAATTGGAAGAAAATGGAGAACCTACTTCTAAGTTAAAACCAGAAGAAGATTGGTCTAAAGAAGAATATGAAATTTCTCTTGGAAATTCTAAAGCCTTGAATTCTATATTCATTGTAATTGACAAGAACATTTTCATATTAGTGAACACATGTGAAGTAGCTAAGGATGCATGGGGAATTCTTCAATCTACTCATGAAGGCACACCCAAAGTTAAGATGTCAAGACTTCAGTTGCTCACCACAAAATTTGAGAATTTGAGAATGAAGGATGATGAAAGTATTAATGACTTCCATATGAACATTCTTGAAATTGCTAATGCATCCAGTGCTTTAGGAGAGAAAATACCTGAAGACAAATTGGTGAGAAAGATGCTCAGGTCTCTTCCCAAGAGATTTGATATGAAAGTGACTATTATAGAAGAAGCTCAAGACATTGACAAAATGAAAATGGATGAACTTGTTGAATCCCTTCTGACATTTGAATTAAGCATCAATTAAAAATCTGAAAAGAAGAACAAAAGCATAACCTTTGTATTAAATACTGAAGATGAAGAGGAGGATTGTGATCTAAATATAGATGGAGGAATATCAAATGCCTTAGCTATGCTTGGAAGACAGTTTAAGAAAGTGATAAAAATAATGGATAGGAACCAAAGATCAAATGTCAAGAACATCTCATCTGACATCCATAAGTCAAATGGGTTTGGAAGAAAAAGGGCTGAAGAAAAATCCACTCAAGGGAAGGGAATACAATGTCATAAATGTGAAGGTTTTGGTCACATTAGAGCTGAATGTCCTACATATATTAAGAAATAGAAGAAGAATCTATCTGTTACTTGGTCTGAAGAGGACTCAGAAAGTGATCTTGAAGAATCTACTAAGTATATGAAAGCATCAACAGGAAAATATGTATCTGATGAAGATTCTAGTGATGGGGAACTAACCTTTGATGAGTTAGCTGCTTCATACAAAGAATTATGTCTCAGAAGTGCAGAAGTGTGCCTAGAAGGGGAGAAGCAGAAAGCCCTCATAACTCAGTCGAAGGCAGAAAGGGAAGAGCATCTAAAAACTATCTCAAATATGGAAATTAAAGTGACTTCATTGAATTCAAATCTTGATAGAATGGTCAAATCTGGAAAGTGAAGTGACTTCATTGAATTCAAACATTAGATGAAATTCTTCAAGCAGGAAGAGTGACATGAGACAAGAGAGGTCTAGGGTTTAATGAGAAAAAGGAACCAAATTTAGAAAGACCTTCATTAGAGTCCAAACCAAGGATGTCAAATCAAATGTCTAAACATCATGGTAAGAAAGGACATCATGGAAAACATCATGACAAGAAAAGTTTGATCACAACAGAGGGAATTCCCAGCCCTGGAGATGTCATCATTGTGGAAGGCTTGGTCACATAAGACCTTTTTGTTTCAAGTTATATGGATACCCTAAAACTACTCCTCTTCCCAAAACTGATAAAAATTCCCAAAATAGCAAAACAAAGAAACAGTGGGTTCCCAAGTCTAATGTTGTTAGTTTCGTAGCTCATACCTATCTTAGAGTATCAACCAAAGATGACTGGTATTTTGGAAGTGGTTGTTCTAGACATATGATAGGTGTCAAGAATCTGTTGTCAGATATCAAATCTCACTCCACCAATTATGTGACTTTTGGTGATGGAGCCAAAAGTGAAATCAAAGGAGTTGGCAAGCTGGAATGTTCATGAGTCCCTAAGCTTGATGTTGTGTTACTTGTTAAAGGGTTAACCTCTAACCTGATAAGTATAAGCCAATTATGTGATCAAGGATTCAAAGTTAACTTCACCGAGGAAGAATGTCTTGTTTGCAATGAAAAGAATGAAGTTATTATGAAAGGAATCAGATCTAAAGACAATTGTTATTTATGGGTTCCTCAAGAGTTAAACTTCTCCTCAACATGTGCTTTGGCCAAAGAAAATGAAGTTAAACTATAACATCAAAAATTTGGACACTTGCATCTGAAAGGAATGAAAATAATTATATCTAAAGAAGCTGTGAGAGGGATTCCTAAGCTCAAGATAGAAGAAGGAAGAGTGTATGGTGACTGCCAGATTGGAAAGCAAACTAAGATGTCACATCAGAAGATCCAACATCTTACTACATCAAAAGTTTTGGAACTTCTTCCCATGGACTTGATGGGACCTATGCAGGTTGAAAGTCTTGGTGGAAAGAAGTATGCATATGTTGTTGTAGATGACATCTCTAGGTACACATGGATAAGCTTTATTAGATAAAAATCAGATACTTTTGAAGTATTTAAAGATCTTTGTCAAAAACTTCAAAGGGAAAAGATAGTCATGCCATTAGAATCAGAAGTGATCATGGAAAGGAATTTGAGAACAATAAATTTGCTGACTTTTGTTCTTCTGAAGGAATCAGTCATGAATTCTCGTCTCCCATTACTCCTCAACAAAATGGGATTGTGGAACGTAAAAATAGAAATCTTCAAGAATCTGTCGGAGCTATGATTCATGCTAAGAAGTTACCCTACCAATTTTGGGCTGAAGCTATGAATACTGCATGCTATATTCATAACAGAGTCACTCTAAGGAAAGGCACTTTAGCCACCTTGTATGAAATGCGGAGGGGAAGAAAACCAATTGTTAAATACTTTCATGTTTTTGGAAGTAAATGTTACATCTTAGCTGATCGTGAACAAAGGAGGAAGATGGATCCCAAGAGTGATGAAGGAATATTCTTGGGTTACTCTACAAATAGCAGAGCATACAAAGTTTTTAACTCCAGAACCAAAGTTATGATGGAGTCAATAAATGTTATTATTGATGATAGAGGATGGAATGTTGAAGAAGATATCTCATAAGATGCTGGAACATCTTTGTCTGATATTCCTACAGAATCAAATGATAGAAGTATTAATTCTAATCCAGCTCAAGAAGATCCTGAGCCTAGTCATCTCAATAAAGGACCTTCAATTAGAACCCAGAGAGATCATCCTAAGGAGCTTATTATAGGAGATCTAAATAAAGGAGTGACTACCAGATCAAGAGATGGAATATCAAACTCTTGCTTTGTGTTAAAAATTGAGCCTAAGAATGTCAAAGAGGCCCTAACTGATGAGTTCTGGATTAATGCTATGCAGGAAGAGCTAGAACAATTCAGTAGAAATGAAGTTTGGGATCTAGTTCCAAGACCTGAAGGGACAAATGTGATTGGCACTAAATGGGTATACAAGAATAAATCTGATGAAAAAGGGGTGGTCACTAGAAATAAGGTAAGGTTAGTTGAACAAGGATACACTCAAATTGAAGGAGTTGACTTTGATGAAACCTTTTCTCTTGTGGCCAGACTTGAATCAATTAGACTACTCTTGGGAGTTGCATGCATACTGAAATTTAAATTGTTTCAAATGGATGTAAAGAGTGCCTTCTTAAATGGCTATCTGAATGAAGAAGTCTATGTGGAACAACCAAAGGGATTTGTTGATCCAAGTTTCCCTAAACATGTCTACAAACTGAATAAAGCTCTGTATGGATTAAAGCAAGCTCCAAGAGCTTGGTATGAGAGATTGATAAAATTTCTTGGTGAGAATGGATACAGGAAAGGTGGCATAGAAAAAACTCTTTTTGTCAAGGAAGAAGAAGAGAAGATCATGATTGCACAGATTTATGTTGATGATATTGTGTCTGGTGGGATGTCAAATGAGATGGTTCAACATTTTGTCAAGAAAATGAAGTCAAAATTTGAGATGAGCCTTGTTGGTGAATTAACCTATTTTCTTGGTCTACAAGTTAAACAAATGGAAGATTCCATATTTTTATCTCAGAGCAAGTATGCTAAGATATATTAAAGAAGTTTGGGATGGAAAATGCCAGTCACAAAAGAACTCCTGCTCCCACACATCTGAAGTTGTCTAAAGATGAAAAAGGAGTAAGTGTGGATCAAAGTCTTTACAGAAGTATGATAGGTAGTCTTCTATATCTCACAGCTAGAGGACCTGACATTTCCTTTGTTGTAGAGGTGTGTGCAAGATATCAAGCTGGTCCTAAAGTTAGCCATGCCAACCATGTGAAGAGAATTCTTAAATATGTGAATGGGAAAAATGACTATGGTATGCTATACTCTCATGGATCTAGTTCTTCCTTAATTGGTTATTGTGAAGTTGATTGGGCAGGAAGTGCTGATGATAGAAAAAGTACATCAGGAGGATGCTTCTTTCTAGGAAATAATCTCATATATTGGTTCAGTAAGAAGCAAAATTGTGTGTCTCTGTCCACTGCAGAGGCTGAGTATATTACTGCAGGAAGAAGTTGTTCTTAATTGGTTTGGATGAAACAAATGCTAATAGAATATAATGTCAAACAAGATGTCATGACATTATTCTGTGACAATCTAAGTGCTATAAACATATCAAAAAAATCCTATTCAACACAGCAGGACCAAACACATTGATATCCACCATCACTTCATAAGAGAGCTTGTTGAAGAAAAGATTGTTGCCTTAGAACATTTAGCCACTGAATTGCAACTGGCTGACATTTTCACTAAGGCTTTGGATGCTAATCAATTTGAGAACTTAAGATGAAAATTAGGGATTTGCCTATATGAGGGTTTGTAGTAATTAAAGGCGTGTGGGAATATCATTAAAGTGATATTATATTATTTATGATTCCAACAAATAAAATTTAGAAAGCAATCATTACAAGACTGTCTCAAATTGTTTTCCACGCGCTAAGAAATCACATTTCTCTACTTTCACAAACTCTTCATTCTCCTCTACAGAAAAAGAACCCTTGTCATTATTCATCTCTTTGCTCAAAAATATTCAAAGATGTCTCAACATCATACATCATCTTCCTCAAAATCTGTCAACCTCCATAAGAAACTCTCTCTTGACAGATTACTTGACGTTACTCCTCTAACAGCTATTCCACCGCTTGAGAAAAAGGTCAAGAAACCCAGATCATCACTTACAAAGAAATCCAAGGACGATAAAGGCAACACTTCTATTACTACTGATGATAGGACAGAAGAAGAGATTGGTAATGTTGATAGAAGCATTAAAAGACTAGTAGATAGAGTGTTAAATGAAGGTTTTGTTGTGCCTGGAATTTCTACCCCTCTTTCTCATATACCTGCTCCAGCTGACAAAAGAAATGACCCTAAAAGTGTTGCTGAATCATCCATCTCCAATAAAGACGCTGCTGAAAGAAAACATGATAAGCTTGCTGCTTCTGCTCTAAAGGAAGTGGAAGAGGATGTTGAAAAAGATGTTGAGGAGAACTCTTCAACTAAGGAATGTTGCTAGCTCCAAGGTTGCAGAAGGTCAAAATGTTGAGAATCTGATTAATGTAGATGAGTTATCTGACAGTGAGCTCATTACTAATATGGTGCCTGGAATTGCAAAAAGGCTCAAATCCTGGAAAGTGAAGGATGTAAGTGTCACACCCCCTGCCAAGACTTACAAGAAGAAAACCATGTATGGTCCCCCAAATCCCGGAAGTAAAGTGGTTCCTCCCTCTAGTAAAAGAAAAGCTAGACCTGATAGCTCCACTAATGATGATGCTGTAAAAAGATATAAAAGTAAAAAGAAAGTTGTGTTACTTGAAGAAGCTGACTCTGACTATGATGTCGAGCGAGATGTCCATGACATCTCTCCTATCAAAAAGTATGCAAGAAAGAAGATTTTAGTTAGAATTTCTGATGCTCCCCTTGAAAACATTTTCTTCCATTCTGTTGGGAATGCTGAAAAGTGGAAGTATGTTTTTCAAAGAAGAATTGCCCTTGAAAGAGAATTGGGAGGTGGTGCTCTGGAATGCAAAGAAATCATGGAGTTGATATCTTATGCTGGATTGATGAAAACGGTTACCAGGTTTTCCAAATGCTATGAGACTCTTGTTAAGGAATTTATTGTTAATATTCCCATTGACTGTGCTGATCATAAACGTAAGGAGTATAGAAAGGTGTATGTTAGGGGTAGGTGTGTAGAATTTTCCCATGCTATCATAAATAGATTTCTGGATAGGTCTGAAGATGACTTTTGTGAGCTATAAGTAACAGATAATCAAGTATACATAGCCATCACTGATAATCAAGTGAGTGAGTGGCCCATGAAGAACAAACTTCATGTTAGCAAGCTAAGTGTGAAATATGCTATTTTGCATAGAATTGGAGCTGCTAATTGGGTTCCTACTAATCATACTTCAACCATCACTATTGGCTTAGGAAAGTTTATTTATGCTGTTGGAAACAAGAAACTGTTTGATTATGGTTCATACATCTTTGATCAAACTATTAAGCATGCAGGAACATGTGCCATTAAGATGCCTATTGCCTTTCCTTCCCTTACCTGTGGAATTATTTTTAATCATCATCCTAGAATTCTAAGTGGTAATGATGTAGTGTGCAAGAGGGAGTATTCTTTGTCCCTTCACTTTAAGCTTTTTTCAGGAAAACATGTCCCAGACATTTTTCGACATCTACATCTGCTGAAAACAAGACCTTTACCAAGGATGAAATGATCACTGAATTAAGGGAAGCCTGCAAAGAATTAGATGATGTGATCAAAGTTAGCACAACAAGAAATCTAACATTTGAAAAGATAATCAAGGAGCTGCAGAAGGACAACAACTTTGATGATAGAGTGAGCTCTGAAGGAGGAGATTCTAGTGAGGAAGGAAGTTTTGGCTCAGCAAAGTTTATTGGTCCTGAAGAAAATTAGACTATTTGATGGTTATTTATCTGACCCCTTTATTTATTTTTGGCACTTGCATGTTCTTGACTTTCGAATTCTATGGTTTGTATATATATTACTAATACTCTCTTGAATGCATCCTGTTACTTGGCATATTATGACTAAAAAGGGGGAGAGAAACTGACTGACCACTGATTGAGGGGGAGCTTAATACTTGAGGGGAAACCTCATGTCTCAGAAGATGTTTTGACATTTTCCTATGCTAACAGATAACTTCTAATTGAGTCCTTTTTGTTTTGCTTTCTTTGTTCATGCTACTGCTCTGAAAATGCTCAAATATTGTTTTAGCCAAAATTTTCCAAAAGGGGAGTTTGTAAGTATTTGTTGGCAGCAACTTTGGTAAAACAATGACCTGATAATGTTTTGCTAAATGTATTAACATTTGAAGAAAACTTTTTTGAATGATGTAAAAGCAGATGTCTTGACATCTGCCTCCTGAACTGAACTCAACCCAATATCAGTTTAAGTTTTTTGTTTCCTGTTTTCATGCACGCCATAATTCAGGATTTATGACTCATAGGTTGCGAAAAATATGGAGGAATATTTTTCTATTTGAATTATCTTTATGGAATATATCTTGGCCTGTTTTCATGGAAATATTAAAAAGATTGAAATATTTGAGTTTCAGCCCAAGCCCACTGCTGCGCATATATAAGGACCTGCTTTCTTATTTATTCAACAACAAATTTTGAAGAAGAATACTTTATTTTTGTTTTAGAAGTCTAAGTCTTTTAATTGTCAAACACTCTAGTATTGATTTAATACTTGTGTTGTTATTTGAGTTGTTAATTGTGTATCATTCTTAAGCTTTTAAGCATTGAATGATTGAAGTCTTTAAAACTTATTAATTCTGTTGTTTCTTCACTGTAAGTGATTGAAGGGATTTTAGGAGGGCCTCATACCTCGGAGTGTCTTAGGTAGAAGTATAACACGGGTAGTGATTAAGTGATTAGATCATAAACTGGTTATTTACTGAGGGTCTATGAATTGATACTATTTAGTGGACTTGTCCCTGGCTTGGTAGCCCCCAGAGTAGGTGTTGTTGTACACTGAACTGGGTTAACAATCCCTTGTATTTTTACTGCTTTTATTTTTGTTGCACTCTAATTTGTTCTCAGATATTTGTGCCATGACATCTCCTTCAACATCACATATCTGATACCGGAATTTCAATTATGCAGCATAGGTTTGAGATTTGATTAAATGTTCTTCATGAAAATGCCTTGTAGATCAAGAATGGATGCTCAACTTATTCTCTTTGATTCTCCTAGCTCAAGCATGCTCTCTTCAAGTTCTTGGACATTTTGGAAAGCTTGAAACATTGTCTACAACCTTCATGTTGACCATTTTGGCTAAATCATCTTGGAACTTGGTGAGAAATTGCCAAGAAGTTGGGACAAGAAATCTACCTAACTTGATGAAAATTTCACGAAGTGTTTTTGATAAAAAAAGTCATGACTTCATGATCCTATATATTCAAATCTAAGAATTTTTTGGACATCAACCCTCAAGGAAAAAGTTGTAGAATTCATCAAGATCTACAACTTTCATGTTGAAAGTTTTCCTTGAATCATCTTGCATCTTGGTGTAAAATTGTCATGAAGTGTGAAATTGTCAAGGTTAAAAAACACAGAATTTTTCTAAGTCTTGAAAATCTTGACTTTTTGTTAACTTTATTGATTCTCTTGATTCTTGATGATCAAGTTTTATATTTTTTAATGTCTTGATGATTCTTGATCTTTGAAATTCAATGTTGATCAAAAAGTCAAAGTTTGACTTTTTGTGTATTAGTTAATTTTTCATCAGTTGATCAAATTTCAACTATCAATCCATTGATCTTGAGAAATTATTTGAGCCATGAAGTTAGGTAAATATGTTGTGTTTGAGCCCTTGATATCATTCTTCAAGCCATTAGGTCATGTACTAGGTTAAAAGTCACTGATCAATCATTCTCAGTCAAAACCCTAATTTTGACAATTTTGCCCCTTTGATGATTTGAATGTTTTTCTTGAGGAATTATGATAAAACCTTGACCAATTAATGAATATGACTTCAAAATATTGATGTTGGCCAAAAATCATGAAGTTTGACTGTATGTTGACCACAATTGACTTTTTATCCAATAAAGTTGACTTTCAGTCATCTGAGCAATTGATTGAGCAAATTTGTGGTGCAAGACTTGAAACTTGGTATGAGAATTCTTGAAGACCTATAATGAGCCATGAAAGTCACTTGAGTCATCAAAAGTCTAGTTTTACTTGATAAAACTAAAACCCTAATTTGTGGGATAAGTGCTTATGAGGTGAGCTTGTCTGATCAACTCTTGAGCATCCTTGAGCATTTGAGATCTTTTGTGAGAAGTGTCTTGAGAAAAGAGAGGGAAAATTTTGGGGTACAACACTCGCCCTGTTCAGATCATTGTAATCTACACACATACATACCTTGCCATCTTTCTTTGGTATTAGAACAACATTAGCAACCCATTGAGGATATGACGTCACTGCTAAGAACCCTGCATTGAATTGTTTCATAACCTCATCTTTGATCTTTTCCGACATTTCAGGATGCATGCGACGAACCTTCTGCTTAATCGGAGAACAACCCTCTTTCATTGGCATACGGTGAACTATAATATCAGTATCGAGCCCTGGCATGTCTTCGTATGACCAAGCAAATATTTCAACATATTCATGCAACATCTGGATTAATTTGTTCTTGACATTGCTCTCTAAGTTGGCGCCTATCTTGACCTCTTTTCTATCTGTCTTGGTGCCCAAGTTTAAAACTTTGACTGGCTCTTTATGTGGTTGGATAGCCTTTTCTTCTTGTATTAAGAGTCTGACATGTTCTCCAAGTATTTCACAATCTTCCTCACCTTCGTCCTCGGCTTGGTAGATCGGATTTTCGACGTCATAAGCGACAATAGCATAATTGTTGTCAATGAGATCCAGAATGGATGAGGATCTGCAATGTAGTGTGTGGGTGTGTGTAAGAACACATAGCTATTTAAAAATGCAATAAGATAAAAGAAAGACAGAGATCACAAAATTTGAATGCAAAACGTCCAATGTTTTTATTGAATGAACAATGTTTATGAATTATCAACCCTTAACAAATGAACCATTGTGTCCCGGGTAAGACACATGGTTTAAATTCATTATTTATTACATAACCAAAATCTTTAAAATCAATAAGATATGAATGTAGCTATTACTCCTAACTAAATGAGATAGGGAAAATGTCTTCTTCTTTCCAATTCTCGATACCATCTCCAATGGTAGGGAATATCCAGTTGTCGAAATCACAATCACTGTCAGCGTCTTCTACAACATTGACTCTGTTGTTGATGATACGGAACAAAGGTCTTCCAGTTTGAGCGCGACGAACAGACCTTTAACCTTATGCAGTGAAGCCTAAACCAAACTTGTCAGATTTATAGGGGATATCAGGAACCTGACCCCAAATAGTACAACCACCTTCTTCTATAATAGCTTTGGAATCTTTCAAGGAATCCATCTTGTGAGGAATCCTGGTGGTCTTTGGAATGGCATAAACATCTTTAACAACAACAGGGGTAATCACTTCAAAAGTTTGACAGGGAGTCTCGATGAATTCCCCATCCATCTCTATGTACCGGAATGAGTTCAGGTGGCTGACCATGTACTCCTCTTCTCTGCAGACAGTAACGACCTTTCCTCTCAAGTATACTTTAATTTCTAGTGCAAGGTGGAGGTGACATCACCTGCCCCATGGATCTAGGGGCGTCCCAATAGACAAGAATAGGCCGTCCGAATGTCCATTACATAAAAGGTGGACTCAAATATCTGTGAACCCACTTTGATTGGTAGGTCCACTTCTCCATGCACCATCATTTTGGACCCATCAAAGGCTCGAACTATGATATTCCTGGGTTTCAGTACAACCCCTACACAATCTAGTCTGTCAAGAGCGCCTTTTGGAAGAAAATTCAATGAAGAGCCAATATCAATTAACACATGAGCCAATGTAGTGACCCTGCATTCAATGGAGACATACAGGGCCCTATTATGATTTCTCCCCTCCGGAGTCAGGTCAGCATTGGAGAAGCCTAAACAATTATCAATTGTTAAGCTAGCCACGTAACTTCCAAATTGATCAGCCGAAATTCATTACGGCACATGAGCAGTCTTCGGGAATTTTACTAAAGCCTGTGCATGGGCTTCAGAACACATCATTAAAGATAACATGGAGATTTTGGATGGGGTATGCCCTAACTATTGAATAATTTTATAGTCGCTCTTGTAGATGATCTTCAAAACTTCTTCCACTTCTTGTCCAGAGGTGTCCTTGATTGTGGTTTCTTTAGGTGCCTCTGTCTGGGAAGGCTCTATCATTGGCTCTTTACCCCGAGCCTCGGTAGTTGACTTAGTAACTGTGACTTGAACAGGTGGAGAGATTTCTGGGGAGAAAATCCTTCCGCTTATAGTAATTTTATTGGTCCCCGCAATATTGTCAATGTTGGGATCAGCCTCTTCATCATCAGACAACTCTTGTTTAACGCCATGACAATAGACGTCGAATCCATAATTCCATGGAATAGCTTTTTCTGAGAATTGGGATGGGTCCAAGTGTAGTGATAATCAAAGGAGAAGCTTTTGGATTGGTGCTAATCCTTATAGGACCCTTGGAAGTGATCCTGACAGGAGTACCAGATACGATAAACAAATCTTGGCACAAATTCTCATCATATAGAACTTTCTCTATCAAAATTATGTGTTCATCCATCAGGCGATGCATGCCTTCCTTCAATAACCCACAACCATTGGGTTGGACTGCACAGTAATAACATCCTTTAACACAACCCAGAAATAAACCGGCCTGTAATAGATTATTTTTTATTATAGAGAGAGGAGTAACCACATCACTTATAGAGGTAACATACAAAACATATTCAACAATACTTATACCCTTGTCATGCTTCGGCATAGGTGCAGTAATCACGTTTAGAATCTCCAGAGGATTGGACTTAATTTCCTTATTATCAATCATATCCTGAATCTTTCTTTTTAGGGCCCAATAGTTGTTGGTGTCGTTCCCAGGAATGTTCAAATGATGGGCACACCTCGCGTTTGGATTGTACTTTGGAGAGGATGTGTTGGGATTCTGAGAAGGATCCCGCAGTGAAATGAGTTCAGCTTTTAACAAATGTTGTAAAGCCTGACATAAAGGCATGTCGATCTTGGTAAACTGTCTTAACGGAGCTTCTGGCCTTCGTCGGTTTCCCTGTTGTTGTTGTTATTGTTGAACAGGAGCTAAATTAGAGATCAACACCGCTCCCACAGACTGATGGCGGTTATTTCTACTATGGCCTTTATAGACAACATTGGCTTCTTTTTTACCACCGAATGACTTCTTCATAGCATTAGAAGACGTAGCCATCGAAATCTTCCCACTCTTAACACCACTTTCAACTATTTCCCCAGTTAGAATCATCTCCGTAAAACTAGATGAAGAGCTTCCAATTAACAGATTAAAGAATGGGCCTGTCAACATGCCCATGAATATATCTACCGATTCCAGATTAGTCAAAGGAGGTTTCACCCTTCCAGCTAAATCCCTCCATTTTTATGCATATTCCTTGAACCCTTCTTTCGATCCCATGGACATGTTTTGCAGTTGCACTCGAGTCAGTGCCAGGTCAGCATTATACTGATACTGCTTGTAGATAGCAGCAACCAAGTCTTCCCATGTGTCAATGTTGGTTCCTTTGAGCTGATAGAACCATTCAAGTTGAGTGTCGGCCAAACTCTCTTGAAAGAAATAAACCCATAATTTTCGGTCACCGGTATGAAGTTGGATCTTTCGAACACACGACCTCAAATGGAGTTTGGGACAAGAGACCCTATCATATTTAGCAAAGACAGGGACTGTTGTACCCCAAAATTTTCCCTCTCATTTCTCAAGACATTTCCCACAAGATCTTCAATAGCTCAAGCTTGCACAAGGATTGACTAGGTCAAGACATCTCCTCAACACTAATACCTCAAATTAGGGTTTGAGTTTTCACAAGGACAATTGGAATTTTAATACCTCATATGACTTTCATGGATCACTATGGACCTTCAAGATTTCTCATGTCAAGTTTCAAGTCTTGCAGTTCAAGTTTGCTCAGTCAATTGATCAGATGACCTAAAATCAACTGTATTGGGTAAAAAGTCAACAGTGGTCAAATTACAGTCAAACTTCATGATTTTTGGCCCATATAAACATTTTGAACTCATATGTATCAATTGATCAAGTTTGGATCACAACTCCCTAAGAAAATTGATCAAATCACTAAAAGGGTCAAAATGGTCAAAATTAGGGTTTTGACTGAGAAGGATTGATTTTTAACTTTTGACCTAATACATGACTTATTGGTGTGAAACATGATATCAAGGATTCAAATGCATCATCTTGACCTAATTACATGGTTCAATTAATTTCTCAAGAACAATTGACTGATAGTTGAAATTTGATCAACTGGTGAAAAAGTCAACCGTACACTGAAAAGTCAAACTTTGACTTTTTGATCAAAACTAAGTTTTAAATATCACATTTCATCAAGACATGCAAAAATATGAAACTTGATCATCAAGAAATCAAGAAAGTCAAAATTCATTTTGAAAAGTCAAAATTTCTAAGACTTAGAAATTTTTCTAAGTGTTTTGTACATGCTTTTCTTCATGACTTTATGCCAATTTTTCACCATGATGCAAGATGATTCAAGGAAAACTTTTAACATGGAAGTCGTAGATCTTGATGAATTCTAAAAACTTGTATTAGAGGGATCATGTACAAAAAATGCTTAGATTTTGAGTTATAAGGCCATAAAGTCATGAACTTTTTCTTAAAACACTTAGTGAAATTTTGAGTGCGCTAGGCAAAATTTTGGTACCAACTTCATGACAACTTTTTACATAGTTCCAATTAGATTATTCAAAAATGGAAAACATGAAGGTTTTATAGGATGTTACAAGATTTCCAAAAAGTCCAAGAACTCATTAAGATCATGCTTGAGCTAAGAGAATCGAAGAGATGAAGTTAGGGTTTCATTTTTGATTTACAAGGCAGAATTTGTGAAGAACATTTGATTAAATCCATAAGCCATGCTGCATAATCTTACTTTGCAGGCCTCAAACTTGTGTTTCACTCCATAATTAATGGTTTACATAATTGATTGATCCATTATCCAAGTGTTTGAAGCATTGTCCAAGTCAATTTTCCATTAATGGCACAAAGTTCACACATCCATTTTGGAAAAGTTCACTTTAATTACAAAGTCCACTCTCCTTGAGCTTTTCACTTGTTCTTTCTGCACACACAACACCTACAATCTAGAAGCAACATGTTTAAAGCTTCCAACCACTCTAGATAGCCTTGTACCATGTCTTGGAAAGATGTTTGTCAACTTTGCTTCAAAATTAAGAAACCTATCCATAACATGTGATTTTGAAATCTGATCAATGTATGCACTCCAAAATTCTTGCTTATAAATTGAAGCACTATTTGTGAGCTAAGACATGAATTAGCAAGCTCTTAAACTCACTCAAACTCTCACAAACTGAGATTGCATACAGAACTCCATTTTTGTGCAGAAACTAACCTTACACTCCCATCTCTCAAACTACTTGTGCGTTTCCTCTCCATATCATTCCAAAAGCTTCCTAACCTCAAACAAAACTCATCCCAATACCTATTACAGTTTTGTAACTCCATTTCCACCATTGTGCAAACTCCAAAGCAGAGCATTGCACTTGGACTTCTATAGAACGATTTAGCCATCCACAACTCAAGCTAAGCATTGCATTAGCTTCCTAGAGGCTCAAGGAAGCTAACCTGATCATTACAAAATCTTGAAGCAAGCTCATTTGCAAATCACGAAATCCATTTTCAAGGTAAGTTTTCTGATTTTGGAACTCTTCATATAGGCATTGTTACCTTTCCATTTCCAAAGATAAAATGTAGACATCATAGCCCTGAAGATGACCATGTCCTTAGAATTCATTCATATTGCCTGAGTAATGAGAACTTTAATTTTGAAATCTCTGAAAAAGTTAGGTCATAATTTGGTACCATTAGAAATTCGTGCTCATCTTTGATTGTTAGTTTAAGTTATTTACATTTCTGAAATCGTGGTGAAATTTCTAACAAGTTTGATGTTTACACTTTTGAGAATGGGTGAGAAATGAATGAGTTGCAGGGATCCTGGCTCGAGGTTGAAGATGAAGTTCATCATTAGAATTGATTTTGTAATATATATTTATGGTTTTGTTTATAATACCAGATGTATAGCCACCCCAGTGGTAGAAGTGTACGCCTGTTACCTCTTGGACCTGAATTTGAGCCCCATCGTCCGTTTTTGCATTTTTCTCTTTTGTTTTCATTTCTTTTTGTTTGAAACAGCCAACGCTTGGGCCTCCAGCAAGTGGGCCTGGCCCTTTTTACTCCATCTGACCTTCCATTTGCTTTCCAACCATGCAGCCCATTTCATTACATTTCTATTTTGTTTTTTCTGATTATAAAAATATACATTGGGCCTAGTATAAAACAAAACAGTTTTTACTACAAAACACCTCAACTCAGTTTACACCCCCCTGACTTTATTTTTTTCTTTTATATTTTATTTTATTTTTATTTATTTCTATTATTATTAATATTATTATTATTATTTTTATTAATAAAAATCCAAAAATATTTTTATTTATTGTTTATATTTAATATACTTATATTTTATTTCTTTTAAAAACAAAAAGAGAAAAATACTTTCTTATTTCAATTTAATTTCTTTTCCTAAATAAATTAATATTAGACCTAGGGTTATTTTATTTTTTATTTAAAACTAATTTAGAACATAGGTTTCTTTTAATTAATTAATTTTTCATACTAGTTTAATTAAACTAAAACTATTTTCCTAAAAAACCCTAAAAACTTGTTTCTTTAATCAAATTAATTTATTTTCTTAATTAACTTAGGTTTAATTTTTTTTTAATTTAATTAATTTCTCTCTTAGTTTATTTAGGTCAAAACCTTCCCATCAAAATTCAAACAAAACAAAAACATTTTTCTTTTTTACTTTACACATCACATTTATATCTTTGTATAGTATCTTTATTCTTGTGCATTATTATTCAATTCAATATGGTTGTAATAGTAACTTAGGTTTAAATTAATTGTCATTTCTCCATTTGTAAATTTGTATCCTCCATCCCTAAATGATGTAATAGCGTAGGATATTTACATTCCACAATTTATTGCTTTCAATATAAATGCTAGTAATTAGGGTTTGTATGGCAAGACTAAAATCAACAAATAGCAAACCTTAATTCAAGATAAAAAGAATGAAAACAAACACTTCGCACACTTACACCTCTAGGATTAACTTCACTTGTTGCCTTGAGAAAAATAGTCAAGTTTCGCATGTGAGATACTTTAGCAAAAAACAATCAAATACAAGATCATAGTCCCTCGATGACCCTCCAAATGTTGCCTTCATAGATGATCTTAGCCCCTTAAAACTTGTTAAATTATCTTACAACATTGCATTCTATGACTATACGATGACCCACACTCGTCCCTTCACATCCAATGATAGGGCTTCTTATCAATCAATGGTAAGATAACAATATCTAAAGGAGGAGGAAATGAACAAGGACCTTTTGAGTAGGTAGAACTTTCATTGTTTCTTGCTCACAACCATTTTTTCAAAACAACTCTCAAAATACACCAACACTTTAAAAAGAAATATTTTCAAAAGTCAACACTTTGTATACATTCTTATAGAGACGAGAATCATTACAAAGTTCTCCTAAACGAAGGCACTTTTCAAAAATACTTTCCAAAACATCACAAAACACATTTCAAACAAAGCATTTCAAAAGTGAGCTAGCAACTAAGAGCCCATAGATAACTACGGATAAAAATGGTACTAACACCTTCCCTTTTCATAACCTATCCTTCGAACTTAAGAAAATTCTCAAAAGGTCCTTCCTGTTCTTTTCACCCTTTCCTTTATTGGATAAAAGAAAAGTTGGTGGCGACTCTTGCTATCCGCAACAATTGCGATAAAACACAAAACCCTCAAGTCAGTTCTCCCACCGTATTACAGTGAAGATGAACTTATGAGGGATGACCACCCCCAGGATCAGACCTAATTCTCCAAAATCCAATCCAAGCACCTTTTGGATTTCCATAGCTTTTAGTCGATCTTCCAACTGCTTGTACTTGTCATCTTTAGGAGGATATTGTTCATTGGAGTAGTCTTCATCTCCAGAATCCTGATTATTTCTTCCTTCAGGCTTGATGATTCTAACATCATCTTCCTGGTTGTCATCTTTCTAAAGGGAGATATCATCCACTTGAATCGGTTGAGCAGGACCTTTGAACCTTCTCCCCATATTGAGGATAACATCCAGCTTCTTAGTCTTCTTTTTCTTGGTGATGAGCGCCATCAGATCTCTCTGCCCCTGTGCCAGATTCAGAAGAGTCTCTTGAAATTGTGCATGCTGAGCCTAGAGATCCTTGACAGTTTGTTAGAGGGCCATCTTATACTGAAATAAACAGTAAGTAGATGAGAAAACCTATATGAAAGACCTGTTATGTAATGATGCATGATATGTAAATGCAGTGCATTCAAGGACCTTGGGAGATTTAAATTTGCTAACCAAAAGGAAACAGAAACAAAGATTTTATTACTAAGTTCAAAATTATAATTGCCTTTTAGGCTTATAACGAAAACAACAGGGTCTCAAAGAGACAAAAATATAAACTACTAAAACCTAAGACTCAAGTCTCCCATGGACGCTTCCTCTTCATGTTGATGTATGCATTGACACTCTGCTCCTCGTGAAGTTGCTTTGTGAGCTCCAACACTTTCTTCTCACTTTCACATAATTGAGTCTCAAAGGTTTCTCGTTCTTCCTTGAGTTGAATCCAGAACTTCTGTAATTCTTCAAGGTCAATGGGCATGCCTGGATGGAGGATGGTGCGAGAAACGTCTCCTTTGATAATAGGCTCCACGATCACTGGTAGGATAGATGGATATAGCATCATAAGATTTTGAGCGTGAGCTCGTACCTATTTTTGTCCTAAAGCCTTACTATCAATCTTGCTTACCATACCCCAAGCATGTATAAACCTTTGACGATAACCTTGAGGATCATTTTCATAATCGAACATAATACCCTAGATAAGTGCGTCATGAGGACCATCTCTTCGAGCATAACCAAATTTATGTAGAGCCATAGAAGGGTTATAAGTAATACCTCCCCTAATTCCAAGGAGTGGAACATTAGGGAATTCCCCATAGCGCTCAATGATAGTGATATCCTCATAAGATCGGGAATACCAGTAGATGTTTGTATGAGAAAGTGACATTATTCTTTGCGACCACCTTAAACCTTGTTCATTCTTCATTACTGATCAAGAAAGGTGCGAAATAAACCACCTAGATAGCATAGGTATACAACACATGAGAGTTCCTCGCCTTTTCATAGTTTGAGTGTGAAGAGAATGCAAAATGTCTCTGAGCAAGGTAGGCACAGGGTTACGAGAAAGAAATATTTTGATGGTGTTCACATCTATGAGTTGGTCTGGATTAGGGAATATCACCAACCCATAGATTAACATAGCCAAGATTTTCTCGAAATCCTGGAAACTCATAGCATCTAGAAACAGTTAATCTTTCTCCATCAGAAATTTCTCCAGAAAACCATTGACTCTAATTCTTGTTTCCCAATTAGATACGATGTCGGACCGCTTCAGATGTAAGGTTGCTGCAATATCTTCTGGTTTCAGAGCTTCCTCTAAACCGGTGAAGGGTATCTGATCAAGAATAGGTACTCCCAGTAATTGAGAGAACTCCTCCATTGTGGGTACCAACTGATAATCTGGAAAGGTGAAGCAGTGATGTGCAGGGTCAAATAACTGGAATAGAACACTCATCATGTCTTCGTCACAACCTGGGGTAACCAGACTGAGTAGTCGACCATGCCTTTTTATGAATGGAGAACTTTCGGGGACCCTTGAGACTAACTCCTTAAGCTGAGGAGGTACCCTTACAAAGCTGATCCAGATAGTGTTTCAGCGAGCGGAGGCCATAACCTACAACAAAGAATAAATATAAATCCCTTGGTCCTTGAAATGGTTAGTGAAAATGATATGGTATAATGTCATGATGTTATGATGTCATGTTCGAACAATTAATCATACACAAACAAAACACACAAGGCCTTAGGTTTAAGATTGCATGGAGTTTATAGGTAAGTACCCTCTTAAAGTTTTTAGTTGGCTCAACATATCCTAAAAGAAGTAACCGGGTTCTAGGAGCCTCAATATCACTGATCTTTCTCCTAGGCATTATTTCAGCACAAGCATCTGATTTGCGACCGAAATATCCCGAGAGCCTGATCTCAATAAGTGTAGTATCGAGTATCAACCAACTTCAGTTTGCCCCAAAGTCGACTATCTCACTAATTTCTAATGGCTAAGTTGTGTGAACTAAGGTTCTACAGTCAGTTAGTGCTTTACAACACCACGCGGAAGCCCAACATTCTCCTTGACTTAACTCAAGAGACACCGACACCAACCAATGTGTCACACTAACGTAGCCATCGCTTCAAACGTATCGGTATACGCCGTACAATTTTTATGATCTATTGCTACTTACCTAAAATGTCCCCAGATCCGGGTATAGGATCTATATAGAAATAAACCAAAGCATATCCCGAAATATAAAGGATACAAGGCAAACAAGTAAAGCAATAAAGGTGATCTAGCTCTTAAGGTAACCCCACTTTTAGTTATCCTCAGCAGAGTCGCCAGTTCTGTAATACAGTGGGAGAACTGACTTTTGGTTTTGCATTTTATCGCAAATGTCGCAGATAGCAAGAGTCGCCATCGACTTTTCTTTTATCTAATAAAGGAAAGAGTGAAAAGGACAGGAAAAACCTTTTGGGAATTTTTCTGAGTAAGGGGGTAAGTTATGAAAAGGGAAGGTGTTAGCACCCTTTTCATCCATAGTTATCTAAGGGCTCTTAATCGCTAGCTCACTTTTGAAAATGCTTTGTGTTTGTGTGTTTTAAAATATTTTGAAAATGCCTAAGTGCTGCAAACTTTGTAATGATTCTTTTATCGTTGAGAACACATACAAAGTGTTTGTTTTGAAAATATTTTTGGAAAAAAGTGTATGTGTGAAAAATGTTTTTTGTTTGTGAGCAAGCAACTACGAGTTATCTACCTACTCAAAAAGTCTTTGTTCTTTTCCTCCTCCTTTAGATAATACTATCCTACCATTAGTTAGTAGGAAGCCCTATCGTTGGATGTTTGAGGGACAGGCGCGGGTCATTGTACAATCATAAAGGCAACTCGTAGGACGCTTCAGCAATTGTTGTAAGGTAGTAAGATCGTTTACCGAGGCAACATAGTAGGGTCATTGAGGGACTATGATCTTTTTAACCGAAGGGTCTTTGCTAAAGCATCCCACGTTCGAGGGACATGGTTGCTTTTATCCGAGGCAACAAATAGGGGTCACCCTAGAGGTGCGCGTGTGCAAGGTGATTTGCTTTTAGTTATTTTGTCTTGGATTTATGGTTATCTAGCGTTTGCTTTTAGGCTTTGCCATACAATCCTATTAAACTAGAAATAATAAGGAAAGCAGTAAACTGCAGAGAAATAAATCTAGACTATTACAGAGCTTCAGGGATGGGGTTACAAACCATAAAAATGGGGGCAAAACAGTAACCCTAATTAAAGCTATTGCAGACCATTAACATTTACAATATTGGAAAATAATAATGGGAAAGTAAATAGGCGCGCAAAGATTGTGAAAAAGGGAAAGATATTAAAAACCTAAAAATTCTAAGCATTAGGAAAATATTTTTGGTGTTTTGTTTAGAAAAACATTTTTTTGTGTAAAATAATAATTAACTCTAATTCTAATTAGTTTACAAATTAATTAGTGAAATAAAACCAAGATGTGATTAAATTAAATCAATTTTTATTTATCAAAAATTAAATTAATTAACCAAAATCTAAATCTAATTTTTAGTGATTTTTTTATGATTAAAAATGATTTAATTAGTTATATTTAAAAAAAGGTTAATTTAATCAAAACAAAATAATTATTAAAAAAAACAAAAGGAAATGGGCCTGAAATGTAAGTGATTGGGGGTATAAAATCAGAAAATGTCTAAGCCCAAAAACCTAGGCCCATGTGTTGTACCCAAAAATTTGTCCTCTCTTTTCTCAAGACATTTCTCAAGGGTTCTCAAGAGTTTGATCAGACAAGCTCACCTCCCAAGCACTGAGCCTCCAAATTAGGGTTTTCACTGAGAATGACTGATCATTGACTTTTGACCTAATACATGACCTGATGGCTTGAAGCATAATCTCAAGGAATCAAACACAACATGTTGACCTAATCTCATGGCTCGAATTATTTCTCAAGATCAAAGGTTTAATAGTTGAAATTTGGATCAATTGACGAAAAGTCAACTAATACACAAAAAGTCAAACTTTGACTTTTTGGTCAACATTAAATTTCAAAGATAAAAATTCATCAAGACCTTCAAAAATATCAAACTTGATCATCAAGAATCAAGAAAATTAAGAAAGTCAAGAAAGTTAACAAAAAGTAAAAGTTTTCAATACTTAGAAATTTTCTAAGTGTTTTTTACACTTGATAATTTCATTACTTCGTGACATTTTTTCACCAAGATGCAAGATGATTCAAAGAAAATGTTAAACATGAAATTTATAGATCTTGATGAATTCTACAACTTTGTATTAGAGTGTTGATGTCCAAAAAATGCTTAGATTTGAAGATATAAGCCCATGAAGTCATGACATTTTTATCTAACACTCAAATTTTCAACAGGTTTTGGTCAGTTTTTATCTCAACTTCTTGGCCAATTTTCATCAAGTTCCAGTTTGATTTAGCCAAAGTGTTCAACATGAAAGTTGTAGACAATGTTTCAAGATTTCCAAATCATCCAAGAGCATGAATTTATCATACTTGAGCTAGGAGATCCAAAGGCATGAAGTTGTGCATCCGTTCTTGAATTACAAGTCATTTTAGTGAAGAACACATAATCCAATCTACATGCTATGCTGCATAATCTTGTTTTGCAGGCTTTCTAACTTGCAAATCTCACCATAATCTAATGTTTTCAGAAACTTTTAAGCTATGTTCAATTTGATTTAAGCATTGTCCAAGTGATTTTTCCATTTTCGGAACAAAGTTAACATTGTCGTTCTTGCAAAGTAGCTTTAAACATAAAGGCATCCCTTCTTGAGCCTCTAACTTATTCCTTCTACATACACTCAACACACAAAATCAGACAAGCATGCTCAAAGTATCCAACAACTCTATGAAGCAAAGTACAAAGCATTGGAAATATGATCTTCAAGCTTGCTTCATTTACAATCCAACCTAGCCATAACATGTGATCTTGAAAATCTGATCAACCCTTGTCTTAAAACCTATTTCCTATAAATATAGATATCATTTGCAAGATAGAGGGGGATGAAAAAACCCTCAACTCTCAAAAAACCTGAATTTTCCATAAAACCTCCATTCTTGAGCTTTGAAGTCCAAATCTTTGAACCTCCCACACCTTGCAAGTTTTTCCAAAACAAATCACCCAAATACTCCACATACATCATATAGAAGTTGTTAAAACACAAGAACAAATTCTGTAACATCATTATCACCATCTTCCAAACTCAAAAAAAGTACCTTGCAACTTGACTTGGTTGAAGTGATTCAGCAACTTTCAGCACAAATTAAGGATTGGAACAACTTCAAGGAGGTCCAAAGAAGCTCAATCAATCACCACTTTGCACCCGGGAACATACGTACGTGTTCCAAAGTTTTTGCTTCAAGAGGTAAATTTTCTCAAACTATAATATCTTTATCCATACATCATTTGCTTTTGCTTTCAAAAGGATACAACAAGATAGATCAAAGAGAAAACTTAGCAAAACGGAAGGCCATGGGTTGACATAGGTGCCTCTGTAACAGGACACGACCCGTGTCAATGCAGCGGGGTTGGAAATTTGGAAAAACAGCCAGGACAAGGGCTGACACGGGTGTCAGTGTCACGCGACACAGCCCGTGTCAGTCAGAAACATGCAAAGCAGGTAGGACAGGGGCTGACACGGGTGCCCGTGTCACACGACACGGCCCATGACAAACTAGCTAGAACAAAAAATGTGCAGAGAGGCATGGGCAGATGCTGACACGGGTGCCCGTGTCCGGCGACACGGACCGTGTCAGCCTAGGCATAAGAAATCCTGATTTTTTTTTACATTCTTGCTATGATTTTGTATCATTAAATTTATCTTTAACATATTGCATTTCTTGGAGATGGCCTAACATTATACAAAACCTTTTTCAAGATAAAACATTTAAGTTATTTTCTAAAATGATTGAAACTACAAAACCTTTTTTATCAAAAAAACCCTAAAAAAACAATTTCTTTTCACTTTACATTTTCTTGCGCATTTTACTATTTTGCATTATAAATCATGTAATTGTCAAAGCCTTGTAATAGTAATTAGGGTTTATTTTTACTTTTCATCCCCATTTGTAAATTTTTATCCCTCATCTCCCAAAGTATTGTAACAGCGTAGGACTTTTAGATTCCGCAATTTATCGATTTCCATATTATTGCTAGTAATTAGGGTTTGTATGGCAAGACTTAAAACCAAACAATAGACAACCCTAATTCAAGACAAAATAAATGAAAACAATACACCTTGCACACATGCATCTCTAGGGTAACCCACACTTGTTGCCTCGGATATAAACAGTCATGTCCCTCGAACGTCAGATACTTCATCAAAGACTCTCGATTACAAGATCGTAGTCCCTCGGTGACCCTTCGATGTTTCCTTGATAAATGATCTTAGTCCCTTACAACAAATTGCTAAGGTATCCTACAATGTTGCCTTCTATGACTGTACGACGACCCACGCCTTTCCCTTCACATCCAATGATAAGGTTTCTTACTAACTAATGGTAAGATAACACTATTTAAAGGAGGAGGAAAAGAGCAAAGACTTCTTTTGAGTAGGTAGAACGCTCGCAGTTTCTTGCTTACAAACATTTCAAAACAAAACATCTTTCAAATCCACCAACACTTTCATAAAATATTTTCAAAAGTCAAAACTTTGTATACAATCTTACAGAGACGAAAATCATTATAAAGTTTGCCTAAACGAAGGCACTTTTTCAAAAATACTTTCAAAACAAACACACACATTTACAAAACATTTCAAAGCCAGCTAGCAACTAAGAGCCCGTAGATAACTATGGATGAAAAGGATGCTAACACCTTCCTTTTTCATAACCTACCCCCCGAACTCAAGAAAATTCTCAAAAGGTCTTTCTTGTTCTTTTCACCCTTTCCTTTATTGGATAAAAGAAGAGTCAGTGGTGACTCTTGCTATCCGCAACAATTGCGATCAAATGCAAAACACCCAAGTCAGTTCTCCCACTGTATCACACCAGGTGTTGTAAGAGTATTCTCATAATCCTGTATATCTCTCCAGTGAGGTCTATCATGAGTGCGCAGATCTGGAATGTTTGATTTATATCCATTAAGTTTTGATGGTGTTGATGAGGAGGGTGCATCATTGCATGCTGGACATGACCTGCATTGGATCTACAAGGGAAAATTTGGAAAAATAACATGCCAGGGGCAGGTATCAAACCCATGCCCGGGCACACTAACACCTTAACACACACACATGCTTACCGCTGGGGCGGGCATTACATCCAGTGTATAATTCAAACGAAAATAATAAAAAGAAAGCAAAACATTAATGGCTGGAGAGGCGTCAGAGCCCTAGCTCCGATCGTCTTCTTCGACGACCTGCAAAAATAAAAATTGCACAAAATCCATTTTTTAGGAACCAAAACACTACGTCCCCCCTAATTCAACCCTCCTGGATCTAAATCTGGGATTAATTTAGACTATATATCCTTGTATCATACGTTTCGAGTCAATTTACACTGAATAGAGTAAAAATGGTGTCTAGCATATCTGCGTGCATGGGACCCTGCAAACGATCTAAACCTATTCAAGCATATCTCAAGATCATGTTAGAAGCATCAAATCGTTTTGAAATAAAGCAAAATTACAAATATGATTTTTTGCAAAAAAATGGAAATGGCAAGGCTATGCTTCACGGTTTCATGCGTTTGGGACCACCATAAATGATCCAAACCTACCCTTTGATGCTCCAGGAGGTGATTGGTGTTGGAGTTTTGTACTAAGGAGGCTTGTAACGAGTATTTTGGAACTTAGGTTTTCTTTGAAAAAAATGAGAATTTGGCAAGCTTCTTGAGGCAAGGATTTGTGTCTTTGTGGTCCGGTCTCTTGGTGTTTATATAGAGAAAGGAAAGAAGTCATCAAATATGGCAAGGAGACAACCCATTCATGGCCATGAGACAAGAATCCCAACATATTAAAAAAATTCCAAATATGAGACATTGCTTGCCTTCTTCATCTCACACGGTTTTGGCGTGTCTGGCTGAGTTGTTTTAGGCCTTAAGAGACCACTCATGCGCCTGGCCTAATTATCTTGTACCTCATTTAATTTATTTTGCATTTATTTGAATAAAAACAAAATAAATATAAATAAAATAATAAGAAAATATAAGACAAGATATGAGTGATCTTAGGAGTCTTTCATAAAGTCATGGACATGTTTGAAACCTAAAAAGTTAGGTCACAAGTCCAAAATTTCAAGTTTGCTCATTTTGCATTTCATGCATTTCCTCAAAATTTCCCAACTTGTTAAACACATAACTTGTTAAATATTCATCTTTTGAAGGTGATCTTAGACTTTTTGGAAATCTAAAGGTGTCCTCTACATATTATCTTTTGATCATTTTGGTATTTGGAGACTTTATCTAGATGTAAATTTCCTTGACAAAAAGTGTCTTTTTGTTGACTTTTGAAATGACCTATAATGTATTAGCTCATATCTTTCAAATGAAGCACTTTTTGGACTTGAGAATAAATAAAAAGTTGTAGAGAATTGAATTTCCTTCAATATGGGGTTTGTTTAGGAAAAAGTTGATGAAGCATGTTGTAATACGGTGAAGAATTGACTTGTGTGTTTTGCGTTTTATCGCAAATGTTGCGGATAGCAAGAGTCGCCACCGACTTTTCTTTTATCCAATAAAGGAAAGGGTGAAAATAACAGGAAACACCTTTTAAGATTTTTCTTGAGTTCAGGGTGTAGATTATGAAAAGGGAAGGTGTTAGCACCCTTCTCATCTGTAGTTATCTACGGGCTCTTAATTTCTTGGTCACTTTGAAATGCTTTGTGTTTGTGTAAGTTTGAAAATATTTTGAAAACGCCTAAGCTTCATAAACTTTGTAATGATTACAAAGTGTATACAAAATGTTTGTTTGAAAAGTGTTTTTGAAAGTGTGAGGTGTGAATGGTTTTGTTTGTGAGCAAGCAATTACGAGAAATATACCTACTCAAAAAGTATTTGTTCTTTTCCTTCTCCTTTAGATTGTGATATTCTACCATTGTTTGGTAGAGAGCCATATCATTGGATGTGAGGGACATGCATGGGTCATCGTACAGTCATAGAAGGCAACTTGTAAGATGTTTTAGAAATTTTTGTAAGGGACTAACATCATTTACCGATGGCAACATTTGAAGGGTTATTGAGGGACTATGATTTTTTAATGGAGGGTCTTTGCTAAAATATCTCACATTCGAGGGACATGACTGTTTATATCTGAGGCAACAAGTGTGGGTTACCCTAGAGGTGCATGTGTACAAAATGTTTTGTTTTCATGTATATTGTCTTGGATTAGGATTTTTCTAGGTTTGATTTTAAGTCTTGTCATGCAAACCCAAATTACTAGCAATAATACAGAAAGCGATACATTGCAGAATTTAAATGTCCTACGCTATTACAACCCTTTGAGAATGGGGGGTACAATTTGTGAATAGGGGGAAGAAAGCAATAAATCCCTAATTACTATTACAAACCATTGAATATGAATAGTAATAGAATGTAAAAAAATGCAAGGATGAAGAGGAAAAAGAAATTGTCTTTGTGTGATTTTTTGATGGAGAAAAAGGTTTTATAGTTAACCTAATTAGACTAATTAATTTTATTTATAAAAAAAATAATTAATTATATTAAATAAAACATAAAATCTAATTTAATTAAATTTAAGAAGGAAATAAAACCTAAGTCTAAGTAATTTGTTTAGAAAATAATTTGAGTGTTAATATTAATTTGTAAAAGAAACTAATGAAATTTAACTTAATAAAAATAAAATATTCACATTAAAATATTTTTAATTTTAATTATTTAAGAAAATATATATTTTTGGTATTTTTTTGGTTAAATTAAATAAATGAATAAATAAAATATAGAAAAAATTAAAAGAATATAAGAAGTATTGGACTGGGTGTTAAAAAGTAGAATGGGGGTTAAGAGTAGCAAAAAAGGAAACGCAGGCCCAAAATAGATTTTTGTTTGAAGATGAAAATAAAATAAAAATTAATGGGCCTGTGTTGTTTTAGTAAAAAGGGGGGTGAGAATTCCAAAATAGTTCAGGCCCAAAAATAGAAATCTAGCGTCTGTTTTGATTAGGTGTGGCCAGTTCATTGGTGATGCATCCTGGGCTGGCTCATGTGAGGCGTTGGATCTACTTGTCCAATAATCAGATGGTGTAGAGGAGAGGGCTTATGATGTATGCACGTGGCTTGTATGCAAAGAACCTGAAATAAGAAAATGTGAAAAAACAAAAGGTTGTCATTGGGGCTCGAACCCAGGCCCATATGGTTCAATTCCTTACGCGCACTTCCTCTGCCACTGGGGTGAATGTTTCATCTGTGAATAATAAAAATTGCAGTAAACTTAAAATAACTCATTTTCCAAGTTTAAAAATGACTTCATCTTCAACCTTGTGTGCGCAGAGAAGAACACCACCATGGCCAAAACTGTAACTTCTTCATTTCTCAACCATTTTCAAAATTGTAAACATGAAGGATGTTCCATTTTCACCATGAATTCAACCATGTAAATAACTAAAGCTATAAATCAAAGATGAACATGAATTTATATTTGTACCAAATAAAACTTAATTTTTTCAGAAAGTTCCAACTCAAAATTCGCATCACTCAGGCAACATAAATGAAAACTAAAGGCATGGTTAGCTTCAGGGCAATGATGTCTACATGTTTTATTCACAAAGTAACCATTAATGATGCTTGTAGAGAGGGTTCAAAGTTAAGAAAACTTACCTCAAAACTGGAAATCGTGTATAGAGTTTGAGCTCCCCTGAAAGTGTGGTGATGATCTGGATAGCTTCACTGGACTCCTAGGAAGCTAATGTAACTCTTACTTTGTGCTGAGAGTGGCTGAATCTTCTTGGAGAAGTCAAGTTGCAGAGCTGAGTTTTTGAGTTTTGAGGATGATGAATATGGAGTTACAGTTATGAAATAGGGGTGGGGATGAGTTCTAAATGAAGTATGGAAGCTTTGTGGTTGATTTCTAAATGAAAACGCATGATGGAATTAGGAGTTTGGAGTTTATGGTCAAAATGTGCAACAATGGAGGTTTGAAATGCAAATTCTGACTTCAGAGTATTTGAGGGTATTTTAAGGCTTGAAACTCGTGTGTTATCTTGCGAATAGCTTCTTTATTTATAAGCAAGAGGTTTGGAAGCTTGAGGTAGTCAGAAATCAAGAATCACATGTTATGGCTATGTGACTTGATTTTGAAGCAATCTTAAAACATCTTGTTCCAATGCATAATACAAAAGCACCTAGGGTGGTTAACAGGTTGTAGATGGTTGCTTCATCACTTTACAATGGATTTTGATCATAAGGAACAAGTGCAAAGCTCGAGGAGTTGACTTCGTTATTAAATTTGGCTTTTCTAAAATGGAAGTGTTACCTTTGTGCCATAAATGGATTAATCACATTCAAGAATGGATGCCCAACTTCTTCTCTTTGAAAATCTTAGCTCAATCATGATCTCTCTAAGTTCTTGGACATTTTGGAAAGATTGAAACATTTTCAACATCCTTCATGTTTACCACTTTGGCTAAATCATCTTGGAACTTGGTGAAAAATTGCCAAGAAGTTGAGACAAAAAATCTGCCCAACTATATGAAAATTTCACTAAGTGTTTTAGTAAAAATGTCATGACTTCATGAGCTTATATCTTCAAATCTAAGCATTTTTTGTACATCACAAAGTTGTAGAATTCGTCAATATCTACAACTTTCATGTTGAAAGTTTTCCTTGAATCATCTTGCATCTTGGTGAAAATTGTCTTGAATTAGGGAAATTATCAAGATTAAAAACACTTAGAATATTTTCTAAGTCTTGAAACCTTGAATTTTTATGGACTTTCTTGACTTTTTTTATTCTTGTTGACCAAGTTTGATATTTTTCAATGTCTTGATGAATCTTGATCTTTGAAATTCATTGTTGACCAAAGAGTCAAAGTTTGACTTTTTGTGTATCAGTTGACTTTTCATCAGTTGATCAAAAATTCAACTATCAACATTTTGATCTTGAAAAATGATTTGAGCCATGAAATTAGGTCAACATGTTGCACTTGAGTCCTTGAGATATTGCTCCAAACCATTAGGTCATGTACTAGGTCATAAGTCAATGATCAGTCATTATTAGTAAAAACCCTAATTTTGACAATTTTGCCCCTTTGATGATTTGAATGCTTTTCTTGAGGAATTATGATCAAACCTTGATCAATTGATGAATATGACTTCAAAATGTTGATGTTGGTCAAAAATCATGAAGTTTGACTGTATATTGACCACAATTGACTTTTTACTGAATACAACTGATTTCTAGTCATCTGAGTAATTGATTGAGCAAATTTGAGATGCAAGAATTGAAAATTGGTATGAGCACTCTTGGAGGTCTATAATTAACCATGAAAGTCACTTTAGGAATCAAAATTCCAATTGTCCTTGAGAAAACCAAAACCATAATTTGTGGGCTCAATGCTTAGGAGGTGAGCTTGTCTGGTCAAATCTTGAGAACCCTTGAGTATTTGAGATCTTTTGGTGAGAAATGTCTTGAGAATATAGAGGGAAAATATTGGGGTGTAATAGATTCCCCTATTCCATCTTTTTAAAACTTGGAGAGTTAGATTGGCTTGTCCACCATTCGTGACTTGAAGGTAGAAGATGATTGAACACTTAAGTGCCCATAAATTTGCACTCGCTTGTGCAGAAGTAAAACAGTTGGTTGATTATACTGGGAATGGGCTTAAAGATGCCATTTGGAGGGATGACGGAGAGTTTTCGGAGATATGCTTAAAGATTCCATCCAAAGTAACTGTTGATAGAAACACTAGAATGAGTCTATGCTTGACTGTATCTGAAGAATGCTTTCTAGAATGAACTTCTGGAAATGTGTTTGAGTAGCTGCTTGTCATGTAGATAGTCTCTCCGTCCTTTTTTGGGAATTGATCTACAATCAGTTTTGTTGGTAAATCCGTCTTGTTTCGGGAGTTCATACCATTGTTGATAAAGATAGTCGCCTCGTCTTGTTTCGGGAATTGACCTTTATCTAACAAAAGAGAAAGCAAGGAAGATAGTTTCCCCGTCCTATTTCGGGATTTAATATTCAATATTTTTATTGGTAAACCCGTCTTGTTTTGGGAGTTCATACCATTGGCGATAAATATAGTCACCCCATCCTGTTTCAGGAATTGATCTTTATCTGACCATAGAGAAAGGAAGGAAGATAGTTTCCATGTCCTGTTTCGGGAGCTAATCTTCAATCAGTTCATGTAGATAGTCGCGCCGTCCTGTTTCGGGAATTGATCTATAATCAGTTTTGTTCTTCACAGATAGTTGCCATGTCTTGTTTCAGGAGTTAATTTGTGGCTGGTTATCCAAATAGTTGCCCTGTCTTGTTTCAGGAGTTAATCTGGAACCTACTTTTTGTCGGCCGTTGAGATAGTTGCCTTGTCTTGTTTCAGGAATTAATCTTTGATCTAGTCTCATAGATAGTTGCCCCGTCTTGTTTCAGGAATTAATCTTGGACTTGTTGTTCACAAATAGTTGCCCTGTCTTATTTCAGGAATTAACCTGGAACTGCTGAAAATTGTTGATGATATTTATATGTTGATTGATCTTTCCTGAAAAGGTAAAGAGTTAGTTGTATGCAATGTCATGATGTATGAAATGCATTGCGTAATGATGTTCTCAAAATAAATGATATTGTGCTATATGTGTTTCGTATGCATATACTATGATGTATGAATGTGAAATGTTGTTGAAGTGTATCATTGTCTGGGAAAATAAATCCCTGATTATTGCTGGGGATGAAGAGTATTTGTATCTTCAATCTTGTCTAGAATGCTTCTGCTGGGGATTCCTACTTACTTATTTGAGGAAACTCTGCAGGGGATGTATTGATTTCTGTTTGGGAAGTAGAATTTAGGAACATTGGTCGTTCGTTACTCTACTGGGGAATTTATTTCTTATATACCATGACTAGGGATAAAAGAGATGGTTAAACTTTCGACTCGTATAAGGGAGATAATTCTTATATGCCCTGTCTGGGGATAAAAGAGATGGATAACATTCCTACTTGTCCGAGGAGAATAAAGTTAACTGGTATCTGGTCGGGTTCTAGGTTTTACAACAATTTTCTGGGGATAGTGATGACTTCACTGGGGAGAAGGATTTTGTCAGTGATTTGTATTAGTCTAAGGAATAGACTCGCGCTGAGGAAATTGTAGTTGTTGGGGAAATAAACCTTGTTGTCGGGGTGATACTTCGTTGAGGAAACAAACTCTCCTGGGGATATTGAATTTTCCAAAGAGAAGAACTCTGCAAGGTTTCTTCTTCAGTTTTGGAGGACCAAGCTCAGCTGGGGGAGAGAATTTCCATGCAGTGTACTGATTGGAATCTCCGTAGGTTGGTGAAATTGCTAGGAAAGAGATTATACTCCTTTGTTTGCTAGAGCGATCTACCGGGGAGATTATGGGGAATGTACCCTTATTTGTGAAGATTATTCTGTAGGGAATAATCTCATAGAAGTGGTTCTGGCGACTTCATTGGGGATAATCTTATGAAAGGGATAATGTGGGGATTTATGGACTGCTTTGAGTGTCATCCCAACTCCTAGAGTTTTGAATAAATGCTTATTGTGATCGGTGGATCTGGAACTGACTGTTTAAAGCTGGTTCGCGAAATGTCGCGGAAGCAAGAGTCGCCACCGTCTTTTATTTTCTCCAAATGGAAAGGACAAAAGCACAGAAAAATTCCTTGTAGAGATTGCTCTCGGTTCGGGAGGTAGATTTATAGAAAGGGAAGGTGTTAGCACCCTTTCTATCCATGGTTATCCATGGGCTCTTAGATACTTGCTCATTGTGTTTTCAAAATGGTTTGTTTGCTTTTCAAGTGTGGGTTTAAAAAGTTTCTTTGAAAATTTCAGTTCGACTCTTGTATCAGTCCTCAAGAGTGTTTGAAAAGTTGCTTTCGAAAGCTTTTGAAAAGGTGTCGGTGTGAAAAGTATTTTTGATTTATTTTGAAATTAGAGCAAGTATCTAGAGTCGTCTACCTACCCTAAGAAATTTGTCTGTGTAAATATCCTTAAAGTAGTGCCATCCCACCATTGAGAGGTAGGTAGCACCACCGTTGGAGGTGTTCGGGTCAATTCGAAGGTTCGGGACATGGTGATCACCAGAGTAATAGGAAGACACCTCAGAAGCTACCCTCATGCCATGTTCATGGACATGAGGACTTACTAAAATGTCCTCTACTCGACGATCACCTTTCGAGGGGCAAGGCAACAGTGAGGCGTACCCTAGGGGTGGTGTGTGATTTGTGTGTCATGTTCATTTATTTTTGTCTTGTCATGCATTGGCGATCTACGCGTTGCTTTTATTTTTGGGCATTCATTCTTTCATGTGAGTTATTAGCAGTTAAAAATGCGAGAAGGTAAAAGTCCTAAACTATTACAAAGGCGCGGGTCCACATCGCCAAATTAATCCAGGACCCGATTTGACATAAAATAAAGTGCGAGAAACGTAAATGTCTAATTAATTATTACATGGCTTTGGGAGAATTACATTTATATTCACAAAAAGAAATAAAAATGCGAAGAGAATTGAAATCGGGAATGCGAGGGCGTTGGACCCTTTTAAGGAAATTAAATTACAATTATGAAATTAATTAAATTTAATGAGAAAGAAAGAAATTATTTTGAGTTTTTTGTATTTATGGATTTTAATGAGAATTAATGGAATTATAACCTAATTCTAGCTATTTTTAGTTTATTAAAAAAAATGTGAAAATTAAACCTAAAGTTAACCTAATTATTTACATGGTAATTTATTTACAAAAGTAATAATTAATAATTAAATAGGGTGAAAAAAGAAAAAGGAAAAAAAGTATAAAACCCTAATTCTACATTTTTTATTTTATTAAAGAAAATATTAAAATCAAAACCTAGAATTAAGACTAAATTAATTAATATAATTTATTTACAAAAATATTTAAATAAAACATATTTATATTTTTTGTCTTTTCTGATTTTTATTATTATTTTTTTATGTTATAAAATTTATTTTTGTAAATTAAATAAAACCATTATCAAAAATAAATAAAGAAAAGGATTAATAAAAAGAAAGAGAGATATGCAAACATGGAGTATTCCTGGCCATTGGATAGAGATCAGTGGCCATGTGGCAGGCACAAACTTGAAGCTGCATGGTAGGCCCTTATGTGTAAACTGCATGGAATCGCGTTAGCAAGAAAAACATGGAAATAACGTGGGGGACCTGGGAATCGAACCCAGGTCCCAAGGCTTGTAAACGTCTCTCTCAACCAACTGAGCTGCATGCTTATTCGTTAATACAATGGAAAAGAATTAATATAATAAAAAATTGGAGTTAGTGATATAGAAACAAAAAAAACGCGCGCTAACTTCAAACTGTCCAACCATAGCTTGCCACATGATCTTCTTCTCCACTTGTTCGCGTTAGCCTGAAAAAAAACAAATGGATAGCGGGGGTTTTAAACCCCCACTAAATGATGAACAGAATAATAGCGATTAGGCCGTGTGGCCATATAAATTAGGCACAATAGGATGACTGGATTCGTGTGAAGCTCTTGGTTCTGATGGCGTAAGTTTCATGTCTCAATTTTTCCAGAACAAGGAAGCCTTAATTCGTGACCTCTGAAAACCTAGAATGCTCCAATGGTGGATTCTCATATAATGCACGAAAACTCAATTAAAGGGCATGGTTAGCTTCAGAATGATTAACTTAATACAAATCAAACATTAAAAACTGACAATAACGCATGAATCATGATACATGAATATGAGAAAAATTATGAACAGGACAGGGTCGTTCTACCAATTCCTTGCGTTAGAGACAATGGTTTTGATTCAGGAAGATTCCTGGAGGTGTCAGGAGTGCAATGGGATTGTTGTTTTGCCTTAAAACAACCTGCAACTATGAAAACAGTTTCAGAAATTTTATGGAAAAATGCAAGTTTCGTTTTTGTTCTTAGGCGCAGCCTCTAGGGTCCTTGTGCATTAGGTTTTGATCAGTATATGTATGGGATGGATTAGGGTTGAATTTTAGTCCAAAAAGATCCTTGCATTGATGTATGAGATATTTGATTTTCCATGCATATTTTTCAAATCTTTTTCCATGTGATTTTGATTCCAATCATGGCCTAACCTTCCAATTTTGGTATGCACGAAATCTTGAGTAGCCAATGAGTGATTATACTGCATAAAAAGATTCAATCACATTGGTTTAGTATTTTTTTCATATTTTATTTAATTAAATGAATTAATAGTAATTAAAAATTCAAATAAATAATAAAAAATGATGAAATAAATCCCCTTTGGGCCAAATGGTCGTGCATAGCCTTTGGATGATGAATCTTGGAAGAAAATGTGGCCCATTAGCAAATTTGAGGCATTTGAAGTAAAGTTGACTTTTCAAAATTCCCAAATATTTCCCAACTTCCACAAGGCATATCTTGCTCAATGTTTAAGCTTTGATCATGTTCTTAGACATTTTGGAAAGGTCTTGAAGTCCTCTAACCAATGCCTTTGGTCCCATGTCAATTTGATTTACCAATCTCAAGTTATGGTCTTTGACTTAAAGTCCCTTTTTGTTGACTTTTGAAAATGACCTATAATGTTGAAATTGATAACTTTTTGTGAGAGCATTTCTTGGACTTGAAGTGTGAAGAGGAGTTGTAGAAAATGTCTTTCTCTTCAAAATGAGCTTTGGATGGAATTTTTCTGATAAACCATGTGGAAGTTATGCCTTGGTCAAGTTACAATTGACTTTTTCAACTGTCCAAATATGGAAACTTTTGCATCTTGAGACTTTTTTGAGCCAAGCTTGTGAAATCATGATCAATAATTGATCAAATGATGTTTGTGGCTTCAAAATAATATGTTGACCAAAAATTTGAACTTTTGACTGTCAAATGACCATTTTGCCCCTACAGTTGACTGTAGGGCAATTAGGGTTTTTGACTGTGCAATTTTGTGCTGTAAGTCTTTAAACTTGGTATGGGGATGCTTGACAATGTTTGTAGGCATGTGGGACTTGATTGGACCCTTTAAAACTTTAATTTCTTTGCCAAATCCAAAGCCCTAATTTTTGACTGTTAGGAGGCCCTTGAACTGTGCAACCCTTGGGGAGATTTTGAAGCATGCTCTTTGCAAATCTTGAAGAATATGGGAGGGCAAATTTTGGGGTACAACACTTATTCCTGTCCTTATGCATATATTTGTTAACAGTTAATCATGTTCATATGCATATGTTCATTCAATTTAGTCATTGGACGTTTTTGCAAACAAAACAAAAAAACCAAAAGTTTGAATTTTAAGATGCATTTGTATTGATATTTTTCCTATAAATAGGCGATTTTGTACAAAGAGACGGAAATCCTAGTAAGAGGAAGTAATCATGAAATGAAAAGAGTACAAAGTGAAAACAAATATATATCCATGTGTAAGTGATCTTATTGGGTTCCAACTCCGCTATTGCCCCTATGTCTTCGAACATCTCGTCCCTTGCTGTCGGAAGAAGTTGATTGGACTGATCTTGTATCATTTGAAATTTTGACCTTTGTAATAAAGCTGGTTGTAAGTGATCCAATGGGACATAGTCGTACGCTTTTAATCCCTATTTTTTTCCTGGACCGCCCTTTCAGGTTTTCAGTCCACCAGGATACCCTTTTTTACCGAAGTCGCCTTTTAAGGTTTTCGACTTACCGGGTGTACCATTTTTATGTATATATATCCCTAATTTTTGCCCGAACCCTATTGGTTCGCCGGGATGCCCTTATGTTTGCCTAGGTATTTCAACCTAGCGGGTCTCTTTTGTGCATAGTATTTTTCGACTATGTCCGCATTCACATGGTGTAGGAAATCTTCACCGTCCATTGTGGTTAACATCATAGCACCACCCGAGAACACTTTCTTGACAGCAAATGGCCCTTCGTAGGTGGGATTCCATTTGCCCCTAGGATCGCCTTATGGTAGAATGATGTGCTTTATTACCAAGTCACCAGCCTGGTATACCCGATGCTTGATCTTCTTGTTAAATGCCTTGATCATACACTTTTGATACATCAGACATTGACAAACAGCCGCAAGCCTTTTCTCGTCAATTAGATTCAACTAATCCAACCTAGTTAGAATCCATTCGTCTTCGTCTCAGTCTGCTTCTTTCATAATTCTTAGAGAAGGGATTTGAACTTTGACAGGCAGGACAACTTCCATGCCATAGACTAGAGAGAAAGGGGTTGCCCTAGTTAAGGTTCATGCTGAAGTATGATAACCATGAAGAGAAAATGGTAACATCTCATTCCAGTCTTTGTAGGTTACCACCATCTTTTGCACAATCTTCTTTATGTTCTTGTTAGCAGCTTCCACTGCGCCATTCATCTTAGGTCTGTATGGAGAAGAGTTGTGATGCTTGATTTTCAACTGCGTGTAGAGTTCAGTGATCATGGCATTGTTGAGGTTGGTACCTGTCATATGGTGGGAGGATTGACTTGGGTGTTTTGTGTTTTATCGCAAATGTTGCGGTTAGCAAGAGTCGCCACCGACTTTTATTTTATCCAAAAGGAAAGGCTGAAAAGAACAGGAAAGACCTTTGAGATTATTTCTTGAATTCGGGGATAGATTATGAAAAGGGAAGGTGTTAGCACCCTTTTTATCCATAGTTATCTATGGGCTCTTAGTTTCCTTCTAGATCACTTGCTTTTTGTTTTAAAATGTGTTTTGTGTGGTTTTTGAAAGTATTTTGAAAAGGCACCATCGTTTAGGCAAACTTTGTAATAGTTCTCGTTCGTAAGAACGTATACAAAGTGTTGATCTTTTGAAAATGTTTCATGTTTGGAAAATGTTTTGAAAGTGTTTTTGAAAGTGTTGGTTTTGGTTTTGAAAATTAGAAAGGATGTTTGATTTGAAAATGAGCAAGCAACTAGGAACAATCTACCTACTCAAAAGTCTTTGTTCATTTCTTCCTTCCTTTGATATTGCTATCTTATCATTGGTTGGTAAGAAGCCTTATCTTTGGATGTAAAGGGACGGGCGTGGGTCATCGTATAGCCATGATAGCAATGTTATGAGATATCTTAGCATTTTCTCTTGAGGGACTAAGATCTTTTTGAAAGGCAACATTGATAGCATCATCGAGAGACTATGATCTTGTATTTTTTATTGCTTTTGGCTAAGATATCCCACATGCATAACATGGCCATTTAAGTAAGGCAACAAAGTGGAATTACCCTAAGGGTGTAAGTGTGCAAATTTGTTTGATTTACATGCTTGTTTATATTAGATTAGGGTTTGCTAACTTGTTGATTTTAATCTTTCCATACAAACCCTAATTTACTAGCATTTATATAAAGCGATAACTTGCGGAAAGTAAAAATACTAAGCTATTACATCATTAGGGGAGGGGGTATACAAATTTACAAATGGGGATTTTGCAAGAAAATTAAATCTAATTAACTATTACAACTATATTGAATAAATGTACAATAATTGAATAAACAATGTACAAATGCAAATGGAAAAAAATGATTTTTGTTTGGATTTTTTATGAAAGAGGTTTTAACCTAATTAAGAGAGATGATTAATTAAAAATTAAACAAAACTAAGTTTAAACTAATTAAGAAAGAAATTAAGTTAAAAATGATTTTTAGGGTTTTTTATGAAAAAAGTTTAAAATTAATAATAATAATGTGAAAATTAATAATTAAAAGAAACCTAAATTCTAAGTTGATTTTAATTTAAAAGAAAATAATATAATAAATAAACCTAAGTCTAAATATTAGTTATTAAAAAATAAATTAAATTTTTTAAGAAAATATTTTTAGTCTTTTTGTTTTATAAAGAAAAATAAAATGTATAAGTATTTTTTAAATATGCAAATAAATAAATAAAATATTTTTGAATTTTTTTATTAATAAAATGATAATAATGATAATAATAGTAATAATAAAAATAATAAAGAAAATATGAAATAAAAATAAAAATAAAGAGAAAATAAATAAAATGGAAAATAAAATAATGGGCCAGGGATGTAAACATAGTCAAGGGGGTTAGAAGAATCAAAAAAATTAAAAGCCCAACCAAAAGGGCCAGGCGCTGCAGCTGAACAAAAAAAGAGTGAAAAATATGAAAAATGAACAAAAGGGTACCACTAGGGCTCGAACCCAGATTCCAAAGGTTAACAGGCGCACGCTTTACCAATGGGTGGCTATACATCTGTTGATATAAAAAAAATGTAACATAAATCAAGTCCTGAATGAACTTCATCTTCAACCTCCAGCCAGAGAAACTATAACTCATTCATTTCTCATCCATTCACAAAACTCCCAACATCAAACTTGTTATAAATTTCCTCACGATTCTCAAAACTGGAAATCGTGAAATGAGTTTGAGCTTGATTCAAGGTGTTGCACTGATCAGGTTAGCTTCCTTGAGTCTCTAGGAAGCTAATGCGATGCTTAGCTTGAGTTGAGAGTGGCTGAAATGACCTGGAGAAGTCCAATTGCAATGCTCTGTTTTTGGTTATGGAGGATGGTGGAAATGGAGTTACAATTCTGGAATAAGGATGGGGATGAGTTATATTTGATATATAAGAGCTTTTGGAAGTTAAAGGCCAAGAAATGCACGAGGGGAATGGAAGTTTGATGTGTAAAGTCAGAACTTGCACAACAATGGTGTTTTGAAGCAATTTCTGGATAGAGGGAGTTTGGGAGTGTTTCAGGGTGTTCAAGCTCGTCTATTAGGTTGCATAATAGTGTCTCAATTAATAGGAAAAGGTTTTGAGAGCTTTGGCTGATCAGAAGTACAAGTTCAGATGTTATGGTTTTTTGCTTATTTTTGAAGCAAGCTTGACAAGCATTGTTCCAAGGCAAGGTACAAGGCTATCTAAAGTGGCTAAGAACTTTAAACATGCTTATCTCATTGTGTATAGGATGCTTGTGCAGAAAGAACAAATGCAAAGCTCAAGACAAGTTTACTTTGTGATTAAATCTTCTTTACTAGAATGGCAATGTTACTTTGTGCCATAAATGGAAATGCAACTTGGATAATGGCTCAAATGCTTGGACAAAGACCCTATCAGTTGTGAAAAACATTAATTATGGAGTGGCAAATGTCATACCCCAATTTTTGACCTAAGATCCCATTTTTTATTTTTGCATTTTTACACAAAAGTCAAGGTCACTAAATACAGTTGGTTTTTAACCTCTCACCTTTGAGCATTGATTATGCAGAAATTGTCAAGTGTTTTGAACATTCTTAGCCTATGTATCACTAACTTCTAATCAAGCACGAAATGTGTGTTTTTGTTTCTTTGATTTCATGTGCTGACAGGTCTCCTTCGAATGCAACTTGGGCATGTCTTTCATTTTGAATTTAAAGCCTCCTTCGAATGCAAGTTTAAGCCCATTTCGATTCACCAAGTTTGCTGCCTGCCAGCCTACTTCGATTTGGACAAGTTTACTGCTTGCAAACATGCTTCGATTGGGCAACATTGCTTCCTTCGAACACGGACTTTCGATTGGGCAATATGTTTGTTTCGATCCACATGCTTCGATTGGGCAACATTGCTTCCTTCAAACACTGTCTTTCGATTGGGCAATCTATTTGTTTCGATCCACATGTTTCGATTGGGCAATACAGTCTCCTTCAGTCACAAGCTTCGATTAGGCAATACAATCTTCCTTCAGTCACAAGCTTCGATTTTGCCATGTAGTTTCCTTCGAAGTGACCCCCTTTGATCCACAAGCTGGACATGTGATTTCCTTTAAGGTGGCCTCCTTCGATTCACAAGTTGGACCACTAAACCCTTCGAAGCAACGTACTTAGAGCACACATTGTTTGGAAACGAACATTTTTGTGTAATCATGAAGTCGGTCGAAGTGATCAAAACGAAAGAGGGAAGCATTCAAGGAGTTTGTTGACTAAAGTCCCAGATACTGCCAAACTCAAGCCAGTTGTGCTGCTATGCAGCAGTCCTGCACCAACCTGCCACTAAGCTCCAAAACACTGAAAAGCCTGCGTTGACAGTCTTGTACTTGCACGAAAAAGGAGTGCACAAGAGCTGCATTGAAGAAAACAAGGGGGCAATATACCCAAATAATTCAAATATTATTTGATTTCCCCCCAAAACCATATCAAAGCTCGCCTATAAATAAAGAGGCTCCAACACATATTTTTAAGAGGATTTTTGGACCAGACGAACCTCTCCCAAATTTTCTCAAAAACAGTAGAAATCTCAAAGTTCATAAACACTTTAGAAAATCACAAAAAAATCCAAGAGGACTTTTGGGAGCCAGACGAAAAAATCTACAAATTTTCTCAAACAACAAAACTCCCAAATTTTCTCAAACACAAAAATCTCTCAAGTCCCTTCAATACTTGTGAGAACAAACCCAGAATCCCAAACACTTACTTCCTTCGATTCTGAAGAACAACCACACTTCAGTCTCCTTCGAATCAAAGAAGCATCACACTTGCTTTTTTCTTTTCCTTCAAATCCAACGCTCCAAGCACAGCCTGTGAACCCTCTTTCGAATACAGCATCCAGGGCCACCACTCAAGGCCCAACACACGTTCCAGCCTAAAGCAAGGTAAGTCACTCTTATCCTTAAACTTTTCGTTTCATGGCATAACATGTAAATAATACTTTTATTCGTTTCAAAACATGTACATAACACTTTGTTTCCTTTCGTTTCCACCCTGTTAACATGTTTTTTAAAAGTTAACCCTTTCGTTTCTACTTTCTGTTTACCTGAACTTGCTTTAACTGTTAAACTGTTTACCAAACTGTTACTGGCATGGCCTCAGGCCATGTTGCCATTTAATGTTTTAAATGAAAGAAACAGGAAACAGGAAACAGGAAACGAAGCTTCTGGCTTCTACCCTCTTTTTCCAGGTCGAACGAAAGAGACAACCAGGAGGAAAAACCATGCTGACTTCCAGGCTCAATCGAAAGGCACCATACACTGAATTCCAGGCTCAATCGAAAGGCACCATACACTGACTTCCAGGCCAATCGAAGGATAGAACCTCACTGGCGCGAACTCCCAATTGAAGGATACAGCTTGCTGCTGCCAAAGCCCAGTCGAAGGAGTACCGCAGATGCATTGGGTGCTAATACCTTCCCATTGCATAACCAACCCCCGAACTCTCGATCTCTTTTCAAAAACGCATTGTATTTAAGTATTATTTTACATTGCATGTTTTAGGGTTTTATTTCGCTCTTTTCCCTTTTCCCTTGGAAATAATAAAGCGCGGTGGCGACTCTTGCTTTTTCGAGTCGAGTTAATTAATAGCTCGATCTCTGATTTTCACCGCTACAGAATTGGCGACTCTGCTGGGGAAAGATTGACCTCTTGCTGGTCCATCCCTAAGTGGGTTAAGCCTAGTTTGTTTTATCTGTCTTATCATTATTTGATTGTTTGATTATATGTTTATATTGTGGTTATTTGGGTTTTGCAAAGGACAAGTCCTATACCCGGACTAAGTTACACATAGGATTAGGACGGGCGGTATAGTCATGTTAACTTTGAGGGAGTAATCCCGAAGAAGGAGGCATGAGATCCCCCACTCAGTGGAAGGCCCTTTTGAACGTAATATTTGTTTACCGAGTAACAGGGAAGACATTATTATTTTAAACCTGGGAGCCAGAGAAGCTGAGAACCGTAGAACCCTAACCCATCTTGGCCTTTTAGGTGTAGCGCAGAGATTATAACAGAGTAATCCGGAAGTAGTTGTCACGCGATGCTGCGCTCGGATGGGTTTCTCTTGAGAATATTGCTAATTATTGAGTAATCAAGAAGTTGGTAATATCCGAAGCAGGAATGTAGACTCCGGGAACTCTTAGAACCTTGTCTTGCAGGTGTGATTAAATTGTTAGTACATACCTTGGGGATGGTCCTTACCTTGACTCCATGCTCGTGACGTTGAACCTTTCAACTTTATTTGTGACCTTGCTTGTGGTTGTTGCATAGCCATGCCTTCATGCATCCATGAAACCCTTTTCACTTGATTTTCAAGGAATTTGGAGGTCTTTCTTTGTAAACATCACAAGTTTCGTCAAGCTCAATGGATCTTGGGTGTTGATAGGGTGAAAACCCTAATCCACCAAAATGGATGATTGATCTTGATGATAACTTGATCAACACTTTGATCCAATTTAAAATTCATCTTCTATCTTCATACTTTGATGTTTACAACTTAATATCTTGAGCTCCTTGAAAGTCAAATAAAAACTCTCTTTTGCATACCATGCATCATTCTACATTTTTGGTTTCACTTTCAAAGGTATTTTTCCAAGTCTTATTTTTCCTTTGGTCTCACAAGTACAACGCTCGCGCTAAGAGAACAATGGAGAATATCAAGCAAGAGGAATTTGGTTCAGACCCGACCTCCACCGAAGGTTCTTGAGAAGATACATTGGTACTACAAAGCTGATTTGACTTGTACCTTTCATCAAGGTGCTCCTGGGCATGACTTGGAGGGTTTCTTTGCTTTGAAGATTGAGGTTCAAAAGATGGTCAGAAGTGGTATCTCGTCATTCAAGGATGTTGGTTTTGAAGTTCAAATCAAGCATGTGCTGAAGAGTAAACGCGATGGATGGTTACCATGGGTTTTGAAGGATGTTTTCAACAGTTCAGTTCCAGATGGAAAGCCTTCCAAGATTACTAACTTATTTCTGCTTTTGTAAATTTTCTTGTTTATCAAAACATTGTTTGCATGTGAGAACTTGTTTGCATCTGAATGATCATCTTAATACAATGAGTATGTTTGTCTTGAAGAAATTCATTTGTTTCACTCATATTTGTTTTCAAATTTTAAATTGCTTTCGCATTATGATACCAACTTGTTGCCCATTCTCTTGCCTAGGCAGAGATTGAGGGAGGATGATGATCTAAAACATAAAATATCTGGTTGTATGCTTTTTGAATAAAATATTGCTGACGATGTACAGGCATTGTTTCAAATCCCTAAACACCAGAGATATAAGGAAGATAATCCTTTGCTAACCCCTTTTGAGCCTTGAAGTAGGAGTTTCTTTTCTATACGAAAAAACCCTCAAATTTTAACCTGGGACAGGGTAGTTTTTCAGTTAATCTAATTGAGTGTTCAAAATTCATAAGGAAGATATTTCTGAAGAGAAACTACGAGGGCTATCCTTCATGTATAATGAATCTAGAAGATGTGGAACCACAATGTTATCCCTCATTCATCAAGAAACGAGGCAATCACAATCCTCTCAACAAGTAAATACAAGCTAATGTCACACATTTTGTTCAAAAGTCAAAAATCAAGAAAAAAAGAAAAAAGCATGCGAAGTCGAAAACTTGAAAACATGTGGCTTAGGCAAAAATTAGGACATCCCGCTGGACTATCAATTCAAAAGAATTAGTCCAGGCAAAAGTTAGGGAAAATAAAAATTGCAAGGAAAGGAATACAAAGAAAATTCCTCAGCAAAGAACAAATTGGTGACTACAAACACGAAGACATAAGGGTGGTTGCTACTCCGAAAGCCTCGTCGTTTCCTTAACCGTCACAAAATCCTTTTGAGAGATGAACACTCATGTTGAATTAACTGAACATAGGGTTGGAGAACATCATTAAGAATGGGTGGGAACCTATAAATTTTGAGCCTTACAAATCTTTTTTCTAAAAAACCATGAACCAGGCCACGTTACAACCTTCAAAAGTCCTAATTGAAGCAAGGTTATTTTGAAAGCATACTTCAATGAGATAGTGTTCCTGACTCCCATGAATGTTTGTTAAATAGTTATGTTGGTATCATATGCTTTTGCTATACAAAAATAAATGTTGCTCTAATTCGCAAAATTTGTGCGATATCTTTTCAAAATCTTCAAGACTTACATAACTGTTGCATTAGAATTTTCATTCTCATCATAAACCTTTTCTAACTGCAAAACTTTTGTTTGATATCAAGGAAGCTCACATATAAGCACTAGTGATGAGTTTATTCTTTTAAGGCCTGAAACTATGTTGAGTAATTGGCGAATCATTTCAAAAAATCATATCCAGAGGCATGTCACCTGAAGACCGTAAGCACGAACACGTTGCTTCTCCCAGTTAATGCTTTCCCAACTTGCTTACCCTTTTGGGGCAAAATTTGAAGACTTTGTTGTGCCAACTACAGTCAATCTGGGGCAATCACGTCAAGATTCGACGAATCTCTCTAAGAGTTTGAAGACACCTGAGCATGGTGAATGCCAGGTCTTTTGTAAAATCCTCTTGAGACGATTTCTTCTCATCAACCATATAGCTTGGGGGATTTTAGAAGTGAAGTTATTCGCAAGAATTGTCGTGCAACATGCAGCTTATCAGCAGTAAACTTGGGGCATCCAAAATTAGTCCCAGGGGCAATCCAGATTTGTTAAGATATGTGATATGTTTTGCACACATTATCAGAGGGTGGTGTTCCCAGTATCTCCATCTAAGCATGACTTTTTCCAGCTGAAACATTGTTTGTATTGTTATCCTTTCAATGGATTGTTGATGATAGAAGACTGAACTTTGGGTTTTTCACCGAAAAATATCTTCCTCTCCATAGATATTTAAGCCTTGTAAAAGGACTTTGCTCCAATGATGGATTTTGTTTTTATCTCCAGTAATGTTACCATCTTGTTGAGATTAGATGAGTGTCGGGTTGTGTTGTGATGTCTTATCATCTTCTGTCTATCTCCTCTATTTGTTTTGTCAGCATATACATAACATTCATTTATTCATTCACACTTGCATCATGCACGCACATTTGTATTTGTTGATGTTGTTGAGTTCGTATACTTTGGTTATGTCTATTCAAATAGTGTATTTGCTCTTTCCAAATAGAGTGTCAACTTAAGCAGAAAGTGCGCCTCCTTTCTAATTCCCCACTGAGTTAACTCTTGTGGAAGAACCTTGCTTTAGCTTTCCTTTTTCGTCTCTGGATAGGATAAATCCCCATTTGAGTCGTTTCCTCATTGGGTGGAGTCTTGTTTGACTGTTTTCTCTCCAGTTTATTCCTGGATTGAGCTTTGTCTCTTGTGAATGATACCCTGTGGATATCTCTAGGCTGTGAAACCTAGATGAAGAGTGCATTTATTTTGCAATTTAAATACTTGGTCTTCTCATGAAGGATTTATTCATGGTTCCCCATTGAAGATGAACTTTATTCCCTAGTAGTGTTATCATAACCTTCTTCTGGAATATTGACGTGACAACAAGCGACTGACTCTTTATTTGAGCAGTTTGATTATTTCTGATTTTCTTTATGTTATGACAAATGGCGGTCTCTTCATGAGCATTTTGTCCATCCCCGATGAAATTATTGATTCTCACCTCCAGCAATATCTTCACGATATTTTATGGGTATCTTTGGAAAAAACAGCAAGCGACAGTCTCTTCATGGGCAACTTGTGTGTTATGGGTACTCTTGACAAACAGCAAGCGGCAGTCTCTTCATGAGTAACTTGTATGTTATTGATACCTTTGAGAAAACAACAAGCGGCGGTCTCTTCATGAGCAACTTGTGTGTTATTATCACCTTTGGAAACATCAAGCGACAGTCTCTTCATGAGCAACTTGTGTGTTATTGTTCCCTTGAAAACGGCAAGTGGCGGTCTCTTCATGAGCAGCTTGTACGGAAAACGGAAAGTGGCGGTCTCTTCATGAGTAGCTTGTACATAAAGCGGCAAGTGGCGGTCTCTTCATGAGCAACTTGTACGTTAGTATTTTTGGAAGACAGCAAGTGGCAGCTTCTTTATTTGAGCAACTTGTGTGTCATGGTATTTTTGAACAAACAGCAAGCGGAAGTCTCTTCATGAGCAACTTGTATGTTATTGTTCCCTTGAAAACGGCAAGTGGCGGTCTCTTCATGAGCAGCTTGTACGGAAAACGACAAGTGGCGGTCTCTTCATGAGCAGCTTGTACAGAAAACGGCAAGTGGCGGTCTCTTCATGAGCAGCTTATACGTTAGTGTTTTTGGAAGACAACAAGTGGCAGCTTCTTTATTTGAGAAGCTTGTGTGTCATGGTATTTTTGAACAAACAGCAAGCGACAATCTCTTCATGAGAAACTTGTGTGTTATTGTTCCCTTGAAAACGGCAAGTGGCGGTCTCTTCATGAGCAGCTTGTACGGAAAACGGAAAGTGGCGGTCTCTTCATGAGCAGCTTGTACGTTAGTATTTTTGGAAGACAGCAAGTGGCAGCTTATCTATTTGAGCAACTTGTGTGTTATTGTTCCCTTGAAAACGGCAAGTGGTGGTCTCTTCATGGGCAGCTTGTACAAAAAACGGCAAGTGGTGGTCTCTTCATGAGCAGCTTGTACATTAGTATTTTTGGAAGACAGCAAGTGGCAGCTTCTTTATTTGAGCAGCTTGTATGTCATAGTATTTTTGGAAAACAGCAAGTGGCAGCTTCTTTATTTGATCAACTTGCATGTCTTAGTATTTTTGGAAGACAGCAAGTGGCAGCTTCTTTTATTTGAGCAGCTTGTGTATCCCCAACAATAATGCAAATGGCATCCCTTTGGAAAAGTCCCGTGGGGAAGTTTGTATTTTATCCTTTTCAAGCGATATCTTGGTTAAAAAAGGATTGTGTTACCCTTCTTGATGTAATTCAGAAGTCAGAGATGTTTATTTTCAGTCTCAGTGCTGATGTAAATCATTCTTTTCCAGTCTCAGTACTGATGTCAATCATTTCTTTTCCAGTCTCAGTACTGATGTCAATCAATTCCTTTTCCAGTCACAGTGCTGATGTAAATTATTTCTTTTCCAGTCTCAATACTGATGTAAATCATTCAAGAGTCTCTCATTTGAAGTCTGTGACTCTGTTTCCCCAGTGGAGTTATAATCTCTTCCCCTGTGGGGTTACTGTATAATGTGCTTGGTTTCTCCAGCATAGTTTGTCTCATATGGCGTCATTCCCCATAAAATTCATATTACATTCATATCATATCATAAACATAATTGCGGTATCTTAAGGCCAAAAATTGTGTATTCTATATTTAAGTCCCTTCATATCTCCAGTTAGAAGAAACTTAAATAGGGGCAGCTGTCATACCCCAATTTTTGACCTAAGATCCCATTTTTTATTTTTTCATTTTTACACAAAAGTCAAGGTCACTAAATACAGTTGGTTTTTAACCTCTCACCTTTGAGCATTGATTATGCAGAAATTGTCAAGTGTTTTGAACATTCTTAGCCTATGTATCACTAACTTCTAATCAAGCACGAAATGTGTGTTTTTGTTTCTTTGATTTCATGTGCTGACAGGTCTCCTTCGAATGCAACTTGGGCATGTCCTTCATTTTGAATTTAAAGCCTCCTTCAAATGCAAGTTTAAGCCTATTTCGATTCACCAAGTTTGCCGCCTGCCAGCCTACTTCGATTTGGACAAGTTTACTGTTTGCAAACATGCTTCGATTGGGCAACATTGCTTCCTTCGAACACGGACTTTCGATTGGGCAATATGTTTGTTTCGATCCACATGCTTCGATTGGGCAACATTGCTTCCTTCAAACACTGTCTTTCGATTGGGCAATCTATTTGTTTCGATCCACATGTTTCGATTGGGCAATACAGTCTCCTTCAGTCACAAGCTTCGATTAGGCAATACAATCTTCCTTCAGTCACAAGCTTCGATTTGGCCATGTAGTTTCCTTCGAAGTGACCCCCTTTGATCCACAAGCTGGACATGTGATTTCCTTTAAGGTGGCCTCCTTCGATTCACAAGTTGGACCACTAAACCCTTCGAAGCAACGTACTTAGAGCACACATTGTTTGGAAACGAACATTTTTGTGTAATCATGAAGCCGGTCGAAGTGATCAAAACGAAAGAGGGAAGCATTCAAGGAGTTTGTTGACTAAAGTCCCAGATACTGCCAAACTCAAGCCAGTTGTGCTGCTATGCAGCAGTCCTGCACCAACCTGCCACTAAGCTCCAAAACACTGAAAAGCCTGCGTTGACAGTCTTGTACTTGCACGAAAAAGGAGTGCACAAGAGCTGCATTGAAGAAAACAAGGGGGCAATATACCCAAATAATTCAAATATTATTTGATTTCCCCCCAAAACCATATCAAAGCTCGCCTATAAATAAAGAGGCTCCAACACATATTTTTAAGAGGATTTTTGGACCAGACAAACCTCTCCCAAATTTTCTCAAAAACAGTAGAACTCTCAAAGTTCATAAACACTTTAGAAAATCACAAAAAAATCCAAGAGGACTTTTGGGAGCCAGACAAAAAAATCTACAAATTTTCTCAAACAACAAAACTCCCAAATTTTCTCAAACACAAAAATCTCTCAAGTCCCTTCAATACTTGTGAGAACAAACCCAGAATCCCAAACACTTACTTCCTTCGATTCTGAAGAACAACCACACTTCAGTCTCCTTCGAATCAAAGAAGCATCACACTTGCTTTTTTCTTTTCCTTCAAATCCAACGCTCCAAGCACAGCCTGTGAACCCTCTTTCGAATACAGCATCCAGGGCCACCACTCAAGGCCCAACACACGTTCCAGCCTAAAGCAAGGTAAGTCACTCTTATCCTTAAACTTTTCGTTTCATGGCATAACATGTAAATAATACTTTTATTTGTTTCAAAACATGTACATAACACTTTGTTTCCTTTCGTTTCCACCCTGTTAACATGTTTTTTAAAAGTTAACCCTTTCGTTTCTGCTTTCTGTTTACCTGAACTTGCTTTAACTGTTAAACTGTTTACCAAACTGTTACTGGCATGGCCTCAGGCCATGTTGCCATTTAATGTTTTAAATGAAAGAAACAGGAAACAGGAAACAGGAAACGAAGCTTCTGGCTTCTACCCTCTTTTTCCAGGTCGAACGAAAGAGACAACCAGGAGGAAAAACCATGTTGACTTCCAGGCTCAATCGAAAGGCACCATACACTGAATTCCAGGCTCAATCGAAAGGCACCATACACTGACTTCTAGGCCAATCGAAGGATAGAACCTCACTGGCGCGAACTCCCAATTGAAGGATACAGCTTGCTGCTGCCAAAGCCCAGTCGAAGGATACAACTTGTTGTTGCCAAAGCCCAGTCGAAGGATACAACTTGTTGCTGCCTTTGCCCAATCGAAGTACAGAACCTCACTGACGCGAACTCCCAGTCGAAGGGTACAATTTGCTGCTGCCTTTTCCCAATCGAAGGATATGACCTCGCCTCTGCCAAGGCCCAATCGAAAGACGTGACTTTGCTGTTGCCAGACCCAATCGAAGGAGGCCAACAAAATGCCAATCGAAGTGTGCTCCTGCCAGAATCGAAAGATACTCACTTTTCTTACTTTTATCTTATTTTTTTCCTTCATATTTTTTATGCTTTTTGACATGTTTGTAATAGCGTAGTTTTTTATCTTTCAGCATTTTTTTTACTTTGTACAAATGCTAGTAATTAGGTGTATAGCAAGATAAAACCAACAAGTAAACAAACCAAAAAATCCAAAAAAAAACTCTTTAATCATTACTCGAATATACTTTAAAAAAATCCAAAAACACTCAACAAATCAAAACTCCCCCCAAGGGCATGTTATCCCCGTTCTACCGCGATACCGGTCGTGCCTATTGCTAGAATGCATGCGTTAATGTCGCCCACTAAAAAACACAAACAAATCAACCTTTTTTTTCTAATAGGAACTACGTTGTTCTGATTCCTTCATTGGATACGTAGGCAAAGGGTCGCGAAACCCTCACGAACACAATAATAAAAACTCATTTTTTCCCCTTAAGCAAACATAGTTGTAGATAAATACACCCTTGTATATAACAAACAATTTTAACAAAAAAAACAGATATTTCAAAAGGTTCCTGCGGAGTACCGCAGATGCATTGGGTGCTAATACCTTCCCATTGCATAACCAACCCCCGAACTCTCGATCTCTTTTCAAAAACGCATTGTATTTAAGTATTATTTTACATTGCATGTTTTAGGGTTTTATTTCGCTCTTTTCCCTTTTCCCTTGGAAATAATAAAGCGCGGTGGCGACTCTTGCTTTTGCGAGTCGAGTTAATTAATAGCTCGATCTCCGATTTTCACCGCTACAGCAAACAAGCTTGAGGCCTGCAAAGCAAAGATTATGCAGCCTAGCATGGATTTGGTTCATGTGTTCTTCACAAAATGGCTTGTAATTCAAGTTTTAAAACCCTAACTTCTTGCCTTAGATTCTCCTTGCTCAAGTATGATCTCAATGGGTTCTTGAACATTTTGGAAATCTTGTAACATCCTCTACAACCTCTATGTTGGAAATTTTTGAAAATTCATCTTGGAAATATGTGAAAAATTGGCATGAAGTTAGGTCAAAATACTGCCTAAACTAGGGCAAAATTTCACTAAGTTTCCAAGTTTCATGAACATGTATCCACAAAATCATAACTTGAAATCCATGCATTTATAGGATAAGTTGTATTCTACAATGTTTTAGATATCATTGAGATCTACAACTTTCATTTTGGAAGTTTCCTTTGAATCATCCTGCATCATGGTGGAAATTTGGCTCAAAGTTGTGAAAAAATATGAAATTTTGAACACTTAGAAAAATTTCTAAGTTTAGAAATTTTGACTTTTCAAAATGAAATCTTGACTTTTTGATTTCTTGATGAACAATTTTCATATTTTGATATGTTTTGATGAATTGTGATCTTTAGTACTTGATTTTGACCAAAAAGTCAAAGCTTGACTTTTCAGTGTACAGTTGACTTTTCATCAGTTGACTGAAACTCGGTTATCAACCAATCAAAATTGAGAGATATTTTGAGCCATGCCATTAGGTAAAAATGAAGCATTTGAATCCTTGAGGTCATAACTTAAACCAATCAATCATTTTCTAGGTCAAAAATCAGATATTGCACCTTCTCAGTCAAAACCCTAATTTTGACCATTTTGCCCTTTTGATGATCTGATCAAATTTCTTAAGGAATTGTGATCCAAACTTGATCAAATAGCATATATAGGTTCATGATGTTGATATGGATAAAAAATTATGAAGTTTTACTGTAAATTGACCACAATTGACTTTTCCCCCAATACAGTTGATTTTTAGGTCAACTGATCAATTGACTGAGCAAAAATGTGATCCAAGACTTGAAACTTGTCATGAGAAATCATGAGGGTACAAAATGATCCAGGAAAGTCATATGAGGCATTAAAAGTCCATTTATCCTTGTGCAATCTCAAACCCTAATTTTCAGTCATCAGTGCTTGAGAAGGTGTCTTGAGCTGATCAACCCTTGTGCAGTCTTGAACCAAATGAGATCTTGTGAGAGATTATTTGATAAATGAGAGGGAAAATTTTGGGGTACAACAGTACCATTGTCAATGATGATCCTCTCAAGTATTCCATACTGACAAATAAGGTTATGCTTGATGAAATGGGCCACGATGTTCTTGGTAACTGAGGCAAATGAAACTGCTTTAACCCACTTGGTAAAGTAGTCAATGGTGACAAGAATGAAACGATGTCCATTAGATGCAGTAGGCTTTATTTCCCCAATCATATCAATACCCCACATTGCAAATGGCCAAAGAGCAGTCATAACATTCAAAGGAACTGGAGGCACATGAACCTTATCAGCATAAATTTGGCACTTATGGCAAGTCCTCGAGTGGTGGTGACAATCAGTTTCCATGGTCGACCAATAGTATCCATCTCTTAGAATATTCTTGGCCATAGTATGTCCACTTGAGTGAGTACCAAATATGCCTTCATGCATATCCTCCATAATCTTTTCTGCTTCCTTCTTGTCCATACAACTGAGCAAAGTTGAATCATGGTTGCGCCTGTATAGAATTTCGTTTCTCAGGAAGAACTTGGCTGAGAACCTCCGCAGGAATTTCTTATTGTTGATTGATGCCCATTCAGGATACTCTTGAGCTTCAAGATATCTTTTCACCTCATGAAACCAAGGCTTCTCCTCTACACCATCAATGTTAATCTCATAGCAGTGTGTCGGTTCGTGAAATCTTTCGACAGTAATTATGGGAGCTTCGTTGTCCCATTTGACCTTGAACATAGATTACATGGTAGCTAAAGCATCCGCCAATTGATTTTCTTCCCTCGAGATATGTTCAAAGGTAACCTCTTTAAAGTACGGGATCAAGGTTAGCACAAGTTCTTCGTAAGGGATAAGATTTGGATGTTTTGTATCCCACTCTCCTTTAACTTTACTTACCACCAATGTTGAGTCTCCAAATACGCTTAATAATTTGATTGTTAGGTCAATAGCAGCCTTAAGACCCAAGATGCACGCTTTGTACTCTGCCATGTTCTTAGTACAGTCAAAGCAAAGTATGGAAATGAAAGGTGTATGGAAACCTTCAGGGGAGATGATCACAACACCAACTATGTTACCTAGTGCGTTGGAAGCTCCATCAAAAACCATAGTCTATCGGGATCCTTGCTCAAGTCCTTCATACGGTCCAGGATTTTCACAATTTGTAATCAGCATGATATTCTCGTACGGGAATTCAAAGTTCATAGATTGGTAATCATCCATATCTTGATGCGCCAAATGATCAGCTAGTACACTTCCTTTTATTGTTTTTTGTGTAGTGTACTGAATGTTGTATTCAGTTAAGATCATTTGCCATCGGGCTATCCTTCCAGAGAGAGTTGGCTTCTCAAATATGTACTTAATGGGATCCATCTTAGAGATTAACAGAGTAGTATGAGTCAACATATATTGTCTTAGTCAGCTAGCAGCCCATGCCAAAGCACATCAAGTTTTCTCGAGTAGTGAATATCTTGTTTCACAGTCGGTAAACTTTTTGCTAAGGTCGTATATTGCATGCTCTTTTCGACCAGACTCGTCATGTTGCCCCAGCACACACCCCGTTGAATTCTCTAACACAGTTAAGCACATGATCTGAGGTCTTCCTTCAACTGGTGGCATCAGAATTGGAGGTTTTTGAAGGTACTCTTTGATCTTGTCAAAAGCTATTTGACAGTCGTCATTCCATTGTACTACTTGATCTTTCTTCAACAGCTTGAAGAGTGGCTCACAAGTAGTAGTCAAGTGAGAGATGAATCGGGCAATATAGTTTAGACATCCCAAGAAACCTCTAACCTCCTTCTCAGTACAGGGAGTTGGCATTTCTTAGATAGCTTTGACTTTAGCAAGATCGACCTCAATACTTTTTCCACTGACAATAAATCCTAGGAGCTTACCAGATCACCCCGAAGGTGCATTTTTTGGGATTCAATCTTAGCTTGTATTTCTTCAGCCTTTCAAACAGCTTGTGTAAATGGTAAAGGTGTTCTTCTTCAGTTTGGGATCTGGCTATCATGTCATCAATATAGACCTATATCTCATGATGAACCATGTCATGAAATAAATCCACCATAGCCCGTTGATAAGTTGCGCCTACGTTTTTCAGCCTAAAAGGAATGACCTTATAACAGAAGGTGCCCCACTGTGTGACAAAAGTAGTTTTATCCATGTATTCAGGCGCCATTTGATTTGGTTATACCCGGAGAAGCCATCCATGAAAGAGAACACCTTATGTTAAACAATGTTGTCAACCAAGACATCAATATGCGGTAGTGGGAAGTCATCTTTGGGGCTCGCCCTATTTAAATCCATGTAGTCTACACATATACGGAATTTTCCATCTTTCTTCGGTACTGGTACAACATTTGCAACCCATTGGGGATACGACGTCACTGCCAAGAAACCTGCATTGAACTATTTCATTACCTCAGCCTTGATCTTCACATACATATCAGGACGCATGCGACGAACCTTTTGTTTGATCGAAGAATAACCCTCTTTCATTGGTAGACGATGAACCACGATATCAGTATCGAGACCTGGCATGTCTTTGTATGAGAAAGCGAATACCTCAACATATTCGTGTAACATCTGAACCAATCTGCTCTTGACATTGTCTTCTAGGTTGGCGCCAATCTTGACTTCTTTCTTATCCTCCCCAGTACCCAAGTTTATCACTTCGACCGGTTCTTCATGCGGTTAGATGGATTTTTCCTCTTGTATCAGGAGTCTGGCAAGTCCTCCATGTATCTCACAATCTTCTTCACCTTCGTATTCGTCTTGATAGATTGGATTTTCAAAGTCATAAATGGCAATAGCAGAATTTTTGTCAATGAGATCTAGGGTGGATGTGGATCTGCAAATGTGTGTGTGTGCATGTAAAGTCACATGGCTATTTTTAAAATGCAGTAAAGTAAAAGAAAGACAAGGAGCATAAAGTTTGAATACAAAATCGTCCAATGTTTTCATTAAATGAACATATGATATATGAAATGACAAACCCTTAACAAATGGACCATTGTGCCCCGGACAAGGCACATGGTTTAAAGTCATTGTTTTTAAAAGAGATTACAGACAAATTTCTTAAAGCAATAAAAATAGGAAATAGAAATTACTCCTGGATAAAGGAGATTGAGATGAAGTCTTTGGCCTTCCAGTTGTTAAGTCCACCGCCAGTAGTTGGGAATATCTAGTCGTCCAAGTCACTGTCACTATCAGTGTCTTCCAGAGCATTGACTTCTTTGTTTCTAATACGGAGAGGTGGTCTTCCAGCATGAACACGTCGAACCTCTTTCTGAGCCTTGGAAGTGAAAACCAACCCAAATTTGTCAGATTTGAGGGGGATATCAGAAAGTTGTCCCCAGATAGTGCAACCTCCATCTTCCATAACAGTCTGAGCATCCTTTTGAAAGGTCATTCTTGGTGTGCCTTTAGAGGCTTCAGGAGTAGCAGGATTAGCAACAACAATCATTGGAGGGATTACCTCAAATGTATGGCAGGGGGTTTAAATGAATTATCCATCCATTTCAACATATTTGAAAGAATTCAAATGACTGACCATATATTCTTTCTCTCCACAGACTGTGACAGTCTTCCCCTTCACTAAGTACTTCAGCTTTTGATGTAATGTAGAGGTAACCGCACCTGCCCCATGAATCCATGGGCTTCCCAACAAGCAAGAATAGGCCGGGAGGATATCCATTACATAAAATTTTGAATTGAAAACTTGAGACCCCACCTTGATCGGAAGATAACCTCTTAATGGACCATCCTCTTTGACCCATCAAAGGCTCTTACCATGATATCGTTGGGTTTTAGAACCAGCCCTTCACAATCTAGTCTATCCAAAGCACATTTGGGTAAAACATTTAGGGAGGACCCAATATCTACTAACACATGCGCCAGAGTGGTGCCTTTGCATTCAATTGAGATATGCAGAGCTTTGTTATGATTCTTCCCTGTCGGAGTTAAATCTGCATTAGAAAATCCCAAGCCATTTCCAGCAGTTAGGCTTGCAACACAATTCTCAAATTGATCAGTAGTGGTATCTTGAGGTACATGGGCATTATTCAGGAATTTCAATAGAGCTTGGGCATGTGCTTCGAAGCACAAGAACAAGGACAACATGGATATCCTTGAGGGTGTCTGCCCTAGTTGTTCAACTATTTTGTACTCACATTTTTGGATGATCTTCAGAATTTCTTCCATCTCTTGTCTAGATGGGTCTTCAATTGTAACATATTTTGAGGGTGCCTCTGTCAGGGAAGGCTCAGTTACTTTCTCTTTACTTTGGGCATTGGCAGTTGGCCCAGCAGCAGGAATGCGAACATGTGTTGTTGTAGTTGTTAGAGGAGAGATCTCCGGAGAGAAGACCATTCCCATCCTAGTGACTTTGCTAGTTCTGAATATGTTTGTAATTTCAATATCCTCATTTTCATCAATCCATGCCTCTTTCTTGACACCATGATGATAAATTTCTTCCCCATAGTTCCAGGGCACAACTTTGTCAGAGGAATAGGGGACTGGCCCCAATGTAGTGATAATCAGGGGAGCAACTCTTGGGTCAGCAGGAATCCTTATAGGGCCTTTAAAGGTGATCCTAATAGGAGTGTTTGAAATGGTGATTATGGAAACATCTTCAAGTCTTAGTTCTTGGAAAATGCTTTCAGGAAAACTCTTCACGAATGGAGTTTTCTCGAACATATTTCATGGCTATCAATCAGGTGTTTAATACCTTTCTTCAGCCACATACATCCATTGGTTTGGGAAGCACAATGGTAACAATTTTCAAGGCATTCAGGAAATAAACCGGCTCTTAACAAATTCTTCTTAACAGTCAGTAAGGGAGTAGTCAAATCTTTGATGGAGGAGACATATGAAACATCGTCAACAACATTAACACCTTTACCATGACTGGGCATAGGAGCAATAATGACATTAGGAGTTTGTGGGGGGTCAAACTCAATCACCTTGTTATCAATCAAATAATGGATCTTGTTCTTCAATGCCCAACAATTGTTGGTATCATGTCCAAGGCTATTTAAATGATAGGCGCATTTCACGTTCAGATTATATTAGGGAGAGGAAGTATTGGGATTAGGGTGAGGATCTTGAAACATTACCAAATCTTCCTTTAACAGATGTGGTAGAGCTTGAGACAGTGGCATGTTAATCCTAGTGAATTGCCTCCTCAGGGCGTCTGGCCTTTGTTGATTGTTTGATTGTTGTGGTCGTTGAACTAGGGTTGGTTTGAAATTAACACAGCACCTACTGGCTGATGACGATCATTCTTGATACGACTCCATTGTCCATAAATAACATTAGTCTCTTTCTTACCAATAAATGGTTTCTTTACAACATTAGAGGTTGAGGCCATGGGGATCTTTCCGCTTTTGATACCACTTTCAACTCGCTCGCCAATCAAAATCAACTCAGTAAACCCTGACGAAGAACCCCCAATCATCAAATTAAAGAATGGACCAGTCAAGGTGCCCATAAACATGTCCACTAATTCTCTGTCAGTCAATGGTAGTTTCACCCTTCCAGCGAGGTCCCTCCACTTTTGAGCATACTCCTTAAAGCCTTCGCTCAAACCCATAGTCATATTTTGTAATTGCACGCGAGTTGGTGCAAGATCAACATTGTATTGGTATTGTCTGTAGAAGGCAGCAGCCAGATCTTCCCATGTGTGGATATTAGTCCCCTCTAGTTGATAGAACCATTCCAACTGTGTCCTAGATAATCTCTCTTGGGAGAAATGAACCCATAACTTCCTATCGGCGATGTGCGGTTGAATCTTGCAGACATAAGACCTTAGATGCATCTTGGGACAGGAGACCTCGTCATATTTGGCAAAGACATGAACCTGAATTTGTGGGGAATGACCACCCCAGGGACCAAACCTATGTCTCCAAAGTCCAAACCAGACACTATTTGGATTTCCACAGCTTTAAGTCAGTCTTCTAGCTGTTTGTATTTCTCATCCGCCGGTGGATATTGCTCTTCGGAGTAGTCTTCGTCCACGGTAATCTGATTATTACCACCCCTAGCCCTGGTGCTCCTAACATCCTCGTCTTGAATGTCTTCCTCAGAAGAAGAAGCATCTTCTATTTGAGCCAGTCAGGCGGGCCCCTTGAACCTTCTTCCCATGTTGAGAATAACTGCCCACTTCTTAGTCTTCTTTTTGGTGGCAAGGAGTGCCATCTTCTCTTGCTGACCTTTGGCTAGGTTCAATAGAGTCTCTTAGAATTGTACGTGTTGAGTCTGTAGATCTTTGACGGTTTTCTCGAGAGCCATCTTATACTGAAATAAATAGTAAAAAGATGAGGAAACCTGTATCAAAAAACCTGCTTATGATATGATGCATGCTATGTGGATGCAATGTTTTCAAGGACCTTAAGGATTTTAAATTTGCTAGCCAAAAAGTAAACAAACACAACAATTGTATTAATAAATTCAAGATTACAACAGCCCTTGGGCTTACAATGAAAAAGCAAAAAAGGGTGTCAAAAGACAACAAAATAGACTTTCTAAAACAAAAGACTCAAGTCTCCCATGGACGCTTCCTATTTGGTGCAATGTATGCATTCAGGCTTCGCTCCTTGTGAAGTTTCCTTGTGAGCTCCAACACTTTCTTCTTGTTTGCATAGAATCAAGCTTCAAATGTGTCTAGTTCCCCCTTGAGTTGAATCTATGATCTCTGCAACTCTTTGAGGTCGGTAGGCATGTCAGGATGGAGAATGGTATAAGGAATACCCCTTCGGCAATGGGCTCCATAATCACTGGTAGGATGCCTGTATATGGCATCAGGAGACTTTGAGCACGAGCTCGTACCCATTTGAGATAAGGCCCAAGAGGGATGGAATTATTATGCCCTAAAGTCTTGCTATCAACCTTGCTTACCATTCCCCAAGCATGCACAAACCTTCTATGATAACCTTGAACATTGTTCTCGTAGTCGAATATAATACCTTGAATGAGTGCATCGTGGGGACCATCTCTTCGAGCATAGCCAAATTTTCATAGAGATAGAGAAGGGTTGTAAGTAATACCTACTCTAATGCCAAAGAGTGGAACATTAGGGAACTCCCCACAACGGTTAATTATAGTAATTTCCTCTTGAGATCGAGAGCACCAATGGATATTCGTATGAGAAAGTTACATTAACCTTTGAGACCACCTCAAGCCTTGCTCATTCTTCAATACTAATCGGGGAAGGTGTGAAATACACCACCTAGACAACAAAGGTAAGCAACACATAAGAGTCCCTCGCTTTCTCATGGTACGAGTGTGAAGAGTATGCAAAATGTCTCCTAGCAAAGTAGGCACAGGGTTACAAGAAAGGAAGATTTTGACAACATTCACATCTATGAGTTGGTCAGGGTTAGGAAAAATCACCAACCCATAGATTAGAAGAGCCAAGATCTCCTCAAAATCTTGTAAATCTATAGCATCCTAAAATAGTTGAGCCTTCTCCATCAGGAATTTAGCCAAAAAGCCTTTGACCCCATTTCGTGTCTCCCAATTGGCTACAATGTCAGAACTCTTTAAACGTAAGGCCTTGGCAATAACTTCAGGTCTTGGAGTTTCTTCTAAACTAGTGAAGGGTATTTGATCAAGGACTGTTACTCCCAATAGTTGAGAGAATTCTTCCATTATGGGCACTAATTGAAAATCAGGAAAGGTGAAATAATGATGTACAGGGTCAAAGAACTGAAAGAACACCCTCATCATGTCTTCTTCAAAGCTTGAGGTAACCAGATTGAGAAGTCGACCATATCGTTTGGTGAATGGAGAATTTTCAGGAACCCTTGATGTTAACTCTTTAAGTTGAGGATTCACCCTTATGAAGTTGATTCGGGTGGTACTTTTGCGAGTGGAAGCCATATCCTACAAAACAGAACAAAGATAAATCCATAGGTCCTTGAAATGGTTAGTGAAATTCTATGGGATAATTCTATGATGTCATGAACAAATAATCACACACAAATAAAGAATACAAGGCCTTAGGTTTTGGCTTGCATGGAGTTTATAGGTAAGTACTCTCTTGAAGTTTAGTTGGTTCAACCTATCCTAAAAGAAGAAATCGGGTTCTAGGAGCATCAATGATCTCAATGAGTGTAATATTGAGTATCAACCAACTGCGGCTAAAATATCTTTCTTCATCGGACATTGTTTTAGCTCAAGCATCCAAACTGCGTCTAAAATATCTCGAAAGTCCAATCTCAATGAGTGTAATATTGAGTATCAACCAACTTTAGTCTTGCACTAAAGCCAACTATCTCATTACTTTCTAATGGCCAAGTTGTTCAACTTAGGTTCTACGGTTCGTTAATGATTCATGACACCATACAGCGGCCCCGTATTCTCCTTGACTGGACTCAAGGGACGCCTGTACCAAAAAATGTGTCACACTAACGTAGCCATCGCTTCAACCATGTCAATATTATGCCGCATAGTCCCCACGATCTATTGCTACTTACCTAATATGCCCCATATCCGGGTATAGGATCTATACAAGAAATAAACCCAAGCATAAACCACAAATGTAAACAAACAAGTAAAACAAGTAAAGCAAATAAAGGTGATCTATCTCTTAAGGTAACCCCACTTTTAGTTTTAGTCAGTCCCCAGCAGAGTTGGCAGTTCTGTAATACGGTGGAAGAACTGACTTGGGTGTTTTTCATTTTATCGCAAATATTGCGGATAGAAAGAGTCGCCACTGACTTTTCCTTTATCCAATAAAGGAAAGGGTGAAAAGAACAGGAAAGATCTTTTGGGATTTTTTTTGAGTTCGGGGAGTAGGTTATGAAAAGGGATGATGTTAACACTCTTCTCATCTGTAGTTATCTATGGGCTCTTAATTGCTTGATCACTTTGAAATGATTTGTGTTTATGTAAGTTTGAAAATATTTTGAAAATTCCTAAGTTTGGTAAACTTTGTAATGATTCTCGTATCGTTGAGAATGTATACAGAGTGTTGGTTTTGAAAATATTTGTTGAAAAGGAATGTTTGGAAATATGTTTTGAAAATGCCAATGTAAGGCAATTTTGTAATGATTCTTGTATCGTTGAGAATGTATACAAAATGTTTGTTTGAAAAGTGTTTTGAGAGTGAGGTGTGAATGGTTTTGTTTGTGAGCAAGCAATTACGAGCAATCTACCTACTCAAAAATTCATTGTTATTTTCCTCCTCCTTTAGATAATGCTATTCTACCATTGTTTGGTAGAGAGTTATATCATTGGATGTGAGGAACAGGCGTGGGTCATCTTACAATCATAGAAGGCATCTAGTAAGATATTTTAGCAATTGTCGTAAGGGACTAAGATCATTTACTGAAGACAATATTTGAAGGGTCATTGAGGGACTACGATCTTTTAATCGAGGGTCTTTGCTAAAACATCTCACGTTCGAGGGACACGACTATTTATATCCGAGGCAACAAGTGTGGGTTACCCTTGAGGTGCATGTGTACAAAGTGTTTTGTTTTCATGTATGTTGTCTTGGATTAGGGTTTTTCTAGGTTTGATTTTAAGTCTTGTCAAGCAAACCCTAATTAATAGCAATAATACAGAAAGCGATAAATTGTGGAATTTAAATGTCCTACCCTATTACAACGCTTTGGGAATGGGGGTTACAATTTTTGAATATGGGAAAGAAAGCAATAAAGTCCTAATTACTATTACAAACCATTAAATATGAATAATAATAGTGCAAGGACGAAGAGGAAAAACAAATTGTCTTTGTGTGATCTTTTTATGGAGAAAAAGGTTTTATAGTTAACCTAATTAGACTAATTAATTTTATTTATAAAAGAAATTATTTGATTATCTTAAATAAAACCTAAAATATAAGTTAATTAAATTTAAGAAGGAAATAAAACCTAAGTCTAAGTAATTTTTTTAGAAAATAATTTAAGTGTTAATATTAATTTGTAAAAGAAAATAATGAAATTTAACTTAATAAAAATAAAATACTCACATTAAAATAATTTAAATTTTAATTAGTTAAGAAAATATATATTTTTGGTATTTTTTCGTTAAATAAAATATAGAAAAAATAAAAAGAATATAAGAAGTATTGGGTTGAGTGTTAAAAAGTAGAATGGGGGTTAAAAGTAGCAAAAAAGGAAACACAGGCTCAAAATAGATTTCTGTTTGAAGATGAAAATAAAATAAAAGTAATAGGCCTGTGTTGTTTTAGTAAAAAGGGGGGTGAGAATTCCAAAATAGTTCAGGCCCAAAAATTGAAATCCAGCGCCTGTTTTGATTAGGTGTGGCCAGTTCATTGGTGATGCATCCTGGGCTAGCTCATGTGAGGCGTTGGATCTAGTTGTCCGATAATCATATAGTGTAGAGGAGAGGGCATATGATGCACGCGCGTGGCTTGTATGCATAGAACCTGAAATAAGAAAGTGGGAAAAAACAAAAGGGTACCGCTTGGGCTCGAACCCAGGACCGTATAGTTCAATGCCTTACGCGCGCTTCCTCTGCCACTGGGGTGGCTGTTTCATTCGTGAGTAATACAGCTTGCAATAAACTTAAAATAAACTCATTTTCCAATTTTAAAAATGACTTCATCTTCAACCTTGCGCGTGCAGAGAAGAACACCACCAAGGCCAAAACAGTAACTTCTTCATTTCTCAACCATTTTCAAAATTGTAAACATGAAAGTTGTTCCATTTTTCACCATGAATTCAACCATGTAAATAACTAAAGCTATAAATCAAAGATGAACATGAATTTATGTTTGTACCAAATAAAACCTAATTTTTTCAGAAAGTTCCAACTCAAAATTCACATCACTCAGGCAACATAAATGAAAACTAAAGGCATGGTTAGCTTCAGAGCAATGATGTCTATATTTTTCATTCAAAAAGTAACCATTAATGATGCTTGTAAAGAGAGTTCAAAGTTGAGAAAACTTACCTCAAAACTGGACATCGTGTATGGAGTTTGAGCACCCCTGGAAGTGTGGTGATGATCTGGATAGCTTCACTGGACTCCTAGGAAGCTAATGCAACTCTTATTTTGTGCTGAGAGTGGCTGAATCTTCTTGGAGAATTCAAGTTGCAGAGCCGAGTTTTTGATTTTGGAGGATGATGAAAATGGAGTTACAGTTATGAAACAAGGGTGGGGATGAGTTCTAAATGAAGTATGGAAGCTATGTGGTTGATTAGAAATGAAATCGCACGATGGAATTAGGAGTTTTGAGTTTATGGTCAGAATGTGCAACAATGGAGGTTTGAAATGAAAATTCCGACTTCAGAGTATTTGAGGGTGTTTCAAGGCTTGTAAAATCGTGTGTTATCTTGCAAATAGCTTCTTTATTTATAGGAAAGAGGTTTGGAAACTTGAGGTAGTCAGAAATCAAGAATCACATGTTATGGCTATGTGACTTGATTTTGAAGCAACCTTGAAACATCTTGTTCTAATGCATAGTACAAAGGCTCCTAGGGTGGTTAACAGGTTGTAGATGGTTGCTTCTTTACTTTAAAATTTAATGTGATCATAAGGAACAAGTGCAAATCTCAAGGAGTTGACATTGTGATTAAAGTTTGCTTTTCTAAAATTAAAGTGTTACCTTTGTGCCAAAAACGGATTAATCACTTGGATAATGGCTCAAATGCTTGGACAATGGCTCAATAAGTTGTGTAAACATTTAATTATTGAGTGATTTGCAAGTTAGAAGGCCTGCAAAGTAATATTATGCAGCATGCTTGAAGATTTGATCAAGTGTTCTTCATGAAAATGACCTATAATTCAAGAATGGATGCCCAACTTCTTCTCTTCAAAACTCCTAGATCAAGAATGATCTCTTCAAGTTCTTGGAAATTTTGGAAAGCTTGAAACATTTTCTACAACCTTCATGTTGAAAGTTTTCCTTGAATCATCTTGCATCTTGGTGAAAAATTGTCATGAAGTAGTGAAATTATCAAGATTAAAAACACTTAGAAATTTTTCTAAGTCTTGAAACTTTGACTTTTTATTGACTTTCTTAACTTTATTGATTCTTGTTGACCAAGTTTGATATTTTTGAATTTCTTGATGAATCTTTATCTTTGAAATTCACTGTTGACCAAAAAGTCAAAGTTTGACTTTTTGTATCAGTTGACTTTTCATCAGTTGATCAAAAATTCAACTATCAACCTTTTGGTCTTGAAAAATGATTTGAGACATGAAATTAGGTCAACATGTTTTGTTTGAGTCCTTGAGATCATGATCCAAACCATTAGGTCATGTACTAGGTCAAAAGTCAATGATTACTCATTCTTAGTCAAAATCCTAAATTTGACATTTTTGCCCATTTGATGATTTGAATGCTTTTCTTGAGGAATTATGATCAACCCTTGATCAATTGATGAATATGACTTCGAAATGTTGATGTTGGTAAAAAATCATGAAGTTTTACTGTATATTGACCACAATTGACTTTTTACCCAATACAGTTGTTTTTCAGTCATTTGAGCAATTGATTGAGAAAATTTGAGATGCAAGACTTGAAACTTGGTATGAGCACTATTGGAGGTCTATAATTAATAATGAAAGTCACTTGAGGCATCAAAAGTCCATTTGTCCTTGAGAAAACCAAAACCCTAATTTGTGGGCTCAGTGCCTAGGAGGTGAGCTTGTCTGGTCAAATCTTGAGAACCCTTGAGTATTTGAGATGTTTTGGTGAGAAATGTCTTGAGAATATAGAGGGGAAATTTTCGGGTACAACACATATGAAAGTTATGTTTGGTCAAAGTTCAGTTGACTTCTCCTAAGGAAACCCTAATTTGGCAACTTTTGACTTTTGATGATTTGAGGGATTTCCTTGAGGAACCATGATCAACCCTTGATCAAATGATGAATATCACTTCAGAATGTTTATGTTGACAAAAAATATTGAAGTTTGATTGTATGTTGACCATAGATGACTTTTTACCCAATATAGTTGATTTTCAATCATCTAAGCTATTGACTGAGCCAACTTGTGATGCAAGGCTTGAAACTTGTCATGATCATTGTTGAAGACCTATTGAGAACCATGGAAACCACTTGAGAACTTTGAAAACCAAATTTCCTTGAGAAAGTTAAAACCCTAGTTGTAGACCCTTTGCTTAGGGGGGCATTTTGGCTGGTCAACCCTTGAGTAGCTTTGAGTATTTAAGACCTTTGTGAGCTTGTCTTGAAGAAAATGGGAGGCCAAATTCTGGGGTACAACAAAAGGTAACTAAAGTGATTTAAGTCGTGAGAAAGTAATGCAAAGAGAAAGAATGACATGGTAATTGTACAAATGAAAATTTTCCTAAACATGTTACGCTATAGAAAGAGATAAACGAGTACCTGACGAGTACCAACTTCAAAAACTATCATTACCATACATCTGCAAGTTGACACACTTAATATAGGAAAATCACCAAATGTGACTTCAAGCTATCTAATTAAAATTTGAGTCCAAATAACAAAAGAAAGAATTAAAACTATTACTATTGATTACTATAAAATAAAGCCTTAGGTGAAGTGGGAAAAAAGAGAGCCAAGTGAAAAATGAAAAAGAATTCACTGGCTCTACACAGCGGGGAGTGCTAAGTGGCATAGAGCGCACTAAGCGCGCTACACTAGTTGCAGAAAAACAGGACAGTAACAGCAGTGCAGCAGCACCCTCCATAATCATCTACACAATCTCAAACGTACAATATTTACAACATACAAACACACTTCCACAAGCTAAACACGACAAGCTTAAGGAAAAACACGAATTGACATAACAAAACTAAAGGGTGAAAGTGAATTAACAAGTTGAAAAGTGAAAATTGGAGAATTTAAAACAGGTCCAATTTCAACTTGTTAAAACACAAGTCAACACATACATAAACGAATACAAACAAAACATGCTTGTTTTACGTCGTAAGATTGACGCCTTTATTGTGCGAGCTAGTAACCTCCTCTCGTCATGCCATGGTATTGTCACACCGTGCAAACCTAAAGAAAGTGTCATAACATCCACACAATAAACGTTACGAAAATGAGACAATTCACAAAAATACGTGAAAACAAAGAAAATCACATATATGCACAAGTATGGCAAGTAAACACAAAACATGTACAAGTAAAAATAGACAAGTTTATGTACACATTCTATACAACATATACATTAATTACAAAACTCAAAAACAAAAAAACAATCACAATGCAAAACACTAAACACCAATCCCCGGTAATGGCGCCATTTTGTTGAAGCGGTAAGCGGCAATCAACAAAAGTTTTGGCAATATTTATTCGGGAATTTATCGCGTCCACAGAGATTAGTGCTACTAAACTGCCATTCAACAGTTCCTACAGTTATGAGTTTGGATTGAATTGGTAAAACATAAAAACATAAACGTAAATATGAACAAGAAAGAATTCATTTTCTAGAGAAAATAAACTTATCAAGCACGCATATAATCTGCTTATCACAAACTTAAACTTATCGACCAATTACACTTAACCTACAATACTCCTCAGAGTCATATAGCATCGCTCACTCCCTAAGTTATTTATAACCCAAAGTAGAGAGAACTACTATATCATCTCGGCGACGATCTCTTAGCCAACCTCAACAATATATTAGACATCCATATTACTTGTATCAACGATCTCTCAACCGACACAACCAACACGGAAGCATTAAGCTTCGACACCCATAATGATTTTTAGCTCTAAATATATCTCTAGAATCCCTAAACTAGATAAGGATTTGAGCATCATATATCTATAACAACCCAAACCCCGAGCACAGAGCAAAAATCTAAGAGAACAATGGACACAGATTTGTAAAGAAAAGTAAATATAATGCCATAGGCAACAAATATACATGAGTTCAAAGTAAAATCATATACAAAAACCAACCAAAGAGAAATACACAAATGGAAAGAGAAATCAGCCTTTTGTTTTTGTCATAACTTGAGAACCGCAACTTCGATTTACTCCAAGTTCGAAATGTCGGAAATCTTATCCAATTATCTATCTAATAATTCCTAAATATCAACCTAATTGATTATTTCTTATTATTTGACTTTGAGCCTTATTGTAATATGGTGGGAGAACTGACTTGGGGGTTTTGCGTTTTATCGCAAATATTGCGGATAGCTAGAGTCGCCACCGACTTTTCTTTTATCCAATAAAGGAAAGGGTGAAAAGAACAGGAAAGACCTTTTTAGATATTTTCTTGAGTTCGGGGGTAGTTTATGAAAAGGGAAGGTGTTAGCACCCTTTTCATCTGTAGTTATCTATGGGCTCTTAATTGCTTGATCACTTTGAAAATGCTTTGTGTTTGTGTAAGCTTGGTAATCTTTTGAAGATGTTTTGAAAATGGTAACTTTGTAATGATTCTCGCATCGTTGAGAATGTATACAAAATGTTTGTTTTGGAGATATTTTGAAAATGCCTTAATACGACAAACTTTGCAATGATTCTCGTACTGTTGATAATGTATACAAAGTGTTAGTTTTGAAAATATTTGTTGAAAATGGGATGTTTGAAAAGATGTATGTTTTTTAAAGTGTGAGGTGTGAAAATGGTTTTAGTTTGTGAGCAAGAAATTACGAGAAATCTACCTACTCAAAAAGTCTTTGTTCTTTTCCTCCTCCTTTAGATAGTGCTTCTTTATCATTGGTTGGTAAAGAGCCATATCATTGGATATGAGGGACATGCGTGGGTCATCGTACAGTCATAGAATGCAACTTATAAGATATTTTAGCAATTGTCGTAAGGGACTAAGATCATTTACCGAAGGCAACATTTGAAGGGTCATCGAGGGACTATGATCTTTTAATCGAGGGTCTTTGCTAAATCATCCCACATTCGAGGGACATGACTGTTTAAATCTGAGGCAACAAGTGAGGTTACTCTAGAGGTGCAAGTGTGCAAAGTGTTTTTTTTTCATATATATTATATTTGAATTAGGGTTTTCTGTGGTTTGATTTTAGTCTTGTCATACAAACCCTAATTACTAGCAATAATAAGGAAAGCGATAAATTGCAGAACTTAAATATCCTGCGCTATTACAACACTTTAGGAATGGGGAGTACAATTTTGTGAATAGAGGGAGAAAAGCAATAAAGTCCTAATTACTATTACAAACCTTTGAATATAAATTACAATAATAATACATAAAATATAAAGAAAAGAAAATTATTTTTTAGGGGTTTTGATGAAGAGAAAGGTTTTTATAGTTAACTTAATTAAATTAATTAATTTAATTACAAGAAAAGTTAATTAATTTAACAAAACCTAAAATCTAAGTTAATTGAATTTTTAAGAAGAAAATAAAATCTAAGTCTAAATAGTTTGTTTAGAAGATAATTTGAATATTAATAATAGTTTAGAAAAAATATTTTAAAGTATAGAAAACAAGCAAAAACTAATTCTAAATATTAGCCAAAGTGTTTAAATTAAAATATTTTTAATTTAATCATTTTAAGAAAATGTATTTTTATATTTTTGGGTTAAAATAAAATAATAAATAAATAAATAAATAAAGTGTAGAAAAAATATAAAGAATATGAAAATTGGGTTGGAGGTTTAAAAAGTGAAATGGAGGTGAAAAAGAAAATGGTGCGCTAGGCCACAAAAAGGGTTTTCTTGTAATCAGAAAATATATATATATATATATATATATATATATATATATATATATATATATATATATATATATATATATATATATATATATATATATATATATATATATATATATATATATATATATATATATATATATATATATATATATATATATATATATATATATATATATATATATATATATATATATATATATATATATATATATATATGGGCCTGCGCTGAAAAGCAATTTGGAGGGTGTATTGAAAGCAAAACAAAAAGGCCCAAAAACAAAAACTCAACGCCTGTTTGGATCCTTTGTGGATAACCTTCTGAGGTGCATCATACGCTTGCTCTTGGATGCACTGGATTTAATGGTATGATGATCCAATGGCCTAGATGTGACGCTTCGTGGTGGGCGCGTGTGGCTTGATGCACTGAATCTGCAAGGAAAATATAAAAAAAATACAAAAAGGTACCACTGGGGCTCGAACCCAGGTCCTTATAGGGTAAAGCCTTATGCGTTCTCTCTCTCTGCCACTGGGGTGGCTGTTTCATCCGTTTATAGAACAACAACTAACAAATATATTACAAACTCATTTCTAAATGCAACTCTATCCCTAACCTCGTGCCAGCTTCCATTGATAAGATTTTTGAATTTCTGAACTCACTCATTTCTCAATTATTTGAAAAAATATGAACATGAAACTTGCTCCATTTTTCGATACGAATTCAACCATATAAATTTCATGAGCTATAAATGAAAGATGAATGAGAATTTCACTGGTACCAAATAAAAACCTAATTTTTTCATAAAGTTCATCTTTAAAATGTGCATCACTCAGACAACATAAATGAAATCTAAGGGCATGGTTAGCTTCATGGCTATGATGTCTACATTTTTTTATTCACAAAGTAACCATTAATGATGCTTATAGAGAGAGTTCAAAGTTGAGAAAACTTACCTCAAAACTGGAAATCGTGTATGGAGTTTGAGAACTTCTGGAGGTATGGTGATGATCTGAATAGATTCACTGGACTCCAAGGAAGCTAATGCAACTCTTACTTTATGCTGAAAGTGGTTGAATCGTGCTGGAGAAGTCAATGTGCAGAGTTGAGTTTTTGAGTTTGGAAGATGATGAAGATGGAGTTACAGTTGTGAAACAGGGATGTGGATGAGTTATATTTGATGTATGGAAGCTTTGAGAATGATTTAGAGGGAAAACGCACGAGTGGATTGTGAGATTAAAGTTTTGGCTAGAAATGACAAGTTATAGAGGTTTGGTTGCAGTTTTGAGTTTTAGGGAGTTTCAGGGTGTTTCAAAACTTGTGAATTCATGTGTTAGGTTTCATATGACCTCTCTATTTATAGGCAAAAGGTTTGAAGGCTTGAAATAATCAGAATCAAGAAATCACATGTTATGGTTATGTGACTTATTTTTGAAGCAAAATTGAAAAACATTGTCCCAAGGTGAAGTACAAAGCAATCTAGAGTAGTTAGAGGCTTTAAACATGCTTATCTGATCTTGTATGTTTAGTAAGTTCAGAAAAAACAAGTTAGAGGCTCGAGACAAGTTAACTTTGTGATTAAAGCAACTTTACAAGAATGGCAATGTTACTTTGTGCCAAAAATGGATGAACCTCTTAGACAATGACTCAAATGCTTGGATCATAGCTCTAACAGTTGTGTAAACAATTAATTATGGAGTGATTTGCAAGTTAGAAGCCTGCAAAGCAAGATTTATGCAGCATGGCTTGAGATTTGATCAAGTGTTCATCATCAAAATGACCTATAATTCAAGAATGAAAGCTCAACTTCTTCTCTTTGATTCTCCTAGCTCAAGCATGATCTCTTCAAGTTCTTGGACATTTTGGAAATCTTGAAACATTGTCTACAACGTTCATGTTTACCACTTTGGCTAAATCATATTGGAACTAGGTGAAAATTGGTCAAGAAGTAAGGTCAAAAATCTGCCTAAACTTGTTGAAAATTTCACCAAGTGTTTTATGAAAAATGCCATGACTTCATGAGCCTATATCTTCAAATCTAAGTATTTTTTGGGCATCAACCATATAATACAAAGTTTTAGAGTTCATCAAGATCTACAACTTTCATGTTGAAAGTTTTCCTTGAATCATCTTGCATCTTGGTGAAAAATTGTCCTGAAGTATTTAAATTATCAAGGTTAAAAATACTTAGAAATTTTCTAAGTATTGAAAACTTTGGCTTTTTGTTGACTTTTTTAACTTTCTTGATTCTTGATTATCAAGTTTGATATTTTTGATTATCTTGATGAATCTTGATCTTTGAAATTTAACGTTAATCAAAAAGTCAAAGTTTGACTTTTTGTGTATTAGTTGACTTTTCACCAGTTGATCAAAAATTCAATTATCAATTCGTTGGTATTGAGAAATGATTTGAGTCATGAAGTTAGGTCAAGACATTTTGTTTGAATCATTGAGGTCATGCTTCAACCCATTAGGTCATGTACTAGTTCAAAAGTCAATGATCAGTCATTCTCAATCAAAACCCCAATTTTGACAATTTTGTCCCTTTAATGATTTGAGTACTTTTCTTGAATAATTATGATCAACACTTGATCAATTGATGAATATGACTTTAAAATGTTGATGTTGGCCAAAAATCAAGAAGTTTCACTGTATATTAACTATAATTGACTTTTTACCCAATATAACTGATTTTCAGCCATCTGAGCAATTGACTGAGAAAATTTATCGTCCAAGACTTGAAACTTGGTATGTGCAATCTTGGAGACCTATAATGAACCATTAAAGTCATTTGAGGCATCAAAAGTTCAATTTCCCTTGAGAAAAACAAAACCCTAATTTGGAGGCTCAATGCTTAGGAGGTGAGCTTGTTTGGTCTAACCCTTGAGAACCCCTGAGCATTTGAGATCTTTGGTGAGAAATTCTTGAGAAAAGAGAGGGAAATTTGGGGGTATAACAGCTGCCCCTGTTCAATCTTCTTAAACATGAAGAGTTAGATTGGCTTGTTCGTTATTCGTGACTTGAGGGTAGAAGATGATTGAACACTTAAGTGCCCAGAAATTTGCACTCGCGTGTGAACGAAGTAAAATTGTTTGTTGATTATGTCAGGAATGGGCTTAAAGATGCCATTCAAAGGTAATTGTTGATAGAAGTATCAGAATGAGTCTACGCTCGAATGTATCTGAAGAAGTATCAGAATAAATCTTTGGTTGATTTAATCTAAACTAGAAAAGGTCTACTGAGAGAATTATCTGAATAAATCTTTGGTTGATTTAATTTGAGCCAACAGAGGTATTTGAATCGTTAACTGGGAGAAGTATCAGAATAAATCTTTGGTCAATTTACTCTGAGCCAGAAAAAGGTCTACTGAGAGAATTATGAGAATAAATCTTTGATCGATTTAATCTGAGCCAACAGAGGTCTTTAAATCTTTAATTGAGAGAAGTATCAGAATAAATCTTTGGTCGATTTAATCTGAGCCAGAAAAAGGTCTACTGAGAGAAGAATCAGAATAAATCTTTGGTTGATTTAATCTGAGCCAGCAGATGTCTTTAAATATTTAACTGAGAGAAGTATCAAAATAAATCTTTGGTTGATTTAATCTGAGCCATAAAAAAGGTCTACTGAGAGAAGTATCAGAATAAATCATTGGTTGATTTAATCTGAGCCAGCAGAGGTCTTTAAATCTTTAACTGTGAGAAGTGTCAGAATAAATCTTTGGTCGATTTAATTTGAGCCTGAAAAAGGTCTACTGAGAGAAGTATCAGTATAAATATTTGGTTGATTTAATCTAAGCTAGAAGATGTCTTTAAATCTTTAACTTAGAGAAGTATCAGAATAACTCGTTGGTTGATTTAATCTAAGCCAGAAAAAGATCTACTGAGATAAGTATCAGAATAAATCTTTGGTCGATTTAACCTGATCCAGCATATGTCTTTAAATATTTAACTAAGAGAAGTATCAGAACAAATATTTGGTTGATTTAATCTAATCCAGAAAAAGGTCTACTGAGAGAAGTATCAGAATAAATCTTTGATCGATTTAACCTGAGCCAGCAGATGTCTTTAAATCTTTAACTGAGAGAAGTATCAGAATAAATCTCTGGTTGATTTAATCTAAGCCAGAAAAAGGTCTACTGAGTGTTCATCATCCAGGTTTTTGCCTAGTCTTGGTCTACAATTTGTTTTTATGATATCAGTGTGTTGATTGATCTTTCCTGAAAAGGTAAATAGTTAGTTGTATTCAATTTCATGATGTATGAAATGTATTGCGTAATGATGTTCACAAAATAAATGAGATTGTGCTATATGCGTTTCGTATGCATATGCTATGATGTATGAATGTGAAATGTTATTGAAGTGTATCTTTGTCTGGGAAAATAAATCCCTGACTATTGTTAGGGATTAAGAGTATGTGTATCTTCAATATTTTCTAGAATGCTTCTGCTGGGGATTCTTGGTTCTTTGTTTGAGGAAACCCTATAGGGGATGTATTGATTTCTGTTTGGGGAGAAAAGTTTAGGAACTTTGGTCATCCATTGCTCTACTGGGGAATTTATTTCTTATATACCTTGACTGGGGATAAAAGAGATGGTTAAACTTCCGACTTGTCTGGGGAGGATAAAGTCAATAGGTATCTGGTCGGTCTCCAGGTTTCGCAGCAACTTTATGGGGATAGTGGTAATTTCTCTTGGGGGATTGGCAACCTTACTGGGGAGAAGAATTTTGTCAGTGATAGACTCGAGTTGAGGAATTTGTAGGTTTTTGGAGAAATAAACCATGTTGGGTAAATAAACCCTTGTTGGTGGAGAATTTATATGTTGAGGAAACTAACTCTCTTGGGGAAATTGAATTTTCTAAAGAGAAAGAAACTCCACAGGGTCTCTTTCTTCAGTTTTGGAGCAACAAATTCAGCTGGTGTTGTACCCCAATTTTTTCCCATAAGATCCCTTCATCATACCATATTGATTCAATCATAACAAGATCACATTAGGGCTTTTGGATCTCCTCCCTATATTTAGCTTTGGTCTTTGAGGAATCACCAAGCACCTTGACTAATTTTTCTTTTGTGATCATGCATGTTTTGTTTTGACTTTCCTTTTATTAATAAAATGCAATGTTGGTTTGTCTTACTTGTTAATAATGTAGGTATAGGCAATGTGGCTTAGCAAGTTGATCCATGGGTTCATGAGTTTATTTCCATGCCCTAGTCAATAAAGCTAGAGAAACTCAAACCTCACCATCGAAGTTGTTTTGGAAGAAATGGCATGGCAAGGTTTATTTTGGTTCACCATATTTCAAAGTTATCAATATTGATTCAAAAGTACAAGGGGTTAATTGAAGAAGTTGTCATGGTTGGACAAGGCCTTGTTCCCATTGGTCACAAGTGCATATTTCTCTCAACTCTCAAGATATGGAATTGGTTTTGGTTGCTATAAGTTCTCATTATCATCCTCATTAACTTATATCTACAAAGCAAAAGTGTTGGTACAAGAAGGTTGTTTAAAATTGCCAAAGTTCCTCAAAGCATTTTCTTGATCTAGGAGATAGGGTTTTGAACTTCAAAGAAGTATATCTTGCTCATATTTTGGTATTTTTGAGTGATTCCAAAAACATCCTTCTCTTCAAAGGGTTATTAACAAATAACTTCAAAACTTTCAAGGAGTCTTCATGTGGAAGAAACTTGACGATGAAGAAAGATTACAAGTCCTCCAGATGAACCCCCAATTTCCCATGTGTGACTTTAAATGATCATAACTTGGTCAATTTATATCACCTTCAACCAACTCTTTTTCCAAAATGATCTTGAGTATGTGAACTTTATTCCTTCTTTTATGTGCAAAGTTAGAAAATGGATGGAGGATGCCTTAAGGATACAAAAGATTATAGGTCATTTCATGCTTTTTTGACAACTTCAACAATTCATAACTCTCTCAATTTTTGGAGATTTTGAATGGTTTGAGTTTCAAATGTCATTCAAGAGGTCTATTTCATTCCATTTTTTTGGTCAAGAGCAAATTCCAAGAGGAAGGCTATGTTTGGATGCAAAACATTATAGGTCACTTTTGAAGAAAAACTTGAAATATTTCTAAGTATGGAAAGTCAACCTCTTTTTCCCAACTTTGACTCATTGCAACTTTCAGCTCAAACATCCATTTGATTCCATTATTTTCCCCATTTCAAAGCTTGTAATCTCATATTTCTAAAGCATCAAGAACCATGCCTTAAGAGCCCTTGAGCTGAGAATGCCATTGTTTCAAAAGTGGTAACTTGGAATTGCAGTTTCATCACAAGTCAGAATTTGAATTTCATGTTACAACTTCTAACCCTCAAATTAGCATGTGTTTTGGGTCTAAACATGGTTAGCCAACTTTCCCAAGTGGATTAGTGCATTAAAACGCGCATTTTGGATGAGTTTTGACAAAAGAGAAGTCACACTTTCTTCATGATGCAGACCCACACGATTTCCCTACAAATTGCATCATTCACCCTTCCTTTTTATCCCATTTGCTTCTCCTATGAATACATGAGCTATCCTATTTGTTTTCTCAAGCTTGAATAGCCAAAATTACCCTGCCAAACTCGCTCCATAACTCACTTTTCTGAAACTTCGAAATCATTGTTCAAGCCTTTTTCAATACATTTTTTATATCAATTCACCTTCCTTGATCTTCCCTAAAGCTAACAGAAGAAGAATTGAGCCTTGAGACCTTTTGAATTGATATGACCAAGTCCATTTACAGAGCTCTGCAACTAAACTTCAATAGGTAGATTTCTCCATCAATTCTTCCAAACTTTGATATCATTGTGAAGCTCTCCTTCTCCTGATTCTTGTGCTTCTTACAATTTGTAAATCCATTGAGAATTGAGAGAGAAATCTCAAATTGAAGGTGCTCGCTATTTTATGGGTTTTTGATTCATATCTCTTTGCATACCTTATATAAATTTAGCGCGATGGTGATGTTAGGATCGTCTTGAAGAGACGAATCCAATGATACTAGTCTGGGATCCTAATTTTTCCATTTGAAGGATCTCACAAAATCTTTATTGCATGGCGTCTGGAGGTTGAAGACGATAACATGTCTCGTCTCAGCCAATGATAGCGTGCCAAACGTTTTAATTTCATTGGTTGCCTTTTTTCTGATCCTATGCGTATCTCACTAGTCCATATCAAGCACAGCGTGTCTGGTCCATTGGATCAGCTTACTAACGCGTTTCGACTATGATATGATGGCCCAAATCTTTTTGGTTTTATTTTATTTTCTGATTTTATATTTTAATTGACTTAATTTTCAAAAATTCATAACTATTTTATTTTTTATCCAAAAATTATGAAAAAATTTACAAAAATACTTTGAATTATTTTTGATCTTATGATTATATTTTCACATTTTTATTTTGACATTTGATATTTTTATTTTTATTTTTTGCATTATTTGCTTTCTTTTAATTACTTTAAAAATACTTTCTGACATTTTTTAATTCTAAAAAAATTTATAAATATCATTTGACATATTTCTGACTTTTTGAAAATTTTATGGAATTTTATATTGATGTTTACTATTTTTTTGATCTATTTTCTATTTGTTTGAGCAATTTTAATTAGTTTAAAAATAGTTTATGACTTTAAAAAACTACCAAAAATTTTATAAAAATATTTGAGTCTATTTCTGATTTTTCTATGACCTTATTTCTTTTTTATGAATCAATTTGAATATAGTTGATATTTTTCTCTCTTATTTTTATTTTAAAACATTTTAAAACCCTTTTAATGCATATATTAAATGTAATATTATTTTGTATTATTTTCTGGCTGATCTTGGATTGAATTTTTGATCATGAACTTTGTTAACATCATTAGATCCATGACGTTGAGTCTAACTCCATAAAAATGGATGAATGATTTTAATAATAGTTTGATTAAATTTTAATTCAAATGTGGTTTGTATATTCTCTTCCACCCCTCTTCATCTTATCCCTTTCTTATTGCACTAAGTGTTATTGGAGCATGATCTCTATATCATGACTCAAAACTAATGGTGCATAGATTACTATTGACCGACCTCAAAATAGATGCGGCTTCTATATAAGTCCACTTAAGATTGCTTAACATAGCGTTAAATTTTGTCCCAATTCGAATAAATGATCATTCGTGACCCAAACCTATGTTTGCAAGCCCAAGTATGTTAATTTTATCTCTTTGATCCAATAACCTTGAGATTCATTGTGTGGAGACTATGGTTCTACCAATCCTCTAATGGATCTACATCACCTTTGGTCAACGCAGATCACTTAAACACTGTTGATCATTAAATGTTACTTTTGAGGATCCCAAAATGGATGATATACTTGACAAAAAGAAAATGCAACTTGTTGTGTGGAGGCTTTGGTTCTATCAATCCTCTAATGAGTTCCAAATGCAAGTTTCAAGATGGTCATCTAACTAACCACTAATTACTAATAATTGACTTTATTTTGTGTTTTTATATTTTATTCTCTTTTACTTTATGCACCATTTACTTTAGCATTTACATTTCATGCTATTTTTCATCTTTGCTCACTTGAGCCCCTTTATATTCTTGTCATTTTTATTTTGCTCACTTGAGCTTTTCTTTTCTTTTTTGAGATACTTAATAATCAACGTGAACCATAAAAATCTTTAATGACACTTGAACTATTTGGTTACTATCCTTGGCATTATGGAGTATTGGACTTCTTGGACTTAGGATTAGAATCTTTGGCCTATGTTGGAGACCTTGTGACCTTAATTGATATTTTGTCTGGAGTTCTTGAGGTTTACCTCAAGACATTGGGTTATTTGTTTACTTTGTGTGTAGGTTATTGTGATTACATACTCTGTTTATAATCTAGAATTCACCCATATACAGCCGTTACTCTGCCCAATTTTTGTGAAGACTTAATACACTTGAAGTTTGGTTCTCTCAAGAGGTCTCGTATCTTTGCTTGCTTGGTTTCAATCTAAAGAATGGGAATTCTATCTTGACTCATAATGTCAAGTATTGGATTCTTGTTGGTTAGATGGTTCTTCTCCTTAGCTTTTACCTTGTGCTTTAGGATAGTCTCTTCTTCTCCGCCCATCTTCTTAAATTTCAAAAATCTTATCTCTCCTTTTGAAAACTCTTCTTGTTTTTTTAAACTTGAACCACTTTCATAATAAACTTGGACTTATGTCCATGCATTTTCAAAACCTTTTCATAAATAAAATTCAATAAACTTAATAATACCTTGACATTTTTTGTGAGAAGACTAAAAGCCAATCAATCTCATTTCAAACAATTTTGCCACTTTGGCTTTTTATTTTAAAACCTTTCTCAAGAGATTGGACTCTTGTCAATCCTTGTAGTGATGCAAATAACTATACTTCTATAATATGTAGTGAAGAGAGATATTTTCCACTTGGGTGTTGAGTGAGGCATTGTTGATTTTAAAATCCAAGCCATATCCTCCACTTTGAGATGATGCAAATTCTCCTTTCTCATAATTGTGGGTAGTAAGTATGTTTTCCACACGGACAATGACGATGATGTCTTATCTCTTAAGATCAATCAACACACTTGTGTTTCAAACTTTTAAAATAGGAACTACGTGTACCGTGATCCCCTATTGCACAAAAGGTGGTACGTAGGTACTAAAGTTTCGCAACCGCGGCGGGTGCAAAAATCATAAAAAATAGATTTCTTTTCTCACCTCCACCATCTATTTTACATACAACATTTTATAGCCAAAATATATAGATTTTTCAAAGAGGTTTCTGCGGAGTACCGTAGATGTTTAGGGTGCTAATACCTTCCCTTTGCTTAACCAACCCCCTTACCTTGAATCTTTCCCCCTCTTTTTGGGTTACTCGCTCTTTTCCCATTCCTTTGGAAACAATAAAGCGCGGTGGCCATTTTTATTTTGATATGTGTAAGTCTAGTCAATCCAATGGCTTAGTCTTAAACATTTCTACCGATACATAAAAAATGGCGACTTCACTGGGAAAATATTGACCTCTTGTTGGTCCATCCCTAAGTTGGTTAAATCTATCTTTGTCTATATCTGTATATATGCTATTGTTGTTTATGTCTTATATTATTTGTTATATATATGTTTGCCTGGATTTTTTTGGTTTTCAGGGTGCTTGGTGATTACTTATAAGTCCTATACCCGGACTTGGGCAAACTTTAAGATAGGACGGGCGGTATAGTCATGCTAACTTTGAGGGAGTAATCCCAAAAAAGGAGGCATGAGATCCCCCACACAATGGAGGCCCCTTTGACTGTAGTGTCGTTTACCGAGTAATCAGGAAGACGTACTGCTTTTGACCTGGGAGCCTGCTGAAGCTGAGGATCGTAGAATACCTAACCCATTTTGGCCTTTTAGGTGTAGTGCAGAAGCTATGACTGAGTAATCCGAAAATAGTTGTCACGCGATACTACGCTCGGACGAGTTTTTCTTGAGAATATTACTAATTACCGAGTTAATCGGGAAGTTGGTAATATTCGAAGGAAGGATGTAGACTCTGGGAACCTCTAGAACCTTGTTTGGAAGGTGATAACTTTTAGACCATACCTTATGGGTAGTACCTTCTACCTCATGCTCGTGACATTGAACCTATGAACCCTATGTTTGTGATCTTGTGTGTGATTGTTGCATCATGCATCCATGCACTCATAAGCATCTTTTGAAGAAATTTTATTTCAAAGGACTTGAAAGTTGACCATTTGTGAATATCTCAAGTACCTTTTGACCATGGATTCTGGAAAAAGAAAGACCGGAAAATACAGTTTCAAAGATCCCAAGATAGATAAGTTGATCAGTCTAATTCCTGAGATTGAGTGTTCTGCAGATTTTCGGAAGAAGTATGGATCCATCATTCCTCTCATGAAGATTAGATGAAGGAGGGTATTCTCTCGACCTAGGTCCAGTTCTATGATCCGATGTATCATTGCTTTACTTTCCCTGATTATCAGTTGATGCCTACACTAGAGGAGTATTCTTATTTGTTGGATTTACCTATTACCGATCGTGTTCTTTTTACTGGTTTGGAGGGTGAGCCAAAACCACACGAGATTGCTGCTTTGATCCATCTGGGAAAGTCTGAGTTTGAAGCCCATATGACTACTAAAGGAGGGATTAGAGGATTACCAACTCAGTTCTTATTGGAGAAAGCTCGTTACTTTTCCAGGATGAAGAGTACAGTCGCTTTTGAGGCCATCTTTGCTCTACTTGCTTACGGGTTATTTTTATTTCCTAATGTGGCTAAGTTTGTTGACATTAATGCTATCAGGATCTTCATGATTGGAAACCTGATTCCTACATTGTTGGGTGATGCTTATTACTCTATTCATCTTCGGAATTCTTATCATGGGGGGATGATTATCTGTTGCACACCTCTGTTGTACCAGTGGTTTATTTCTCATATGCCTTAGTCTGATGCTTTTTGGGATGTCGGGAAGGAACCCCGTTGGGCTCCTAAGATCATGGCACGTACTCACTCAGATATTGATTGGTATCATCGGGCTTTCCATGATGTAGAGATTGTCGACAGTTGTGGTAGTTTCCCCAATGTACCTCTTCTTGGTACAAAGGGAGGAACTAACTACAACCTTGTTCTTGGACGACGACAACTTGTATCTGATGAGGGATAAACCAAATAGTATTCGTTTGAGCAGTTTCTTCCTGAAGGAGGGAGAAGACCATAAGGAAGCTAGGGAGAAGATTGCTAAGGCCTAGCGTCACATTCATAGGAAGAGTAGGAAAGACTTGGGACCTAGGAGGGCTATTTCTTTGGAGCCTTATCTTCAGTTGGTACAAACGAGAGCTATTCAGTTGAAGATGCCGTATTCCCGGGAAGCACCTATGCCTGATTTGTTTGTGAAGACCACTCCTCCCTTATTGGATGATGTGGAAGAGCTATAGCTTGCTTTGGTCAGGATGCAGCAGAAAAAGGATGCTTGGAAGAATAAGTGACAAACTTTAGAGATTTCCTATAGAGCAGACTTGAAGGAGAGAGACGACTTGATTGAGATTCTTGAGAGTCGGGCTGTAGAGATGATGGAGAGGCAAGGGGATTTATTTTCTCCTAAGCCTCAGTCAGATTCTAGTTGCTCACTTCTTGATTCAAGTGATTGGAATGTGATTGCCCCCAGATATGCGGAGGAAAACCAGAGGTTGAAGGCTCAGATTGCCAGGTTTACAGGGAAGCGCCAGCGTATAGAGTGATCTCTATCAGCTTTACTTCTTAGCGTTTTGGACCTTATTTTCATCTTGTACTTGGGATTATTGAAACTTGTAATCCATTTTGAAGTTATTATAATAAAAAATTTCAGTATTTCAAATGAGTTATTACTTTGATATTTGCAATGTGTCTATAAATCTTTAAGTCCCTTGAAATATTAATAAAATAAATCATATGCATTGCACATCATGCATCATATTGTACATATTTCTTGCATTTGTTATGCATATCCAGGTGTCTTACCAAGCTTCTTTACTTCGTTCAGCAAGTTGTCTCACCACTACAATACTCAAGCTAATTTCATAAGGAAGATGGACAAATTAGAACAAGAGAATCGTGAGCTGTGCGAGGAAGTTTCTGCTCTGAAGGTCGGCATGGCCAATCTTACTGCTCTGATGGAATCTCTGGTGGCTGCTCAGAATAAGCCACCGAGTGTTCAACCTCAACAGACAAAGGTTACTATTGAAGCTTTGACTGTTCTTGTGTCTGCCACTCCAGCTGTTGTTCAGAATCGCATGCCTCAAGGTTATCCATGGGGAATGCCAGAGAACTTTTTGCCAGGAGGTTTTAATCTTGATCCTCAAGTTACTCCAGTTGTTCAGACTACTGTTATTCCTGCACCTCCTGTGGTGCATGCTACTCCTACTGCACCTCCTTCGGTGAATATGGTTCCATTTTCTAATGATGATATATATCGTCCTTTTCCTCCACCAAGTGAAGGCTTGGGTCTCTATGATCGAATGGATGATTTTCAAGATCAGTTTGACAAGATGTAGAGGGAGATGAAGGCCCTTAGGGGAAAGGAATTTTTGGGACATAATGTGAATGATTTATGCTTGGTCCTGAATGTCAAGATACCTGCGAAGTTTAAAGTCCCGAAATTCGAGATGTACAAGGGCAACACTTGTCCTTGTGCTCATCTTATGATGTATATAAGAAGAATGTCTACCCACACTGATGATCAACGTCTGTTGATTCACTTTTTTCAGGATAGTTTGATTGGTGTTGTGTTTAAGTGATATATGAGTTTGGACAGTGTCAATATCCATACTTTCAACGACTTGGGAGAAGCATTTATTAGACAATACAAATACAACATGGACATGGCGACTGGTCGTGATTAACTCAGGGCCATGGTCCATAAGGATAGAGAATCATTCAAAGAATATGCACAGAGATAGCGTGAGATAGCCGCCCAAGTGATTCCTCCCATGGAAGAAAAGGAGATGACAAAGATTTTCCTGAAAACTCTGGGTGCTTTCTACTATGAGAGGATAGTGGTGAGTGCGCCAAGTGACTTTACTGAAATGGTGGGCATGGGTATCCGTTTGGAAAAGGATGTAAGAGAGGATCGTTTAACAAAAAATGAAAGTTTCAGAAGCACGAAGAAGCCATCCTATGGGTTTGGTAAAAATAAGGAAGGAGATACAAATGTTATTATGCAAGAGAGGAGGGTTAATCCTCCTATAAGAAATTATCAGCATCATCAACAAGTCGCATCAGTAACTCCAGTTATTGGTGTAGCTCCAACCACCGTTGCTTATTAGAGACCATCCCATCAGGGGAATCAAGGGTATAATCAGAGAAGGGAGAGTTATGACCCTATCCCGATGAGCTATACAGAATTACTCTCGGCGTTAATTCAAAAGAAGTTGGTTCAGACCAGACCACCTCCCGCTATACCATCACCATTCCCTTAGTATTACAAGGCAGACCAAACATGTGATTTTCATCAGGGAGCACCAGGGCACAATGTTGAGAACTGCTATCCTTTGAAAACTGAAGTACAGAAATTGGTGAAGTCTGGTATCTTATCCTTTAAAGATGTTGGATCGAATGTGAAAGATAATCCTTTGCTAAAGCATGAAGGAGCAAATGATGTGAACATGGTGGCTGGTTGTCCAGGCAACTTCCGGATTTTCGATATTAATTTGGTTAGAGGAGATTTGGTTAAAATTCATACAGACCTCTGTGAATTTAGCTACTATACGCATGACCATTCCGGTTGTGCTATTTGTAGTATGGATATGCAGGGTTGTGACAAGATAAAGGCTGATTTGCAGGAGATGATGGATGAGGGCCTCATCCACATAATCAGGCCTAGGGAAGAGTATGAAGAGGAAGTAAACATAGTTTCTGGATGTCCTGGAGAGTTCATAATATTTTATGTGGAACATATGAATGAGGATCTTGTAAAATTGCATGCTACTTTCTGCCACATGGCTGGTCAGGTAGAACATCAGTATGGATCTTGCCGAATTTGCTGTCGGGACTCTCAAGGATGATCAATTGTAAGGAAAGGTATTTAGTTGTTATTGGATAGTGGAACTATCAAGGTTACAGGCCAAAGGGATGATTACCATGAGGTTAATGAGATTGAGGTTTGTTTTGTTGAAGAAGAGTCAGATGATGAGTATGCCTCTACGGATGAGTTCTTCTCCTCAGATGTAGATATATTTTCCAGAGATGACTCTGTAATGAATGAATGTGTTGAAGAGGGAGTAAATGTTATTGTGCCTTGTTTTGGTGCACCCACCCTTTTTGAAGTTGAATATCATAGAAAACCAGCTATTACTCCATTGGTGATTAGCTTATCGGGTCCTGTCCCCTACAAGTCAAACAAGGTTGTACCCTACAAATATAATGCTACAATTTTAGAGGATGTTGTGGAAGTTCCCATCCAGGAAATGCCTAATGTTGGAAATATTGTTGAGACTAGCAGAGTGACCTGCAGTGGTCCTGTATTTACACCAGTTGTTCGTGGAGATGTTAGTACTGGAAAGAAAGTTGTGGAAAGTGTTGAGGAAAAGAAGGCAGTGGGTGAATCTAGTGGAGCTACGCTAGAAAAAGAGGTGGATGATATTTTGAAGATAATCAAGATGAGAGACTACAGAATTGTAGATCAGCTATTGCAGACTCCTTCAAAAATATCTATCTTTGCTTTTATTGATGAACTCCTCTGCTCACAGAGAATCTTTGATGAGGGTATTGGACCAAGCTTTCATGGAAAGTGATATTCCAGTAGACCAATTTAGCGGTATGGTAGGGAACATTACATCATGTAATAACTTGAGTTTTTGCAACGATGAACTGCCCGATGAAGTAAGGAATCATAATCTGGCCCTCCACATCTCTATGAACTGTAAGAATGATTCATTATCCAATGTGTTGATTAATAATGGATCCGCATAGAACGTTATACCAAGGAGCACACTTATGAAGTTAAAATATCAAGGAACACCCATGCGCCCGAGTGGCATTATTGTGAAAGCATTTGATGGATCAAGGAAATATGTTATTGGTGAAGTGGACATGCCTATTCATATAGGCCCACATTTGTTTCTGATTACTTTCCAGGTCATGGATATTATACCCGCTTATAGTTGTTTGTTGGGAAGGAAATGGATACATGAGGCAGGGAATGTCACTTCGACTTTACACCAGAAGTTAAAGTTTGTGCGTGAAGGAAAAGTGGTAATTTTAAATTGAGAGCAGACATTATTGATATCTCATTTGTCCTCTTTCAGCATTGTGGAGGTGGATGAAGCTGTTGTTGGAACCCAGTTCCAAGCTTTACCCATTGATAATATAAGAGGAAATGAGAATTCTATGGCTTCGTTTAAAGATGCTCAGTAGGTTGTGTGTAATGGTCATAGTGAAGTATGGGGACAGATTGTTGATCCACCTGTAAACATGAATAGAGCTAGCTTGGGGTTCTCTGTGAAGAATGATAAAGGTAAGAGCATGAAGCCGAAGTCTGCTGCAGGAAAGTATCAGGATATCTTTCGTAGCGGGGGTTATCTTCATCCAACTATTTCTGGGATTAATGCCATTGTGGAAGATGAAGCAGGACCAAAAATGCCAAATTTTGTGACGCACGGAGTTAGGGTTCAGAATTGGATCACCATTAATGTTCCCTCTTACATACATGTTTCAAAGTAATTTGTTTTTTGTTAATATTTTTGAAAAAAAAAACTTTCACTCTGCCCAAGGCGAAAGTAGTAATATTGTATGGGCTTATCGGTTTGCTTTGATTTTTAAAATCAATAATAAAAGTTGTCTTTGTTTCCCAAATTGTGTTTTTATTTTTTGATTTTTTCTTGGAAAATGATAATCAGAAAAAACCTTTCAAAATAAATAATAACTGCAATTCAATATGCATGATCGTTTGTTATATGTGTCAATTTCTTAAAGTAATCATAAATCATATGTGCAGATTAATTAAAAAACTCGTTGAATACAACGACCCTGCACCCTCTCCCAACTTGAATGTCCTGTGTATGGGGCCGAAGAAGAAGACTATGATGAGATTCTAGAAGAGGTCTCACAGTTTCTTGAGCATGAGGAGAATTGCATTCGGCCATATAAAGAGCCATTAGAAGTAATAAATTTGGGTTCAGAAGAAGATCTGAAGGAAGTCAAGATTGGAGCATTACTGCATCCATATGTGAAGAGCAGGTTGATTGAGATGTTGAAAGAGTATGTGGATATTTTTGCTTGGTCTTACCAAGATATGCCTGGTCTAGATACAGATATTGTAGAACATCGTTTTTCGTTGAAGCCAGAGTGCCTGCCAATCAAACAGACGTTGCGAAGAACTCACCTAAATATGGCAGTGAAGATCAAAGAAGAAGTTTTAAAGCAGATTAATTCTGGTTTTCTTGTGACATCATTGAACCCTCAGTGGATTGGAAATATTGTCCCAGTACCGAAGAAAGACGGAAAAGTTCACATGTGCGTAGATTACAGAGATCTAAATAAATCTAGTCCAAAAGATGATTTTACATTGCCAAACATTGATATGTTAGTGGATAGCACAGCAAAATTCAAAGTTTTCTCGTTCATGGATGGATCTTCCGGGTATAATCAAATAAGGATGGATCCTGAGAACATGGAAAAAAACAACGTTTATCACACCCTGGGGAACATTCTGTTACAGAGTGATGCCCTTCGAGTTAAAGAACGTTGGTGCAACATACCAGAGGGCTATGATAACCTTGTTCCATGATCTGATGCACAAGGAAATTGAGGTATATGTTTATGATATTATTGCTAAATCCCAGACTGAAGAAGGGCATGTAGAAGATTTGTTGAAGTTGTTTCAGCGTTTGAGGAAGTATCGTCTCCGCTTGAATCCAAATAAATGTACCTTCGGTGTTCGGTCAGGGAAATTTTTGGGTTTCATTTTTAGCTAGAGAGGGGTTGAAGTTGACCCTGATAAAGTCAAAGCAATTCAAGAAATGTCAGCGTCGAGAACTGAAAAGCAAGTCAGAGGTTTCCTCGGGCGCTTGAATTACATTTCCAGATTCATTTCCCACATGACTGCAACGTGTGAACCGATCTTTAAGTTGTTAAAGAAAGATCATGGTTGTGTGTGGACAGATGACTGCCAAAGGGCATTTGAAAGTATTAAAGAATATCTGCTTGAACCTCCTATCTTGCTCCCTCTTGTTGAAGGAAGACCATTGATTAAGTATCTGACAGTGTTAGATAATTCCATGGGCTGTATTCTGAGACAACAAGATGAAACAGGAAAAAAGAGTACACCATTTATTATCTCAGTAAAAAGTTTACTGATTGTGAGTCATGGTATTCCATGCTGGAAAAGACATGTTGTGCTCTGGACTGGGCGGCAAAACATTTGCGGAATTATATGTTGAATCACACCACTTGGTTGATCTCCAAAATGGATCCAATCAAGTACATTTTTTAAAAGCCTACTCTTACTGGGAGAATTTCCCGCTGGCAGATGCTGTTATCTGAATATGACATCGAATACCGCACTCAAAAAGCTATTAAAAGAAGCGTGTTGGCAGATTATCTTGCTCACCAACCAGTTGATGATTATCATTATATGATGTACGATTTCCCCGATGAGGATGTGATGTTTCTGAAAGTGAAAGATTGTGATGAACCATTGCTTGATGAAGGTCTTGATACTGAATCTCATTGGAGCATGATATTTGATGGAGCTGTGAATGCTTATGGTAAAGGAATTGGTGTTGTGATTGTCACTCCACATGGATCACACATTCCTTTTACTGCAAGGTTGACATTTGATTATACTAATAATATGGCAGAATATGAGGCTTGCATCACGGGTCTCGAGGAAGCTATTGATCTCAGAATTAAAATTCTAGATGTGTATAGTGATTCAGCTTTGGTAATAAATCAGATTAAAGGAGAGTGGGATACTCGTCACCCCGGCTTGATGCCTTACAAAGATTATGCTAGAAGATTTTTACCCTTCTTTAGTAAAGTTGAATTCCATCACATCCCCAGAGACGAAAATCAAATGGTGGATGCTCTGGAAACTCTGGCTTTTATATGTTAAGTGAATACTTGGAATGATATACCTCAAATTATAGTTCAGCGACTAGATAGGACCGCTCATGTGTTTATAACAGAAGAGGTAGCAGATGAGAAACCTTGGTATTACGATATCAAACATTTTCTCCAGACTCAGGAATACCCGATTGGTTCATCGAATAAAGATAGAAAGACATTGAGAAGATTGGTTGGCAGCTTCTTCCTCAGTGAAAATTTGATGTACAAGAGAAATTATGACATGGTCTTGCTCAGATGCGTGGATAGACACGAAGCAGACATGTTGATGCATGAGATTCATGAAGGTTCATTTGGCACTCATGCCAATGGACATTCGATGGCTAAAAAGATGCTAAGGGCAGGTTACTATTGGTTGACAATGGAATCTGACTGTTACAGATTTGTAAAGAAGTGCCATAAATGCCAGATTTATGCAGACAAGATTCATGTGCCTCCTACACTTCTAAATGTTATTTCTTCCCCGTGGCCTTTCTCTATGTGGGGTATCAACATGATTGGAATGATAGAACCCAAAGCTTCGAATGGACACTGTTTTATCTTGGTAGCAATTGATTACTTCACCAAATGGGTGGAAGCTGCTTCACATGCTAATGTTACTAAACAGGTGGTAGTGCGCTTCATCAAGAATAATATCATATGTCGATATGGTGTGCCAAGCAGAATTATCACCGATAATGGCTCGAATCTGAACAACAAGATGATGACAGAACTTTGTGAAGAATTAAAGATTGTCCATCACAATTCATCTCCGTACAGGCCGAAGATGAATGGGGTTGTTGAAGCTGCTAATAAGAATATCAAGAAGATCATCCAGAAGATGGTTATTACTTATAAAGATTGGCATGAGATGCTCCCTTTTGCTTTACATGGATATCGTACATCTGTCCGCACTTCAATAGGAGCAACCCTGTTCTCCCTTGTGTATGGAATGGAAGTGGTGCTCCCAATCGATGTTGAGATTCCCTCTTTGTGTGTGATAATTGAAACCAAGTTGTCAGAGGCTGAATGGGTCCAGAACAGGTTTGGTCAATTGAATTTGATTGAAGAGAAGAGAATGACGGCTTTGTGTCATGGGAAGTTATATCAAAAGAGAATGAAGAAAGCTTTTGATAAGAAGGTCAAACCTCATGAATTCAGAGAAGGCGACCTCGTGCTCGGGAAGATCATGTCTTTTAACGCTGATTCTAGGGGCAAGTGGACTCCCAATTTTGAAGGCCCATATGTTTTCAAGAAAGCCTTCTCTGGCGGTGCATTAATTCTTGAAACTATGGATGGCGAGGAGTTCCCATGTCCTATGAATGTTGATGCAGTCAAGAAATATTTTGCCTAAAGAAATAAAAGAACAGCTCACTAAGTTGAAAACCCGAAAGGGCGACTTAGACAAAAAGGAGCATCTCGGTAGGCTGAAAACCCAAAAGGGCGGTCTAGGCAAAGATTAGAGACATAAACAGAATAAAATTTCCCGCTAAGTTGAAAACCCGCAAGGACAGCTTAGGCAAAAGTTATAGACTTTCTTGGCAAGTAACTACATCAGACAAGATTTGATCATTGAAGCAACAATCTTCTTGGATCCTCACCATACTTCAACGGAAGCTGCTGCTCAGAATTTCAAAGTTGTTAGAGGGAATAGTGGTCATTGTATCTCAATGTATCTTTTCCATTATATATTACCATTTTCTAAACTTTGTAATCATCTATGGAGTCTCGCCATTCGCAGACTACCATTCTATCAATAAAATTTGAGCTTTTACCCAATTCTTTGTAATTGTTATTTTATTCCACTTACAAAGACTCAATTTATTATTGATAATAATTTTCAAAGCAAAAAGATTAAATAACAAAATTATTTTTCAAAAAGAATTTACAACTTACTTTTACTTTAGATTTTGTGATTCAAGAGGAAAACAAAAGTGGTGATCCCAGGAATGGACGACCTCCAAAAATTTTGGGAAGTTTTGTTTCCCCCAGGAAGGTTTTCTCAGGTCGTTTTCGCTGGTATGCGCATGATTTTTGTATGTTGAAGACGATACTAATTGGTGTAAGGTGCAGTATTGGGTTTGTGATCCCATTGTCCCAGTCAAGTCTTGGTTCATTTTTTATTTTGGGTTTGAATGGTCTGAGGCCTCTATCCCAGATTCCCCAGCGAAGTCTTCCCTTGTATGACGAAAGGTTTTTTTTCCTTGGTGTGCTGAGATGGAACTATTTGCAAAATGTCTCTCTTTCTGCAGTATTGGCCTTATTGTTGGTATTTATTTCCCAGGCAACTAGATCAGGGCAGTATATTTTCTAAGAAGTGTTGATACCAGTTGTCAACCCTTTGGGTTTTCACCCGCCAAGTGTTGGGTTTGATTTAAACTCCCCATGAGTTTGACCTCTTACTATAATGTTGACTTCTTGATTCCCCAGGAAGGCTATCCCAGGGCATCTTTTGTTGGAATAAGTTTGCATGACATGAAGACTCAATCCAAGATTCCCCAGTGAAGGCTTCGCTTATTTGATAGAAGTCTTTTCTCCCTGTGCATGCTGAGTCGGACTCATTTGTGGAGCATCTCCTTTCGGCAGTACTTGCATTTTGTCGATTGCCCGGTAGTCAGGCAAGGGAAATGTTTCATTTAAGAAGTGTTGAGGCATTTGTCAGCTTTTTAGGTTTTCACCCACCAAGTGTTGGGTTTGATTTAAAATCCCCATAAGATTGATTTCTTGCTATAATGTTTGACTTCTTAACTCCCCAAGTTGTTATCCCCATGAGGTTTCATACTTTTTCCCCAGAGAAGTTGGTGCAATACTTACTCTCAATACTGAAGAACGTATCTTGGTTTCCCCTTTTCGATGTGGTGTTGGCCTCCCCAATAAAGTCAGCACGAGGTCCATAGTTGATGTCTCGATGATGAGGCATTATCTCCCCTAGTAAGTTTGTATGATATTTCCCCAATGAAGTCAGCTCTAAATTCTCAGTTGATGTTTTGACGATATGGTTTCCATCTGCCTTATTTGAAATCAGTATTGCAATCCCCAGTAGAAGTGCGGACCGTGAAAACATTTATTTCCCCATTGAAGTCTAAGTACTATTCCCTGATGAAGCCTGGAGAAGGATGTTATATCCCTGTATATGTACTGATTTGTCGCTATGATGTGATTATTTTCGGATTATGTTCATTCCCAGTGAAGTTAAGCCGCGAAATAGGATTATGTTTCCTTGTTTGGTGCTTATTTTCTTATGGAATGTTCATCTTGGATGTGATTTAGCTGAGTGTTGATTGTGCCTGAGTTGGTTTTGCCTGGTTACTCCCAGTGTTATATGTTTGTTTTGTCAGCATATACATGATAACACTCATACATTCATATATACATCATGCATAGTCAAATTTAGCAAATCATTGCTCATTCACATTCGTTAATATTTTTTTGACATATTACCCTATTTTGCAGAGTCGTGTTGTCCTCTCTCCAATAGAGTGTCAACCTTAAGCATAACGTGTATATTCTTTCAATTTCCCCACTGAGTTGTCCCTCGTGGAAGATTTTTACTGTAGCCTTCCTGTACAGCTCTTTGTATGGATATATTGGGTTTCCCTCTTGAGTTTATTTATCAAAGGATGTATTTTGGTTGACTGTTTCACTCCAGTTTATTTCTGGTTTGAATCTTTGTTTCTCAGCAATATTATTACTTATGATCTCTGTAAGCTTCAAGCCTTGGTTTGCGAATGTGCATTTATTTTGGCACGAGAAGACTTTTATCTCCTCAGCAGGAATATGTTGGCATGTCCCCAGGAAGCCATATTTCATCCCTCGGGAGGTCATATTTCTTTCCCCAGGAAGCCATATTGCTTTCCCCAGAAAGTAATTTTTACAATCCTTCCTATAACAGCAAGTGGTAGTCTCTTTATTTGAGACAGATTATATATTACCCTTTCCAGGCGGAATGCCTCGGTTAAAGAAGAAGTTGAGACCCGTTCTAGGTGAAACGCCATGATTTTGGGAAAACTTGTTATCTTTTTGCTACCTTCAGTGAACGTTGGTAGTTCACCGTCAGTGAACGTCGGCGCTATGATATTTCTTTTCTCCCTACCTTCAGTAAAAGTTGGTAGTTCACCATCAGTGAACGTTGGGGATTGTTATCTTTTTGCTACCTTCAGTGAATGTTGGTAGTTCACCGTCAGTGAACGTCAGTGTTATGATATTTCTTTTCTCTCTACCTTCAGTGAAAGTTGGTAGTTCACCACCAGTGAATGTTAGTGATTGTTATCTTTTTGCTACCTTCAGTGAATGTTGGTAGTTCACCGTCAGTGAATGTTGGTGCTATGGTATTTCTTTTCTCTCTACCTTCAGTGAAAGTTGGTAGTCACCATCAGTGAATGTTGGTGATTGTTATCTTTTTGCTACCTTCAGTGAACGTTGGTAGTTCACCGTCAGTGAACGTTGGTTCTATGATATTTCTTTTCTCTCTACCTTTAGTGAAAGTTGGTAGTTCACCATCAGTGAACGTTGGTGATTGTTATCTTTTTGCTACCTTCAGTGAACGTTGGTAGTTCACCATCAGTGAACGTCGGTGCTATGATATTTCTTTTCTCTCTACCTTCAGTGAAAGTTGGTAGTTCACCTTCAGTGAACGTTGGTGATTGTTATCTTTTTGCTACCTTCAGTGAACGTTGGTAGTTCACCGTCAGTGAACGTCGGTGCTATGGTATTTCTTTTCTCTCTACCTTCAGTGAAATTTGGTAGTTCACCATTAGTGAATGTTGGTGATTGTTATATTTTTGCTACCTTCAGCGAACGTTGGTAGCTCACCGTCAGTGAACGTCGGTGCTATGATATTTCTTTTCTCTCTACCTTCAGTGAAAGTTGGTAGTTCACCTTCAGTGAACGTTGGTGATTGTTATCTTTTTGCTACATTCAGTGAATGTTGGTATTTCACCGTCAGTGAATGTCGGTGCTATGATATTTCTTTTCTCTTGATACCTTCAGTGGAAGTTGGTAGTTCACCATCAGTGAACGTTGGTGATTTTTATCTTTTTGCTACCTTTAGTGAACGTTGGTAGTTCACCGTCAGAGAACGTCGGTGTTATGATATTTCTTTTCTATCTACCTTCAGTGAAAGTTGGTAGTTCTTCGTCAGTGAGCGCCGATGTTATTTTCTCTCTAACTTCAGTGAACGTTGGTAGCTCACCGTCAGTGAATGTCGGTGTTGTTATTCTTTTCTCTTTCTACCTTCAGTGAACATTGGTAGTTTGCCCTTCAGTAAAAGTTGGTGTATATTTTGGACCTTCTACCTCTGACTATTGAGTTTGGTAGTTCACAGTTGGTTGTCAATCACTTTTATCCTGTACTATCTCCTCTTTATCTGAGTTGATGCTACCTTATCTGTTCTTTGGGTGTTACACCAATAGAGTCGGGTCTTTTTAATTCACCAGTAATTTATTTTCCTGGCCGTGTTTCTCTTTTGATCTTTATTTCCTTTGCTACATCCCCAATGGTGTTTTGCGTCCCTTTGAAGTTGTTTATATGCATTCATACTCATAAGCATTGCATGGCATCTCAGGGGAAAAAATAGGGTTTGTTTTATATTTAAGTATCTTCGATCACGGCGACACGAAGATTTTTAACCTTCGTATCTCCGGATAGAAGAAACTTAAATAAGGGCAGTTGTTGTACCCCAATTTTTGCCCCTAACATCCCTTCATTATACCATATTTATTCAATCACAACAAGATCACATTAGGGCTTTTGGATCTCCTCCCTATCTTTAGCTTTGGTCTTTGAGGAATCACCAAGCACTTTGACTTGTTTTTCTTTTGTGATCATGCATGTTTTGTTTTGAATTTTCTTTTAATTAATAAAATGCAATGTTGGTTTGTCTTACTTGTTAATAATGTAGGTAAAGGCAATGTGGCTTAGCAAGTTGATCCATGGGTTCATGAGTTTATTTTCATGCTCTAGTCAATAAAGCTTGAGAAATTCAAACCTCACCATTGAAGTTGTTTTGGAAGAAATGGCATGGCAAGGTTTATTTTGGTTCACCACATTTCAAAGTTATCAAGATTGATTCAAAAGTACAAGGGGTTGATTGAAGAAGTTTTCATGGTTGGACAAGGCCTTGTTCCCATTGGTCACAAGTGCATATTTCTCTCAATTCTCAAGATATGGAAGTGGTTTTGGTTTCTATGAGTTCTCATTATCATCCTCAACAACTTCTATCAACAAAGAAAAAGTTTTAGTACAAGAAGGTTGTTTAAAATTGTCAAAGTTCTTCAAAGAATTTTCTTGATCTAGGAGCTAGGGTTTTGGAACTTTAAAGAAGTATATCTTGCTCATCTTTTGGTACTTTTGAGTGATTCCAAAAACATCCTTCTCTCCAAAGGGTTATTAACAAATCACTTCAAAAGTTTCAAGGAGTTTTCATGTGGAAGAAACTTGATGATGAAGAAATATTACAAGTCCTCTAGTTAAACCCCCCAACTTCCCATGTGTGACTTCAAATGATCATAACTTGGTCCATTTTTATTACCTTGAGCCCACTCTTTTTCCATAATGATCTTAAGGATGTGAACTTTATTCCTTCTTTTATTTGCAAAGTGGTAAAATTGATGGAGGATGCCTTAAGGATACAAAAGATTATAGGTCATTTCATGTTTATTTTCCAACTTCAACAATTCATAACTCTCTCAGTTTTTGGAGATTTTGAATGGTTCAAGTTTCAAAATGTCAATCAAGAGGTCTATTTCATTCCATCTTTTTTGGTAAATATAAAATTCCAAGAGGAAGGCCACGATTGGATGCAAAACATTATAGGTCACTTTTGAAGAAAAACTTGAAATATTTCTAAGTATGGAAAGTCAACCTCTTTTTCCCAACTTTGACTCATTGCAACTTTCAGCTCAAACATCCATTTGATTCCATTCTTTTCCTATTGCAAAGCTTGTAATCTCATCTTTCTAAAGCATCAAGAACCATGCCTTAAGACCCCTTGAGTTGAGAATGTCATTGTTTCAAAAGTGGTAAATTGGAATTGAAGTTTCACCACAAGTCAGAATTTGAATTTCATGTTACAACTTCTAACCCTCAAGTTAGCATGTGTTTTGAGTCTAAACATGATTAGCCAACTTTCCCAAGTGGATTAGTGCATTAAAACGCGCGTTTTGGATGAGTTTTGACTAAAGAGAAGTCACACTTTCTTCATGATGCAGACCCACACGAATTCCCTCCAAATTGCATCATTCACCCTTCCTTTTGATCTCATTTGCTTCTCCTATAAATACATGAGCTATCCCATTTGTTTTCTCAAGCTTGAACAGCCAAAATCACCCTGCCAAACTCGCTCCATAACTCACTTTTCTACAACTTTAAAATCATTGTTCAAGACTTTTTCAATCCATTGTTTCTATCAATTCACCTTCCTTGATCTTCCCTGAAGCTAACAGAAGAAGAATTGAGCCTTGAAACCTTCTGAATTGATCTGACCAAGTCCATTTACAGAGCTCTGCAACTGAACTTCAATAGGTAGATTTCTCCATCAATTCTTCCAAACTTTGATATCATTGTGAAGCTCTCCGTCTCCCGATTCTTGTGCTTCTTACAATTTTTAAATCCATTGAGAATTGAAAGAGAAATCTCAAATTGAAGGTGCTCGCTATTTTCTGGGTTTTTGATTCATATCTCTTTGTATACCTTATATAAATTTGGCGCGATGGTGATGTTAGGATCGTCTTGAAGAGACTAATCCAATGATACTAGTCTGGGATCCTAATTTTTCCATTTGAAGGATCTCACAAAATCTCCATTGCAGGGTGTCTGGAGGTTGAAGACGATGACATGTCTCGTCTCAGCCAATGATAGTGTGCCAAACGTTTTAATTTCATTGATTGCCTTTTTTCTGATCCTATGCGTATCTCACTAAGGTCCATATCAAGCACAACGCGTCTGGTCCATTGGATCAGCTTACTAACGCGTTTCGACTATGATCGATGTTCCACATCTTTTTGGTTTTATTTTATTTTCTGATTTTATATTTTAATTGATTTAATTTTCAAAAATTCATAACTCTTTTATTTTTTATCCAAAAATCATGATAAAATTCACAAAAATACTTTGAATTATTTTGATCTTATGACTATTTTTTCACATTTTTATTTTGACATTTGATATTTTTATTTTTATTTTTTGCATTATTTTCTTTCTTTTAATTACTTTAAAAATCCTTTCTGACATTTTTTAATTCTAAAAAATTTCATAAATATCATTTTACATATTTCTGACTTTTTGAAAATTTTATGGAATTTTATATTGATGTTTACTATTTTTTGATCTATTTTCTATTTGTTTGAGTAATTTTAATTAGTTTAAAAATAATTTTTGACTTTAAAAATTTCCAAAAATTTTATAAAAATATTTGAGTCTATTTCTGATTTTTCTATGACCTTATTTCTTTTTTATGAATCAATTTGAATATAGTTGATATTTTTTCCTTTATTTTCATTTTTATTCATTTTAAAACCCTTTTTAATGCATATATTAAATGTAATATTATTTTGTGATTATTTTCTGGCTTATCTTGGGTTGAATTTTTGATCATGAACTTTGTTAACATCATTGGATCCATGGTGTTGAGTCTAACTCCATAAAAATGGATGAATGATTTTAATAATAGTTTGATTAAATTTAATTCAAATGTGGTTGGTATATTCTTTCCCACCCCCTCTTCATCTTATCCCTTTCTTATTGCACTAAGTGTTATTGGAGCATGATCTCTATATCATGTCTCAAAACAAAAGGTGCATAGATTGCTATTGACCGACCTCAAAATAGGTGCGACTTCTATTTAAGTCCACTTACGATTGCTTAACATAGCGCTAAATTTTGTCCCAATTCGAATAAATGATCTTTCGTGGCCCAAAAATATATTTGCAAGCGCAAGTATGTTAATTTGATCTCTTTGATCTGATAACCTTGAGATTCATTGTGTGGAGGCTTTGGTTCTACCAATCCTCTAATGGATCTACATCACATTTGGTCAACGCGGATCACTTAAACATCGTTGATCATTAAATCGTACTTTTGAGGATTCTAAAATAGATTATATACTTGACAAAAGAAAATGCAACTTGTTGTGTGGAGGCTTTGGTTCTACCAATCCTCTAATGAGTTCCAAATGCAAGTTTCAAGATGGTCATCCAACTAACCACTAATTTATAACAATTGACTTTACTTTATGCTTTTATTTTTATGCTTTATGTACCATTTACTTTTAGCATTTACATTTCATGCTATTTTTCATCTTTGCTCACTTGAGCCCCTTTATATTCTTGTCATTTTTATTTTGCTCACTTGAGCTTTTCTTTTCTTTTTTAAGATACTTAATAATCAACATGAACCATAAAAATCTTTAATGATACTTGGACTATTTGGTTACTATCCTTGGCAATATGGAGTATTGGACTTCTTGGACTTAGGATTAGAAACCTTGGCCTATGTTGGAGACCTTGTGACCTTAATTGATATTTTGTCTGGAGTTCTTGAGGTTTACCTCAAGACATTGGGTTGTTTGTTTGTTTTGTGTGCAGGTTATTGTGATTACATACTTTGTTTGTAATCTGGAATTCACCCATATACAGCTGTTACTCTGCCCAATTTTTGTGAAGACTTAATACACTTGAAGTTTGGTTCTCTCAAGAAGTCTAGTATCTTTGCTTGCTTGGTTTCAATCCAAAGAATGGGAATTATATCTTGAATCATAATCTCAAGTATTGGCTTCTTGTTGGTTAGATGGTTCTTCTCCCTAGCTTTTACCTCATGCTTTAGGATAGTCTCTTCTTCTCCTCCCATCTTCTTTAATTTCAAAAATCTTCTCCCTCCTTTTGAAAACACTTCTTGTTTTTTAAACTTGAACCACTTTCATAATAAACTTGGACTTAGGTCCATGCATTTTCAAAACATTTTTATAAATAAACTTCAATCAACTTAAATAATACCTTGACATTTTTGTGAGAAGACTAAAAGTCAACCAATCTCATTTCAAACCATTTTTCCACTTTGTCTTTTATCTTTAAAACTCTTTTCTCAAAAGATTAAGGCTCTTGTCAATCCTTGTAGTGACGCAAACAACTATACTTCTACAATATGTAGTGAAGAGAGATATTTTCCACTTGGATGTTGAGTGAGGCATTGTTGATTTTAAAATCCAAGCCATATCCTCCACTTTGAGATGATGCAAATTCTCCTTTCTCATGATTGTGGGTAGTAAGTATGTTTTCCACACGGACAATGACGATGATGTCTTATCTCTTAAAATCAATCAACACACTTGTGTTTCAAACTTTTAAAAGAGGAACTACGTGTATCCTGATCCCCTATTTCACGAAAGGTGGTACGTAGGCACTAAAGGTTCGCAACCGCGGCGGGTGCAAAAATCATAAAAAATATATTTATTTTCTCACCTCCACCATCTATTTTACATACAACGTTTTATAGCCAAAATATACAAATTTTACAAAGAGGTTCCTGCGGAGTACCGTAGATGTTTAGGGTGTTAATACCTTCCCTTTGCATAACCAACCCCCTTACCTTGAATCTTTCCCCCTCTTTTTGGGTTACTCGCTCTTTCCCATTCCTTTGGAAACAATAAAGCGCAGTGGCGATTTTTATTTTGATCTGTATAAGTCTAGTCAATCCAATATCTTAGTCTTAAACAATTCTACCGCTGCAGCTGGGGAAGAAAATTCCCATGAATTGTACTGATTGGGACTTCATAGGTTGGATATATTTCCAGGAAAGAGATTTATATTTATTTATCTGTCAGGGAGATTGTGGGGAATATACCCTCATTTGTGAAGATTACTCTGTGGGAGATAATCTCATAGAAGTGGCTCTGGCGACTTCATTGGGGATATCCTTATGAAAGGGATTCTATGTGGATTTATGGATAGCTTGAGTGTCATCCTAACTCCTAGAGTTTTGGGTAAATGCTTATTCCCGTTATTATGCATTTATTTGTTAACAGTTAATCATGGTCATATGCATATGCTCATTCAATTTTAGTCATTAGACGTTTTTGCAAGCAAAACAGAAAAAATAAAAAGTTTAGACTTTAGAGTATATTTGTATTGATATTTGCCTATAAACAGGCGAGTTTGTACAAAGAGACGGAAATCCTTTTAAGAGGAATTCGTCGTGAAATGAAAGAGTACAAAGTGAAAACATATATATATATATATATATATATATATATATATATATATATATATATATATATATATATATATATATATATATATATATATATATATATATATATATATATATATATATATATATATATATATATATATATATATATATATATATCCATGTGAAAATGGTCTCATTGGGTTCCAACTCTATTATTTCCCCTATGTCTTCGAACATCTCATCCTTTGCTGTCAGAAAGCATTGATTTCACTGATCTTGATTGTAAATCTCGTACGTTTTTAATCCCTAATTTTTTCCTGGACCGCCCTTTCGGGTTTTCAGTCCACCAGGATACCCTTTTTTTCCCAAGCCGCCCTTTCAGGTTTTCTACTTCCTGGGTGTACAATCTTTTGTATATATCCCTAACTTTTTCCCAAACCCTTTTGGTTCGTCGGGATGCCCTTATTTTTACCTAGGCATGTCAGCCTAGCGGGTCGTTCTTATGCGTAGTATTTTTTGACTATGTCCGCGTTCACAGGGTGCGGGAAATCTTTTCCATCCATAGTGGTTAGTGTTGTACCCCAAAATTTGCCCTCCCATATTCTCCAAGATTTTTCAAGTCAAGGTCATAAAATTCCCCAAGGGTTATGCAGCTCAACTGTCTCCTATACAGTCAAAACTAGGGTTTGGGTTCTGATCAAGAAAATGAAGGTTTCAAAGGCCCAATCAAGTCTCATATGCCTACAAAGATGGTCAAGTATCCTCATGTCAAGTTTCAAGGCATTCAGCTCAAAATTGCACAGTCAAAACCCTGGATTGCACTACAGTCAACTGTAGGGGCAAAATGGTCATTTGACAGTCAAAAGTTCAAATTTTTGGTCAATATATCATTTTGAAGCCACAAACATCATTTGATCAATGCTTGATCATGATTCTCAAAATTTGGCTCAGAAATCATCAAAGATGCAAAAGTTGCTATATTTGGACAGCTGAAAAAGTCAACTGAAATTGACCAGGGCATAACTTTCACATGGATTATCAGAAAAATTCCATCCAAAGCTCATTTTGAAGAGAAAGACATTTCCTACAACTCATCTTCATATTCCAAATCCAAGAAATGCTCTCACAAAAAGTTATCAATTTCAACATTATAGGTCATTTTCAAAAGTCAACAAAAAGGGACTTTAAGTCAAAGACCATAACTTGATATTGGTAAATCAAAATGACATGGGACCAAAGGCATTGGTTAAAGTACTCAAAGACCTTTCCAAAATGTCCAAGAACATGTGAAAAGCTTAAAAATTGACCAAGTTATGCCTTGTGGAAGTTGGGAAATTTTTGGGAATTTTGAAAAGTCAACAATGGTGCAAATGACCTAAAAATGCAAATGGGCCCATTTTTCTTCCAAGTTTCTTCATGCCAAGCCTATGCACGACCATTAGGCCCAAAGGGAAGTATTTTCTCATTTTTTAATTATTTATTTGAATTTATATTAATATTAATTCATTTAAATTAATTAAATACATGAAAAATATCAAACTTAACCTAAAAAAATCTTTTCATGCATGTTTATTCTCAATATTTCGTGCATATCTTAAATAGGCAAGTTTTGGTGTGATTTGAGCTGATTGAACACAAAAACCATGAAAAAAAGATTCAAAAAGATATTAAGGAAATCAAATATTGAAAACAATGAATGCCTTGGATTTGGATCAATTTTTCCAACCTAATTGCTTCCTTACATATACAGGAATGTAAACCTAATGCAAAAGGACTGCAAGCTGCGCCCCAAGAACCATTTGCACATTGAAATTTTTTCATAAAAACTCAAGAACTGAAAAGTGCCTTAGAGGTCGATTCAAGCTTCAACTTTCATTCCATTAGCATCCTGAAGCATCACTGAACGTTTCTCAATCATTAACATCAACCAGAACGCCCTGAATTGGTATCCATGAGTCAAACTGTGAAGCAAAGTTCTTGAAATCGCATAGCATAATTCAAGCATTGTTTTTCATTTTTATTTATGTATTCATGATCACAATGACGTTTCTAAGCTAACCATGGTGTTTGATTGCATTTTTGTTGACCGTACGCGATTTTGCCATTGCTAAAATTTAGGTTTTCAGAGTTCTTGAATTGGGGTTTCTCACCCAAGGAAAAATTGGGACTCAAGATCACTACCATTGCAATCAGCGTGCTCCAATGAACAAGAAACATTGCTCGCGATGAATTTATGTCCAACAGGATCCTATTCGCTATTTTCTGACATGCCTTCTATAGCAACGGGTTAAAACCGTTGCTTATTGCTTTTATGTTTCAGAAAATAAAAAAGAGAATGAAGAAGAAGATTAGGTGGCAAGACGTGGTTCGCTGATTCAAACTTTTGCGCGCCCTCCACTAATGCATTTGCTTTTTTCCTTTTATTGTTTGTTTGTTATAATGTATTAAACATGATTCAAGTGGTTCAGTGGTGCACATGATGGTTTGCAACATGAATGACCTGGGTTCGATCCCAGGTCTTCTTCCTTTCCCATATTATTTTTCCTTTATTAATCATATGCAGGCATACCTTCGTGGATCACCATATGTCCCCTCATCCAAGCGTGCACATGCCTAATGGATATAGATCAAGGGCTGATATTGAAGGTCCACTATAAGGCAAGTCAACGCGTTAGCACACAACTGGCAAAGTCAACGAGGGCCATGCTTATTGGGCCAGATTCCACCAATTTTGACCTCCAATTTTGGGACTACACCCCACCCTGGTTTGCTAATTTCATTATTTTCCTTATATCCTTTTGATTATTATTTTATTTATTTTTGTTATTTTAATTCAGTAATTATTTTTACAAAAATATAAAAATCAGAAAAGACCAAAAATAATAAAGATTTATATTATAATTATTTTCATAAAGAATGCTTGTAATTATTTAGCTTTAATTTAGGTTTATTAAATATTTTTCACAATAAAAATCCAAAAATAGAATTTAGGTTTAATAACTTTTTATTTTCTTTTTTAATTTCCCTTTTTTTTTTTCAGAATAATAATATTATTTATTTATTTTCATAAATTAAAAATTGTACATAAATTAATTTAGAGTTAAATTAGGTTAAAAGTCAATATTTTCATAATAAACTTAAAAAACATTAGAACTAGGGTTTAGCATTTTAACTTTAATTAATTTTTCTTTCTTCTTTTAAATCTAAAAAACGCAAAATACCAAAAAAACATTTAATCATTTAATTTTTAATTCTCATTAACTTTTAATATTTTGCAAAAGGGTCCAACGCCCGTCATTTCAATTATTTAATTTGCGCATTTATCTTATGTCGTTTAATCATAATTATGTAAATCTCCCAAAGCCATGTAACTTTACTTTTCGCACTTTATTTTATCGCTTTACTTATTTTCCGCTAAATCGGGTCCGGTTTAATTTTGGCGATGTGGACCCGCGCCATTTGTAATAGCCTTAGATTTATTTTTCCGCAACTTTATAACTGTTAAATATGCATGCAAGAATGAATGGACCTAATTAAAATCAAGCGTAGATCACAACAAACATGACAAGACAAAAATAAATGAATCTGACACACAAATCACACACCACCCCTAGGGTACGCCTCACTGTTGCCTTGCCTCGAAAGGTGGTCGTCGAGTAGAGGATGTCTTAGTAAGTCCTCATGATCCGGGAACCTGGCATGAGGGTAGCTTCTGAGGTGTCTTCCCATTGCTCTGGTGATCACCATGTCCCGAACTTCGAATTGACCCGAACACCTCCAATGGTGGTGCTACCCACCTCTCAATGGTGGGATGGCACTACTTTAAAGGACTCTTACACAGACGAATTCCTTAGGGTAGGTAGGTTCTCAAGGATACTTGCTCTAATCTTAAAAACAAAACAAAACTCTTTTCACACCACACATTTTCAAAAGCTTTCAAAACAAACTTTTCAAACACTCTGACGTATGAGTCGATCTGAAATTTTTCAAAAGAAACTTTTTTAAAACCCACATTGAAAAGCAAACATTTTTGAAAACACAAGTGAGCAAGTATCTAAGAGCCCATGGATAACCATGGATAGAAAGGGTGCTAACACCTTCCCTTTCTATAACCTACCTCCCGAACCGAGAGCAATCTCTTTAAGGAATTTTTCTGTGCTTTTGTCCTTTCCTATTGGAGAAAATAAAAGACGGTGGCGACTCTTGCTTCCGCGACATTTTCGCGAACCAGCGTTAAACAGTCAGTTCCAGATCCACCGATCACAGAACTGGCGACTCTGCTAGGGATATCTTTATAAAGTGAGGTGTACCTTAGGTTTAAGATCACTGTGTTTTCAATTGTCTTCTTTGCTTGCTTTATTATTGTGGGTTGCTTGGGAGTTCTATAGATCCTAACCCGGATCTGGGGGATACCTTCTTAGAAAGTAGCAACAAGGCTGTGAGGGAACTGTGCGGGGTATACCGACATGGTTGAAACAGTCTGCTACGTTGATGTGGCACTTTGGTGTGTACCGGTAACCCTTGAGTTCAGTCAAGGAGAGTACGGGGCCTCCGCGTGGTGTCGTGAAGCATCAACAGACCTTAGGAACCTTAATTGAACTATCTTGGCCTCTTTAGGGTAGTGAGATAACTGACTTTGGTGCAGTCCGAGGTTGGTTGATACTCGATACTACACTCAATTGAGGGTTGCTTTCCTGGAATATTTCGATCGCCAGTTCAGTGGCTAAATCGAAACGATGAACAATGAAAGCAATCCCGTGATATTGGGAACCTTAGAACCCGGTTACTTTGATTAGGACAGGTTGAACCCACCAACTTCAAGAGGGTAATACCTAGACCCCATGCCGGCCTAAACCCTAAGGGTTTCTCTTGTGTGACTTGTGTGCCTTTGTACTTGCCTACTCGCGTACTTGTTACCTGACACTTGTTTCTTGTAGGTCTTGTTTATAGTCCTTAATTGGGACTCATAACAGGGTCACTAAGTTTCTTGCAGGTCTTGTTTATAGTCCTCAACTAGGACTCATGACAAGGTTTACCCAAATTTCTTGCAGGTTTTGTTTATAGTCCTGAACTAGGACTCATAACAAGTTTACCAAACTACTTGCAGGTTTTGTTTATAGTCCTGAACTAGGACTCATAACAAGTTTACCAAACTACTTGCAGGTTTTGTTTATAGTCCTTAACTAGGACTCATGACAAGGTTTACCAAATTTCTTGCAGGTTTTGTTTATAGTCCTTAATTAGGACTCATGACAGGGTTACTAAGTCTTGCAGGTTTTGTTTATAGTCCTTAATTGGGGCTCATAACAAAGTATACTGAATTTCTTGCAGGGTTTGTTTATAGTCCTTAATTGGGACTCATAACAGGGTTTACCTACTTCACCCCATGCATAGCATGACATCATACCATTGCATACCATTGCATACATCCTAACCCATTTCAAGGATCTCAAGGGCTTGTGGTGCAGGTCATGGTGAAGCAATTAACCCAACAAGGGGCAAAGAGGATTTATTTTCCTCTAGCTAAGGTTGTCAGGGGCTATGACCCACTGGATATGGTGAGCCTTTGACCCTTGAAGAAGGACTCTCAACAATATGCAGTGCCTTCAGTCAAGCTACCGGTTCCAAATGCTAACAAAGTTTCTCTGTTTACCCCGCGAGGTCCTTGAAAACATTGCATGCATATCATACATCTCATTGCATTGCAGGTATCCCTTTGACAGGTTGCTTACCCTTCTCCGCTGTTTATTTCAGCCGACCGTCATGAATCCTGGATCATCAGCCGAGCAGACTATCAAGGACCTCCAGGCTCAGAATGCCCAGTTCCAAGAGCTAATCATGAATTTGACCCAGGGGCAACAAGACCTGAAGGCTCTGCTTTTGAAGAAGGACAAGAAAAAGAAGAGGACTGTCTTGTTCAGCCCTAGGCGCAGATCTGGGAATACACCGCAGATTGAAACTGAAAGGACAACCCCATCTGTGAGGGAAAGCAGTCATCATGAGAGGGAAGTGCCCAGTCCAGTGGTCTCCGACAACGAGACGGATTTTGATGAAGAGCAGTACCCTCCTGCTGATGACAGATATAAGCAACTGGAGGACAGAATGAAAGCTATGGAGGTTCAACAGGTACCTGGGCTGGATTTCGGAGATCTGGGTTTGTCAACTGGTGTGGTTATCCCTCGCAAGTTCAAAGTACCACCCTTCTCTAAGTACGACGGGGCATCTTGTCCCAAGCTGCACTTAAGGTCCTATGTTCGGAAGATTCAACCATATACGGTGGACAAAAACTTGTGGATCCACTTCTTCCAGGAGAGTCTTTCAGGGACTCATCTCGAATGGTTCTATCAGCTGGATGGGACCAAAATTCGTAACTGGGAGGAGTTGGCAACTGCTTTCTATAAGCAGTACCAGTACAATGCCGACCTTGCCCCCACGCGTACTCAACTCCAGGGTATGTCGTTAGGCGCAAGCGAAGGTTTCAAGGAGTACGCTCAGAAGTGGAGGGATCTTGCTGGAAGGGTACAACCACCTCTGACTGATCGGGAACTTGTGGATATGTTCTTGGGGACCTTGTCTGGTCCATTTTATAACCACCTGATTGGGAATTCGTCTGCTGGATTCACAGATCTTATCTTGACTGGAGAGCGAATTGAAGCTGGTATCCGGTCTGGGAAAATTCAAGAGGCTGCACCTTCGGACAAAAAGCCTCATCATAGAAAGAAAGAATCCAATGCTGTGCACGGTAAAAAGAGCCGCCATGAGGCAGGGGCAATCCAGATTTCCAATCCCGGACCTGCTCAACAAGGACAGGGGCAGCAGCGCAAGGAGAAACGGCAGTATACCAAACTCAATATGTTGTTGGATCAAGCATTGCAACAAATGTTGAAGGCAGGGCTGATCACCTTAAGGGCTCCTCTCCGGAATCCGAACACTTCTGCACCCAACTATCATCCCAACGATAGGTGCGCATATCATTCAGATAGCTCGGGGCATACTACAGACAACTGCTGGCCGCTCAAGAACAAAATTCAAGACATGATCGACGCCGGGGAGATTCAGTTTGAAGTGTCTGAGACTCCGAACATAATCACCGCTCCGTTGCCCAATCATTGAAGACCTCTTGTTTATTTGAATTTTGAGTTGTATTTTTCATTGCTTATACAAACGATTAATGTCATAGCAAACTCTTTTATGTTATCAATGCATCGCATACGTCTGTTTTGAGAATTAATACAATTGTTTTTTTTCATATTTTTTCTGATGTCAACTCTTGATCTAAAATTCTAAAGCCTCTTGAGGGAGGATGACGAAAACGATACCACGATCTACAGTATGCTTTTGAACAGACCCCGCTGATGAGGTACAGGCATTGTTTCAAATCCTAAACAGTGGAGTTATAAGGAAGATAATCCCTCGTCAACCCCTTCGAGCCAAAGAAGTAGGAGTTTTATTTTCGAAAATCAAAACCCTTAATCATAACCGGGGGCAGGGTAGTTCTCTCAGTTGATCCAAGTGCATGACGAATGGCACCGAAGAGATCTTTATGAAACAAGCAAAGACAGTGATGGTTCAGAACAATCAAAAGGACAGGCAGTCATCATCAAAATTCATAAATGAAAAGCCCAAAAAGTCTAAACCTACAAAGGGGACTTATGAAACTGGGGCATCCCGCTGACTGTAATTCCAAAAAAGGAAACAGTTCAGGCAAAAAAGAAAGGGATAACAAAAATCAAAAAGCAAGAGGTCTCACAAACCCTCAACTAAAAAGGAATGACTGCCTATACAAAATAAGTTATCAACATCCGAATCATCACCGGAAAATCAGAGCAAGGTCTAACATATGATCAACTGAGTTTAGGTTTGGAGAACATCACGAAGAGCGGGTGGGTACAAACAAAATTTGAGCCTTTATCCTTTGTTTCTTAAACCGTGAACCAGGCCACGATATAACCCTTAAAAGTCCTAGCTGAAGCATGGGTTAGTTCGAAAGCATACTGTTACGAAAGGTATCCTGACTCCTGAAGGCCTACGGTAAATACAGAGTTGACATCATGCTTTTACAAACATTCACTTGTTTTATGAAAAAAGAATGCATTTTCAAAATTCTCAAGACAGACATGCGCTTTGCATTTTTAACATAACCTTGTTTGCATATGACTTTTTGTTTGAACAGCATAGAAGTTCGCACGACGAAAGTCTAATAAACGGAGTACTTCCAATCAAGGGGCACGGCATGATCATTGTCCATAATCTGGGGCAGTCCAATCAAGATTCGGAGAATCTCTCAAAAGGCCAACCAGCCTGAGGCAAATCTCCACCTGAGTCACTTGGGGCATTTCAACAACGAATCTGGCCTGATCAAACATTTTCTGGTGACAAAACACTTCTAAACAGGGGCAACTCCCTACTTTCTGAGCACGGACATAGTCGAAAAAATACTACGCACAATCAAAGACCCGCTAGGTTGACATACCTAGGCAAAAATAAGGGCTTCCCGGCGAACCAAAAGGGTTCGGGCAGAATGAAGGGATGAAAAGAAAAAAAATCTGTACACCCGGCAAGTCGAAAACCTGAAAAGGCGGCTTGGGCAAAAATGGGTATCCCGGTGGACTGAAAACCCGAAAGGGCGGTCCCGGCAAAAATTAGGGATCAAAAGCGTACGACTATGTCCCGGCATCGCGGCACCTGCCTACCAGAAGACTTGTCAAGTACTCCCACAAGTACCTTCTCCCACTAAAACAGGGGCAATAACGGGTGGTCTAAGCAATCTGATTGTTTCTGTCCTCCAAGGTATCAAGGTAGGTTCCGTTGAAGAACATAACCAACGCAGTTCAATACTTCCCCAGAGAGAGCCAGCAAGTCAATGCACTCTTCTCCAAGCTATTATCAAACCTCAAGGAAATTGGGTATCCGCCAGCAGATTCCAACATTCCTCAGCAGTATACATATACTCTTAACAAGCATCCCCGGCAGTCTTGGTCTAAAGATTGTTCCCCGGCGGTATCTCAACATTCAAAGGAATCACTTCCCCAACATATCAAAACTCCCCCAGGAGAGAGTCCAATCTAGTTCCCCAGGAAATTTGGAATTCACATCCCCAAGCAATAAAGCTTATCCCCAGTATATTCTGGAAGCTTATCCCCTCGCAGAGCACGAACGCGTCGTCCGGCTTGATTTAAAGAGTTATTTCCTTAACAGGATATAACTGGGTTATCCTCAGCCAAAAGCCACGGAAAGAGCGTCCTCGACGAAGTCTTCTTACCCCAGCGAAGTCCGTCAACACTTCCAACAACAAGGGTATCCCCGGCAAATTGCTATCAACACTCAGCAAAGCATCCCTCTTCCCACAGAGTATTGCTCCCCAGCAAGATTACTAGAGTATTCGTCTCCCCGCAGAGTAATCCATTCGCCAAGTTCATTCCTCGACGGAGTCATCTTCTCCTACCGGTATTCTTGCAACTATCACCCCCAGCGGAGGCAAAAACCTATTCTTCAACATCAGCCCAGGATACGACTTCCCGACACCCGTCAAGAATTTATTTTCTTAGACAAACATACATTCATAAAACGTCACATACGTCATTGTAGCATGCATATGCATCATATTACACGAATCTCATTGATTTTGAAGACATACAGTTCATGCATCATGATTTTGCATACAATTATGTTTTACCTTTTCAGGAAAAAGATCAATACAAAATGACTACTATCAACTAATCGCAATTCATTCTAGATATAGTTTCAGATGTAAACCCAGCGATGGTGACGTTCTGATACTGCTTCCAGATTTCCTTCTAGATATAGTTTCAGATGTAAACCCAGCGAGGGTGACGTTCTGATACTGCTTCCAGATTTCCTTCTAGATATAGTTTCAGATGTAAACCCAGCGATGGTGACGTTCTGATACTGCTTCCAGATTTCCTTCTAGATATAGTTTCAGATGTAAACCCAGCGATGGTGACGTTCTGATACTGCTTCCAGATTTCCTTCTAGATATAGTTTCAGATGTAAACCCAGCGATGGTGACGTTCTGATACTGCTTCCAGATTTCCTTCTAGATATAGTTTCAGATGTAAACCCAGCGATGGTGACGTTCTGATACTGCTTCCAGATTTCCTTCTAGATATAGTTTCAGATGTAAACCCAGAGATGGTGACGTTCTGATACTGCTTCCAGGTATCCTTCAGATATAGTTTCAGATATGATCCAGATATGGTGACGTTCTGATGCTGCTTCCAGGTATCCTTCAGATATAGTTTCAGATATGATCCAGATATGGTGACGTTCTGATGCTGCTTCCAGGTATCCTTCAGATATAGTTTCAGATATGATCCAGAGATGGTGACGTTCTGATGCTGCTTCCAGGTATCCTTCAGATATAGTTTCAGATATGATCCAGAGATGGTGACGTTCTGATGCTGCTTCCAGGTATCCTTCAGATATAGTTTCAGATATGACCCAGATATGGTGACGTTCTGATGCTGCTTCCAGATCTCCTTCCAGATATAGTCCAGATGTAAACCAGATATGGCAACGTTCTGACACTTATTCCAGTTGAAGATATTTCAAGACCTCCTCTAGTCCAGCTAAATCGATGCCCAACAGATTTTTCTGATAAAGACGCAGTAGAAGTTACCTTCTTATGTTCCCCTCTCCGACGGTGTGTGAGGTGGTAATCCCTTTTTCAGATGTTTCCCTCTCCGACGATGAGTGTGAGGTGATATTCTCCTATGGTCCCCTCTCCGACGGTGCGTGAGGTGACAATTCCTGTTCCTATGATTCCTTCTCCAACGGCGAGCGAGGTGATCCCCTTTCAGATTATAATAGCTTATGGTTTTCTGCCCGATATTGCAAAGATGGTAATTCCCGCCAAGATTTTTTTCTCAACGAGCGTTGTTGAAGCTAAAATCACCCAAGGTTCCCTTACCATTCATGTTTAGATAGTAACCATACCTGGTTCATTCATCAGCGTTTGAAGCTCCAGACTCAGCTCCTGTAACCAGTCAGGACATATCTATACCAAGCATCTAAAATCAACTCCTGCAACGTGTCAGGTACTCATTTGTTCTTTTGCAGGTATACAGGTTCTAGCGAAGGAATCTCTTACGCAATCAACGTCCAGATGGCATCTATAAGCCCATCATCCTATCCAAGCAATATCCAAATGGCATTCCCTCATCATCACTGCTACTATATGAGCACAAATTTCTGGGCACTTTAGTGTTCAATCATCTTTTACCCTCGGATTACGAAAGGCACGTCAGCCAATCTGCATCCTCAGGTCTAAGAAGATTGAACAGGGGCAACTGTTGTACCCCAAAATTTGCCCTCCCATATTCTCCAAGATTTTTCAAGTCAAGGTCATAAAATTCCCCAAGGGTTATGCAGCTCAACTGTCTCCTATACAGTCAAAACTAGGGTTTGGGTTCTGATCAAGAAAATGAAGGTTTCAAAGGCCCAATCAAGTCTCATATGCCTACAAAGATGGTCAAGTATCCTCATGTCAAGTTTCAAGGCATTCAGCTCAAAATTGCACAGTCAAAACCCTGGATTGCACTACAGTCAACTGTAGGGGCAAAATGGTCATTTGACAGTCAAAAGTTCAAATTTTTGGTCAATATATCATTTTGAAGCCACAAACATCATTTGATCAATGCTTGATCATGATTCTCAAAATTTGGCTCAGAAATCATCAAAGATGCAAAAGTTGCTATATTTGGACAGCTGAAAAAGTCAACTGAAATTGACCAGGGCATAACTTTCACATGGATTATCAGAAAAATTCCATCCAAAGCTCATTTTGAAGAGAAAGACATTTCCTACAACTCATCTTCATATTCCAAATCCAAGAAATGCTCTCACAAAAAGTTATCAATTTCAACATTATAGGTCATTTTCAAAAGTCAACAAAAAGGGACTTTAAGTCAAAGACCATAACTTGAGATTGGTAAATCAAAATGACATGGGACCAAAGGCATTGGTTAAAGTACTCAAAGACCTTTCCAAAATGTCCAAGAACATGTGAAAAGCTTAAAAATTGACCAAGTTATGCCTTGTGGAAGTTGGGAAATTTTTGGGAATTTTGAAAAGTCAACAATGGTGCAAATGACCTAAAAATGCAAATGGGCCCATTTTTCTTCCAAGTTTCTTCATGCCAAGCCTATGCACGACCATTAGGCCCAAAGGGAAGTATTTTCTCATTTTTTAATTATTTATTTGAATTTATATTAATATTAATTCATTTAAATTAATTAAATACATGAAAAATATCAAACTTAACCTAAAAAAATCTTTTCATGCATGTTTATTCTCAATATTTCGTGCATATCTTAAATAGGCAAGTTTTGGTGTGATTTGAGCTGATTGAACACAAAAACCATGAAAAAAAGATTCAAAAAGATATTAAGGAAATCAAATATTGAAAACAATGAATGCCTTGGATTTGGATCAATTTTTCCAACCTAATTGCTTCCTTACATATACAGGAATGTAAACCTAATGCAAAAGGACTGCAAGCTGCGCCCCAAGAACCATTTGCACATTGAAATTTTTTCATAAAAACTCAAGAACTGAAAAGTGCCTTAGAGGTCGATTCAAGCTTCAACTTTCATTCCATTAGCATCCTGAAGCATCACTGAACGTTTCTCAATCATTAACATCAACCAGAACGCCCTGAATTGGTATCCATGAGTCAAACTGTGAAGCAAAGTTCTTGAAATCGCATAGCATAATTCAAGCATTGTTTTTCATTTTTATTTATGTATTCATGATCACAATGACGTTTCTAAGCTAACCATGGTGTTTGATTGCATTTTTGTTGACCGTACGCGATTTTGCCATTGCTAAAATTTAGGTTTTCAGAGTTCTTGAATTGGGGTTTCTCACCCAAGGAAAAATTGGGACTCAAGATCACTACCATTGCAATCAGCGTGCTCCAATGAACAAGAAACATTGCTCGCGATGAATTTATGTCCAACAGGATCCTATTCGCTATTTTCTGACATGCCTTCTATAGCAACGGGTTAAAACCGTTGCTTATTGCTTTTATGTTTCAGAAAATAAAAAAGAGAATGAAGAAGAAGATTAGGTGGCAAGACGTGGTTCGCTGATTCAAACTTTTGCGCGCCCTCCACTAATGCATTTGCTTTTTTCCTTTTATTGTTTGTTTGTTATAATGTATTAAACATGATTCAAGTGGTTCAGTGGTGCACATGATGGTTTGCAACATGAATGACCTGGGTTCGATCCCAGGTCTTCTTCCTTTCCCATATTATTTTTCCTTTATTAATCATATGCAGGCATACCTTCGTGGATCACCATATGTCCCCTCATCCAAGCGTGCACATGCCTAATGGATATAGATCAAGGGCTGATATTGAAGGTCCACTATAAGGCAAGTCAACGCGTTAGCACACAACTGGCAAAGTCAACGAGGGCCATGCTTATTGGGCCAGATTCCACCAATTTTGACCTCCAATTTTGGGACTACACCCCACCCTGGTTTGCTAATTTCATTATTTTCCTTATATCCTTTTGATTATTATTTTATTTATTTTTGTTATTTTAATTCAGTAATTATTTTTACAAAAATATAAAAATCAGAAAAGACCAAAAATAATAAAGATTTATATTATAATTATTTTCATAAAGAATGCTTGTAATTATTTAGCTTTAATTTAGGTTTATTAAATATTTTTCACAATAAAAATCCAAAAATAGAATTTAGGTTTAATAACTTTTTATTTTCTTTTTTAATTTCCCTTTTTTTTTTTCAGAATAATAATATTATTTATTTATTTTCATAAATTAAAAATTGTACATAAATTAATTTAGAGTTAAATTAGGTTAAAAGTCAATATTTTCATAATAAACTTAAAAAACATTAGAACTAGGGTTTAGCATTTTAACTTTAATTAATTTTTCTTTCTTCTTTTAAATCTAAAAAACGCAAAATACCAAAAAAACATTTAATCATTTAATTTTTAATTCTCATTAACTTTTAATATTTTGCAAAAGGGTCCAACGCCCGTCATTTCAATTATTTAATTTGCGCATTTATCTTATGTCGTTTAATCATAATTATGTAAATCTCCCAAAGCCATGTAACTTTACTTTTCGCACTTTATTTTATCGCTTTACTTATTTTCCGCTAAATCGGGTCCGGTTTAATTTTGGCGATGTGGACCCGCGCCATTTGTAATAGCCTTAGATTTATTTTTCCGCAACTTTATAACTGTTAAATATGCATGCAAGAATGAATGGACCTAATTAAAATCAAGCGTAGATCACAACAAACATGACAAGACAAAAATAAATGAATCTGACACACAAATCACACACCACCCCTAGGGTACGCCTCACTGTTGCCTTGCCTCGAAAGGTGGTCGTCGAGTAGAGGATGTCTTAGTAAGTCCTCATGATCCGGGAACCTGGCATGAGGGTAGCTTCTGAGGTGTCTTCCCATTGCTCTGGTGATCACCATGTCCCGAACTTCGAATTGACCCGAACACCTCCAATGGTGGTGCTACCCACCTCTCAATGGTGGGATGGCACTACTTTAAAGGACTCTTACACAGACGAATTCCTTAGGGTAGGTAGGTTCTCAAGGATACTTGCTCTAATCTTAAAAACAAAACAAAACTCTTTTCACACCACACATTTTCAAAAGCTTTCAAAACAAACTTTTCAAACACTCTGACGTATGAGTCGATCTGAAATTTTTCAAAAGAAACTTTTTTAAAACCCACATTGAAAAGCAAACATTTTTGAAAACACAAGTGAGCAAGTATCTAAGAGCCCATGGATAACCATGGATAGAAAGGGTGCTAACACCTTCCCTTTCTATAACCTACCTCCCGAACCGAGAGCAATCTCTTTAAGGAATTTTTCTGTGCTTTTGTCCTTTCCTATTGGAGAAAATAAAAGACGGTGGCGACTCTTGCTTCCGCGACATTTTCGCGAACCAGCGTTAAACAGTCAGTTCCAGATCCACCGATCACAGAACTGGCGACTCTGCTAGGGATATCTTTATAAAGTGAGGTGTACCTTAGGTTTAAGATCACTGTGTTTTCAATTGTCTTCTTTGCTTGCTTTATTATTGTGGGTTGCTTGGGAGTTCTATAGATCCTAACCCGGATCTGGGGGATACCTTCTTAGAAAGTAGCAACAAGGCTGTGAGGGAACTGTGCGGGGTATACCGACATGGTTGAAACAGTCTGCTACGTTGATGTGGCACTTTGGTGTGTACCGGTAACCCTTGAGTTCAGTCAAGGAGAGTACGGGGCCTCCGCGTGGTGTCGTGAAGCATCAACAGACCTTAGGAACCTTAATTGAACTATCTTGGCCTCTTTAGGGTAGTGAGATAACTGACTTTGGTGCAGTCCGAGGTTGGTTGATACTCGATACTACACTCAATTGAGGGTTGCTTTCCTGGAATATTTCGATCGCCAGTTCAGTGGCTAAATCGAAACGATGAACAATGAAAGCAATCCCGTGATATTGGGAACCTTAGAACCCGGTTACTTTGATTAGGACAGGTTGAACCCACCAACTTCAAGAGGGTAATACCTAGACCCCATGCCGGCCTAAACCCTAAGGGTTTCTCTTGTGTGACTTGTGTGCCTTTGTACTTGCCTACTCGCGTACTTGTTACCTGACACTTGTTTCTTGTAGGTCTTGTTTATAGTCCTTAATTGGGACTCATAACAGGGTCACTAAGTTTCTTGCAGGTCTTGTTTATAGTCCTCAACTAGGACTCATGACAAGGTTTACCCAAATTTCTTGCAGGTTTTGTTTATAGTCCTGAACTAGGACTCATAACAAGTTTACCAAACTACTTGCAGGTTTTGTTTATAGTCCTGAACTAGGACTCATAACAAGTTTACCAAACTACTTGCAGGTTTTGTTTATAGTCCTTAACTAGGACTCATGACAAGGTTTACCAAATTTCTTGCAGGTTTTGTTTATAGTCCTTAATTAGGACTCATGACAGGGTTACTAAGTCTTGCAGGTTTTGTTTATAGTCCTTAATTGGGGCTCATAACAAAGTATACTGAATTTCTTGCAGGGTTTGTTTATAGTCCTTAATTGGGACTCATAACAGGGTTTACCTACTTCACCCCATGCATAGCATGACATCATACCATTGCATACCATTGCATACATCCTAACCCATTTCAAGGATCTCAAGGGCTTGTGGTGCAGGTCATGGTGAAGCAATTAACCCAACAAGGGGCAAAGAGGATTTATTTTCCTCTAGCTAAGGTTGTCAGGGGCTATGACCCACTGGATATGGTGAGCCTTTGACCCTTGAAGAAGGACTCTCAACAATATGCAGTGCCTTCAGTCAAGCTACCGGTTCCAAATGCTAACAAAGTTTCTCTGTTTACCCCGCGAGGTCCTTGAAAACATTGCATGCATATCATACATCTCATTGCATTGCAGGTATCCCTTTGACAGGTTGCTTACCCTTCTCCGCTGTTTATTTCAGCCGACCGTCATGAATCCTGGATCATCAGCCGAGCAGACTATCAAGGACCTCCAGGCTCAGAATGCCCAGTTCCAAGAGCTAATCATGAATTTGACCCAGGGGCAACAAGACCTGAAGGCTCTGCTTTTGAAGAAGGACAAGAAAAAGAAGAGGACTGTCTTGTTCAGCCCTAGGCGCAGATCTGGGAATACACCGCAGATTGAAACTGAAAGGACAACCCCATCTGTGAGGGAAAGCAGTCATCATGAGAGGGAAGTGCCCAGTCCAGTGGTCTCCGACAACGAGGCGGATTTTGATGAAGAGCAGTACCCTCCTGCTGATGACAGATATAAGCAACTGGAGGACAGAATGAAAGCTATGGAGGTTCAACAGGTACCTGGGTTGGATTTCGGAGATCTGGGTTTGTCAACTGGTGTGGTTATCCCTCGCAAGTTCAAAGTACCACCCTTCTCTAAGTACGACGGGGCATCTTGTCCCAAGCTGCACTTAAGGTCCTATGTTCGGAAGATTCAACCATATACGGTGGACAAAAACTTGTGGATCCACTTCTTCCAGGAGAGTCTTTCAGGGACTCATCTCGAATGGTTCTATCAGCTGGATGGGACCAAAATTCGTAACTGGGAGGAGTTGGCAACTGCTTTCTATAAGCAGTACCAGTACAATGCCGACCTTGCCCCCACGCGTACTCAACTCCAGGGTATGTCGTTAGGCGCAAGCGAAGGTTTCAAGGAGTACGCTCAGAAGTGGAGGGATCTTGCTGGAAGGGTACAACCACCTCTGACTGATCGGGAACTTGTGGATATGTTCTTGGGGACCTTGTCTGGTCCATTTTATAACCACCTGATTGGGAATTCGTCTGCTGGATTCACAGATCTTATCTTGACTGGAGAGCGAATTGAAGCTGGTATCCGGTCTGGGAAAATTCAAGAGGCTGCACCTTCGGACAAAAAGCCTCATCATAGAAAGAAAGAATCCAATGCTGTGCACGGTAAAAAGAGCCGCCATGAGGCAGGGGCAATCCAGATTTCCAATCCCGGACCTGCTCAACAAGGACAGGGGCAGCAGCGCAAGGAGAAACGGCAGTATACCAAACTCAATATGTTGTTGGATCAAGCATTGCAACAAATGTTGAAGGCAGGGCTGATCACCTTAAGGGCTCCTCTCCGGAATCCGAACACTTCTGCACCCAACTATCATCCCAACGATAGGTGCGCATATCATTCAGATAGCTCGGGGCATACTACAGACAACTGCTGGCCGCTCAAGAACAAAATTCAAGACATGATCGACGCCGGGGAGATTCAGTTTGAAGTGTCTGAGACTCCGAACATAATCACCGCTCCGTTGCCCAATCATTGAAGACCTCTTGTTTATTTGAATTTTGAGTTGTATTTTTCATTGCTTATACAAACGATTAATGTCATAGCAAACTCTTTTATGTTATCAATGCATCGCATACGTCTGTTTTGAGAATTAATACAATTGTTTTTTTTCATATTTTTTCTGATGTCAACTCTTGATCTAAAATTCTAAAGCCTCTTGAGGGAGGATGACGAAAACGATACCACGATCTACAGTATGCTTTTGAACAGACCCCGCTGATGAGGTACAGGCATTGTTTCAAATCCTAAACAGTGGAGTTATAAGGAAGATAATCCCTCGTCAACCCCTTCGAGCCAAAGAAGTAGGAGTTTTATTTTCGAAAATCAAAACCCTTAATCATAACCGGGGGCAGGGTAGTTCTCTCAGTTGATCCAAGTGCATGACGAATGGCACCGAAGAGATCTTTATGAAACAAGCAAAGACAGTGATGGTTCAGAACAATCAAAAGGACAGGCAGTCATCATCAAAATTCATAAATGAAAAGCCCAAAAAGTCTAAACCTACAAAGGGGACTTATGAAACTGGGGCATCCCGCTGACTGTAATTCCAAAAAAGGAAACAGTTCAGGCAAAAAAGAAAGGGATAACAAAAATCAAAAAGCAAGAGGTCTCACAAACCCTCAACTAAAAAGGAATGACTGCCTATACAAAATAAGTTATCAACATCCGAATCATCACCGGAAAATCAGAGCAAGGTCTAACATATGATCAACTGAGTTTAGGTTTGGAGAACATCACGAAGAGCGGGTGGGTACAAACAAAATTTGAGCCTTTATCCTTTGTTTCTTAAACCGTGAACCAGGCCACGATATAACCCTTAAAAGTCCTAGCTGAAGCATGGGTTAGTTCGAAAGCATACTGTTACGAAAGGTATCCTGACTCCTGAAGGCCTACGGTAAATACAGAGTTGACATCATGCTTTTACAAACATTCACTTGTTTTATGAAAAAAGAATGCATTTTCAAAATTCTCAAGACAGACATGCGCTTTGCATTTTTAACATAACCTTGTTTGCATATGACTTTTTGTTTGAACAGCATAGAAGTTCGCACGACGAAAGTCTAATAAACGGAGTACTTCCAATCAAGGGGCACGGCATGATCATTGTCCATAATCTGGGGCAGTCCAATCAAGATTCGGAGAATCTCTCAAAAGGCCAACCAGCCTGAGGCAAATCTCCACCTGAGTCACTTGGGGCATTTCAACAACGAATCTGGCCTGATCAAACATTTTCTGGTGACAAAACACTTCTAAACAGGGGCAACTCCCTACTTTCTGAGCACGGACATAGTCGAAAAAATACTACGCACAATCAAAGACCCGCTAGGTTGACATACCTAGGCAAAAATAAGGGCTTCCCGGCGAACCAAAAGGGTTCGGGCAGAATGAAGGGATGAAAAGAAAAAAAATCTGTACACCCGGCAAGTCGAAAACCTGAAAAGGCGGCTTGGGCAAAAATGGGTATCCCGGTGGACTGAAAACCCGAAAGGGCGGTCCCGGCAAAAATTAGGGATCAAAAGCGTACGACTATGTCCCGGCATCGCGGCACCTGCCTACCAGAAGACTTGTCAAGTACTCCCACAAGTACCTTCTCCCACTAAAACAGGGGCAATAACGGGTGGTCTAAGCAATCTGATTGTTTCTGTCCTCCAAGGTATCAAGGTAGGTTCCGTTGAAGAACATAACCAACGCAGTTCAATACTTCCCCAGAGAGAGCCAGCAAGTCAATGCACTCTTCTCCAAGCTATTATCAAACCTCAAGGAAATTGGGTATCCGCCAGCAGATTCCAACATTCCTCAGCAGTATACATATACTCTTAACAAGCATCCCCGACAGTCTTGGTCTAAAGATTGTTCCCCGGCGGTATCTCAACATTCAAAGGAATCACTTCCCCAACATATCAAAACTCCCCCAGGAGAGAGTCCAATCTAGTTCCCCAGGAAATTTGGAATTCACATCCCCAAGCAATAAAGCTTATCCCCAGTATATTCTGGAAGCTTATCCCCTCGCAGAGCACGAACGCGTCGTCCGGCTTGATTTAAAGAGTTATTTCCTTAACAGGATATAACTGGGTTATCCTCAGCCAAAAGCCACGGAAAGAGCGTCCTCGACGAAGTCTTCTTACCCCAGCGAAGTCCGTCAACACTTCCAACAACAAGGGTATCCCCGGCAAATTGCTATCAACACTCAGCAAAGCATCCCTCTTCCCACAGAGTATTGCTCCCCAGCAAGATTACTAGAGTATTCGTCTCCCCGCAGAGTAATCCATTCGCCAAGTTCATTCCTCGACGGAGTCATCTTCTCCTACCGGTATTCTTGCAACTATCACCCCCAGCGGAGGCAAAAACCTATTCTTCAACATCAGCCCAGGATACGACTTCCCGGCACCCGTCAAGAATTTATTTTCTTAGACAAACATACATTCATAAAACGTCACATACGTCATTGTAGCATGCATATGCATCATATTACACGAATCTCATTGATTTTGAAGACATACAGTTCATGCATCATGATTTTGCATACAATTATGTTTTACCTTTTCAGGAAAAAGATCAATACAAAATGACTACTATCAACTAATCGCAATTCATTCTAGATATAGTTTCAGATGTAAACCCAGCGATGGTGACGTTCTGATACTGCTTCCAGATTTCCTTCTAGATATAGTTTCAGATGTAAACCCAGCGAGGGTGACGTTCTGATACTGCTTCCAGATTTCCTTCTAGATATAGTTTCAGATGTAAACCCAGCGATGGTGACATTCTGATACTGCTTCCAGATTTCCTTCTAGATATAGTTTCAGATGTAAACCCAGCGATGGTGACGTTCTGATACTGCTTCCAGATTTCCTTCTAGATATAGTTTCAGATGTAAACCCAGCGATGGTGACGTTCTGATACTGCTTCCAGATTTCCTTCTAGATATAGTTTCAGATGTAAACCCAGCGATGGTGACGTTCTGATACTGCTTCCAGATTTCCTTCTAGATATAGTTTCAGATGTAAACCCAGAGATGGTGACGTTCTGATACTGCTTCCAGGTATCCTTCAGATATAGTTTCAGATATGATCCAGATATGGTGACGTTCTGATGCTGCTTCCAGGTATCCTTCAGATATAGTTTCAGATATGATCCAGATATGGTGACGTTCTGATGCTGCTTCCAGGTATCCTTCAGATATAGTTTCAGATATGATCCAGAGATGGTGACGTTCTGATGCTGCTTCCAGGTATCCTTCAGATATAGTTTCAGATATGATCCAGAGATGGTGACGTTCTGATGCTGCTTCCAGGTATCCTTCAGATATAGTTTCAGATATGACCCAGATATGGTGACGTTCTGATGCTGCTTCCAGATCTCCTTCCAGATATAGTCCAGATGTAAACCAGATATGGCAACGTTCTGACACTTATTCCAGTTGAAGATATTTCAAGACCTCCTCTAGTCCAGCTAAATCGATGCCCAACAGATTTTTCTGATAAAGACGCAGTAGAAGTTACCTTCTTATGTTCCCCTCTCCGACGGTGTGTGAGGTGGTAATCCCTTTTTCAGATGTTTCCCTCTCCGACGATGAGTGTGAGGTGATATTCTCCTACGGTCCCCTCTCCGACGGTGCGTGAGGTGACAATTCCTGTTCCTATGATTCCTTCTCCAACGGCGAGCGAGGTGATCCCCTTTCAGATTATAATAGCTTATGGTTTTCTGCCCGATATTGCAAAGATGGTAATTCCCGCCAAGATTTTTTTCTCAACGAGCGTTGTTGAAGCTAAAATCACCCAAGGTTCCCTTACCATTCATGTTTAGATAGTAACCATACCTGGTTCATTCATCAGCGTTTGAAGCTCCAGACTCAGCTCCTGTAACCAGTCAGGACATATCTATACCAAGCATCTAAAATCAACTCCTGCAACGTGTCAGGTACTCATTTGTTCTTTTGCAGGTATACAGGTTCTAGCGAAGGAATCTCTTACGCAATCAACGTCCAGATGGCATCTATAAGCCCATCATCCTATCCAAGCAATATCCAAATGGCATTCCCTCATCATCACTGCTACTATATGAGCACAAATTTCTGGGCACTTTAGTGTTCAATCATCTTTTACCCTCGGATTACGAAAGGCACGTCAGCCAATCTGCATCCTCAGGTCTAAGAAGATTGAACAGGGGCAACTGTTGTACCCCAAAATTTGCCCTCCCATATTCTCCAAGATTTTTCAAGTCAAGGTCATAAAATTCCCCAAGGGTTATGCAGCTCAACTGTCTCCTATACAGTCAAAACTAGGGTTTGGGTTCTGATCAAGAAAATGAAGGTTTCAAAGGCCCAATCAAGTCTCATATGCCTACAAAGATGGTCAAGTATCCTCATGTCAAGTTTCAAGGCATTCAGCTCAAAATTGCACAGTCAAAACCCTGGATTGCACTACAGTCAACTGTAGGGGCAAAATGGTCATTTGACAGTCAAAAGTTCAAATTTTTGGTCAATATATCATTTTGAAGCCACAAACATCATTTGATCAATGCTTGATCATGATTCTCAAAATTTGGCTCAGAAATCATCAAAGATGCAAAAGTTGCTATATTTGGACAGCTGAAAAAGTCAACTGAAATTGACCAGGGCATAACTTTCACATGGATTATCAGAAAAATTCCATCCAAAGCTCATTTTGAAGAGAAAGACATTTCCTACAACTCATCTTCATATTCCAAATCCAAGAAATGCTCTCACAAAAAGTTATCAATTTCAACATTATAGGTCATTTTCAAAAGTCAACAAAAAGGGACTTTAAGTCAAAGACCATAACTTGAGATTGGTAAATCAAAATGACATGGGACCAAAGGCATTGGTTAAAGTACTCAAAGACCTTTCCAAAATGTCCAAGAACATGTGAAAAGCTTAAAAATTGACCAAGTTATGCCTTGTGGAAGTTGGGAAATTTTTGGGAATTTTGAAAAGTCAACAATGGTGCAAATGACCTAAAAATGCAAATGGGCCCATTTTTCTTCCAAGTTTCTTCATGCCAAGCCTATGCACGACCATTAGGCCCAAAGGGAAGTATTTTCTCATTTTTTAATTATTTATTTGAATTTATATTAATATTAATTCATTTAAATTAATTAAATACATGAAAAATATCAAACTTAACCTAAAAAAATCTTTTCATGCATGTTTATTCTCAATATTTCGTGCATATCTTAAATAGGCAAGTTTTGGTGTGATTTGAGCTGATTGAACACAAAAACCATGAAAAAAAGATTCAAAAAGATATTAAGGAAATCAAATATTGAAAACAATGAATGCCTTGGATTTGGATCAATTTTTCCAACCTAATTGCTTCCTTACATATACAGGAATGTAAACCTAATGCAAAAGGACTGCAAGCTGCGCCCCAAGAACCATTTGCACATTGAAATTTTTTCATAAAAACTCAAGAACTGAAAAGTGCCTTAGAGGTCGATTCAAGCTTCAACTTTCATTCCATTAGCATCCTGAAGCATCACTGAACGTTTCTCAATCATTAACATCAACCAGAACGCCCTGAATTGGTATCCATGAGTCAAACTGTGAAGCAAAGTTCTTGAAATCGCATAGCATAATTCAAGCATTGTTTTTCATTTTTATTTATGTATTCATGATCACAATGACGTTTCTAAGCTAACCATGGTGTTTGATTGCATTTTTGTTGACCGTACGCGATTTTGCCATTGCTAAAATTTAGGTTTTCAGAGTTCTTGAATTGGGGTTTCTCACCCAAGGAAAAATTGGGACTCAAGATCACTACCATTGCAATCAGCGTGCTCCAATGAACAAGAAACATTGCTCGCGATGAATTTATGTCCAACAGGATCCTATTCGCTATTTTCTGACATGCCTTCTATAGCAACGGGTTAAAACCGTTGCTTATTGCTTTTATGTTTCAGAAAATAAAAAAGAGAATGAAGAAGAAGATTAGGTGGCAAGACGTGGTTCGCTGATTCAAACTTTTGCGCGCCCTCCACTAATGCATTTGCTTTTTTCCTTTTATTGTTTGTTTGTTATAATGTATTAAACATGATTCAAGTGGTTCAGTGGTGCACATGATGGTTTGCAACATGAATGACCTGGGTTCGATCCCAGGTCTTCTTCCTTTCCCATATTATTTTTCCTTTATTAATCATATGCAGGCATACCTTCGTGGATCACCATATGTCCCCTCATCCAAGCGTGCACATGCCTAATGGATATAGATCAAGGGCTGATATTGAAGGTCCACTATAAGGCAAGTCAACGCGTTAGCACACAACTGGCAAAGTCAACGAGGGCCATGCTTATTGGGCCAGATTCCACCAATTTTGACCTCCAATTTTGGGACTACACCCCACCCTGGTTTGCTAATTTCATTATTTTCCTTATATCCTTTTGATTATTATTTTATTTATTTTTGTTATTTTAATTCAGTAATTATTTTTACAAAAATATAAAAATCAGAAAAGACCAAAAATAATAAAGATTTATATTATAATTATTTTCATAAAGAATGCTTGTAATTATTTAGCTTTAATTTAGGTTTATTAAATATTTTTCACAATAAAAATCCAAAAATAGAATTTAGGTTTAATAACTTTTTATTTTCTTTTTTAATTTCCCTTTTTTTTTTTCAGAATAATAATATTATTTATTTATTTTCATAAATTAAAAATTGTACATAAATTAATTTAGAGTTAAATTAGGTTAAAAGTCAATATTTTCATAATAAACTTAAAAAACATTAGAACTAGGGTTTAGCATTTTAACTTTAATTAATTTTTCTTTCTTCTTTTAAATCTAAAAAACGCAAAATACCAAAAAAACATTTAATCATTTAATTTTTAATTCTCATTAACTTTTAATATTTTGCAAAAGGGTCCAACGCCCGTCATTTCAATTATTTAATTTGCGCATTTATCTTATGTCGTTTAATCATAATTATGTAAATCTCCCAAAGCCATGTAACTTTACTTTTCGCACTTTATTTTATCGCTTTACTTATTTTCCGCTAAATCGAGTCCGGTTTAATTTTGGCGATGTGGACCCGCGCCATTTGTAATAGCCTTAGATTTATTTTTCCGCAACTTTATAACTGTTAAATATGCATGCAAGAATGAATGGACCTAATTAAAATCAAGCGTAGATCACAACAAACATGACAAGACAAAAATAAATGAATCTGACACACAAATCACACACCACCCCTAGGGTACGCCTCACTGTTGCCTTGCCTCGAAAGGTGGTCGTCGAGTAGAGGATGTCTTAGTAAGTCCTCATGATCCGGGAACCTGGCATGAGGGTAGCTTCTGAGGTGTCTTCCCATTGCTCTGGTGATCACCATGTCCCGAACTTCGAATTGACCCGAACACCTCCAATGGTGGTGCTACCCACCTCTCAATGGTGGGATGGCACTACTTTAAAGGACTCTTACACAGACGAATTCCTTAGGGTAGGTAGGTTCTCAAGGATACTTGCTCTAATCTTAAAAACAAAACAAAACTCTTTTCACACCACACATTTTCAAAAGCTTTCAAAACAAACTTTTCAAACACTCTGACGTATGAGTCGATCTGAAATTTTTCAAAAGAAACTTTTTTAAAACCCACATTGAAAAGCAAACATTTTTGAAAACACAAGTGAGCAAGTATCTAAGAGCCCATGGATAACCATGGATAGAAAGGGTGCTAACACCTTCCCTTTCTATAACCTACCTCCCGAACCGAGAGCAATCTCTTTAAGGAATTTTTCTGTGCTTTTGTCCTTTCCTATTGGAGAAAATAAAAGACGGTGGCGACTCTTGCTTCCGCGACATTTTCGCGAACCAGCGTTAAACAGTCAGTTCCAGATCCACCGATCACAGTTAGCATTATAGCGTCGCCCGAGAATACATTCTTAATAACAAATGGTCCTTCGTAGGTAGGAGTCTATTTGTCCCTGGAATCTCCTTGTGACAAAATGATGTGCTTTATTACTAAGTCACCAGCCTGGTATACCCGATGCTTGATCTTCTTGTTGAAAGCTTTGATCATGCGTTTCTGGTACATCTGACCATGACAAACAGCAGCCAGCCTCTTTTCGTCAAGCAAATTCAACTGATCTAACCTTGTCTGAATACATTCATCTTCGTCTAAGTCTGCTTCTTTCATAATCCTTAGAGAAGGAATCTGAACTTCGAAAGGCAGGACAACGTCCATGCCATAAACTAAAGAGAAAGGGGTTGCCCCAGTTGATGTTCGTACCTAAGTACGGTAGCCATGAAGAGAAAATGGTAGCATTTCATACCAGTCTTTATAGGTCACAACCATCTTTTGCACAATCTTCTTTATATTCTTGTTGGCAACTTCCATTGTGCCATTCATCTTAGGTCTGTATGGAGAAGAGTTGTGATGTTTGATCTTGAACTGCATGCTGGGTTTAGTGATCATGGAATTGTTAAGGTTAGTGCCATTGTCAATGATGATCCTCTCGGGGATACCATACCGGCAGATGAGGTTATGCTTGATGAACCAGGCCACAACGTTCTTAGTAACTGAGGTAAATGAAGCTGCTTTGACCCACTTGGTAAAGTAGTTAATGGCGACAAGAATGAAATGATGTCCATTAGAGGCAGTAGGCTTGATTTCTCCTATAATATCAATGCCCCACATTGCAAATGGCCAAGGAGCAGTCATGACATTCAAAGGCATTAGAGGCACATGGACTTTATCAGCATAAATTTGGCACTTATGGCAAGCCCTCGAGTGGTGGTGACAATCAGTTTCTATGGTCGACCAATAGTAACCAGCTCTTAGGATCTTCTTGGCCATAGTATGTCCACCGAAATGAGTACCAAAGATACCTTCATGCATATGCTCCATGATCTTTTGTGCTTCCTTCTTGTCCATACAACGAAGCAGAATTGAGTCATGGTTGGCTTGTATAAAACTCCATTTCTCAGGAAGAACTTTGCTGAGAACCTCCGCATGAATTTCTTATCATTGATTGACGCTCCTTCAGGGTATTCCTGAGCTTCACAATACCTTTTTACTTCGTGATACCAGGGCTTCTCCTCCACTCCATCAGTGTCAATCTCAAAGCAGTGTGTTGGTTTGTCAAATCTTTCGACAGTGATCTTGGGAGCTTCGTTGTCTCATCTGACCTTGAACATGGATGACATGGTAGCTAGGGCATCCGCCAATTGATTTTCTTCCCTCGGAATATGTTCAAAGGTAATATCTTCAAAGTAAGGGATCAAGGTTAGCACAAGCTCTTTGTAAGAGATAAGATTTGGATGTTTTATATCCCAATCTCCTATAACATGACCGACTACCAAGGCTGAATCTCCATAGACGCTCAGGAATTTGATTCTTAAGTCGATAGCAGCCTTAAGACCCATGATGCATGCTTCATACTCGACCATATTGTTAGTACGGTCGAAACAAAGTCGGGCAGTGAAAGGAGTATGGCAGCCTTCGGGAGAAATGATCACAGCACCAATTCCGTTACCAAGTACATTGGAAGCTCCATCAAAAACTATAGTCCATCGGGATCCTTATTTCGGTCCTTCATACGGTCCAGGTTCTTCACCATCCGTTATCAGCATGATATTCTCATCCAGGAATTCGAAGTTCATAGATTGGTAGTCATCAACAGCTTGATTTGCCAAATGATCTACCAGTACACTTCCTTTGATTGCTTTTTGTGTATTGTACTGAATGTCGTATTCAGTTAAGATCATTTGCCATCGGGCTATTCTTCCGGAGAGAGCTGGTTTCTCGAAGATGTACTTAATTGGATCCCTCTTAGAAATTAATAGTGTAGTATGAGTCAACATATATTGTCTTAGTCGGTGAGCAGCCCATGCCAAAGCGCGGAAAGTTTTCTCGAGCAGTGAATATCTTGTTTCACAGTTGGTAAACTTTTTTCTAAGGTAGTATATTGCATGCTCTTTTCGACCAGACTCGTCATGTTGCCGCAGCACACACCCCCATTGAATTCTATAAAATAGTTAAGTACATGATCAGAGGTCTTCCATCAACTGGTGGCATCATAATTAGAGGTTCTTGTAAGTATTCCTTGATTTTGTCAAAAGCTATTTGGCAATCATCATTCCATCTGACTACTTGATCTTTCTTCAATAGCTTGAAGATTGACTTACAAGTAGCAGTTAAGTGAGAGATGAATCGAGCAATGTAGTTGAGTCGTCCTAGAAAACCTTTGACCTCCTTCTCAGTACGAGGAGCTGGAATTTCTTGGATAGCTTTGACTTTTGTGGGGTCAACCTCAATTCCTTTGCCACTGACAACGAAACCTAGGAGCTTCTCAGATCTTACCCCGAAGATGCATTTGTTAGGATTCAACCTCAGCTTGTATTTCTTCAACCTTTCAAATAGCTTGTGGAGATGATCAAGATGTTCTTCCTCAGTTTGGGATCTTACTATCATGTCATCAATATAGACTTCTATCTCATGATGAATCATGTCATGAAATAGAGCCACCATATCCCGTTGATAAGTTACACTTGTGTTCTTCAGCATAAAAGGCATGACCTTATAATAGAAGGTGACCCGCCGTGCGACAAAAGTAGTCTTCTCCATGTCTTCAGGCTCCATTTTCATTTGTTTGTACCTGGAGAAGCCATCCATGAAGGATAATACCTTATGTTGAGCAGTGTTGTCAACTAAGACATCAATATACGGTAGTGGGAAGTCGTCTTTGGGGCTCGCCCTATTCATATCCCTATAGTCTATACACCTACGAACCTAACCGTCTTTCTTCAGTACTGGAACAACATTTTCAACCCATTGGGGATACGACGTCACTGCCAAGAAACTTGCATTGAACTGTTTCATTACCTCATCCTTGATCTTCTTGGACGTATAAGGACGCATGTGACGAACCTTTTGTTTGATCGGAGAATAACCCTTCTTCATTTGCAGATGATGAACCACAATATCACTATCAAGCCCATGCATGTCTTCGTATGACCAAGCGAATACTTCAACATAGTCGTGCAACATCTAAACCAATCTGCTCTTGACATTGTCTTCCAGGTTGGTGTCGATCTTGACTTCTTTCTTATCTACCTCAGTACCCAAGTTTATTACTTCGACCGGTTCTTCGTGCAGTTGGATAACCTTTTTCTCTTGTATCAGGAGTCTGGCGAATTCTCCAGGTATCTCACAATCTTCTTCACATTCGTCTTCGTCTTGATAAATTGGATTTTCGAAGTCATAGACGGTTGTAATACGGTGGCAGAACCGACTATTTATACTAGTTTTGCATTTGTATTCGCAAATGTTGCATTAAGAAAGAGTTGCCACCGACTTTTCTTTTATCCAATAGAGGAAAGGGTGAAAAGAACAGAAAAGACCTTTCGAGATTATTTCTGAGTAAGGGGGGGGGGGGGGGGTAGATTATGGAAAGGGAATGTGTTATCACCCTTTCCATCCATAGTTATCTACGGGCTCTTAGATGCTAGCTCATTTGAAAATATCTTGTGTTTGTGTGTTTGAAAAAAAAGTATTTTGAAAAGACACCTTGGTACGACAAACTTTGTAATGTTTCTCGTATTGTTGAGAACGTATACAAAGTGTCTTTGAAAATATTTTTTGAGAGAAGTGTATGTGTGAAAAATGTTTTTTTTTGAGCAAGCATCTAAGAACTATCTTCCTACTCGAAAAGGTTTGTTCTTTTCCTCTTTTCCTTTAGACAGTGCTATTCTACTATTTAGTGACTAGGTAGCCCTATCATTGGATGTTTGAGGGACAATCGAGGGTCATCGTACAGTCACGAAGGAAACTAGTAAGATAACTTAGAAATTACCCTAGGGTTTTAAGATCATTTTACCGAGGCAACGTTGAAAGGGTCATCGAGGGACTTATGATCTCTTAAACTAAAATGTAGCCACTAAAATCTCTTACATTCGAGATTGTGACCGTTTATTCCGAAGGCAACAAGTGGAGGTACCTTAGAGGTGCGCGTGTGCAAGTGCATTGTGTTTTAGTTATTTATCTTTGATGTTAGGTTTGCTAATGTTTGCTTTTAGTTTTTGTCATGTAATCATATTAGGCATACATCTAACAGTTCAATATTAGTGCAGGAATTTAAAGTACAGAAATTAAAGCTACGCTATTACAGGGCTTCGGGGTGGTGGAATTACAAGTCCAAAACTAGGGGTAAAGACAGTAAATAAAATCCTAGTTTTTAACTATTACAAAATTTCCCATGCAACCTGTACATTTTTTTATAGAATTTAAATGGCAAATAAATAGAAAAATGATAATAAAAAAGTTTTAACAAATGTAAAATGTCCTAAAACCCTAAGTATTAAGAAAATGATTTTTTTGGTATTTTTGTGATTTGCTTTTAATAATAAAACATAAATCTAGATTAATTATAATTAATTATATAATAAATAATTAACATGATTAAATTAAATTAAATTAAATTTTTCAAAAATTAATTTAATTAATCAAAACCTAAAATCTGATTTCTTATGATTTTCTGATTTTTTATACCTAAAAAAATGGTTAAAAAAACAATTAAATAGATAAAATAATTAAAAAATGAAATGATTGGGTCTGATGTATGAAGTAGAATGGGGGTGTAATTTGAGTTTCTCTAGGCCCAAACCAAGAGGAGGCCCAGGCTGGCGCTGGCTTCAGTGAGGGAGGCCCCTTGACGATCCATGGTGAGGTACGCATCTGAGGCGCTGGATCTGGATCACATGGTGATGTCATGGTAGCGCATGGTGCATACACTTGGCCTGGTCATACTAGATCTGCAAGAAATGTATTAAAAAAAACAAAACTCAAGACCTGGGTATCGAACCAAGGTCCTTCGCTATTGCACACGCGCTTCACCAACCGCCCAACCTGTTCATTCGTTATTACAACTAAACCAATAACATTATATGTGAAAAACCATCAGAAAAATATTTAAATTAAAACATGCGCGCTAAGTGGGCCCTATCATTTTAAATGTACGAATCAGGATGCGGGATTCAGACACTCCAGCACAGGGAGGGTCAAACCACCATACGTGTTGGTTGACCTCCTTCTTCTCCGGTCATCCAAAATCATAATCTGCAAAACATGATGAGTTAAGGGAAAAAAGGTCATTGCCCCCCTAATTCGGGGGCTGCGAGTTCAATGGCACCATTTGTTTGTCCTAAAACTCATGGTATCACTCAGTTTGGAACTAAACTGTTTTGGAACCCTAGCAATAGTGTTTTTCCATCCCTGCGTCAAATCTAAAAAATAATACATCAAATATCTTCTAAAAAATTATACTACATGATCTATGCAAATAAAATGAATTGACAATGCACAAATTTAGAGGTTCGATTGAGAAAAGTTTTACAGATCGGTGAGATGGAGATATTGTGTTCTGGCTCGTCTCAGGCTTGTGTGAGGGCTGGATGTGACTCCTTGGAATCTTATGGAATGGTTTATACCCATAGTTTAGACTGATGATGGCTGGAAATGCAAATGCCACTTTTTACAATTTTGAATTTTTTTTGCAAATTTTGTAGAGTTCTTCTAAGGCTATCTATGTGTGTCATGGCTTGTGGTTTGCTTACATATTAATAGAAGAGTGTAATGATACACAAATTTGGCAAGAATCAAAACATTAAGGGCCTTTTTCAAAGCAAAAATCAAACATATTAAAATGTTTCCAAAATGTGACAAACTTTACCTTCTTGAGATGCAACGAACCTGGCCTCTTTTGCACGAAATCTTAGGCCCAATGTTGTTTCAAAACATCAGCTCATGTGTTCAAATCATTTACCTATTATTTTATGCATTTTATTTTGTATTTATTTGAATAAAAACAAAAATAAATATGAATAAAATATGGAAAAATGAAAAGCAAGGTGAGAGTGAATTTAGGAGTCCTTGAGTAAGTCATAAGCATATTTTAATCTCAAAAAATAGGCTCATGAGCTTAAAAATGCATTTTTTGCTCAAAGTTGACTTTTTGCATTTTCACCAATTTTCCTAATTTGAACTAGTCATATCTTGCTCAATTTTCATCTTTTGAAGATGATCTTGGACTTTTTTGAAATATCAACATGTCCCCTACAATATTTATGTTTATCATTTTTGCATTTGGAGAAATTATCTTGATGTAACTTGCCTTGACAAAAATGTCTTTTTGTTGACTTTCAAAAAGACCTGTAATGTATTGGCTCATATCTTTACAATGATGCATATTTTTTAACTTGAGGACAAAAGAAAAGTTGTAGGAAATTGAAATTTCTTCACAATGAGCTTTGGTTGGGGCAAAATGTATGAAGCATGTGAAAGTTATGCCTGGTCAAAGTTCAATTGACTTTCTCTAGAAAACCCTAATTTAGCAATTTTTGATTCTTGATGATTTGAGAGAATTCCTTGAGGAATCATGATCAACCCTTGATTCAATGATGGATATCACTTCAAAATGTTTATGTTGACCAAAAACCTTGAAATTTGACTGTATATTGACCATAGTTGACTTTTGACCTAAAACAGTTTATTTCCTGTCATCTGAGCAATTGATTGAGAAAATTTGTCATGCAAGGCATGAAAGTTGGTATGGACATTCTTGAGGACATATTAGGGACCATGGAGATCACCTGAGGCCTTTGAAACCAAAACTTCTTTTTGAAAAATGAAACCCTAGTTGGAGATTCATTGCTTAGCAGAAGAATTTGTCTGGTCAATTCTTGGTCAACCTTGAGCACTTGAGGACCTCTAGGAGTATGTTTTGAATAAAAATGAGAGGGGAAATTTTGGGGTACAACAGCTACCTGTAAGTACGAAGTGCGCCTAAGATGGGGGTGAATTAGGTACTTTAAAAATTTTCTGGTTTTAGTGATGATGGATATTATTTTTCTGGTTTATGGTGAGTTTATGAAAGAGTAAAGTGCGGAAAAATAAAAAGACACAAGCGATATATCCTAGTTCCCCTCACAGTCCGAGAGTACTCCAGTCCCCTTTCAACATGAAAGAGATTTCCTTATTATGTAAAACTTAAACAAGAACTACCCAAAACCAAGAACAATCCTCTTGGATTTTCACTATGTCAACAATGAGGACAATCCTCTCAAAGTGACTTTACTTGTATCCAACAATCCTGGAAAAACAAGATTTATAAGACCACTTGAACTTATTTCCAACAATCCTAAAAAATAAGCAAGTATATAGCAATATTTGATTTCAGTGAGTTTGAGTAGCAATGATCACTTTGAGTGATTTAATCAGTGAATTGATCTTCTCTTCCAATGATAATAGTATACAATGACTCAAGATATATAATTCTCAAAGTTTTCATGTTAACAATATGTGAAAGTGTGCAGAAAACTTGTGTACGAAAATGTATAACAGCTTGAGTTTGATTTTTTGAAAATTCAAAAAAAAATGATTGGAAGAGGTAATTAAAATGATTTTGAAAATGAGTATTTATATGTTCATAGCACCCTTTTGAAATAGCATAAAGTTCTGTAAATGAACCATGAACAGTTGCGAAGATTGAGTGAAAGGTTTTCATGAATTGGTCTTATGAACAGGCATGAGTAAAGCTGTTGTTTTTCAAAATCGTTTAGCATGCAATCGATTGCACCCTTTGTGTAAATCGATTGCACGGGGTTTTAACAGCTAGAAATTCAAATATTTTGAGTGTGCAATCGATTGCACAAGTGTGTGAATCGATTTCATTTGAAGTCAGTAGCAAAAAATTTATTGAGAGCAATCGATTGCACAAACATGCAAATCAATTGTACTTAAAGTCAGTAGCAAAAATTGATTGAGAGCAATCGATTGCATAAACATGAAAATTGATTGCACTTAGAAACAGTAGCAAATGTTTTGAAAAATTGAAGCATGCAATCGATTGCACCAATATGTAAATCGATTGCACTCAAGTGAAAAATGATTTTTTTTGCTTAGAAAAACTTGAGTAAGGATTTGGACAATATAAAATATTTCTTTTGACCATTGAGCATCTATGTCTTAAGTTCAAAGTAAGTATTATCATTATACCTTGAAATTTTGCAAAGATCTTGAACCAAAGACTTTATCCACAAATGCTTTTAGCTTGATCAATAATCTTTGCCTTCTTGTCAATCATGGTTTGTCTTCATCAAAACAAAAGTGCATTTTAGAAGCTTGATTTTACATTCTCCACTGTTTTGATGATGACAAATGATCTTGCTTGATGCGTTGTAATTTCCAGAAAGAAGCTTCTCCCCCTAAGATGCATAACTCCCCCTTTGTATGAGAAGGTTGGAATCCTTTGAATTTGTTCATCTTGGTTGAAGAGTACCTTAGAAATTTAAAACAAGAAATATACAAGCATAAAGTGCCACATCCTTCTCCCCCTTTGACATTATCAAAAAGAAGGGAAAGATGCAATAAAAAATGGACAACAATAACTCAATATTAAAAAAACTTAATTAATCATGCATAACAAATAGTTATAGACATAGCCATAGTAACATAACGATTACAAAGAAATCTGAACAAGAAAAAACAAAACGTAGCATAACTGAACAAGGACTTAACAGAAAATAGTAGACATAACAAAGTTGGATAGAACTTTATGGTTGATTCATGTCCCGGTTGTTATAGAACCAAGATCCTTGATTGGGAAATTATTGGTTTAGTGGAGGTTTTGTGTAATGTTGTGGAGGTGTAGCTGGATTATTTGGGTCATATGGTGGAATGTGAAGGTGCGAGTAAAGGTAAGAAAATTTTTGTTTCACATATGTGTGGAAGTCATTAATCTGGGTTGTTGTAGAATCGTTGATAGCATTTAATTGGTTGTTAATGTTGGTATTCATGGAAGCAAATTGTTGAGACATAAAATCCATAAGATCTTGATTGCTTGGACCAGAGGGGGCAGTAGGTGGAGGAGGTACAGCTTCACCACCTTCAGCTTCTTGATCGTTTCCTTCATCACCGACCACATCTTCACCAATGTAAAGTTATAGTTTTTGTTTCCGGATTATAATGAACACCCATTCTTGAGTCAACATTTTTTATTGAAATCTTATGCAGATTTGGATCCATATTAACTTTCTCAAACCCAGCAAAATCAACTCCAAATTCTTCCATAATTAATGTAACAAAGTAAGCATATGGTAGAAATTTTGACTTTGCATCAACCCTCAGCATATGAACCATTATGAGCCTTGCCAAATTAACACTTATACCTTTCTTCCTTGCATAGATCAGCTGCATTTTCAGATCAGTCACGGCGCAGTGGTTTCCAGCCCGTGGAAACATAATATAGACCACGAAATAATGAAATAGTCGATCGTCTATATAAAAGTTACTTGCACTCCATGAGTCTCTAGATGGAATCACTCCTCCTATACCACGAATCCTTTTGGCACGGAATTTAGCTTCGCTTAATATGCCAATGCTGTAATAAAATTCCTTTTTCCTGTAATCATCCCATGCCTCATTTTCAGGGTCGTACAAAGAGCTTCCAGTATAGGGAATACGTAAAATCTCACCAACAATCTCAGGGGTTAGAGAGATTTGTGTACCCAACACATATGTCACCTTTGGTTTTCTTGATAAACAATGTCTTGTCAACTTTACCCTTTTCAAAACCTTTTTCGCATAGGAATTACTTAGTCAATCATACCATGCCCTTGGTGCTTGTTTTAAACCATAGAGAGTTTTTCTCAGTTTAAATACATGATATGGATTCTTGAAATATTCGAACCCCGGGGGTTGCTTAATGTAGACTTCTTCATTGATATATCCATTTAAGAATGCGCTTTTGACATCCATTTGAAAAGGCTGAAAATTTAATGAACAGGCATAGGAAAGTAAAAGACGAATAGCTTCTAACCTTGCAACCGGAGCGAAAGTTTCTTCAAAATCTATTCCTTCTTCTTGATTGTAGCCTTGTGCTACCAACCTTGCTTTGTTCTGAATAAATATTCCATTTTTGTCAAGTTTGTTTTTAAACACCCATCTTGTTCCAATAATGTGTTTGTTGCTTAGCCTAGGGACAAGTTCCCAAACTTGATTCCTTTCAAATTGATTTAAATCTTCTTGCATAGCAATAATCCATTGGTCATCGCCTAAGGCTTCATCAACTTTGGAAGGTTCAATTTGAGAGACAAACACCATGTTTAGACAAGCATCTTTGAGATTTAGTCTTGTTGTCACACCTTGACCTACATCACCAATTACTTTATCGATAGGATGATCTCTATGAGTTCTCAATTATTTTGGTAGATCATTGAAATTTTATTCTCGTTGGGGTGAGTCTTCTTGTTGAATTGCATGATATTTGGAAGTATTTTCTTGAGGACCTTCTAGTATTTCATCATCATCATCATTACAAACAATATTATCCTCCTTTGAGGGGTTAGATTCATCAAAAGATACATGCATTGATTATTCAATTGTTAAAGTTCTTTTGTTATAAATTCTATATGCCTTACTAGAAAGAGAGTAGCCAAGAAAAATACCTTCATTGGATTTTTCATCAAACTTACCAAGGTTATCTTTGTCGTTGTTTAAGACAAATCATTTGCAACCAAAAATGTGAAAGAAAGCAATGTTTGGTTTCCTCCCTTTGAAAAGTTCATATGGAGTTTTCTTCAAGATCGGTCTTATGTTAACTCTATTGCTAACAAAACATGTCGCGCTCACCGCATCCGCCCAAAAATATTTTGGAAGGTTTGAATCGCTAAGCATCGTTTTTGCAAGCTCTACAAGAAACCTATTCTTTCTTTCCACCACTTCATTTTGTTGAGGAGTCCTTGGTGCCGAGAAGTTGTGAGATATTCCATGTTCTCCATAAAATTCTTCAAATAGAGCATTTTGAAATTCCCCGCCATGATCACTTCTTATGGAGGCAATTGTTAGAGACTTCTCATTTTGAATTTGTTTATCATACTTCTTGAACGCCTTGAATGCATCATTTTTTGCACTAAAAAGAATGTCCAAGTATATCTAAAGAAATCGTCAACAATAACTAAAGCATATACATTACCTCTGAAACTTCTTGTTCTTGATGGACCAAATAAGTCCATGTGTAACAATTGTAGTGGCCTTGTAGTAGACACCACATTCTTAGATTTAAAAGTTGATTTTGTTTGTTTCCCTTTTTGACAAGCATCACAAAGTCTATCTTTGACAAAATTTCTCTTAGGCAACCCAATGACAAGATCATGCTTGATTAGTTTATTCAAGTGTTCCATGTGAATATGAGTAATTCTTTTGTGCCACAGCCATGAATCATCGTTGTTCGCCATGAGACATTTTACCTTCAAAGATGGATCATCAAGGGAAATCATGAATATATTATTGATTCTTTTACCTTTAAGTATAACCTCATGTGTGACGTTGTCTTCTATCAAGCATTCATCCTTGGTGAACTTGATTTTGAAGCCTTTGTCACAAAGTTGGCTAATACTAAGAAGATTGTGCTTTAGTCCTTCAACATAAAGAACATCTTCAATGGATGTGAAAGGTGGAGCACCAACTTTCTCTTTGCCAAGAATTCTTCCCTTATTATTGTCTCCATAAGTGACAAAACCATTGGCCTTTAGAACTAGATTTTATAATTGGTTTATGTCTCCCGTCATATGCTTTGAACAACCACTATCAAGATACCAAAGATTGCATGTGGTCTTCAAGCATACCTACAAAACAAATTAGGTTTTGTTAGGTACCCAAGTTGCTTTGGGTCCTTCATAATTAGTGTCTTTCTTTACCCATACATAATTCCCACTTGCCACACTAAAGTTTCTAACATAGCAAGCATAGGTGTATGGCTTTTAATACCACAATAAAAGCAAGTAGGTTCAAAGTTACTTCTATATCTAGAAGGATAATATTTCTTCTTAGGAGATGTTTTCTTTTTAGGATAGTGATGAACCATTTTAGGTTTGTTCACTTTCTCTTTGGATGATTGATCACTAGCCTTAACAAAGATAGTTTTATTAGAACTTGGTTTTGAAAACTTTGAATATCCAAGTCCACTTTTATCATTGGAATATCTTTGTTGGCTAAGAACACCTTCCAATCCAATTTGACCTTTTTCATATCTGTCAATAACTCTTTTTAATTGGACAATTTGGAAAGAGAGTGATTCACAATTTTTTCATACAAAATTATGTTGTTGTTCATCACTTAATTTTTGTTTTTCTTCTTTGAAATCTTTTTCCATAGTTTCACATTTTTCTTCTAAAGATGAAATTTGTTTCTTTTGAGATGAAATAGTTTTATACAGAATTTTGCATTCATTTAATAGTTCATTTATAGAACCTTGTGCATCACTATCAAAAAGAGAAAATCCATTACTAACCTCATCGTCTTCATTATCAGAATGGTGTGAGGCCATCAATGCTAGATTTTCACTTTCATCATTATCGGAATCGGATGAAGAACTTATTTCATTATCCTCCCATGCAACATAGGCCTTTTTGTTCTTAAATTCCTTTTTGCTTTTGTAGCCACCTTTCTTGGAGAGTTTTGGACAATCCGGCTTGATATAACCTTGCTTACCGCATTCATAACATGTTACTTCTTGTGTTGATGTGGAAGCTTCCCTTTTCTTAAATTGTTTCTTTCTTTTTGTATGAGAAAGGGATTTGTCATTTCTACCAAAAAAATTACCAAGCCTTTTAACAAGAAGCATGAAATTTTCATCTTCTTCCGGATTGTCTTCCTTTTCAACTTCCTTGGAATCAATCTTTAAGCCAATATTCTTGGATTTCTTCTCTTGATTTTCATGTTTTTCAAGTCTTCGAGTTCCATTTCATATTCTTGAAGTTTTCCAAACAACGTTGCAGAAGTCATTGAGGAGAGATTATTCTTTTCTGAAATTGCCGTTACCTTTGGTTGCCATTCCCTAGTTAAGGACCTAAGTACTTTCATATTTAGTTCATCATTCGTCAAAGTCTTACCAAGAGCACTTAGATGATTTGTCAAGTGCACGAATCTCTTTTGCAAGTCAAGGATGGTTTCTCCGGGATGCATTCGAAATAATTCGTATTATTGACTCAAAGTATTTAGTCTTGATCTGTTAACTTAAATAGTTCCTTCATGAGTTTGTACCAAGGTATCCCATATTTCTTTCGTTGTTTTGCATGTCGAGACACAGAAGAATTCATCCATGCTAAGTGCACCTTGAAGAAGACTTATTGCCTTTTTGTCATAAAGGACCTTCTTCTTATCATCTTCGTCCCATGCAGATTTAGGCTTTGATGAGCCAACACCATTGATTATCGTTATAGGGATAAATGGACCATTCTCGACGGCATCCCATATTTCTTCTCCTTGTGCTTCTAGATGTGCCTTCATGCGTATTTTCCAGAAGTCAAAATATTCACCACAAAATAGAGGAGGCTTGTTATTACTACCACCATCTCTGAAAACGGGATTTTGATTTGTGGAATCCATTTTGGATCTTTTAGGAATAGGTTACATGTAACATGCTCTGATGCCAATTGTAAGTACGAAGTGCACCTAAGAGGGGGTGAATTTGGTACTTTAAAAATTTTCTGCTTTTAGTGATGATGGATATTATTTTTCTGGTTTATGGTGAGTTTATGAAAGATTAAAGTGGAAAAAAATAAAGAGACACAAGTGATATATCCTGGTTCCCCTCACAGTCCGAGAGTACTCCAGTCCCCTTTCAACATGAAAGAGATTTCCTTATTGTGGCAAACTTAAACAAGAACTACCCAAAACCAAAAACAATCCTCTTGGACCAAGAACAATCCTCTTGGATTTTCACTATGTAAACAATGAGAACAATCCTCTCAAAGTGACTTTACTTGTATCCAACAATCCGGGAAAAACAAGATTTATAAGACCACTTGAACTTATTTCCAACAATCCTGAAAAATAAGCAAGTATATAGCAATATTTGATTTGAGTGAGTTTGAGTAGCAATGATCACTTTGAGTGATTTAATCAATGAATTGATCTTCTCTTCCAATGATAATAGTATACAATGACTCAAGATATATAATTCTCAAAGTTTTCTGGTTAACAATATGTGAAAGTGTGCAGAAAACTTGTGTATGAAAATGTATAAAAGCTTGAGTTTGATTTTTTGAAAATTCAGAAAAAATGATTGGAAGAGGTAATTAAAATGATTTTGAAAATGAGTATTTATATGTTCATAGCACCCTTTTGACACAGCATAAAGTTCTGTAAATGAATCATGAACAATTGCCAAGATTGAGTGAAAGGTTTTCATGAATTGGTGTTATGAACAGGCATGAGTAAAGCTGCTATTTTTCAAAATCGTTCAGCATGCAACCGATTGCACCCTTTGTGTAAGTCGATTGCACGGGGTTTTAACAGCTATAAATTCAAATATTTTGAGTGTGCAATCAATTGCACAAGTGTGTAAATTGATTGCATTTGAAGTCAGTAGCATAAAAATTATTGAGAGCAATCGATTGCACAAACATGCAAATCGATTGTACTTAAAGTCAGTAGCAAAAATTGATTGAGATCAATCGATTGCACAAACATGCAAATCGATTGCACTTAGAAACAGTAGCAAATGTTTTAAAAAATTGAAGCATGCAATCGATTGCACCAATATGCAAATCGATTGCACTCAAGTGAAAATTGTTTTTTTTGCTTAGAAACACTTGAGTAAGGATTTGGACAATATAAAATATTTATTTTGACCATTGAGCATCTATGTCTTAAGTTTAAAGTAAGTATTATCATTATACCTTGAAATTTTGCTAAGAGCTTGAACCAAAGACTTTATCCACAGATGCTTTTAGCTTGATCAATAATCTTTGCCTTCTTGTCAATCATGGTTTGTCTTCATCAAAACAAAAGTGCATTTGAGAAGCTTGATTTTACATTCTCCCCTTTTTTGATGATGACAAACGATCTTGCTTGATGCGTTGTAATTTCCGAAAATAAGCTTCTCCCCCTAAGATGCATAACTCCCCCTTTGTATGAGAAGGTTGGAATCCTTTGAATTTGTTCATCTTGGTTGAAGAGTACCTTAGAAATTTATGACAGGAAATATACAAGCATAAAGTGCCACATCCTTCTCTCCCTTTGACATTATCAAAAAGAAGGAAAAGATGCAATAAAAAATGGACAATAATAAATAAATATTAAATAAAAACTTAATTAATCATGCATCACAAATAGTCATAGACATAGTCATAATAACATAACGATTACAAAGAAATCTGAACAACAAAAAACAAAACGTAGCATAACTGAACAAGGACATAACAGAAAATAGTAGACATAACAAAGTTGGACAGAACTTTTGGCTGATTCATGTCCCAGTTGTTATAGAACCAAGATCCTTGATTGGGAAATTGTTGTTATGGTGGAGGTTCTATGTAATGTTGTGGAGGTGTGTTGTACCCCAATTTTTGCCCCTAAGATTTCTCTATCATATCATATCAACTCGATCATAACAAGATCACATTAGGGTTGGTTCTTCCTCTTTTTCTATCTCCTATCTTTAAGTTTGCCCTTGAGGAATCTCCAAGCACCTTGGTTGTGTATTTTGTATATGTGTTGTTGACTAACTTCTAATCAAATACAAAAAATAATATTTGTCTTTGTCTTTGTATATTTTTATTTTGTAGGTACCAAGTCGAAGCATCTGACAAATAAGGATTTCTGGTATTATTTTCCTAAAATCTCTATTTGCAAAGAAAAAGAATTAAAAATTTTCATTTTTTTCACTGATGCAATCGATTGCTCTTAAAGTGCAATTGATTGCACATAGTGCATTTTGCGCCATTTTTGAAAAAAAACATTCTGCAATCGATTTGCACTGTAGTGCAATCGATTGCACAGCGTGAAAATTTAAAAAAAAAATCAACATTTTAAACTTGTCAAATTTTGGCTCCAATTTTCCTTCACTTTTGAAAGATGTATCATTAATTCAAATTTTAGTGCCAATCTTTCATTTTTAAAAAAGAATTATCATTAATTCAAATTTTGGCTCTAATATTTGAAAGAATTATCATTAATTCAAATTTTAGCTCTAATTTTTGAAAGAGCTATCATTAATTCAAATTTTTGGCTCCAAGAATCAATTACCAAATTACCACTAATCCCAATCCTAAAACTCTATAAATAGAGCTCTCATTTCATTCAAATTTCAAGCTTTTAATAGCCAAATCCACCTTGCTAAAAAATCTCTCAATTCTCTCCATCTACCAAATTCACTCAAAGCTCCATTTTCAAAAAGTTAGTAAGCTTTGCATTGAAGCTTACTAATCTTTGAGCTAAACCTTCATCCAAACACTTTTTCTTAATCAATTCTCTACATTCAAGCTTGGTCAATTGATTCTTGTGGTTTAATTGAAGCAAATTCCTAAAGTTGTTTTGATAATTCTCTAGATCTACCTTTGGTAAGTTGGATAATTCATCTTTCACAATGTGATCTCTTGTTGATCTTTGGGTTTGATTCTTTGAGCATTATTTTGTGATTCCAATAGTGTTATTTTCTCATAATTTGATGGAATTTTCGTGCTCAATTGGATCCATGATCATAAGGTGTTTGATGGAAAGTTTGAACAAGAATTTGGCCTTTTAAAATGCTGTTTTTGCTACTGTAACAGTGTGCAATCGATTGCAGTAACTGTGCAATCGATTGCACAGAAGCGTTTTACACAAAAAAAATTGAAAATAACACTGTGTGCAATCGATTGCACAGTTACTACAATCGACTGCACAGGGACATAATGCACTTTTTTGCCTTGTTTTGGGGCAGCTTTGATCCAAAATGATTTTTCTACTCACTCCTTTTGATTGTTGGTTTGGATTGCAATTTTAAATGTCCAAATTGTCTTTAAACTCAATGGACTTTATGATGTAGATGAAGTTGGATAAAAGTTCATCAATTCAAATCTACCTAAGAGTGAATAATTTAATTCATTTTTGGTGCTTTGGATTAATGATATGTTTAGTGCTTTAATCCATCTAGAGGAGTGGTTGAATTTAAAGATGTAAGAATTTTGAAATGGTGATCCAAATTAGCTTATCATTCCCCTCCCTCTTCATCTTATCCCTTTCTTTTTTAATTGTGCTACATGTTAAGGGATGGTGATCTCTATATCATTTATCCAAACATAAATTACATAGATTTCTATTGACCGGCCTCAAAATAGGTGTGACTTCTACATAAGTCCACTTACGATTGCTTAACATAGCGCTAAATTTTGTTCTGATTCGAATAAATGATCATTTGTGGCCCAAACTTATGATTGCAAGCCCAAGTATGTTAATTTTATCTCTTTGATCCAATAACCTTGAGATTCATTGTGTGGAGGCTTTGGTTCTACCAATCCTCTAATGGATCTACAACACCTTTGGTCAACGCGGATCACTTAAACATCGTTGATCATTGCATGTTGCCTTGTGAGAATTCCAAAATGGATGATATACTTGACAAAAAGCAAATGCAACTTGTTGTGTGGAGGCTTTGGTTCTACCAATCCTATAATGAGTTCCAAATTCAAGTTTCAAGATGGTCATCCAACTAACCACTAATTACTAACAATTAACTTTACTTTACGCTTTTATTTTCATGCTTTATGTACCATTTACTTTTAGCATTTTACATTTCATGCTATTTTCATCTTTGCTCACTTCAGCATTTACTTTTATGTCATTTTTATTTTGCTCACTTGAGCTTTTCTTTCTTTTTAAAGACACCTAATAATCAACATGAACCATAAAATCATTAATGATACTTGGACTACATGGTTACTATCCTTTGCATTATGGAGTGATGGACTTCTTGGACTTAGGATTAGAGACCTTGGCCTATCTTGGAGACTTTGTGACTTTATTTGATATTTTGTCTGGAGTTCTTGAGGTTTACCTCAAGACATTGGGTTGTTTGTTTGTTTTGTGTGTAGGTTATTGAGAAAACGATCTTTGTTTGTAATCTGGAATTCACCCGTATACAGTTGTTACTCTGCCCAATTTTTTGCGAAGACTTGACACACTTGAAGCATGGTTCTCTCAAGAGGTCTAGTATCCTTTCTTGCTTGGTTTCACTCCAAAGAATGGGAATTCTACATTGGCTTATAATGTCAAGTATCGGCTTCATGTTGGTTAGACGGTTCTCTTCCTTAGCTTTTACCTTATGCATTAAGATAGCCTCTTCATCTCCTCCCATCTTCTTTAATTTCAAAAATCTTCTCCCTCCTTTTAAAAAAAACTCTTCTTATTTTGAAACTTGAAACATTTTTATAAAAAACTTGGACTTATGTCCATGCATTTTCAAACATTTTCATAAATAAATTTCAATCAATTTAATAATACCTTGACTTTTTTTGTGAGAAGACTAAAAGTCAATCAATCTCATTTCAAACCATTTTTCCACTTTGACTTTTATCTTTAAACTTTTCTCAAAAGATTAGACTCTTGTCAATCCTTGTAGTGATGCAAACAACTATACTTCTACAATATGTAGTGAAGTGAGATATTTTACACTTGGGTGTTGAGTGAGGCATTGTTGATTTTAAAATCCAAGCCATATCCTCCACTTTGAGATGATGCGAATTCTCCTTTCTCATGATTGTGGGTAGTAAGTATGTTTTTGAAACGGACAATTGCAATGATGTCTTATCTCATAATATCAACCAACACACTTGTGTTTCAAATTTTTAAAAGATGAACTACGTGTACCCTGAATCCCTATTGCACGAAAGGTGGTACGTAGGCACTAAAGGTTCGCAACCGCGGCGGGTGCAAAAATCATAAAAAAAATATTTCTCTTCTCACCTCCACCATCCATTTTTTATATAACACATTTTTATAGACAAAATATACAGATTCTTCAAAGAGGTTCCTGTGGAGTACCATAGATGTTTAGGGTGCTAATACCTTCCCTTTGCATAACCAACCCCCTTACCTTGAATCTTTCCCCCTCTTTTTGGGTTATTCGCTCTTTTCCCATTCCTTTGGAAACAATAAAGCGCGGTGGCGATTTTTATTTTGATTTGTATAAAGTCTAGTCAATCCAATGGCTTAGTCTTGCACATTTCTACCGCTACAGAAAAAATGGCGAATTCACTGGGGATAGAAATGACCTCTTCTTGGTCCATCCCTAAGTGGGTTGAGCCTATCTTTGTTTATATCTGTATATGTGCTATTGTTGTTTATGTGTTATATTTTGTATATATGTTTGTCTGGATTTTCCTGGTTTACAGGGTGCTTGGTGATTACTCATAAGTCCTATACCCGGACTTGGGCAAACTTTAAGATAGGACGGGCGGTATAGTCATGTTAACTTTGAGGGAGTAATCCCAAAAAAGGAGGCATGAGATCCCCCACTCAGTGGAGGCCCCTTTGACTGTAGTGTCGTTTACCGAGTAATCGGGAAGACGTACTGCTTTCGACCTGGGAGCCTACTGAAGCTGAGGATCGTAGATTACCTAACCCATCTTGGCCTTTTAGGTGTAGTGCAGAAGCTATGACGGAGTAATCTGGAAATAGTTGTCACGCGATACTACGCTCGGACGAGTCTTTCTTGAGAATATTACTAATTACCGAGTTAATCGGGAAGTTGGTAATATCTGAAGGAAGGATGTAGACTCTGAGAACCTCTAGAACCTTGTTCGGCAGGTGATAACTTTTTAGACCAATACCTTATGGGTAGTACCTTCGACCTCATGCTCGTGACGTTGAACCTATGAACCCTATATGTGTGATCTTGTGTGTGATTGTTGCATCATGCATCCATGCACTCATAAGCATCTTTTGAAGAAAACAATATTTTATGGGATTTAAAGGTTGACTATTTGTGAATATCTCAGGTACTTTTAAACCACGGATTCTGGAAAGAGAAACAAAAGCCTTATTACTTTGATGTTGGCAACGTGTCTATAAACCATAAATCCCTTGAAATATTAAATAAAATAAAATCATGTGCATTGCATATCATGCATCATATTGCACATATTTCTTGCATTTGTTATTCATATCCAGGTGCCTTACCCAACTTCTTTACTTCACTCAGCAAGCTGACTCATCACTATAACACTCGGGCTAATTTCAAAAAGAAGATGGACAACTTAGAACAGGAGAATCGCGAGCTGCGCGAAGAAGTTTCCGCTTTGAAGGTTGGCTTGGCCAACTTGACTACTCTGATGGAAGCTCTGGTGGTTGCTCAGAATCAGCCACCGAGTGTTCAACCTCAACCAACAAGGGAAAATGTTGAAGTTCCGACTGTTCCTGTATCCGTTACTCCGACTGTTGTTCAAAACCGTATGCCTCAAGGTTATCCGTGGGGAATTCCAGAGAATTTTGCACCTGAAGGTTTCAATCTTGGCCCTCAAGATGCTCTAGTGGTTCAAAATGTTGTTACTCCTGCACCTCCTGTGGTGCATATTGTTCCTGCTGCACCTCCTTCGGTGAATTTGGCTCCTTTTGTTAATGAAGATGTGTGTCGTCCTTTCCCTCCGCCGAGTGAAGACTTGGGTCTTTATGACAGAATGGATGATTTCCAAGAGCAGTTTGATAGAATGCAAAGAGAGGTGAAGGCTCTTAGGGGAAAAGAGTTGTTCGGGCAGAATGTGAATGAGCTGTGTTTGGTCCCGAATGTTAAAGTGCCTGCTAAGTTCAAGGTCCCGGAATTTGAGAAGTACAAGGGCAACACTTGCCCTCGTGCTCATTTGGTGATGTATGTGAGAAGAATGTCTACCCACACTGATGATCAGCGTCTGCTGATTCACTTTTTTCAGGATAGTCTGACCGGCGCAGCGTTGAAATGGTATATGAGTTTGGACAGCGCCAACATCCATACTTTTAATGATTTGGGAGAAGCATTCATTAAATAATACAAGTACAATGTGGACATGGCGCCTGACCGTGACCACCTTTGGGCCATGGTTCAGAAAGATAGAGAATCTTTCAAAGAGTATGCGCAGAGATGGCGCGAAGTGGCTGCACAAGTGATTCCTCCCATGGAAGAGAAAGAAATGACTAAGATTTTTCTAAAGACATTAGGCGCTTTCTACTACGAAAGGATGGTAGCGAGTGCGCCAAGTGACTTTACATAGATGGTAGGAATGGGTGTCCATTTAGAGGAAGCTGTCCGTGAAGGTTGTTTATCTAAAGACGGGGACTCGTCAAATGGTGCTAAGAAGTGTGGTGATAGTTCTTCCAAAAAGAAAGAGCAAGACTCATACGCTATACTTCGTGGTAGGCAAGGGAGATCTCGTAATAAGAATCAACAAGTTGCTTCTGTGACTCCATTCGTCAATGAAACTCCGAGTGTTGTTGCATATCAGAGGACACCTCATTAGAGGAGAATGAGCTTTGATCCATTTCCCATGACATACACAGAGTTGTATCCTTCTTTGTTGAAGAAGAATCTGGTTCAAACTCGAGCTCGACCAGTTGTTCCTGAAAAACTGCCAAGAGGATATAAAGATGACGCTTCCTGTGCCTTTCATCAGGATGCTCCTGGACACGATTTAGAAGATTTCTTTGCTTTGAAGGTCGAAGTTCAGAGGTTGGTATGAAGCGGTATCTTATCGTTTAAGGACATTGGCCCTAATGTTCAAAACAATTCGTTAGCAGGGCATGAATGAATCTCTGTCGTTGATAGTTCCAAAGCTTGGCAAATGTTACCTTAAGCGCAAGTCCAGATAAGAGATTCATCTTAGTTTATTGGCATTTTTACTGCTTTCTCATTTGTAATTTTTCTTATTTATCATTGCACTGTTTGCATGTAAGAACTTGTTTGCATTTGAATGTTTAATCTTAATATAATGAGTATGTTTGTCTTGAAGAAATTCATTCGTTTCACTCGTATTTGTTTTCAATTTTAAATTGCTTTATGATACCAACTTGTTACCCATTCTCTTGCCTAGGCAGAGATTGAGGGGAGGATGATGATATTAAAACACAAATTTTTTTGTTGTATGCTTTTGGATAAAATCATGTTGACGATGTACAGGAATTGTTTCAAATCCTCAAACACCGGAGATATAAGGGAGTGAAACCTTTGTTAACCCCTTTGAGCCTTGAAGTAGGAGTTTCTTTTTCTATTCAGAAAAAACCCTCATTTTTTTAACCCGGGCCAGGGTAGTGTTCAGTTAATATGATTGAGTATTCAAATCTCATCAAGAGTGCGCATCTAAGGATACAACAATGGTTATCCCTCAAAAGGTTGAGGAAAGTCAGAACCGCAATGGATAATCTTCACTTATCAGGAGAATGCGTCAATTGACAATATCCCAATGGGCATCTCTCACATACCAGGAGATCAGCATATGACGATACAATAATGGTTATCTTTCATCTAACCAGAAATAGGGCAGTCACAATTCTTCCAACTAGTCACAAATGACTCGAAGTCATGCGACATGTTCAAAACAAAAAGATAACATGAATAAAAAAAATTATGATGAAAAAGAAAGAGACAAAAAGCCCCGCTAAGTCGGAACTTGAAAAAACAAGTCGCTTAGGCAAAAGTCAGGGCATCCCACTGCACTTCAGAGTCAAAGTCAAAAGGAATTTGTCCCAAAGGCAAGGAAGAAATGGAAATCCTAAAATGCGATAAAGGGTTACAATGTGAAATCCTCAGCAAAGAAAAGAGTCGCGTGACGAGAAACCCATAAGAAGCAGGAATGAGTGACTTGCATGTCCAAAGAAAACCTTGTTTGATTCCTCAACTACCTCGAAATTTCTTTTGAGAGATGAATGTTCGTGTCAAGTTAACTGAACTTAGGACTGAAGAACATCACGAAGGGGGTGGGAACCAAATATTTTTTAGCCTTAAAACTTTTTTTCTAAAACCGTGAACCAGGCCACGTTACAACCCTCAAAAGTCCTAATTGAAATAGGGTTTATTTTGAAAGCATACTCCAATGAGATAGTGTTTCCTGACTCCCATTAATTTTGATAAATTATTGTGATTGGTATCATATGCTTTTGTTATCTTTCATACAAAAAAATTCATTGTCACATCCTGGCTAGTGATTCGTTCACAAGGTTTTGCGACATATTTTCAAATAAAATCTTCAAGACTTACATAATTGTTGCATTAGAGTTTTCATTCTTAGAATAAACATTTTCTGCTTGTAAAACAACTGCTTGATATCATGAAAGTTTACATTTGAGTATCAGCAAAAGGCATGTTGCCGAGAAGAGTTGTGGAGCAAAGAGGATGCAACTTTCAGCCAATCTAGGGAAGTTACGTCGAGATTCGACAAATCTCTAGAAGCCATTTGTTCAGAAAGGTTATCTTAAAAACATGCATCCAAAGGCAAGTTACGAAAGTTGCCTTGATCAGCACGGTAAGCTTGGGACACCAGATTGATTTCCAAAGGCATATCCAGATTTTGTCAAAGATAGCTTCTATGTCTACCCCAAGCTGAGAACCTTCCTCAAGTTGTGTTATGATGTTGGGTTCATAATCCCATTTTTTCCAGTCTTGCTGCAGACTTCTCTAGCTGAGTGTGATTCTTTACCCATCCAGGTGGTGATCAAACGGAGATTAAAAAGAGCTATGAAACCTTTGCTCATTTGATGGATTTCTTTATCCCTTTCATTGATATGGAATCTCTTGTAGATCATTGCTTTCTCCAGTTACGACATTATTGTTGTTATGTGCTCCCAAGTAGCTAGACAAGGGCAATATATTTTCTAAGAGGTGTTAAGACAACTGTCAAGTTTTTGGGTTTTCTCTCACCAAGTGTTGAGTTTGATTTAAAATCCCCATAATTTTGACTTCTTGCTATGATGTTAACTTCTTGATTCTTCATGAAGGTTTTTCTCAGGTCATTTTACTGGTATGTGCGCAATCTTTGTGTGTTTCTCAGATAGTTAAAGAGGATACCAGTGGGTGCAAGGTGAAATATCAGGTTCATGATCCCATTATCCCCGGCCAAGTCTTGGTTCGCTTTTGATTTAGGGTTTGTATGGTCAGAAGCCTCCGCCCCAGATTCCCCAGCGAAGTTTTCCCTCATATGATGAAAGGAAGGCTATACCAGGGCATCTTTTGTTGGAATAGGTTTGTATGATATGGAGACTCAATCCAATATTCTCCAGTGAAGGCCTCGTTTATTTGATAGAAGTCCTTTCTCCCCAAAGAAGTTGGTGCAATAATTACTCTCGAAGAACGTATCTCCGGTTTCCCCATTGAACACGTATCTTCGGTTTCTCCAATGAAGCACGTATCTCCGGTTTTCCCAGTGAAGAACGTATCTCTGGTTTCCCTAGGGAAGAACATATCTTGGTTTCCCCTCGATGATGTGGTTTTAACCTCCCCAATGAAGTCAGCATGAAATCCCTAGTAGTTGTCTCGATGATGAAGCATTGTCTCCCTTAGTGAAGTCCATATGTTTTTCTTCCTTCAAAGTGGGCCTGAATTCCCCAGGGAATGTTTTGACAATTTGGTTTCCATCTGCCTTATTCGAGATCAGTTTTGCAATATCCAGTAGAAGTGCAAACCATGAAAACTTTTGTTTCCCCATTGAAGTCTGTGTGCTTTTCCCCGGTGAAGCCTGGAGAAGGATGTTATATCCTTATATTTGTACTGTTTTATCATTATGATTTGTTTACTTCTAGATTATGTCACTCTTTATGCAGTATTGGTATTGATGTTGACTTCTTAAATTCCCCGGGAAGACTGTACCAGGGCATCTTTTGTCGAAATAGGTATTCATGATGAAAAGTTTTCAATCCGCAGTTTCTCTCCAGGGAGGTAGACTTGAATCCCCCAGTGAGGTTTGATTGTCTTGGCATCAGTCTGCTTTATTTGAGGCTGGTCTTGCAATCTCCAGTAGATACTTTGTTTTTGGAAAACTGATTTCTCCGATGAAACCGGAAGAAAGATGTTCTATCCCGGTATCTGTTTGATTTAGCTACATCCGGATTATGTTTCTCCTCAGTGAATTTAAGACAAGAAATAGGTTTGGTTTCTGCAGTTGCTTTTACCTTTCTTAGATTGATCTTTCTGGTTAAAGTTTAGCCCAATGTTGTTGGTACCTGAGGCGGTTTTGTTTGTTTGTGCTGATTATGTATCCTTTTACCAGCATATGCACGATATCACTCGTACATTCATACATGCATCATGCATTGCTACAAATCATTTTATTGACATTGTGTTCTAACCTTCCTGCAGTGCTCCTTGCTTAGGTGGATTCGGTTTTCCCTCTTGAGTTTATTTCTCAAAGGATGTATCTTCGTTGGCCGTCTTGCTCCAGTGTGTTTCTAATTGGATTCGTGGTTGCATGACGAAATTAATTACTTTGGATTTCCGAGAACTTCGAGTTTTGGTTTGTGCATTTATTTTGCACGAGAAGACTTTATCTCTTCAGCAGGAATATCGTGGCATTTCCCCAGGAAGTCATATCTCTTTCCCCAGGAAGTCATATCTCTTTCCCCAGGAAGCCACATTTCTATCCCCAGAAAGTCGTTTCTTTTTGCAATCCTCCATGATAACAAGCAACATGTATCTTTGTTTGAGCAACTCGTGCTTCCCTGTACAAGTCAACGTAACTTTTTTTGCTATTTCCTCTATGAATGGTTAGCTTGCAGTCCATCGTAAGTTTACGCCAGTGGATGGCAAGACTTTCAAATTCACAGAAATTGCTCGTTGTGAAATCTTTGCAAGTGGAAGTCTCTTTATTTTAGACAGCTTACATATTACCCTTTCCAGGCGGAATTCCTTGGTTAAGGAAGAAGTTGAGACCCGTTCTAGGTGAAACACCAGAAGTTTGGGGAACATGTGATATTTTCAAAATCTACCTTCAGTGAACGTTGGTAGTGCATCGGCAGTGAACGTCAGTGTTTCTTATCTTTTTGCTATCATCAGTGAACATTGATAGTTCATCATCAGTGAACAACGGTGATATGATATTTTCTCTCTACCTCCAACTATTGAGTTGGTAGTTTACCGTCATCTGTGAGTCGGTATATCTTTATCTTCTACCTTTAACTATTGAGTCGGTAGTTTACCGTCATCTGTGAGTCGGTATCTTTTTCTCTTTACCTTCAACTATTGAGTTGGTAGTTTACCGTCATCTGTGAGTCGGTATCTTTTTTATCTTCTACCTTCAACTATTGAGTTGGTAGTTTACCGTCATCTGTGAGTCGGTATATCTTTATCTTCTACCTTCAACTATTGAGTTGGTAGTTTACCGTCATCTGTGAGTTGGTATATCTTTTTCTCTCTACCTTCAACTATTGAGTTGGTATTTTACCGTCATCTGTGAGTCGGTATCTTTTTTATCTTCTACCTTCAACTATTGAGTTGGTAATTTACCGTCATCTGTGAGTCGGTATCTTTTTGATCTTCTACCTTCAACTATTGAGCTGGTAGTTTACCGTCATCTGTGAGTCGGTATATATTTATCTTCTACCTTCAACTATTGAGTTGGTATTTTACTGTCATCTGTGAGTCGGTATCTTTTTTATCTTCTACCTTCAACTATTGAGTTGGTATTTTACTGTCATCTGTGAGTCGGTATCTTTTTGATCTTCTACCTTCAACTATTGAGTTGGTAGTTTACCGTCATCTGTGAGCCGATATCTTATTACTTTTCTACCTTCATCCATTGAGTTAGTAGTTCACAGTTATTTGTCGATCGTTATCATTCTTTACTTTTTCCTCAATATTTGAGCTGATGCTACCTTATCTCTTCTTTGGGTTTTACACCAATAGAGTCATGTCTTTTGTTCACCAGTGATTTATTTTCCTGGTGGGGTTGCTCCTTTGTTTCTTCATTTTTGTAGCATCCCAGTGATACTTTGCGTCTCTTTTGTTCTGTTCATATGCATTCATAATCATAAGAATTGCATGGCATCTTAGAGACAAAAATGGGGCTTGTTTTATATTTAAGTATCTTCAATCGTGTCGACACGAAGATTTTTAACCTTCGTATCTCCGGATAGAAGACACTTAAATAAGGGTAGTTGTTGTACCCCAATTTTTGCCCCTAAGATTTCTCTATCATATCATATCAACTCGATCATAACAAGATCACATTAGGGTTGGTTCTTCCTCTTTTTCTATCTCCTATCTTTAAGTTTGCCCTTGAGGAATATCCAAGCACCTTGGTTGTGTATTTTGTATATGTGTTGTTGACTAACTTCTAATCAAATACAAAAAATAATATTTGTCTTTGTCTTTGTATATTTTTGTTTTGTAGGTACCAAGTCGAAGCATCTGACAAATAAGGATTTCTGGTATTATTTTCCTAAAATCTCTATTTGCAAAGAAAAAGAATTAAAAAATTTCATTTTTTTCACTGATGCAATCGATTGCTCTTAAAGTGCAATCGATTGCATATAGTGCATTTTGCGCCATTTTTGAAGAAAAAAACAATGTGCAATAGATTTGCACTGTAATGCAATCGATTGCACAGTGTGAAAATTTAACAAAAAAATTAGCATTTTAAACTTGTCAAATTTTGGCTCCAATTTTCCTTCACTTTTGAAAGATGTATCATTAATTCAAATTTTAGTGCCAATCTTTCATTTTTAAAAAAGAATTATCATTAATTCAAATTTTGGCTCTAATATTTGAAAGAATTATCATTAATTCAAATTTTGGCTCTAATTTTTGAAAGAGTTATCATTAATTCAAATTTTTGGCTCCAAGAATCAATTACCAAATTACCACTAATCCCAATCTTAAAACTCTATAAATAGAGCTCTCATTTCATTCAAATTTCAAGCTTTTGATAGCCAAATCCACCTTGCTAAAAAATCTCTCAATTCTCTCCATCTACCAAATTCACTCAAAGCTCCATTTTCAAAAAGTTAGTAAGCTTTGCATTGAAGCTTACTAATCTTTGAGCTAAACCTTCATTCAAACACTTTTTCTTAATCAATTTTCTATATCCAAGCTTGGTCAATTGATTCTTGTGGTTGAATTGAAGCAAATTCCTAAATTTGTTTTGATAATTCTCTAGATCTACCTTTGGTAAGTTGGATAATTCATCTTTCACAATGTGATCTCTTGTTGATCTTTGGGTTTGATTCTTTGAGCATTATTTTGTGATTCCCATAGTGTTATTTTCTCATAATTTGATGGAATTTTCGTGCTCAATTGGATCCATGATCATAAGGTGTTTGATGGAAAGTTTGAACAAGGAATTGGCCTTTTAAAATGTTGTTTTTGCTACTGTAACAGTGTGCAATCGATTGCAGTAACTGTGCAATCGATTGCACAGAAGCGTTTTACACAAAAAAAAATTGAAAATAACACTGTGTGCAATCGATTACACAGTTACTGCAATCGACTGCACAAGGACAGAATCCACTTTTTTGCCTTGTTTTGGGGCAGCTTTGATCCAAAATGATTTTTCTACTCACTCCTTTTGATTGTTGGTTTGGATTGCAATTTTAAATGTCCAATTTGTCTTTAAACTCAATGGACTTTGTGATGTAGATGAAGTTGGATAAATGTTCATCAATTCAAATCTACCTAAGAGTGAATAGTTTATTCATTTTTGGTGCTTTAGATTAATGATATGTTTAGTGCTTTAATCCATCTAGAGGAGTGGTTGAATTTAAAGATGAAAGAATTTTGAAATGGTGATCCAAATTAGCTTATCATTCCCCTCCCTCTTCATCTTATCCCTTTCTTTTTTAATTGTGCTACATGTTAAGGGATGGTGATATCTATATCATTTATCCAAACATGAAGTACATAGATTGCTATTGACTGGTATCAAAATAGGTGTGACTTCTACATAAGTCCACTTACGATTGCTTAACATAGCGCTAAATTTTGTCCCAATTCGAATAAATGATCATTCGTGGACCAAACTTATGATTGCAAGCCCAAGTATGTTAATTTGATCTCTTTGATCCAATAACCTTGAGATTCATTGTATGGAGGCTTTGGTTCTACCAATGCTCTAATGGATCTACAACACCTTTGGTCAATGCGGATCACTTAAACATCGTTGATCATTGCATGTTGCCTTGTGAGAATTCCAAAATGGATGATATACTTGACAAAAAGTAAATGCAACTTGTTGTGTGGAGGCTTTGGTTCTACCAATCCTATAATGAGTTCCAAATGCAAGTTTCAAGATGGTCATCCAACTAACCACTAATTACTAACAATTAACTTTACTTTACGCTTTTATTTTCATGCTTTATGTACCATTTACTTTTAGCATTTTACATTTCATGCTATTTTCATCTTTGCTCACTTCAGCATTTACTTTTATGTCATTTTTATTTTGCTCACTTGAGCTTTTCTTTCTTTTTAGAGACACCTAATAATCAACATGAACCATAAAAATCATTAATGATACTTGGACTACATGGTTACTATCCTTTGCATTATGGAGTGATGGACTTCTTGGACTTAGAATTAGAGACCTTGGCCTATCTTGGAGACTTTGTGACTTTATTTGATATTTTGTCTGGAGTTCTTGAGGTTTACCTCAAGACATTAGGTTGTTTGTTTGTTTTGTGTGAAGTTTATTGAGATTACGATCTTTGTTTGTAATCTGGAATTCACCCGTATACAACTGTTACTCTGCCCAATTTTTTGCAAAGTCTTAACACACTTGAAGAATGGTTCTCTCAAGAGGTCTAGTATCTTTTCTTACTTGGTTTCACTCCAAAGAATGGGAATTTTACATTGGCTTATAATGTCGAGTATCGGCTTCATGTTGGTTAGACGGTTCTCTTCCTTAGCTTTTACCTTATGCATTAAGATAGCCTCTTCATCTCCTCCCATCTTCTTTAATTTCAAAAATATTCTCCCTCCTTTTAAAAAAAAACTTTTCTTGTTTTGAAACTTGAAACATTTTTATAATAAACTTGGACTTATGTCCATGCATTTTCAAACATTTTCATAAATAAATTTCAATCAATTTAATAATACCTTGACTTTTTTTGTGAGAAGACTAAAAGTCAATCAATCTCATTTCAAACCATTTTGCCACTTTGGCTTTTATCTTTAAACTTTTCTCAAAATATTAGACTTTTGTCAATCCTTGTAGTGATGCAAACAACTATACTTCTACAATATGTACTGAAGTGAGATATTTTCCACTTGGGTGTTGAGTGAGGCATTGTTGATTTTAAAATCCAAGCCATATCCTCCACTTTGAGATGATGCAAATTCTCCTTTCTCATGATTGTGGGTAGTAAGTATGTTTTTCACACGGACAATTGCGATGATGTCTTATCTCATAAAATCAACCAACACACTTGTGTTTCAAATTTTTAAAAGATGAACTACGTGTACCCTGATCCCTTATTGCACGAAAGGTGGTACGTAGGCACTAAAGGTTCGCAACCGCGGCGGGTGCAAAAATCATAAAAAAAAATATTTCTCTTCTCGCCTCCACCATCCATTTTTTATATAACACATTTTTATAGCCAAAATATACAGATTTTTCAAAGAGGTTCCTGCGGAGTACCGTAGATGTTTAGGGTGCTAATACCTTCCCTTTGCATAACCAACCCCCTTACCTTGAATCTTTCCCCCTCTTTTTGGGTTATTCACTCTTTTCCCTTTCCTTTGGAAACAATAAAGCGCGGTGGCGATTTTTATTTTGATTTGTATAAAGTCTAGTCAATCCAATGGCTTAGTCTTGCACATTTCTACCGCTACAAGGTGCAGCTGGATTATTTGGGTCATATGGTGGAATGTGAGGGTGAGAGTAAAGGTAAGAAAATTGTTTATTCATATCTGTGCGGAAGTCATTAATCTGGGTTGTTGTAAAATCGTTGATAGCATTTCATTGGTTGTTGATGTTGGTATTCAAGGAAGAAAATTGTTTAGACATAAAATCCATAAGATCTTGATTGCTTGGACCAGAGGGAGCAGTAGGTGGAGGAGGTACAACTTCACCACCTTCAGCTTCTTGATTGTTTCCTTCATCGCCGACGACATCTTCACCAATGTAAGTTATAGTTTTTGTTTCCGGATCATAATGAACACCCATTCTTGAGTCAACATTTTTTATTGAAATCTTATGCAGATTTGGATCCATATTAACTTTTACAAACCCAGCAAAATCAACTTTAAATTTTTCCATAATTAATGTAACAAAGTAAGCATATGTTAGATATTTTGATTTTGCATCAACCCTCAGCATATGAACCATTATGAGCCTTCCCAATTAACACTTATACATTTCTTCATTGCATAGATCAGCTGCATTTCCAGAGCAGTCACGGTACAGTGGTTTCTAGCCCGTGGAAACATAATATAGACCATGAAATAATGAAATAGTCGATTGTATATGTAAAAGTTACCTGCACTCCATGAGTCTCTAGATGAAATCACTCCTCCTAGACCACGAATCCTTTTGGCACGGAATTTAGCTTCACTTAATCTGCCAATGCTGTAATAAAATTCATTTTTCCTGTAATCATCCCATGCCTCGTTTTCAGGGTCGTACAGAGAGCTTCTAGTATAGGGAATACGTAGAATCTCACCAACAATCTCATGGGTTAGAGAGATTTGTGTACCCAACACATATGTCACCTTTGATTTTCTTGATAAACATTGTCTTGTCAACTTTACCATTTTCAAAACCTTTTTCACATAGGATGTTACTTAGTCGATCATACCATGCCCTTGGTGCTTGTTTCAAACCATAGAGAGCTTTTCTCAGTTTAAATACATGAGATGGATTCTTAAAATCTTCGAACCCCGGGGGTTGCTTAACATAGACTTCTTCATTGATATATCCATTCAAGAATGCGCTTTTGACATCCATTTGAAAAAGCTGAAAATTTAATGGACAAGCACAGGCAAGTAAAATACGAATAGCTTCTGACCTTGCAACTGGAGCAAAAGTTTCTTCAAAATCTATTCCTTCTTCTTGATTGTAACCTTGTGCTACCAAACTTGCTTTGTTCCGAACAATTATTCCATTTTCATCAAGTTTTTTTTAAACACCCATCTTGTTCCAATAATGTGTTTGTTGCTTGGCCTAGGGACAAGTTCCAAAACTTGGTTCCTTTTAAATTGATTTAACTCTTATTGCATAGCAAAAATCCATTGGTCATCGCCTAAGACTTCATCAACTTTGGAAGGTTCAATTTGAGAGACAAACGCCATGTTTAGACAAGCATCTTTGAGATTTAGTCTTGTTGTCACACCTTGCCTTATATCACCAATTACTTTATCTATAGGATGATATCTATAAGTTCTCCTTTCTTTTTGTAGATAATTTAAATTTGATTCTCGTTGGGGTGATTCTTCTTGTTGAATTGGTTGATCTTTGGAAGAATTTTCTTGAGGACCTTCTAGTATTTCATCATCATCATCATTACAAACAATATTATCCTCCTTGGAAGGGTTACGTTAATCAAAAGATACATGCATTGATTCTTTAATTGTTAAAGTTATTTTGTTATAAATTATATATGCCTTACTAGAAAGAGAGTAGCCAAGAAAAATACCTTCATCGGATTTTTCATCAAACTTACCAAGGTTATCTTTGTCGTTGTTTAAGACAAAGCATTTGCCACCGAAAATGTGAAAGAAAGCAATGTTTGGTTTCCTCCCTTTGAAAAGTTCATTTGGAGTTTTCTTCAAGATCAGTCTTATGTTCACTCTACTGCTAACAAAACATATCGTGCTCACCGCATCCGCCCAATAATATTTTGGAAGGTTTGAATCGCTAAGCATCATTCTTGCAAGATCTACAAGAAACCTATTCATTATTTACACCACTCCATTTTGTTGAGGAGTCCTTGGTGCCGAGAAGTTGTGAGATATTCCATGTTCTCCATAAAATTCTTCAAATAGAGCATTTTGAAATTCTCCGCCATGATCACTTCTTATGGAGGCAATTGTTAGAGACTTCTCATTTTGAATTTGTTTAGTGTGATCGGTGGATCTGGAACTGACTGTTTAACGCTGGTTCGCGAAATGTCGCGGAAGCAAGAGTCGCCACCGTCTTTTATTTTCTCCAATATGGAAAGGACAAAAGCACAGAAAAATTCCTTATTGAGATTAGCTCTCGGTTCGGGAGGTAGATTTATAGAAAGGGAAGGTGTTAGCACCCTTTCTATCCATGGTTATCCATGGGCTCTTAGATACTTGCTCATTTGTGTTTTCAAAATGTTTGCTTTTCAATTGTGAGTGAGTTTGAAAAAGTTTCGTTTAAAGATTTCAGATCGAGTCTTGTATCAGTCCTCAAGAGTGTTTGAAAAATTGTTTTGAAAGCTTTTTGAAAGTGTCGGTGTGAAAAGAATTTTTGATTTGTTTTGAATTAGAGCAAGTATCTACGAGTCATCTACCTACCCTAAGGAATTAGTCTGTGTAGAAGTCCTTAAGGTAGTGCCATCCCACCATTGAGAGGTAGGTAGCACCACCGTTGGAGGTGTTCGGGTCAATTCGAGTTAAGGGACAGTGTGGTCACCGAAGCAATAGTATGACACCTTAGAAGCTACCCTTATGTCCTTGATCCTTTTTTAATCCGAGGCAACCGTTTCGAGGCAACTGGATCATGAACATAAGGACTTACTAAAACGTCCTATACTTGACGACCACGTTTCGAAGGCAACACGTGAGGCGTACCCTAAGAGTGGTGTGTGAATTTGTGTGTCATTTTCAGTTTTAAAGTTATCTTGATCATGCATTATGGTGATCTACGCTTTGATTTTATTTGGGCATACATTCTTTCATGTGATTAACAGTTAAAAGATACGGAAATTAAAGTGCGGAAAAATAAAGGTCCTACGCTATTACAAGGCGCGGGTCTACATCGCCAAATTAAACCAAGACCCGATTTGAATAAAAGTACGGAAAGTAAACGTCCTAATTATCTATTACAAACTTTGGGGCAAATACATTATATTCACAAAAGAAATAAAAATAAATGCGCGAAAAGGAATTATAATCGAAGTGCGAGGGCGTTGGACCCTTTAAAGGAATTAAATTGAAATTATTAAATTTAATTAAATTAAATAAAGAAAAGAACTTATTTTTTGATGTTTTTTTGTGTTTATGAAATTTAATGAGAATAAAGAAAATTAATATTTTGAAAGAAACCCTAATTCTAAATTGTTTTTAATTATTAAAGAAAAAATGTTTAAGTTTAACCTAATTTAATCCTAATTAATTAATTACAAGTTTTATTTACAAAAATAATTAATTATTAATAATAATGATGATAAGGAAATAAATTATTTATTGAGAAAGAAGAATAACAATGATGAAACCTGATTTTTATGTTTTTTTAGTTTATTTAAGAAAAAAAAATGTTAATAGTTAAAAAAAACCTAAATTAACCTAAACAGATTATTAAATTTATTTACAAAATAAAATGTTAGTGAATTAAATATTAAAACATATTTTTATTTTTGACTTTTCTGATTTTTTTGTATTTTTGTATTTTTGTATTATAAAAATTAATTTGGTGAATTAAAAGAAAATAATTAACACAATTAAAATAAATAAAAGAGAGAAAGAAAATGCAAACATGGGGGGTGGTTGACCCAATTGAGGAGGTTTAGGCAAGCAATTTGGCCCAATCAGAATAAGGCTTTTCTTGACTTTCCAGCGCGTATGTGGGATAGTTGACTAGCGTACATGGTGGTCAACACATTCTGGCCCTTGGATGGATCCCTGGGGACACTTGGCAGGCAGGCAGGTGAGGGCGCTTGATGAACTTTTGAGAATGCACTGCACATAAGCATTTTTAGAAAAATATTATGGAGAAGTGGGGGACCTGGGAATCGAACCCAGGTCCCAATACCTGCATGCCAACACAACAGCCAATCCAACCAACGCATTCATTTGTATGACTAATGGAAAGTGATTAATATACATGAAAACAAACGCTAGTGGCCTGAAGCAAAAAATCACGCGCCAATGTTTAAACAGCCCAGTAGTACCAAGCCACGTTAGCATCGTCTTCATCTTTTTGTCTGCAAATAACATCAAATAGCGGGGGTTTTAAACCCCCACTAAACTCAAACCTGAAAATAGCGAATAGGTCATATGCAAATATAAAAAGGGCGCGATGGGGGGAATTGATTCGTCCAGATGCCCTGAGTTCAATGGTCCTGGTCTCGTTGCCTAATTTTTCCTTATGAAGAAGACCCTAATTTCAAGCTCCTGAAACCCTAGAAAATTTCCATGGCAACTTTGGATACAGGCGATATTAATTCAATTCAATGGCACCATTAGCTTCAGTATGATCATATTAGTGTAAAACAATAATAAAAATGCATGGACAAGGCTTGGAAATCAAAACACGATTATTCAAAATTTCAAGAAAAGTGGGACTTCGTTCTACCAATTTCCTGAGGATGAAGGCGTGGTTTTGATTGGAATAGATTCCTGGTAGCCTTGGCAAGCTTGTGGAATAGTTTTGAGGTCTTGAAAGGAGCTCTAGCTATGAAAACAGTTTTTGTAATTTTTAGGAAAAAAGTGCAAAGTGTTCTTGAGGCTTCAGCGCAGCTTGCTTGTTCTTGTGATTAGGTCTAGGTTTGCATATGTATGAGGAACGAATTTGGTCAGAAATCCAAGCCCAAAACCTTGCATTGATGACTTTGCCTATTTGATTTTCCATGTAATCTTTTTCAATCTTTTTCATGTATTTTTGATGCCAATCATTGCCAATCATATTGAATCTTTCCTTATTGAATGGTGCACGAAATATTGAGTGAATTCTATGCACAAAAAGATTTGAAAAGCAAGGTTTAGTATTTTTCTCATATTTAATTTTAATTAAATGAATAAATAGGATTAAAAATTCAATTAATTAATTAAAAATAAGAAAATAACTCCCCTTTGGGTCAATGGGTCGTGCATGGCCTTTGGGTGATGATTCTTGGAAGAAATTGAGGCCCATTAGCAATTTTGAGGCATTTGGAGCAAAGTTGACTTTCCAAAATTCCCAAACATTTCCCAACTTCCACAAGGCATATCTTGCTCAATTATTAAGCTTTGATCATGTTCTTGGACATTTTGGAAAGGTCTTGAAGTCCTCTAACCAATGGCGTTGGTCCCATGTAATTTTGATTTACCAATCTCAAGTTATGGTCTTTGACTTAAAGTGCCTTTTTGTTGACTTTTGAAAATGACCTATAATGTTGAAATTGATAACTTCTTGTGAGAGCATTTCTTGGACTTGAAGTGTGAAGAGGAGTTGTAGTAAATGTCATTCTCTTAAAAATGAGCTTTGGATGGAATTTTTCTGATAAACCATGTGGAAGTTATGCTCTGGTCAATTTGCAGTTGACTTTTTCAGCTGTCCAAATATAGAAACTTTTGCATCTTGAGACTTTTTGAGCCATGCTTTGAGAATCATGATCAAGAATTGATCAAATGATGTTTGTGGCTTCAAAATAAGATGTTGATCAAAAATTTGGATTTTTTACTGTCAAATGACCATTTTGCCCCTGCAGTTGACTGTAGGGCAATTAGGGTTTTTGACAGTGCAACTTGGTGCTGTGAGCTATGACACTTGACATAGGATGCTTGCCAATGTTTATAGGCATGTGGGACTTGTTTTGACCCTTGGAAACTTCAACTTCTTTGTCAGAACCAAAACCCTAATTTTTGACTGTTAGGAGGCAGTTGGACTGTGCAACCCTTGAGAGATTTTGAACCTTGACCTTGGAAAATCTTGAAGAAATATGGGAGGGAAAATTTTGGGGTACAACAGTTGCCCCTGTTCAATCTTCTTAGACCTGAGGATGTAAATTGGCTGACGTGCCTTTCGTAATCCGAAGGTGGAAGATGATTGAACACTAGAGTGCCCAGAAATTTGCGCTCACATAGTAAAGTATCAGCAGTGTGATGGCGGGAATGGGCTTATAGATTCCATTTGGAAATTGGTGGATAGGAAGATGGGCTTATAGATGCCATCTGGGTGTCGATCGCATAAGAGATTCTTTAGCGAGAACTTGCGTACCTGAAAAAGAAAATGATTACCTGGCCTGTTACAGGAGCTGGTCTTCAAACTCTTTATGTAGATGCGCCCTGACTGGTTACAGGAATCGAGTCTGGAGCTTCAAAAAGGTTATGAATGAATCAGGAATGGTTACTACCTCAATGGGACGGTGAGAGAACCTTGGGTGATTACTACCTCAACAGGAACGCTGAGAGAACCTTGGGCGATTACTACCTCAACAGTAACGATGAGAGAATCTTGGACGATTACTACCTCAACAGTAACGATGAGAGAATCTTGGATGTCTTCTACTGAGTCTTCATCAGAAAAATCTTTAGGAATCGATTTAACTGGACTAGAGAAGGCCTTTGACTGGATCGGCATCAGAAAAATCTTTAGGAGTCGATTTAACTGAACCAGGCAGGGTCTTGGAATCTTCAACTGGAATAAGAATCAGGGAGATCTTAGGGTCGATCTGACTGAACCAGAGAAGGCCTTTGACTGGATAAGAATCAGGAAAATCTTAGGGTCGATTTAACTGAACCAGGCAAGGTCTTGGAATCTTCAACTGGAATAAGAATCAGGGAGATCTTATGGTCGATCTGACTGAACCAGAGAAGGCCTTTGACTGGATAAGAATCAGGAAAATCTTAGGGTCGATTTAACTGAACCAGGCAAGGTCTTGGAATCTTCAACTGGAATAAGAATCAGGGAGATCTTAGGGTCGATCTGACTGAACCAGAGAAGGCCTTTGACTGGATAAGAATCAGGAAAATCTTAGGGTCGATTTAACTGAACCAGGCAAGGTCTTGGAATCTTCAACTGGAATAAGAATCAGGGAGATCTTATGGTCGATCTGACTGAACCAGAGAAGGCCTTTGACTGGATGAGAATCAGGAAAATCTTAGGGTCGATTTAACTGAACCGGACAAGGTCTTGGAATCTTCAACTGGATAAGAATCAGGGAGATCTTAGGGTCGATCTGACTGAACCATAGAAGGCCTTTGACTGGATAAGAATCAGGAAAATCTTAGGGTCGATTTAACTGAACCAGACGAAAGTCTTGGACATAGCTGAGAACTTAACTGGATCTTTCCTGAAAGGTAAAGGTCAGTCATATGCAATGCATGATATGGATCAAGCGATGATGTTCTCAACATAAATGAGATTGTAAGATATGATGCGTTTATGAATGTATCATGATGTATGTGATGTTTTTGAATGTATGTTTTCGTCTTAGGAAAATAAATCCTTGACGGGTGCCGGGAATTCGAATCCTGGGCTAATGTAGAGCTTTTGTTTCCACTGGGGAGTGATGGTTGCAAGAATACCGGTAGGAGAAGATGACTCCGTTGAGGAATAAACTTGGCGAATAGATTACTCTGCGGGGGAACATTACTCTAGCGATCTTGCTGGGGAAAAGTATTATGCGGGGAGAGGGGTACTTTGCTGGGATGATGATAACTCCGCTGGGGATACCATTGTTATGTTGGAAGTTTTAACAGACTCCGCTGGGGATAGGAAGACTTCGTCGGGGACGATCTTTCCGTGGTTATTGGCTGAGGATAACCCAGTTATATCCTGGTAGGGAAATAACCTTTGAATAGAGCCAGGGGACGCGTTCGTGCTCTGCGGGTGATTGTTGAACTGTAATTTTTGTAAGCTGAAAGCGGGAACCTGTGTAAGGTTGCCTGATGATGAGCTCGTGGAAAACTGCATCTAGAGCCGAGAAGGAAACCTGTGTAGGGTTTATGATGACGAGTCCGTGTAAAACTACGTCTGGGAAGAGAGAACCTGTGTAGGGTTTCTTCGGGATAAGTTCGTGTAAAAACTTCTGGAGGAACCGGGGTAAGGTCATCTTGAGATAAGTCCGTGTAAGACTTCTATTTGAGAAGGAGAAGGAACCGGTGTAGGGTTGCTTGATGATGGTCGAGTGGATGATTGTCCTGTTTGGTTTCGGCTATTAACCCATGATCAGTCGTTCGCAGAATTTTACTGGCTTGTTACCGGTGTTAATCTGGAATTTGTAAAGGTAGATGGTAATCATCTTTGTCTTGATCTTGGTCCTTTGTACTTTGGTTGACAAAGCAACTGGATCGCCTGGACCACTTATTATTGCCCCTGTTCCTGAGGTGAGGGAAGAAGATACCTGTGGAGGTGCTTGATGACTGCCGGTTGACAACTCTTCTTTGGCGGGCAAGTGACGAGATGACGGAACATAGTCGTACGCTTTGATCCCTAACTTTTGCCTGGACCGCCCTTTCGGGTTTTCAGTCCACCGGGATACCCATTTTTGCCCAAGCCGCCTTTTCAAGTTTTCGACTTGCCGGGTGTACGGATTTTTCTATTTCATCCCTTATTTTTGCCCGAACCCTTTTGGTTCGCCGGGAAGCCCTTATTTTTGCCTAGGTGCGTCAACCTAGCTGGTCTTTGATTTTGCGTAGTATTTTTTTTCGACTATGTCCACGCTCTCAAGATGTAGGGAGGTGCCCCTGTTATTGCCATGCTACTAGAAGATGTTTGGTCATGCAAGATTCGTTGCTGGGAATTCATGTCCAATGCCCCAAGTGGCTCAGGCGGAGGTTTGCCCCTGGCTGTTTGGCATCTTGAGAGATTCCTTGAATCTTGACTCGACTGCCCCAGATGATGGACAATGACCAGGCCATGCCCCTTGATTGGAGGTGTTTCTTCCACTGGGGTGACCTCTTTGTTGAGAAGACTTTTGTTCACTGGATGTTCGTCGTGTGAATTTCTCTGCTGTTCAAACAAATAGTCATATGCAAGCAAAGTTATATTAGAAATGCAAGGCTTATGTCTGTCTTGAAGTTTTGAAAATGCATTTTTTCATAAAAACAAGTGAATTTTTTGTAAACTGTGATGTCAACTTGTTATTTTACCGCAAGCCTTAAGGAGTCAGGATACCTTTCGTAACAGTATGCCTTCGAACTAACCCATGCTTCAGCTAGGACTTTTAAGGGTTATAACGTGGCCTGGTTCACGGTTTAAGAAACAAAGGGAAAAGGCTCAAATTCTATTTGTACCCACCCGCTCTTCGTGATGTTCTTCAAACCTAAGCTCAGCTGATCGTGCGTTAGACCTTGTTTGAGTCTTTGCTCTGATATTCCGGTGATGGTTCGGATGTTTGACAGTTTATTTTGAATAGGCAGTCATTCCTTTTTTTGCTGAGGGTTTGTTGGACCTCTTTCTTTTTTGATTGTATTATCCCTATTTTTTGCCTGAACTGTCTCCTTTGTGATTACAGTCAGCGGGATGCCCTAGTTTTTGTAAGTCTCCTTCATAGGTTTTGACTTATTGGGCTTTTATTTTGAAAGATAATGATTGTCTGCCTTGACGATTATTCAGAACCATCACTGTCTTTTGTTTTTTGGAAGGACTCCTTTGATGTCATCCATTGTACACTTGGATCAGCTGAGAGAACTACCCTGCCCCAAGTTATGATTAAGGGTTTAATTTTTTTGTGAAAAGAAAAAAAACTCCTACTTCTTTGGCTCGAAGGGGTTGACGAGGGATTATCATCCTTATAACTCCAGTGTTTAGGATTTGAAACAATGCCTGTACCTCATCAGCGGGGTTTGTTCAAAAGCATTTTGTAGATTGTGGTATAGTTTTCGTCATCCTCCCTCAAGAGGCTTAGAATTATTAACCGAGCGTTGATCATCACAAAAATATGAAAGCAGTGTGAATATAGCGAATGCGAATATATTGATTCAAGACAGACATATGTGATGCATTAATGAAATAACAATGTTTGACATGAATAAATGTTTAAACAATCAAAGAAAAATACAACTTGAACATTCGAATGAACAAAAGTTTTCTAGTTTGAATTAGTCACTTCAAGTGGTGAATCTTGCAGGGATAGTAGAAGAACTCAGCCTGGCCATCTTGGGTGAATTCCACAGCTCCTTCATCAATCAGGTCCTGGATCTGGTTCTTCAAGGTCCAACAATCATTTGTAGCATGCCTCAGACTGTCAGAATGATAAGCGCAGCGGGCGTTGGGGTTATACCTTGAAGGTGTCCTGTTGGGATTCTTAGGAGGGTCCCTTAGAGTTACCAAATTCAACCTCAACAGTTGTTGTAAAGCTTGAGGCAGCGACACGTTGAGCTTGGTGAATTTCCTTTTGGGCTTTTCCGGTTGGCTCTGATCAACCTGTTGTTCTTGGTGAGGTCGTTGTTGGACCTGTGAGGTAGTAGCAGCTTGGAGAGGTCTATTTATTGAACCAAGCCTTTGACTTCTTGGGGGCTGATTACCGGTTTGGTCCCCAACCCTGACTACTCGCTTCATACTGTCTTGCTGAAGCTGGTGAGGTTGATACTGAATTTGTGACCCTGAAGCCAATTGAGGAGCTTTTCCCTTATCTTCTTGTCTCAAAGGTGGTTAAATGATGGCTTGATCTTCAACCCTAGTCGTTTTCCCCAGTTGGTTATCCCGAAGCAGTTGGTTGACGAGAACCCTGAGCTCTCCTTGTCTTTGAGATAAGTCTTGAATGATAGTCACCTGCCCCAGCATCTGGGTTCTCATTGTATCCACCTCAGCTTATAGACGTTTCAGCCGTTCATCCTTATCCTCCTCAGAACTGTTCCTGACCAAAGTCCCCATGAAGAGTGTCCTCAATTCTTCCTGCCCCTTGGATAAGTTCAGGAGGATTTCCCTGAACCGAGTCTCTTGAGCCTGAAGATCCTGGTTATCTTGTTGGGAAGGCATTGCTGAGATAAACAGCGAAGAGGGTAAGAGACCTGTCAAAAGGGTACCTGTAATGCAATGATAAGTATGTATGCATGTAATGTTTTCAAGGATCTCGCGGGGTAAAAAAAGAAACTTGTTAGAATTTGAATCTGGTAGCTTGATTGAAGGAACTTCATGTTGTTAAGAGTCCTTCTTCAAGAGTCAAAGCTCACCATATCGAGTGGGTCATAGCCCCTGACAACCTTGGCTAGAGGAAAATAAATCCCCTTTGCCCCTTGCTAGACACTTTGGTTCATCATGACCTGCATCACAAACCCTTGAGATCCTTGAAATGGATTAGTCCTTATGTAGGATGTATGCAATGGTATGATGGTATGATGTTATGCTATGCGTGGAGTGATGCAAGTAAACCCTGTTATGAGCCCAGATTAAGGACTGTAAACAAAACCTGCAAGAAACTCACGGGTCAGATAACAAGCATGCAAGTAGTCAAGTTTTAAGGCACACAAGTCACACAGAGAGCCCTTAGAGTTCAAGCCAGCATGAAGTTTGGGTACTACCCTCTTGAAGTTGGTGGGCTCAAAACATGTCTTATCAAAAGTAATCGGGTTCTAGAGGATCCCAATATCACTGACTACCCTCAATCGGTCATAACTCCAGAATCGCAATATTTTCTTGCGGCCAGAACCATCACGAGAGTTTAGCCTCAATGGGTGTAGCATATTGCTACTGTTCTATTGGCCAAGTTGGGTCATTTAAGGTTCTAAGGTCGGTTGGTGCTTAATGACTCCTCAGAAGACCCATATTCTCCTCGTTGCGACACAAGGGATATCGGTACAGACCAAGGTGCCACACCAACGTAGCCACTGCTTCACCCGTGTCGGTCTACGCCGGACAGGTCCCTCACAGCTTATGCTACCTAAACAGGGTATCCCCAGATCCGGGTTAGGATCTATAGAACTCCCAAAACAGGCCCACAATGTTAAAGCATACAAAACAAAGCAATTGAAAACATAAGTGTTCTTAGTCCTAAGGTACACCTCACTTTAAAGTAATTCCCCAGCAGAGTCGCCAGTTCTGTGATCGGTGGATCTGGAACTGACTGTTTAACGCTGGTTCGCGAAATGTCGCGGAAGCAAGAGTCGCCACCGTCTTTTATTTTCTCCAATATGGAAAGGACAAAAGCACAGAAAAATTCCTTATTGAGATTAGCTCTCGGTTCGGGAGGTAGATTTATAGAAAGGGAAGGTGTTAGCACCCTTTCTATCCATGGTTATCCATGGGCTCTTAGATACTTGCTCATTTGTGTTTTCAAAATGTTTGCTTTTCAATTGTGAGTGAGTTTGAAAAAGTTTCGTTTAAAGATTTCAGATCGAGTCTTGTATCAGTCCTCAAGAGTGTTTGAAAAATTGTTTTGAAAGCTTTTTGAAAGTGTCGGTGTGAAAAGAATTTTTGATTTGTTTTGAATTAGAGCAAGTATCTATGAGTCATCTACCTACCCTAAGGAATTAGTCTGTGTAGAAGTCCTTAAGGTAGTGCCATCCCACCATTGAGAGGTAGGTAGCACCACCGTTGGAGGTGTTCGGGTCAATTCGAGTTAAGGGACAGTGTGGTCACCGAAGCAATAGTATGACACCTTAGAAGCTACCCTTATGTCCTTGATCCTTTTTTAATCCGAGGCAACCGTTTCGAGGCAACTGGATCATGAACATAAGGACTTACTAAAACGTCCTATACTTGACGACCACGTTTCGAAGGCAACAGGTGAGGCGTACCCTAAGAGTGGTGTGTGAATTTGTGTGTCATTTTCAGTTTTAAAGTTATCTTGATCATGCATTATGGTGATCTACGCTTTGATTTTATTTGGGCATACATTCTTTCATGTGATTAACAGTTAAAAGATGCGGAAATTAAAGTGCGGAAAAATAAAGGTCCTACGCTATTACAAGGCGCGGGTCTACATCGCCAAATTAAACCAAGACCCGATTTGAATAAAAGTACGGAAAGTAAACGTCCTAATTATCTATTACAAACTTTGGGGCAAATACATTATATTCACAAAAGAAATAAAAATAAATGCGCGAAAAGGAATTATAATCGAAGTGCGAGGGCGTTGGACCCTTTAAAGGAATTAAATTGAAATTATTAAATTTAATTAAATTAAATAAAGAAAAGAACTTATTTTTTGATGTTTTTTTGTGTTTATGAAATTTAATGAGAATAAAGAAAATTAATATTTTGAAAGAAACCCTAATTCTAAATTGTTTTTAATTATTAAAGAAAAAATGTTTAAGTTTAACCTAATTTAATCCTAATTAATTAATTACAAGTTTTATTTACAAAAATAATTAATTATTAATAATAATGATGATAAGGAAATAAATTATTTATTGAGAAAGAAGAATAACAATGATGAAACCTGATTTTTATGTTTTTTTAGTTTATTTAAGAAAAAAAATGTTAATAGTTAAAAAAAACCTAAATTAACCTAAACAGATTATTAAATTTATTTACAAAATAAAATGTTAGTGAATTAAATATTAAAACATATTTTTATTTTTGACTTTTCTGATTTTTTTGTATTTTTGTATTTTTGTATTATAAAAATTAATTTGGTGAATTAAAAGAAAATAATTAACACAATTAAAATAAATAAAAGAGAGAAAGAAAATGCAAACATGGGGGGTGGTTGACCCAATTGAGGAGGTTTAGGCAAGCAATTTGGCCCAATCAGAATAAGGCTTTTCTTGACTTTCCAGCGCGTATGTGGGATAGTTGACTAGCGTACATGGTGGTCAACACATTCTGTTCCTTGGATGGATCCCTGGGGACACTTGGCAGGCAAGCAGGTGAGGGCGCTTGATGAACTTTTGAGAATGCACTGCACATAAGCATTTTTAGAAAAATATTATGGAGAAGTGGGGGGGCCTGGGAATCGAACCCAGGTTCCAATACCTGCATGCCAACACAACAGCCAATCCAACCAACGCATTCATTTGTATGACTAATGGAAAGTGATTAATATACATGAAAACAAACGCTAGTGGCCTGAAGAAAAAAATCACGCGCCAATGTTTAAACTGCCCAGTAGTACCAAGCCACGTTAGCATCGTCTTCATCTTTTTGTCTGCAAATAACATCAAATAGCGGGGGTTTTAAACCCCCACTAAACTCAAACCTGAAAATAGCGAATAGGTCATATGCAAATATAAAAAGGGCGCGATGGGGGGAATTGATTCGTCCATATGCCCTGAGTTCAATGGTCCTGGTCTCGTTGCCTAATTTTTCCTTATGAAGAAGACCCTAATTTCAAGCTCCTGAAACCCTAGAAAATTTCCATGGCAACTTTGGATACAGGCGATATTAATTCAATTCAATGGCACCATTAGCTTCAGTATGATCATATTAGTGTAAAACAATAATAAAAATGCATGGACAAGGCTTGGAAATCAAAACACGATTATTCAAAATTTCAAGAAAAGTGGGACTTCGTTCTATCAATTTCCTGAGGATGAAGGCGTGGTTTTGATTGGAATAGATTCCTGGTAGCCTTGGCAAGCTTGTGGAATAGTTTTGAGGTCTTCAAAGGAGCTCTAGATATGAAAACAGTTTTTGTAATTTTTAGGAAAAAAGTGCAAAGTGTTCTTGAGGCTTCAGCGCAGCTTGCTTGTTCTTGTGATTAGGTCTAGGTTTGCATATGTATGAGGAACGAATTTGGTCAGAAATCCAAGCCCAAAACCTTGCATTGATGACTTTGCCTATTTGATTTTCCATGTAATCTTTTTCAATCTTTTTCATGTCTTTTTGATGCCAATCATTTCCAATCATATTGAATCTTTCCTTATTGAATGGTGCACGAAATATTGAGTGAATTCTATGCACAAAAAGATTTGAAAAGCAAGGTTTAGTATTTTTCTCATATTTAATTTTAATTAAATGAATAAATAGGATTAAAAATTCAATTAATTAATTAAAAATAAGAAAATAACTCCCATTTGGGTCAATGGGTCTTGCATGGCCTTTGGGTGATGATTCTTGTAAGAAATTGAGGCCCATTAGCAATTTTGAGGCATTTGGAGCAAAGTTGACTTTCCAAAATTCCCAAAAATTTCCGAACTTCCACAAGGCATATCTTGCTCAATTATTAAGCTTTGATCATGTTCTTGGACATTTTGGAAAGGTCTTGAAGTCCTATAACCAATGTATTTGGTCCCATGTCATTTTGATTTACCAATCTCAAGTTATGGTCTTTGACTTAAAGTGCCTTTTTGTTGACTTTTGAAAATGACCTATAATGTTGAAATTGATAACTTCTTGTGAGAGCATTTCTTGGACTTGAAGTGTGAAGAGGAGTTGTAGGAAATGTCATTCTCTTCAAAATGAGCTTTGGATGGAATTTTTCTGATAAACCATGTGGAAGTTATGCTCTGGTCAATTTGCAGTTGACTTTTTCAACTGTCCAAATATAGAAACTTTTGCATCTTGAGACTTTTTGAGCCATGCTTTGAGAATCATGATCAAGAATTGATCAAATGATGTTTGTGGCTTCAAAATAAGATGTTGATCAAAAATTTGGATTTTTGACTGTCAAATGACCATTTTGCCCCTGCAGTTGACTGTAGGGCAATTAGGGTTTTTGACAGTGCAACTTGGTGCTGTGAGCTATGACACTTGACATATGGATGCTTGCCAATGTTTATAGGAATGTGGGACTTGCTTGGACCCTTGGAAACTTCAACTTCTTTGTCAGAACCAAAACCCTAATTTTTGACTGTTAGGAGGCAGTTGGACTGTGCAACCCTTGAGAGATTTTGAACCTTGACCTTGGCAAATCTTGAAGAAATATGGGAGGGCAAATTTTGGGGTACAACATTTAGCATACTTCTTGAACGCCTTGAATACATCACCTTTCTGCACTAAAAAGAATGTCCAAGTATATCTAGAGAAATCGTCAACAATAACTAAAGCATATACATTACCTCTGAAACTTCTTGTTCTTGATGGACCAAATAAGTCCATATGTAACAATTGTAGTGGCCTTGTAGTAGACACCAAGTTCTTAGATTTGAAAGTTTATTTTGTTTGTTTCCCTTTTTGACAAGCATCATAAAGTCTATCTTTGACAAAATTTCTCTTAGGCAACCCAATGACAAGATCATTCTTGATTATTTTATTCAAGTGTTCCATGTGGATATGAGCAATTCTTTTGTGCCACAGCCATGAATCATCTTTGTTCGCCATGAGACATTTTACCTTCAAAGATGGATCATCAAGGGAAATCATGAATATATTATTGATTCTTTTACCTTTAAGTATAACCTCATGTGTGACTTCGTCTTCTATCAAGCATTCATCCTTGGTGAACTTGATCTTGAAGCCTTTGTCACAAAGTTGGCTAATACAAAGAAGATTGTGCTTTAGTCCTTCAACATAAAGAACATCTTCAATGGATGTGAAAGGTGGAGCACCAAATTTCCCTTTTCCAAGAACTCTTCCCTTATTATTGTCTCCATAAGTGACAAAACCCTTGGCCTTTAGAACTAGATTTGAAAATTGGTTTATGTCTCCTGTCATATGCTTTGAACAACCACTATCAAGATACCAAAGATTGCATGTGGTCTTCAAGCATACCTGCAAAAAAAAAATTAGGTTTTGTTAGGTACCCAAGTTTCTTTGGGTCCTTCATAGTTAGTATCTTTCTTTACCCACACATATTGCCCACTTGCCACACTAAAGTTTCTAACATAGAAAAGATTAGGTGCAAACTGGAAGAAGTACCAGAGTAAACCTACGGTTGGTTTAATTTGAGCCAGAAAATATGCATATTCATATTTGACTGGAGAAGTATCAGAATAGGTCATTGCTCGATTTAATCTGAGCCAATAAAGGTCTACGGAGAGAAGTATCAGAATAAATCATTGGTCAACTTGATCTGAGCGAGCAGATACTTATGCCTGTTATTATATGGAAGGAGTATCAGAATAAATCTTTGGTTGATTTATCTGAGTCATAAAATGTCTACGACTAGAAGAAGCATCAGAATAAATCTTTGGTTGATTTATCCTGAGCCAGAAAAAGATCTACTATAAGAAGTATCAAAATAAATCATTGGTCAATTTACCCTGAGCTAGAAGATATTTATGTCCGACTTCAACTGGAAGAAGTATCAGAATAAATCATTGGTCGATTTAATCTGGGCCAGAAGAGGTCTCTCTTGTCTTTAACTAGAGGAAGTATCAGAATAAATCATTGGTCGATTTAAACTGAGCCAGAAAAAGATCTACTGGAAGATGTATCAGAATAAATCACTGGTCGATTTAATCTGAGCTGGCAGATATTTATGCTTAATTTTATCTGGACAAAGTATCAGAATAAATCTTGGGTCGATTTAATCTGAGCCAGAAAAGGTTTACTGGAAGAAGTATCAGATTAAATCATTAGTCGATTTAATCTGAGCCAGTAATTATCTACGATCGTCTTCAACTGGAAGAAGTATCAGAATAAATCTTTGGTCGATTTAATCTGAGCCATAAAAGGTCTCTGTATCTTTAACTGGAAGAAGTATCAGAATAAATCATTGGTCGATTTAATCTGAGCTAGAAGAGGTCTTTGTTGTCTTTTAACTGGAGGAAGTATCAGAATAAATCATTGGTCGATTTAAACTGAGCCAAAAAAGGTATACTGGAAGAAGTATCAGAATAAATCATTGGTCGATTTAATCTGAGCCGGAAAATATTTATGCTTAATTTTATCTGGAAGAAGTGTCAGAATAAATCATTGGTCGATTTAATCTGAGCCAGAAAATTTCTACGACCGTCTTCAATTGGAAGAAGTATCAGAATAAAGCATTGGTCAATTTAATCTGATCCAGAAGAGGTCTCTGTTGTATTTAACTGGAGGAAGTATTAGAATAAATCTTTGGTTGATTTATCAGAGCCAGAAAAAATGTCTACCGGAAGAAGTATCAGAGTAAATCAATGGTAGATTTAATCTGAGCCAGCGATTATGTACGACCGTCTTCAACTGGAAGAAGTATCAGAATAAATCATTGGTCAATTTAATTTGAGCCAGAAGAGGTGTTTGTTGTCTTTAACTAGAGGAAGTATCATAATAAATCATTGGTCGATTTAAACTGATCCAGAAAAGGATCTACTGGAAGATGTATCAGAATAAATCAATGGTCGATTTAATCTGAGCTGGCAGATATTTATGCTTAATTTTATCTGGACGAAGTATCAGAATAAATCTTGGGTCGATTTAATCTGAGCCAGAAAAGGTCTACTGGAAGAAGTATCAGATTAAATCATTAGTCGATTTAATCTGAGCCAGCAATTATCTACAATCGTCTTCAACTGGAAGAAGTGTCAGAATAAATCTTTGGTCGATTTAATCTGATCCAGAAGAGGTCTATGTATCTTTAACTGGAAGAAGTATCAGAATAAATCATTGGTCGATTTAATCTGAGCTGGAAGAGGTCTTTGTTGTCTTTTAACTGGAGGAAGTATCAGAATAAATCATTGGTCGATTTAAACTGAGCCAAAAAAGGTCTACTGGAAGAAGTATCAGAATAAATCATTGGTCGATTTAATCTGAGACCGCAGATATTTATGCTTAATTTTATCTAGAAGAAGTATCAGAATAAATCATTGGTTGATTTAATCTGAGCCAGAAAATGTCTACGACCGTCTTCAACTGGAAGAAGTATCAGAATAAAGCATTGGTGAATTTAATCTGATCCAGAAGAGGTCTTTGTTGTCTTTAACTGGAGGAAGTATCAGAATAAATCTTTGGTTGATTTATCTGAGCCAGAAAAAATGTCTACCGGAAGAAGTATCAGAGTAAATCAATGGTAGATTTAATCTAAGCCAGTGATTATGTACGGCCGCCTTCAACTGGAAGAAGTATTAGAATAAATCATTGGTCGATTTAATCTGAGCCAGAAGAGGTCTCTATATCTTTAACTAGAAGAAGTATCAGAGTAAATCATTGGTTGATTTAACTGAGCCAGAAAAGGATCTACTGGAAGATGTATCAGAATAAATCATTGGTCGATTTAATCTGAGCCAGCAGATATTTATGCTTATTTTAATCTGGAAGAAGTATCAGAATAAATCTTTGGTTGATTAATCTGAGCCAGAAAATGTCTCTGTTCCTGATAAGATTGCTTGGTCTTACCAATAATTGATGATGTTGGTCTGTTGATATATATTTTCCTTAAAAGGTAAAGAGTTAGTTGTATGTAATTTCATGATGTATGAAATGAATTGCAGAATGATGTTCTCAGAATAAATGTGATTGTGTTATATGTATATGCTATGACGCTTGTAAATGATGTATGAATGTGAGTATATCAGTTTCTCCTTGTAGTATCATTGAACTGGGGAAATAAATCCCTGACTGTTGTTGGAGAAAGGTGTTCCATTGGAAGATTTTATCAACTTGGAGAAATAAGCTCCGCTAGGGGATGATCTTATGTAGCTAGAGAAATAAACTCTAATGGGGAAAGAAGTTTCATAAACTACTTGGGGATTCTATGAAACTCTGTTGGGGAATTCTCCAAGGTGTTAGGGAGATGATTTAAAATCTTTATCTGTTGAGAAATGTCGGAATATCTGAAATCATTAGGCTATATGCCGAAGAAATGGTGGTGACCTGTGGGAAGATGCCCTTGTTTCTATACCTACTGAGGAACATACCCTTGTTGATGATGAAATTGGTGAAAATGATCCTCTAGGGGTGTCTTGTGGGGATTTATAGATGGCTTTTCGACATTGTCCCAACTCTTAGATCCTTTAGTAACTGTCTTTCTGTTTTTTATGCATATATTTGTAAATAGTAATCATATTCAAATGCATATGTTCATTTTAAATAATCACTGGACGTTTTTGCAAACAAAACAGAAAATAAAAACAAATAGTTTTGGACTCTAAAAGAGGAATTTTTGTATTGATTTGAGAAAGTCTGCCTATAACAGGCATCTTTGTACAAGGAGACGGACATCCTGGTAAGAGAAATATCGTCCTAAAAATAAGAAATAGACAAAGTGGTACATAAAAGAAAACAGCTATGTGAAATAATCCCATTGGGTTTCAATTCTGTTATTGCATTTATATCTTTGAGCGTCTCATCACTTTGTTGCTCGGCAGAAGCTGACTGGATTGATCCATACCATTCGAACTTGTCCATTTGATAATGAAGTCTGGCTGTAAGGTGATCCAATGGGACATAGTCATACGCTTTTAATCCCTAATTTTTGCTGGGATTTCCCTTTCGGGTTTTCAGTCCACCGGGATACCCTTTTTTGCCCAAGCCGACTTTTCAGGTTTTTGACTTGTCGGGTATACAGATTTTTCATATATATATATATATATATATATATATATATATATATATATATATATATATATATATATATATATATATATATATATATATATATATATATATATATCCCTAACTTTTTCCCGAACCCTTTTGGTTCGCCGGGATGCCCTTATTTCTGCCTAGGCCAGTCAACCTAGAGGGTCTATTTTCATGCGTAGTATCTTTTAACTATGTCCGCGTTTACAGGGTGCGGAAGGTCGTCACTGTCCATAGAGGTTAATATCATGGCTCCACCAGAAAATATACTTTTGATCACAAATGGTCCTTCGTATGTTAGAGTCCACTTGCCCCTGGGATCACCCTGTGACAGGGTGATGTGCTTGATTACTAGGTCACCAACCTGATGTACTTGACGTCTGACCTTCTTTGTTAAAAGCTTTGATCATACGCTTCTGGTACATCTGACTATGACAAACAGCCGCGAGCCTTTTCTTGTCAATCAAATTCAGTTGGTCAAGTTGATTCTGAATACATTCGTCTTCATTTAAACCTACATCCTTCATGATTCTCATGGAAGGGATCTGGACTTCGACGGCTAAAATAGCTTCCATACCGTATACGAGAGAAAAAGGGGTTGCCCCTGTTGACGTGCGTACTGAGGTACGATAGCCATGAAGAGAAAATGGTAACTTCTTGTTCCAGTATTTATATGTTACCATTATTTTCTGTATGATCTTCTTTATATTCTTATTAGCGGCCTCCACAGCGCCATTCATCTTCGGCCGATAAGGAGAAGAGTTATGATGTTGGAACTTAAATTGTATATAGAGCCTGGTGATCATAGTACTATTGAGGTTGGTACTGTTATCTGTGATAATTCTTTCTGGGACACCATACCAACAGATAAGATTATGTCTGATGAATCGAGCCACTACGTTCTTAGTAGCAGGAGAGAACGAGGCGGCCTCTACCCACTTTATGAAGTAATCAATGGAGACAAGGATGAAACAGTGTCCATTGGAAGCGGTAGGTCTAATCTCTCCAATCATATCAATGCCCCATATTGAAAATGGCCAAGGAGTAGTTAAGACATTTAACGGAACCAGAGGCACATGTACTTTGTCAGCATAGATTTGGCATTTGTGACAAGTTCGGGAGTGATGATGACAATCTGCTTTCCGTAGTGGACCAATATTATCCTGCCCGCAAGATCTTTTTAGCCATTGTATGCCAACTAGAATGGGTTCCAAAGGTACCTTTGAGCATATCCTCCATGATTTTCTCCGCTTCTCTCTTGTCCATACACCGCAGTAAAATGTAATCATGGTTGCGCTTGTAGAGAATTACGTTACTCATGAAGAACTTAGCCGAGAACCTTCTTAGAAACTTCTTGTCATTAATGGACGCCCCCTCAGGGTATTCTTGTTCTTCGAGATACCTTTTCACCTCGTAGAACCAAGGCTTTTCTTCTACTCTCTTAACATCAATCTCATAACAGTGGCCTGGTTCGTCTAATCTTTCGATTATGATCTGAGGGGATTCGTTATCCCATCTAACTTTAAACATGGATGACATGGTAGCTAGGGCGTCTGCTAACTGATTTTCTTCTCATGGAACATGTTCAAAGGTAATCTCTTCAAAATATGGAATCAAAGTCAACACATGCTCTCGGTAAAGGATGAGATTAGGATGCTTCGTGTCCCATTCTCCCTTGATCTGACTGATCACCAAGGCTGAGTCTCTGTATACTTGTAAGAACTTGATCCTCATATCGATAGCAGCCTTGATACCCATAATGCATGTCTCATATTCGGCCATGTTGTTGGTATAGTTAAAGCATAGTCTGGCGGTGAAGGGTGTATGACAGCCTTCAGGGGAGATAATCACGGCACCAATTCCATTACCGAGTGCATTGGAAGTCCCGTCAAAGACCATAGTCCATCGGGATCCTTTTTCAGGTCCTTCATCCGGTCCAGGTTCTTCATAATCAGCTACTAACATAATGTTCTTATCCGGGAACTCAAAATTCATTGATTGGTAATCGTCAACAGCCTGATGAGCCAAATGATCAGCTAGTACACTTCCTTTGATTGCTTTTTGGGTAGTGTATCAAATGTCGTATTCGGTTATGACCATTTGCCATCTTACTATTCTTCCAGGGAGAGCGGGCTTTTTGAATATGTATTTGATAGGATCCATTTTAGATATCAATATGGTAGTGTGAGTCAACATATATTGTCTTAGTCGGTGAGAAGCCCAGGCCAAAGCGCAGCAAGTTTTCTCGAGCAGTGAGTATCTTGTTTCACTGTCGGTAAACTTTTTGTTAAGGTAGTATATTGCATGCTCTTTTCGATCAGACTCATCATGTTACCCCAGCACACACCCCATTGAATTCTCTAACATTGTTAAGTACATGATCAGAGGTCTTCCTTCAACTGGCGGCATCAAAATTGGAGGTTCTTGAAGATACTCCTTAATTCTGTCAAAGGCTGTCTGGAAATCGTCATTCCATGTCACTACTTAATCTTTCTTCAGTAATTTGAATATTGGCTCACAAGTAGCGGTTAGGTGGGAAATGAATCTGGCAATGTAGTTTAGACGTCCCAAGAAACCTCTAACCTCCTTCTCAGTGCGGGGAGTTGGAATCTCTTGAATAGCTTTAACCTTCGCAGGTTCTACCTCAATACCTTTACCACTGACAACGAAATCTAGGAGCTTGCCAGATCGTACTCCAAAGGTGCATTTGTTTGGATTCAGTCTTAGCTTGTACTTCTTCAGCCTTTCAAACAGTTTTTGCAAATGGTTTAGGTGCTCTTCTTCAGTTTGGGACCTGGCTATCATGTCGTATACATAGACCTCTATCTAGTGATGGATCATATCATGAAACAAAGCTACCATAGCACACTGATAGGTTGCCCCGGTGTTCTTCAACCCAAATGGCATAACTTTGTAACAGAAGGTTCCCCACTATGTGACAAAAGTTGTTTTCTCCATGTCTTCGGGTGCCATTATGATCTGATTATAATTGGAGAAACCGTCCATGAAGGAGAATATATTATGATGTGCGGTGTTGTCAACCAAAACATCAATATGGGGAAGTGGAAAGTCATCCTTGGGGCTAGCCCTATTCAAATATCTGTAATCCATACACATACGCACTTTTTCGTCCTTCTTAGGTACCGGTACCACGTTCGCAACCCATTATGGATAAGAAGTAACAGCTAAGAATTCGGCATCGAATTGTGTCATAACTTCAGCCTTGATCTTTTCTGACATCTTAGGACGCATACGACGAACCTTTTGCTTTACTGGAGGGCAGTCTTCTTTCGTTGGCAGATGATGAACCACGATATCAGTATCCAGCCCCGACATGTATTCGTATGACTAGGCAAAGATCTCAACGTAGTCACGTAACATCTGAATTAACTGTTCTTTAATACCATTCTCCAAGCTGGCACCTATCTTGACTTCCTTTTTAATCTCTTCAGTACCCAAGTTTACTGTCTCGACCGGATCTTCATGAGGCTGTATTTCTATTTCCTCTTGCTGTAATAGTCTAGCAAGTTCTCCTGGTACTTCACAATCTTCCTCACCTTCATCCTCGGCTTGGTAGAATAGATTTTTAAAGTCATAACTGGCAATAGCAGAACTATTATCAATGGGATCCAGGGTGGATGTGGATCTGCAATTTGATACGTGGGTGTGTGAAAGAGCACATAACTATTTGGACAAAATAAAGTAAAAGAAAAACAGAAAGCATAAAATTTGAATGAAAAAAACGTCCAATGATTTATTAATGACATATGAAAATGAAATGTGATAAACCTCACAAATAGACCGCTGTGCCTTGGTTAAGACACAAGGCTTAGAGTTTAAATTGTTCAAAAATTACATATCCTCAAAAACAGAAAAAACAATTACTCCTGGATAAAAGAAATAGGCACAAAGTCTCTATCCATCCAATTATTAAGTCCATCGTTGATAGTAGGGAAGATCCAATTGTCCAGGTCACAGTCACTTTCAGCGTCTTCTACAACATTGACTCCATGGTTGCTGATGCATAGTGGTGGTTCTCCGGCGTGAGCACGACGAACAGCTTTTTAAGCTCCCGGAGTGAAACCCAAACCAAATTTTTCGGACTTGTAGGGGATGTCAGGAAGTTGGCCCCAAATAGTACACCCACCTTCTTCAACTATAGCCTTAGCATCTTTTAGAGAATCCATTTTCAATAGAGGTCTGGTAATATTTGGAACAACAATAGCAGCCTTGGTAACAGCGGTCATATGAGGAATCTCTTCAAATTTCTGATAGGGGGTTTCAATGAACTCGCCGTCCATCTCGACATATCTGAAAGAGTTCAAATGGCTTACCATATACTCTTCTTCGCCACGGACTGTAACAATCTTTCCATTAACCGGATATTTTAACATGTGATGCAAGTTGGAAGTGACAGCGTCAGCCCCATGAATCCAAGGGCGTCCTAATAAGCAGGAGTAAGAAGGGTGAATGTCCATCACGTAGAATGTGGAGTGAAAGTTTGGGAACCCACTTTAATTGGGATGTCCACCTCCCTATGTACCATCCTTTTGGAACCATCAAAATCCCCCACCACAATATTACTGGGCTTCAATGTAAGTCCTTCACAGTCCAATCTGTCTAAGGCACCCTTGGGTAGAACATTCAGAGATGAGCCACTGTCCACCAACACATGATCTAGAGTAGTGCCTCTGCACTCAATAGAGACATTCAGGGAATCATTATGTTTCCTTCCCTTAGGAGTCAAATCAGCATCGGAGAAGCCTAGTCCATTGTCGGTAGTCAGACTAGCAACACAGTCTTCAAATTGGTTAGCGGAAGTCTCTTGTGGCATATGAGTAGACTTCAGGAACTTCACCAAAGCTTTAGCATGGGCTTCGGAGCATAATAACAAGGCTAGCATTGAAATCTTTGAGGGGGTCTACCCCAATTGTTCCACAACATTGTAGTCACTTTTCCGTATGATTTTTAAAATTTCCTCCATTTCTTGCTTGGAGGCCTCATGGATGGCTTCTTTAGGTGCCTCCGTCCGGGCGAGCTCAACCGATACTTCTTTGCTCTGAGTCTCAGCTAACTCAGTAGCAGGAATAACAACAGGAGTAGCAACAGGAGTAACAATAGGAGTAACAAAAGGAGTGGCAATAGTCTTTGGAGAGATTTTAGGAGAGAAAATCCTTCCACTTCTGGTAACTTTACTGGTCCCAACAATGTTGTCAATGTTAGGATCGGTATCTTCAGTAACTTCATTCTTGATGGCCAATAGGTTTTTTTTGACGCCATGATAATAAACATCAGCTCCATAATTCCAAGGAACGGCTTTGTTGGAGGAATATGGTATGGGCCCTGGAGAGGTAATGATCAGGGGAGCAATTCTAGGGCTGTCAGTAATCCTTATAGGCCCTTTGGAGGAGACCCTTGTAGGATTATTAGAGATGGTAATAATTGACACATCTTCACATCTTACATCTTCACATAGGCTTTTAATAGAGGGAGTCTTCTCAAACAGAATTTCCCTGTCGTTCATCAGGCGTTGGACACCTATCTTCAGCAATATACAACCATTGGGTAGGGATGCACAAAGGTGATATCTTCATTACAGCCTAAAAATAAACCGGCTCGTAGGAGGTTCTTCTTAACAACTGGGAGAGGAGTAGTCAAATCATTCATGGAAGAAACAAAAAGGACACCATTAACAGCATTGATACCTTTGTCATGTTTAGGCATCGATGCAGTTATTACATTAGGGGTCTCAGGAGGGTCAAATTCAATCTCCTTTGAATTAATAAGATCTTGAACTTTATTCTTCAATGCTCGACAATCATTTGTATCATGCCCCGGGATATTGGAATGGTAAGTGCATCGTGCATTTGGATTGTAGCGGGGAGAGGAAATGTTTGGGTTTTGGGGAGGATCCTTCAGAGTGACCAGATCAGCCTTTAACAAATGTTGCAATGCCTGAGACAAGGGCATGTTGATTCTGGTGAATTGTCTTCTAGGCGCATCCTGCTTGCGCTGATTATTTTATCATTGAGTTAGTGCAGGGTTGGAGATCATTACAACTCCTACCGTTGGACGGCACTCATCTTTACCATGATTTCTCTAACCATAGGCAGCACTAACCTCCTTCTTTCAACTGAACGTCTTCTTCATAGTACTTGAAGATGCAGCCCCTTGTATTTTACCACTCTTGATACTAACTTTCACTCGTTCTCCTATCAGTATCAGCTCAGTGGATTTGGCTGAAGAGCTTCCAATCAAATGGTTGAAAAATGGGCCTGTCAGAGTACCCAAGAACATGTCGACCAACTATTTATCAGACAGGGAAGGCTGGACTCTACCGGCGAGATCCCTCCACTTTGGGGAATAATCTTTGAAACCTTCACTAGAACCCATTGACATGTTTTGGAGTTGTGTATGGGTAGGAGCGAGGTGAGCATTGTATTGATACTGCTTGTAAAAAGCAGCAGCCAAATCCTCCCAATTGTAGATATTAGTTCCTTCCAACTGATAGAACCACTCTAATTGCGTCCCCGACAAACTCTCCTAAAATAAATGAACCTATAACTTCCTATCAGTTGTATGGGGTTGGATCTTCCGGACATAAGACCTCAGATTCAGCTTGGGACAAGAAATCCGTCATACTTTGCGAAGGCGGGAACTTTGAACTTTTGTGGGATAACCACTCCCAAGACTAACCCTAGCTCTTCAAAGTCCAAACCAGGTACCCTCTGAATCTCCATGGCATTGAGACGATCCTCCAGCTGTTTATACTTGTCCTCAGCAGGAAGATATTGTTCTTCAGTATAGTCTGCTTCCTCTTCATCAGTCCATGGGTTGTTATCTTCTTCTTTTGTCTTCTTGTCATCCTCTTCCTGATTATCCCCTTCATTTGATGGAGTTGCGAATTCTAGAGCTCACTTGGTTGGCCCTCTAAATCTTCTTCCCATATTCAGGATGCCAACTGGTTTCTTTTCCTTCTTTGTCTTCTCTTTAACAATGACAGCTTTCATATCTTCTTATCCTTTAGCCAGAGCCAGGAACATCTGTTGGAATTGAGCGTTTTGTGCTTAAAGATCCTTAACTGTTTGTTCAAGAGCCATTTCTTTTTGCTGAAATAAACAGCGAAAAGATAAGAACTTGTCTTAAAATACCTGTTTATGTAATGATATGCATGACATGTTTATGCGATGTTTTCAAGGACCTCGTAGGATTTAAACTCTTTTAATCAAAACAGAAACAAAGACTTTTTATTAGTAAGTTCAAATGAACTCAAAGCTTACAAAGAAATAACAATTAAAACTTCTAAAACTTCTAGGTTTCCCATGGACGCTTCCTTTTCGTGCTGATGTAGGCATTAAGACTCTACTCCTCGTGAAGCTGCTTCATCAGTTCCAACACTTTCTTCTCACTGGAATAGCATTGGGTCTCAAAGGTGTCTGGTTCTTCCTTGAGTTAGATCCAAGACCTTTTCAATTCTTCGAAGTTTGTTGGCATATCAGGATGAAGAATGATGCGAGACCTGTCCCCTTGAACAATAGGCTTTAAGATCACTGGTAAGATGGCAGTATATGGCATCATAAGACTTTGAGCACGAGCTCACACCCATTTGAGGTAAGGTTCCAAAGGGATGGAGTTCATGTGCCCTAAAGTATTACTATTAGTCTTCTTAACCATGACCCAAGCGCGGATCAACCTCTGACGATAACCTTATGGATCATTTGAATAGTCAAACACAATACCTTCGATGAGCATATCAGGAGGACCATCTCTCCGTACATAACCAAACTGGCGTAGGGCTAAACAAGGTTTATAGGTGATGCCTCCTCTAATGCCAAGGAATGGCACATTGGGAAATTCTCTGCAGCGATCAATAAAAGAGATGTCTTCTTGAGAGAGAGAGGATACCAATAGATATCAGAGTGAGAGAGAGAGAGATATTAACCTTTGATTCCACCTTAAGCCTAACTCATTCTTCATTACTGATCGAGGAAGGTGAGAAATAAACCACCTATAGAGCAAAGGCACACAAAACATAAGAGTTCCTCGCTTCTTCATACTACGAGTATGGAGTGAATGTAGAATATCCCCGAGGAATGTAGGTATTGGATTGTGAGTAAGGAAAATGTTAATGGAATTTACGTCTATAAGTTGGTCTGAATTGGGGAACAAAACCAACCCATAGATCAAGAGAGCCAAGATATATTCAAAATCATGGTAACTCATGGAGTCTAGGAATACCTGAGCTTTCTCCATCAGAAACTTTGCAAGAAGACCTTTAACCCTACTTTTTCTTTCCCAACTGGATTCAATGTCAGATGGCTTCAAATGCAAGGCTATGGCAACATTTTCAGAAGTTGGATCTTGTTCTAAATTGGTGAAAGGTATTTGCTCCAATATAGGCAAACCAAGTAGCTTAGAGAATTCTTCCAATGTGGGCACCAACTGATAGTATGTAAATGTGAAGCAATGGTGCTTAGGATTGAAGAACTGGAATAGGACGCTCATTAAACCTTCATCAAAACCGGTAGTAACCAAACTGAGCAAGTGGCCATATCTTTTTTTGAATGGTGAGCTTTTGGGAACTCTTAAGACCAGCTCCTTAAGTTTGGGAGGAATTTCTACGAAGTTGATCCAAATGGTTTTTCTGCGAGCGGAATCCATAACCTACAAAATAGAGAAGAGATAAATCCCCATGTCCTTGAAATGGTTAGTGCAAATGATATGTTATGATGTTCATGATGTTATGATTATGCTTTAAAACAGAGATAGAAAACACAAGCAAGTCACACAAAGACCTTAGGTTTAAAGGCTTGCATGAGGTTTTAAAGGTAAGTACCCTCTTAAAGTTTTAGTTGGCTCAACCTGTCCTAGTAATAGTAACCGCGTTCTAAGGAGTCTCATATCATTGACCTTTATCTCAGTTATTGTTTCAGCTCAGAAATTGAAATATTACGGTCGAAATATCCCAAAAGTCAAATCTCAATGAGTGTAGCATCGAGTATCAACCAATCTTCGGTTGGAACCAAATCTGACTATCTCACTACTTTCTAATGGCTAGGATGAGTCAATTAAAGGTTCTAAAGGCCAGTTAGCGTTTAATGACACTATAAGGAATCCTAATGTTATCCTTGACTGACTCAAGGAACATTAGTACAAGCCAGAGTATCATGCTAACATAGCCATCACTTTGTCTGTATCGGTCTATGCCATATAACCTCCATGATTTATTGCTACTTACCTAAAAAGGTGCCCCGGATCCGAATATAGGATCTTTAACAATAACCCCAGCAAACCCTTTAAAAATAAAGCACACAAAGCAAACAAGGAATGCAATTTTAAAATGATCTAACTCTAAGGTAACCCCACTTTTTTATAAGTCCCTAGCAGAGTCACCAGTTCTATAATACGGTGGTAGAACAGACTGTGTATACTTGGTTTGCATTTGTATTCGCAAATGTTGCAGTAAGCAAGAGTCGCCACCGACTTTTCTTTTATCCAACAGAGGAAAGGGTGAAAAGAACAAAAAATACCTTTCGAGATTATTTCGGAGTAAGGGGGGGTAGATTATGGAAAGGGAAGGTGTTAGCACCCTTTCCATCTGTAGTTATCTACGGGATCTTAGATGCTAGCTCATTTGAAAATACCTTGTGTTTGTATGTTTGGAAGAAAAAAAAATTTGAAAAGACGCCTTGGTACGACGAATTTTGTAATGTTTCTCGTATTGTTGAGAACGTATACAAAGTGTCTTTGAAAATATTTTTTGTGAGAAGTGTATGTGTGAAAAATGTTTTGTTTTGAGCAAGCATCTAAGAATTATCTTCCTACTAGAAAAGGTTTGTTCTTTTCCTCTTTTCCTTTAGACAGTGCTATTCTACTATTTAGTGAGTAGGTATCCCTATCATTGGAAGTTTGAGGGACAATCGAGGGTCATCCTACGGTCACGAAGGCAACTAGTAAGATATCTTAGAAATTACCCTAGGGTTTTAAGATCATTTTACTGAGGCAACATCGAAAGGGTCATCGAGGGACTTATGATCTCTCAAACCAAAGTGTAACCACTAAAATCTCTTACATTCGAGAATTGTGACCGTTTATTCCGAAGGCAACAAGTGGAGGTACATTAGAGGTGTGCGTGTGCAAGTGCATTGTGTTTTAGTTATTTATCTTTGATGTTAGGTTTGCTAACATTTGCTTTTAGTTTTTGTCATGTAATCCTATTAGTCATACATCTAACAGTTCAACATTAGTGCAGAAATTTAAAGTGCGGAAATTAAAGCTTCGCTATTACAGGGCTTCGGGGTGGGGGACTCACAAGTCTAAAACTAGGGGTAAAGATAGTAAATAAAATCCTAGTTTTTAACTATTACAAAATTTTCCATGCAACCTATACATTTTTTTCTAGAATTTAAATGGAAAATAAATATAAAAATGATAATAAAAAAAGTTTTAGCAAATGTAAAATGTCCTAAAACCCTAAGTACTAAGAAAATGATTTTTTTTGGTATTTTTGTGATTTGCTTTTAATAATAAAACCTAAATCTAGATTAATTATAATTAATTATATAATAAACAATTAACATGATTAAATTAAATTAAATTAAATTTGTCTAAAATCAATTTAATTAATCAAAACCTAAAATCTAATTTTTATGATTTTTTTCTGATTTTTATAATTAAAAAAAAATTGGTTAAAAAAACAATTAAATAGATAGAATAATTAAAAAAAGGAAATGATTGGGTCTGATGTATGAAGTAGAATAGGGGGTGTAATTTGAGTTTCGCTAGGCCCAAACCAAGAGGAGGCCCATGCTGGCGCTAGCTTCAGTGAGAGAGGCCCCTTGAGGGTCCATGGTGAGGTACGCATCTGAGGCGATGGATCTGGATCACATGGTGATTTCATGGTAGCGCATGGTGCACACGCTTGGCCTGGTCATACTAGATCTGCAAGAAATGTATTAAAAAAACAAAATTCAATACCTGGGTATCGAACCCAGGTCCTTCTCTATTGCAAACACACGCTTCACCAACCGGCCAACCTGTTCATTCGTTATTACAACTAAACCAATAACATTATATGTGAAAAACCATTAGAAAAATATTTAAATTAAAACACGCGCGCTGAGTGGGCCTATCATTTTAAATGGATGAATTAGGACGCGAGATTCAGACACGCCAGCACAGGGAGGGTCAAACCACCATACGCGGTGGTTGACCTCCTTCTTCTCCGACCATCCAAAATCGTAATCTGCAAAACACGATGAGTTAAGGGGAAAAAAGGTCATTGCCCTCTTAATTCGAAGGTTGCGAGTTCAATGGCACCATTTGTTTGTCCTAAAACTCATGGTATCACTCAGTTTGGAACTCAACTATTTTGGAACTCTAGCAATGGTGTTTTGCCATCCCTACATCAAATCTCAATAATAATACGTCAAATATGTTCTAAACAATTATACTACATGATTTATGCAAACAAAATGATTGACAATGCACAAATTTAGAGGTTCAATTAAGAAAAGTTTTACCAACCGGTGAGATGGAGATATCCTGTTTTGGCTCATCTCAGGCTCGTATGAGGGCTGGACGTGACTCATTGGACTCTCAGGGAATGGTTTATACCCTTAGTTTGGACTGATGATGGCTGGAAATGCAAATGCCAATTTTTACAAATTTGAATTATTTTTGCAAATTTTGTAGAGTTCTTCTTAGGCTATCTATGTGTGTCACGGCTTGTGGTTTGCTTGCATATTTATAGAAGAGTGTAATGATACACAAATTTGGCAAGAATCAAAACATTAAAGGCCCTTTTCAAAGCAAAAATCAAACATATTAAAATGTTTCCAAAATTTGAAAAACTTGCCCATCTTGATATGCAATGAACCTGGCATCTTTTTCATGAAATCTTAGGCCCAATTTTGATTCAAAACATCAGCCCATGTGTTCAAATCATTTACCTATTATTTTATGCATTTTATTTTGTATTTATTTGAATAAAAACAAAAATAAATATGAATAAAATATGGGAAATGAAAAGCAAGGTAAGAGTTAATTTAGGAGTCCTTGAGTAAGTCATAAGCATATTTTAATCTCAAAAAATAGGCCCATGAGCTTAAAAATGCATTTTTGCTCAAAGTTGACTTTTTGAATTTTCACCAATTTGCCCAGTTTGCACTGGTCATAACTTGCTCAATTTTCATCTTTTGAATATTATATTTGACTTTTTAGAAAGCTAAAGATGTCCCCTACAATCTTTATGTTTACCATTTTTTCATTTGGAGAAATTATCTTGATGTAACTTGCCTTGACAAAAAATTCCTTTTTGCTGACTTTCAAAAAGACATGTAATGTATTGGCTCATATCTTTCTAATGATGCATTTTTTTGAAATTGAGGACAAAAGAAAAGTTGTAGGGAATTTAAATTTATTCACAATGAGCTTTGGTTGGTGCAAAATGTATGAAGCATGTGAAAGTTATGCCTGGTCAAAATTTAGTTGACTTTCTCTAGAAAACCCTAATTTAGCAATTTTTTATTCTTGATGATTTGAGAGCATTCCTTGAGGAATCATGATCAACCCTTGATCCAATGATGGATATCACTTAAAAATGTTGATATTGACCAAAAATATTGAAGTTTGACTGTATATTGACCATATTTTACTTTTGACCTAAAATAGTTGATTTCCAGTCATATGAGCAATTGACTTAGCAAATTTGTAATGCAAGGCATGAAAGTTGGTATGGACATTCTTAAGGACATATTAGGGACCGTGGAAATCACTTGAGGCCTTTGAAACCCAAACTTCTTTGTGAAAAATAAAACCCTAGTTGGAGATCCATTGCTTAGGAGAAGAATTTTTCTGGTCAATTCTTGGTCAACTTTGAGCACTTAAGGACCTCTAGGAGTATGTTTTGAATAAAAATGAGAGGGAAAATTTTGGGGTACAACAACGGAAATAGAAGATTTGTTGTCAATGAGATCCGGAGTGGATGTGGAACTGCAAATGTGTGTGTGCATGTAAGATCACATGGCTATTTAAAAACGCGGTAAAGTAAAAAAAAAAAGACAAGGAGCGCAAAATTTGAATGCAAAATTGTCCAATGTTTTCATTAAATGAGCATATGATATATGAAATGACAAACCCTTAAAAAATGGGCCATTGTTCCCCAGGCAAGGCACATGGTTTAAAGTTTTTATTTTAACATAAATTATACAAACAAACTTCTTAAGGCGATAAAAACAGGAATAGCAATTACTCCTGGCTGAAGGAGATTGAGATGAAGTCTTTGACCTTCCAATTGTGGAGTCCGCCATCAGTAGTCGAGAATATCCAATCGTCCAAGTCACCATTACTTTCAGTATCTTCTAGAGCATTGACTTCTTTGTTGCCAATACAAAGAGGTGGTCCCCCAGCACAAGCACGTCAAACCTCTTTTTGAGCCTTTGAAGTAAAATGCAACCCAAATTTGTCAGATTTGTAGGGGATGTCAGGAAGTTGTCCCCATATAGTGCAGCCTCCATCTTTTACAATAGCTTTAGCATCCTTCACGGAAGCCATTCTTGGTGTGCCTTTAGATATTTCAAGATTAGAAGGAGTAGAAACAACAACCATTGGAGGGATCACCTCAGATGCTTGACAAGGGGTTTCAATGAATCTTCCATCCATTTAGACGTATTTGAAAGAATTCAAATGACTGACCATATATTCTTCCTCTCCACATACTGTGACAACCTTCCCTTTCATTGGGTATTTGAGCATTTGATGTAATGTAGAGGTAACTGCACCTGCCCCATGAATCCATAGGCATCCGAGCAAGCAAGAATAGGCCAGGAGGATATCCATTACATAAAAAGTTGAATTGAAAACTTGAGATCCCACCTTAATCGAGAGATCAACCACTCTATGGATCATTCTTTTCGAACCATCGAAGGCTCTCACCACAATATCGCTGGGTTTTAGCACCAGCCCTTCACAGTCCAATTTGTCCAAAGCACCTTTGGGTAAAACATTGAGGAGGATCCAGTATCTACTAACACATGCGCCAGAGTGGTGCCTTTGCATTCAATAGAGATGTGGAGAGTCTTGTTATGATTCTTCCTCGCTGGAGTTAAATTTGCATCAGAAAATCCCAAGCCATTATCAGCAGTTAGGCTCGTAACATAATTCTCAAATTGATCAGCAGTGGTTTCTTGAGGTACATGGGCATTTTTCAGGAACTTCAACAAGGCTTGGGCATGTGCCTCGGAGCATAACAATAAGGACATCATGGATATCTTTGAGGGTGTCTACCCCAGTTGTTCGACTATTTTGTAATCACTTTTTCGGATGATCTTCAGGATTTCTTCCATCTCTTGTCTAGATGGGTCTTCAATTGTTACTTCTTTTGGTTGTGCTTCCGCCAGGTCAGGCTCAATTACTTTCTCTTTACCTCAGGCATTGGCAGTTGGCCCAGCAGCAGGAATACGAACAGGTGTTGTAGTAGTTGTTGGAGGAGAGATCTCCGGAGAGAAGACCCTTCTTGTCCTAGTGACCTTACTAGTTCCGACAATGTTTGTAATTTCTAGATCTTTATCTTCAGTAATCCATGGTTCTTGCTTGATACCATGATAATAAACTTCTGCCCTATAGTTCTAAGGCACAGCTTTGTCGGAGGAATAGGGGACTGGCCCTGGTGTAGTGATAATCAGGGGAGCCACTCTTGGCTCAAAAGGGATCCTTATAGGGCCTTTAGAGGTCATCCTAATAGGAGTATTGGAAATTGTGATTATGGAAACATCTTGAGGTATATTTTTAGGTAAGCTCTTCATGGACGGGGTTTTCTCGAACAAAATTTCATGGCTATCAATCATACGTTGGATACCTTTCTTCAGCCATATACAACCATTGGTCTGGGAAGCACAATTGAAACAATTTTCAAGGTAGTCTGGAAATAAACTGACTCTCAGCAGATTCTTCTTAATGATCAATAATGGAGTAGTCAAATCATTAGTGGTGGAGACAAAGGAGGCATTGTCAATAGCATTGACACTTATACCATGACTGGGCTTGGGAGCAGTAATGACATTAAGGGTCTGTGGAGGGTTAAACGCAATCACTTTGTTATCAATCAAATCTTGGATCTTACTCTTTAAGGCCCAACAATCATTGGTATCGAGCCCAAAGCTATTGGAATTATAGGCACATTTTGAATTTGGGTTGTATTTTGGAGATGAAGTATTTGGGTTTTGAGGAGGACTCCTCAGTGTTACCAAATCCTCCTTCAACAGATGTTGTAAAGCTTGAGACAGTGGCATGTTGATTCTAGAGAATTGCCTCCTCGGTGCATCAGGCCTTTGTTGATTGTTTGATTTTTATGGTCGTTGAACTGGGGTCGGGTTTGAAATCAATACAGCTCCTACTGACTGATAACGATCATTTTAGATACGGCTCCTTTTTCCATAAAAAGCATTAGTTTCCTTCTTACCAAAAAATGTTTTTTTTATAGCAGTAGAGGTTGAGGCCATTGGGATCTTTCCACTTTTGATTCCACTTTCAACATGTTCACTAGTCAAAATCAACTCGGTAAACCCTAAAGACAAACTCCCAATCAGCAAATTAAAGAAAGGACTATTCAAGGTGCCCATGAACATGTCCACCAACTCTCGGTCAGTCAACGGGGGTTGCACTCTTCCATCCAGGTCCCTCCATTTTTGAGCATACTCCTTAAAGCCTTCACTCTAACCCATAGTCATATTTTGTAATTGCACGCGAGTTGGTGCAAGATCAATATTGTATTGGTATTGTCTGTAGAAGGCAACAGCCAGATCCTCCCATGTGTGGATATTAGTCCCTTCTAGTTGGTAGAACCATTCCAATTATGTTCCAGATAAGCTCTCTTGGGAGAAATGAACCCATAACTTCCTATCGGTGGTGTGTGGTTGAATCTTGCGGACATAAGACCTCATATGCATCTTTGGATAGGAGACCCCATCATAATTGGCGAAGACAGGGATCTTGAACTTGTGGGGAATCACCACCCCAGGGACCATAACTAAATCTCCAAAGTCCAAACTAGGCACTGTTTGGATCTCTACAGCCTTAAGTCGGTCTTCCAACTGCTTGTACTTCTCATCCGCCGGTGGATACTGCTCTTCGGAATAGTCTTCATCCTCAATAACCTGGTTATTTCCACCCCTAGCTCTGGTGCTACTAACTTCCTCTTCTTGATTGTCTTCATCCTTGGAAGAAGCCTCTTTTATTTGAGCTAGTCAGGCGGGCCCCTTGAACCTTCTTCCCATGTTGAGAATAACAGCCCGTTTCTTGGTCTTCTTTTTGGCGGCAAGGAGTGCCATCATTTCTTGCTGACCTTTTGCTAGGTTGAGGAGAGTCCCTTGGAACTGTGCGTGATGAGTCTGCAGATCTTTGGTGGTTTTCTCTAGAGCCATCTTATACTGAAATAAACAGTAAGAAGATAAGGAAACCTGTATCGGAAAACCTGCTTATGGAATGATGCATGCTATGTGGATGTAATGTTTTCAAGGACCTTAAGGAATTTAAATTTGCTAGCCAAAAAGGAAACAAACACAATAATTGTATTAATAAGTTCAAAGATTACAATTTCCCCTTGGGCTTACAATGAAAAAGCAAAAAGGTCTCAAAGAGACAACAAAATAGACTCCTAAAACAAAAGACTTAAATCTCCCATGGGCGCTTCCTCTTTGGTGCAATGTATGCATTTAGGTTGCGCTCCTCGTGAATTTTCCTTGTGAGCTCCAACACTTTCTTCTCGCTTGCGTAGAATCGAGCTTCAAAGGTGTCTCGTTCCCCCTTGAATTGAATCCACGATCTTGGAAATTCTTTGAGGTCGGTAGGCATGTCAGGATGGATAATGGTATAAGGAATATCTCCCTCAGCAACGGGCTCCACAACTATTGGTAAGATAACTAGATATGGCATCATGAGACTTTGAGCACAAGCTCGCACCCATTTAAGATAAGGCTCCAGAGGGATGGAATTTTTATGCCCCAAAGTCTTTCTATCAACCTTTCTTACCATGCCCCATGCACATACAAACCTTCGATGATAACCTTAGATATCGTTCTCGTAGTCGAATATAATACCATGGATAAGAGCATCATGAGAACCATCTCTTCAAGCGTATCCAAACTTTCGTAGAGCTAGAGAAGGGTTATAAGCAATACCTCCCCTAATTCCCAAGAGTGGAACATTAGGGAACTCCCCACAATGGTCAATAATAGTAATGTCCTCTTGAGATTGAGAGCACCAATGGATATCCGAATGAGAAAGCGACATCATCCTTTGTGACCACCTTAAACCTTGCTCATTCTTCAATATTGATCTAGGAAAATGCGAAATAAACCACCTAGACAGCAACAGAATGCAACACATAAAAGTCCCTCTCTTCCTCATGGTGCGAGTGTGAAAACAATGTAGAATGTCTCCAAGCAAAGTAGGCACGGGGTTACGAGTAAGGAAAACTTTGACAACATTCACATCTATTAGTTGGTCAGGGTAAGGAAAAAGCACCAACCTATATATTAGAAGAGCCGAGACTTCTTCGAAAGCTTGTAAATACAAAGCATCCATAAACAGACGAGCCTTCTCCATAAGGAATTTAGCCAAAAAGCCTCTGACCCCACTTCTTGTCTCATAATTAGATACAATGCCAGAACTCCTCAAATGTAAGGATTTGGCAATAACTTCAGGCTTTGGAGTTTCCTCTAAATCGGTGAATGGGATTTGATCAAGGAGTGGTACCCCTAATAGTTGAGAGAATTCTTCCATTGTGGGCACTAGTTGATAGTCGGGAAAGGTGAAACAATGATGTACAGGGTCAAAGAACTGAAAGAGAACCTTCATCATGTTTTCTTCAAAGCTTAAGGTAACTAGATTGAGAAGTCGACCATATCATTTGGGGAATTGAGAATTTCCAGGAACCCTTGATGCTAACTCTTTGAGTTGAGGAGTGTAATATGGTGGCAGAATCGACTGTTATACTGGTTTTACATTTTGTATTCGCAAATGTTGCAGTAAGCAAGAGTCGCCACCGACTTTTCTTTTATCCAACAAAGGAAAGGGTGAAAAGAATATAAAAATACCTTTCTAAGAGTTTTCTGAGTAAGGGGGGGGGGGGGGGGGGGGTAGATTATGGAAAGGGAAGGTGTTAGCACCATTTTCATCTGTAGTTTTCTACGGGCTCTTAGATGCTTAGCTCATTTGGAAAAAAATACCTTGTGCTTTTTGTGTATTTTGAAAAGTATTTTTGAAAGTTCCTTAGTGCGATGATTCGCTTTATGATAACTCTTGTATCAGTCCTCAAGAGTGTTGATAAAGCGTTTTTGTAAATGTTTTTGAAATGTTTTTGCGTAGGTGTAAAAAGTTTGTTTTTGAGCATAACATCTAACAGCTATCTACTTTTACTCGAAAGGGTAGTTCTTTTCCTCCTTCCCTTTAGACAGTGTTATCTTACTATTAGTAAGTAGGTAGCCCTATCGTTGGATGTTTGAGGGACATTTTAAGGGACGTTTTATAGTCACAAAGGCAACTGGGTGAGAAACCTTAGTAACTACCCTAGGCTTTTAAGATCATTGTTTATCGAGGCAACGTCGAGAGGATCATTGAGGGACTTATGATATTTTATTAAACCAGAGGGTAGCCACTAAAATCTCTCACGTTTCGAGAGTTATGACTATTTTTCCGAAAGGCTACCAAAGTGGGAGTACCCTAGAGGTGTGTATGTGCAAGTGTGTTTGTTTTCAGTTACTTTTGTCTTTGATGTTAGGTTTGCTAACGTTGCTTTTAATTTCTTACCATACAATCCTATTACCATACATCTAACAGCTAATATATACAAGAAATTAAAATGCGGAATTTAAATCTACGCTATTACAAAGTTTCAGGGAGGGGGATTAATTACATAGTCCAAATTTTGGGGAAAATGAATAAAACAGTAAAAGTCCTAATTAATTATATTACATCCAGTAGACAGATACAATAATATGAATGTAAACGCGCGAAATGGAAAAGAATGTCTAAAAATCCTAAGGTATAAAAATATTTTTTGTTTGTTTTGTTTTGTTTTTATTATATGAAGAGAATTAAACTAAAAAAACTCAATCTATTTAGTTTTAATTTAAAGAAATGGTTAAAATAATTAATTAATTAATTTTCAAAATTAATTTGATCAAGAAAAATACTAACCTAATTTTTTTATGATGTTTTTTATTTAATGTCAATTAAATAAATAAAAAAGCAATTAAAAGAAATAAACAAAAAAAAGTACAAATGGGCCAGGCAATGAATGGAACAAAAGAGGGTGTGAATTGGGTTTTTTTAGGCTCAAATCAGGAGATGGCTCGGGCTGACACTGGATCTGGTGTTGAGATCCTCATGAGGGTCTATGTGAGATTGTGTGCTCAGGGCGTTGGATCCAGACCAGATGTGCATCTGATGGCATGGACTCGATGGTGTATGGTATGCGTGCATAGCCTGGAAGCATTGAATATGCAAATATCATGTTAGAAAAATAAAATTGCAAGGCTTGTGTATCGAACCCAGGCCCTTCCTTTTAATTCGAATACCCCCTCATTCGAACTCTCTGAGCTCAAATTTGGTTTTGTTTGGGCCTGAAATAGCCTACATCCTGAGTTTCGAAGGAAAACAGATTTGAAGGTCCTAACAGTGGTCTCCTGGCATTTGGACACTGCAACTTACATGTTAAATTATTCATAAAAAAGGTAATAACATTAATATGCAATCAAAAATGGGTTTAAAATAAAGATTAATGAGTTTGAGATTGGAAATCCTCTTTATCCAACGGAGGTACTTCGATCTGCAGTTCTATGCGTAGGATGGCTTCCTGGAAGCCTCAGGAGAACGAAGATGGTATTCGTTTGGATTGAAGTAATTTGTAAAAAACCTTTCATATTTGGAAACTTTGTGAAGGTTTTGGGAATTTAGTGTGATTCTTGTATAGGCAACGTGCGTGTATAGGTGAAATGTCTCTGTCTCGTGGCAATGTTTTCGTCTCCTGGCAATGTGCCCACAGCCTTGTATTTATAAGGGTGTGAGGGAAGTGGAAATGGAAATGGACAGCCATTAACCAGGCTTTGAAGGAAAAATTAGACAAATTAAAGAATTGCCTTTTTTTGATGAATTCCTACCCTTTGGGTCTTGGGATGAACCTGGACATGTTTCACTCCCTGACTCCTTCGAATGCCTCCGCGCCTTGCTCTTCGATTGGCCCTGAGTTACTTCCTTCTAATGGCTCCAGGCCCCACCATTGTGGCTTCTTCGATTGAGCCACTATCTGCCTTAGTAGCTTGATCTGAAGCTTTTCAACTAGCCCAATCAAAAACTCCTTTCTGGCCAGTTGAAGCTTCTTTTGTTACATCCTTCGAATGTAATTATGCAAGAGGCTTGGTTTGGTAGCATGCAAGACTTTGGCCAGACTCATCAGAAGACAAAACAAAACTTGTCTTTAACCATTGTGTGTCTTTCGACTGGACCAAATGTATGCCCTTTGAAGGCACCATTTGTGTGTCCTTTGAATAGCCCACATGCACCCCTTGTGCATTCTCCGAATGGGCCACCAATGTGTGTTCATAACGTAGCAATCATGTGCTTGTGAAACGAAGGCAGGCATGAAGAGGAAACCTTTTCTTTGTGAATTGAAGGCAAGTTGAAGAGGGAGCCTTTGCCTTATGCGCTGAAGGCAAGCATAGGGGGAGTATTTTCCTAGTGGATCGAAGGCAAATCTAAGGAAGCCTCTGCCTTGCGAATCGAAGGTCTGTTGAAAGGGGCCTTTTGCCATGTAGATCGAAGGCAAGTTGATGGGCATTTGCCTTATGAATCCAAGGCAAGCATGAGAAAGCTTTTGCCTAGTAGATCAAAGGAAAACATGAAGAGGCCTTTGCCTTATAGATCGAAGGCAAGTCTGAAGAAGCCTTTTCCTAAATGAAGCTTGCATGCAGGAGTCCACTGCTTTGTGAATCAAAATAAATATGCAGGAGGCTACTGCTAGTGAAACAAAGCAAACTTGTAGGGGGTTCTTGCCTTGTGAATCGAAGGCAAGCCTGAAGCAGCCAATGCACAGTCGAAGCCTTGTGAATTGAACTTGATCGAAGGGGGCCCAGCGCCCAATTGAAGCTTGTGAATCAGGCCTGCATCGAAGGAGGCCAAATTCCCAATCGAAGACTGGTGAGCCAAGCTTGTATCGAAGGATTTTAGATGCCCAATCGAAGTACCTTGTTAAGGTGCCAATGGAAAGACACTTGACCATCTTCAAAAAAATTATTTTCTTTAAGCAAGTGTTAATAACCACCCATACAAGGGAAGATCTTGGAAAACATGAGAGGGCAAATTTTGGGGTACAATAGCTACCCCCGTTCAATCTTCTTAAACCTGAAGATTTAGATTGGCTTATTTGCCTTTCGTGATCTGAAGGTGGAAGATGATTGAACACTAGAGTGCCCATAAATTTGCACTCGCATGATGTGATGATTTACTATGTAGGGAATGGGCTTGAAGATGCCATTTGGATAAGATGGCTGAGAGTTGTTGGAGATGGGTTAAAGATTCCATCCAAAGTAGATGCTAACTTCGTAAGAGGTCTCTTTGTGGGGGATTCCTGTTCCTGTTGTTTGAGGAGGAGTCCGCTGGGGAATGTTGATTTCTGTTGTTCTCCTACTTTAGGAAAACTCTATGGGGAATAGAGTCTAGGAACTTTAGTTGTCCAAGGCTCTACTGAGGAATTATCTCTAGAAAAGTTTGTTGTTTCCTGGTTGAACTCCGGGCTTCACGATAACTTGCTAGGGAGGATGAAATTAACTGTTATTTGGAAATGTATTAGAAGGAACCAGTGTAGGGCTGCTTCAGGATGAGTCTGTGTTAGACTGCATCTGGAAACTGTAAGAAGGAACCCATGTAAGATTGCTTCAGGATGAGTCTGTGTTAGACTGCATCTGGAGATTAGGAGAAGAAACCCGTGTAAGATTGCTTCAGGATGAGTCTGTGTTAGACAGCATCTAGAGATTAGGAGAAGAAACTCGTGTAAGGTTGCTTCAGGATGAGTCCGTGTTAGACTGCATCTGGAGATTCTGAGAAGAAACCCGTGTAAGATTGCTTCATATGGTCATGTAGATAGTTTTCCTGTCTGGCTTCAGGTATTAATCTACAATCAGTCGTCCCCAGATAGTTGTTCTGTCTTGTTTCAGGTATTAATCCGGAACTTGCTTTTGGTCGTTGAGATAGTTGTCTTGTTTGGTTTCAGGTATTAATCTCTTATCTGAGAGAAATAAAGATAGTTTTTCCGTCTTGTTTCGGGTATTAATCTTCAATATGCTTATGTAGATAGTTTTCCTGTCTGGTTTCAGGAATTAATCTACAATCAGTCGTCCACAGATAGTTGTCTTATCTTGTTTCAGGTATTAATCTGGAACTTGTTTTTTTCGATCATAGAGATAGTTGTCCTGGCTGGTTTCAGGTATTAATCTCTGACCTTAGAAAGAAAGATAGTTTTCCCGTCTGGTTTGGGGTATTAATCTTCAATCTGTTCATGTAGATAGTTTTCCTGTTTGGTTTCAGGTATTAATTTATAATCAGTTGCCCACAGATAGTTGTCCTGGCTTGTTACAGGTATTAATCTGGAACTTGTTTTTGTCGGTCGTTGAGATAGTTGTCCTGGCTGGTTTCAGGTATTAGTCTTTGACCTTAGAAAGAAAGATAGTTTTCTCGTCTAGTTTCGGGTATTAATCTTCAATTTGCTCATGTAGATAGTTTTCATGTCTGGTTTCAGGTATTAATCTACAATTAGTCGTCCACATATAGTTGTCCTAGCTTGTTACAGGTATTAATCTGGAACTTGTTTTTGTCGGTCATTGAGATAGTTGTCCTGGATGGTTTCAAGTATTAATCTGTGACCTTAGAAAGAAAGATAGTTTTCCTTTCTGGTTTCGGTTATTAATCTTCAATCTGCTCATGTAGATAGTTTTCCTGTCTGGTTTCAGGTATTAATCTACAATTAGTCGTCCACAGATAGTTGTCCTAGCTTGTTACAGGTATTAATCTGGAACTTTTGAAAATTGTTAACGATATTCATCTGTCGATCTTTCCTGAAAAGGTCAAGAATTAGCTACATGCAATATTATGATGCATGAAGTGAAAATGATGCTCTCAAAATAAATGAGATTGTGATATATGCATTCGTGCTGCATATGCTATGACGCTAGTAAAATGGTGTATGAATGCAATGTATGAACGTGTCAGTTGCTCTATTGTTGTATTGTTAAACTAGGGAAAATAAATCCCTGAAGAATATAGGTCTTCAAATTTTGTTGAAGTTGAATTGTTGGGAGATGATCTTTTGTTGTTAGAGAAATAAACTCTGTTGAGGAAGGGAAACTCCATGAATTGCTTGGGGAATTTTTTGAAATTCTGTTGGGGAATCCTGAAAAGCTTGTGACCCAGGTTAGGGAATTCTTTAAGATGTCGAGGCAGTAATTGAAGACTTTTGCTCTGTCGGGGATATAAGAACACCTGACATCATTAGGTTGTACAAACGGATATGGTAGTGACTTTATAGTAGGATGCCCCTGCTTCTACACCTGCTGGAGAAAGTATCCGCGAAGATTTTATCGATGGCCTTTAGACACTGTCCCGTTTCTTAAAGCCATTAGTAACTGTCTTTCTGTTTTTTATGCGTGTATTTGTAAACAGTAATCACATTCAAATGCATATGTTCAAAAATAATCATTGGACGTTTTCGCAAAAAAAAAATAGGAAGATAAAAAGAAATCAAATAGTTTTACACTTTAAAAGAGATAATTTTGTATTAATTTGAATAATTTGTGCCTATGATAGGCATTTTTGTACAAGGAGACGGACATCCTAGTAAGAGAACATCGTCGTAAGAATGGAAACTATACAAAGTAGTATACAAAGAAAAACAGCTATGTGAAATAATCCCATTTATTTCCATTCTGCTATTGCCTTTATGTCTTTGAGCGTCTCCTCTCTTTGCTGCTTGTCGGAAGCTGACTAGATTGATTAGCACTACTTGAGCTTGACAGTTGATACTGAAGATTGGATGTAAGGTGATCCAACGGGACATAGTTATACGCTTGAAATCCCTAACTTTTTCCTGACCGCCCTTTCGGTTTTTCAGTCCACCGGGATACCCTTTTTTTCCCAAGCCGCCTTTTTAGGTTTTCGACTTGCCGGGTGTACAGATTTTTTCATGTGTATATCCCTAATTTTCTCCTGAAACCTTTTGGTTCACCGGGATGCCCTTATTTTTGCCTAGGCCAATTAACCTAGCAGGTCTTTGTTCATGTGTAGTATCTTTTAACTATGTCCGCGTTTACAGGGTGCGAAAGGTCATCACCGTCCATAGTGGTTAAGATCATGGCTCCACCAGAAAATATATTCTTGATAACAAATGGTCCTCCGTATGTAGGAGTCCATTTACCCCTGGGATCACCTTGCGGCAGTATGAAGCGCTTGATTACAAGGTCACCAGCTTGATATACTTGACGTCTGACCTTCTTGTTAAAAGCTTTAATCATACGTTTTTGGTACACCTGACCATGACAGACAGCCGCGGGCCTTTTCTCGTCAATCAGGTTTAATTGGTCTAGTCGAGTCTGAACCCATTCGTCTTCATTCAAACCTGCGTCGTTCAAGATTCTCAAGGAAGGGATCTGGACTTCAATGGGTAGGACAACTTCCATACCGTATACCAGAGAGAAAGGAGTTTCCCATGTTGATGTGTGCACTGTGGTACGGTAACCATGAAGAGCAAATGGTAACATATCGTGCCAGTGTTTATATGTCACTGTCATCTTCTGTATGATCTTCTTGATATTTTTATTAGCAACTTCTACAGCGCCATTCATCTTCGGCCGATAAGGAGAAGAGTTATGATGCTGGATCTTGAATTACGTGTAGAGCTCGGCGATCATAGTATTATTGAGATTGGTACCATTATTCGTGATGATTCTTTCTGGAATACCATACCGACATATAAGGTTGTGTCTGATGAATCCGGCCACAACGTTCTTGGTAACAGAAGAAAATGAAGCTTCCTCGACCTACTTCATGAAGTAATCAATGGCAACCAGGATGAAGCGGTGCCCATTAGAGTCTACAAGTATAATCTCCCCAATCATATTGATGCCCCACGTTGTGAATGGCCAAGGAGCAGTCAAAATGTTCAAGGGAACCGGAGGCACGTGTACTTTATCATCATAGATCTGCCATTTGTGACAAGTTTGTGAATGCTGATAACAGTCTGCTTCCATAGTGAACCAGTAGTATCCTACCCGTAGGATATTTTTAGCCATTGTATGCCCACTAGAATGGATGCCAAAGGTACCTTCATTTAAATCTTCCATAATATTTTCTACTTCACTCTTGTCTACACACCGTAGCAAAGTAGAATCGTGATTGCGCTTATAGAGAATTCTGTTACTGAGGAATAACTTGGCAGAGAACCTTCTTAGGAACTTCTTATCATTGACTGAAGCTCCTTCGGGATACTCCTAAGCTTTGAGATATCTTTTGACTTCATGGAACCAAGGTTTTTCCACTACTTCTTTAGTATCAATCTCATGAGAGTATGCTGGTTCATCCATTCTCTCAATAGTGATCTGAGGAGCTTCATTACCCCACCTGACCTTGAACATAGATGACATAGTAGCTAGCGTGTCCTCTAGTTGATTTTCCTCTCGTGGAAAATGCTCAAAGGTAACTTCTTCAAAGTATGGAATCAGTGTTAACACATGCTCTCTGTAAGGGATGAGATTAGGATGCTTCGTGTCCCATTCTCCTTTGATTTAACTGATTACTAAGGCCGAGTCTCCAAATACACTCAAGAATTTAATCCTCAGGTCGATAGCCGCCTTGAGGCCCATAATGCATGCTTCATATTCATCCATATTGTTGGTACAATTGAAACATAGCCTGGTAGTGAAAGGAGCATGACAGCCTTCGGGAGATATGATCATAGCACCAATGACATTTCCAAGAGCGTTGGAAGCTCCGTCAAAAACCATAGTCCATCAGGATCCTTTTTCAAGTCCTTCATTCGGTCCAGGTTCTTCACAATCAGTTACTAACATGATGTTCTCATCCAGGAACTCAAAATTCATGGATTGGTAGTCGTTCATGGCCTGATAAGCCAAATGATCATCTAATACACTTCCCTTAATTGCTTTCTGGGTTGTGTACTGAATGTCGTATTCGGTCAGGATCATTGTCCATCTTGCTATTCTTCCGGAGAGAGCGGGCTTCTCGAAGATGTATTTGATAGGATCAATTTTAGATGTCAACAAAGTAGTGTGAGTCAACTTGTACTGTCTTAGTCGGCGAGCAGCCCATGCCAAAGCGCAACAAGTTTTCTCGAGCAGTGAGTATCTTGTTTCACAGTTGGTAAACTTTTTTCTAAAGTGGTATATTGCATGCTCTTTTCGACCAGACTCGTCATGTTGCCCCAGCAGACACCCCATTGAGTTCTCTAATACTGTTAAGCACATGATTAGAGGTCTTCCTTCAACTGGCGACATCAAGATTGTAAGCTCTTGAAGATATTCTTTGGTTTTGTTAAAGGAGTTCTAGCAATTGTAATTCCACTTCACTGCTTGATCTTTCTTCAGTAACTTGAAGATTGACTCACAAGTAGCAGTCAGATGGGAAATGAATTTGGCAATATAGTTTAGGCGCCCCAAGAATCCCCTTACCTCCTTCTCAGTGCGAGGAAGGATGAGTACAAAATATCTAACCAAATTTCACAACATCCTGCCAAGTCACGGGAAGCTTAAATCAGAGTCAAGATACATCCATTGACATGTCACTTTTGTGGCAGATATGGTTGCACAGAGAAAGTTTGCAACATGCTTCATGGATTTTCCAAACATCCATCTCAACTTAGTACAAGTTCCTCTGAAACTAAAACTAGGAAGGAATGGAAAGTGAGAGAAACTCTAAAGAATCACATTGCTCATACTTCCCTCAAAGTCTCATCCAGTGAAGACTGGTATTCTGACAATGGTTTCTCTAGACATATGACAGGTGTGGAGAACTTATTGATAGATGTTAAAGCTCATACAACTAGTTGTGTTAATTTTGGAGATGGTGCCAAAGGAGTAATTAAAGGTGTTAGAAACTAGCTTGTGAAGGGTCTCCTAAACTTGATAAAGTCCTGTTTGTGAAAGGTCTAACTGCCAACCTGATAAGTATTAGTCAGTTATGTGATTAATGTCTTAAGGTTCACTTTACAAAATTTGAATTTTTGGTCAAAAATAAAGAGGATGGAGTGTTAATGAAAGGAGACAAGTCTAAAGATAATTGCTAAGGTATGAAGTCAAATAGGTTTGAATTGTGGCACTAAAAACTTGGCCATTCGCACTTGAAAGGTATGGAGAAGATTATGCCTAAAAAAGCTATCAGAGGCTTCCCTAAACTCAAAATTGAGGATGGAAGAATTTGTTGAGAGTGTCAAATTGGAAAGCAAATCAAGATGTCACATCCAAAGCTTCAACATTAGAATACTTCAAAAGTTTTGGAACTTATTCATATGGATTTGATGGGACCTATGCAGGTTAAAAGTCTTGGTGGAAAAAGGTATGCTTATGTTGTTGTTGATGACTTTTCAAGATACACCTGGGTGAAGTTTATCAAAGAAAAATCAGAAGTCTTTGATATATTCGAGAAGTTATGTCAACAACTTCAAAGAGAGAAGGAAAGCAACATTGTTAGGATCAAAAGTGATCATGGTAGGGAATTTGAAAATAGTAGGTTTTCTGATTTTTGTGTCTTTGAAGGTATTAGTCATGAATTTTCATCACCTATCACTCCTCAACAGAATGGAGTTGTGGAGAGAAAGAATATAACTCTGTAATAATCAGCAAGAGTTATGCTTCATGCAAAGAAGTTTCCATATCATTTTTGGGCAGAAGCTATGAATACTTCTTGTTATATTCATAACAGAGTTACCTTAAGAACTGGTTCTGCAAATACTCTATATGAGTTATGGAAAGGAAGGAAGCCTACAGTCAAATACTTTCATGTTTTTTGCAGTAAATGTTATATCTTTCTTGATCGTGAAAAAAGAATGAAGATGGATCCCAAGAGTGATGAAGGGCTATTTATGGGATACTCTACAAACAACAGATCCTATAGGGTTTTCAACACTAGAACTCAGGTCAAGATGGAGTCTATAAATGTTGTGTTTGATGATTCAAGCACAGATAGTGAACATGATGATAAAGACAGTGTTGGGACATATTCTAGATGAATGATGAGGCAGAAAGTGTGGAAGAGGATAACATCAACACTAAAGTTGTTAATGTTGAGCCTGATTAAAATCAAGTCAATAAGGGTCCTTCAATAAGAATTCAGAAAGACCATCCTAAGGAACTCATTATAGGAAATCCCAATCAAGGGATTACTACTAGATTAAGGGAAACTCTTGCTTTGTGTCTAAGATTGAACTCATGGATGAGAAAAGTCTCTTTCTGAGTGGATACTTAAATGAAGAGGTTTATGTTGAACAACCAAAAGGATTCATAGATCCCATTTATCCAGATCATGTATTTAAACTAAAGAAAGCTCTCTATGGTCTAAAATAAGTTACTAGAGGTTGGTATGAGAGATTGACAAAATTTCTTGTCAACAATGGATATAGGAAAGGAGGAATAGTCAAGACCTTGTTTTTCAAGGATAATCATGACAAACTTATGATAGCTCAAATCTATGTTGATGACATTGTGTTTGGAGAGATATCAGACCAGGTGGTGGAACATTTTGTTAAACAAATGCAGTCAGAATTTGAGATGAGTCTTGTTAGTGAATTAACATATTTTCTTAGTCTTCAAGTGAAATAGATGGATGTCTCTATCTTTATTTCTCAAAGAAAATATTCCAAGAACATACTGAAGAAGTTTGGTAATGTCAGTCACAAGAGGACACATGTTCATACTCATTTTAAATTGTCTAAAGATGAAAAAGGTATTGGTGTTGATCAAAGTTTATACATAAGTATGATTGGTAGCTTGTTATACCTTACAGCTAGCAGACCTGGTATCATATTTGATGTGGCTGTTTGTGTAAGATATCAAGTGAAAGCAAAAACAAGTCACATCAATCAAGTGAAGTGAGTTTTTAAGTACATTAATGGTACTAGTGACTATGGAATGTTATACTCTCATGGTTCAGATTCTATGCTAGTAGAATATTGTGATGCGGATTGGGCTGGTAGCGCTGATGACATAAAAAGAACATTTGGTGGATGCTTCTTTTTGGGAAGTAAATTAATTTTCTGGTTTAGTAAGAAACATAATTGTGTTTCTTTGTCTACTACTGAAGCTGAGTATATTGCAGCTGGAAGTAGCTGTTCTCAACTGATGTGGATGGAACAAATATTTAAGGAGTATAATGTTAAACAAGATGTCATGACCTTGTATTGTGACAATCTGAGTGATATCAATATTTCAAAGAATCCTATTTAACATAGTAGAACCAAGCACATTGATATCCATCATTTTATCAGAGATCTTATTGAAGACAAGGTGGTTACTCTGGAACATATAGCTACTGGAAAAAAATGGTTGATATTTTGACCAAAGCATTGGATGAAAATCAATATTAAAAGCTTAGGGGTGAGCTGGGAATATGTATTTTTAAGGAGTTATTGCAATTATAGAAAGGGGGGAATGCAACAGACATTGCATTTTCCTCTAGTGTATCATGGAGCTAGGCAAGATGTTATTGTTAAAGGGTTGTAGAACAATCTTTGACAGGGGAAGGAGGATCTTTGACAGGGGAAGGAGGATCTTTGATAGAGGGAAAAGGTGGAAGACCAACTGATGTTGTGTGATTCCTTCCATCTGAAGTTGTATTTGCATTTTCTAGTTATTTGTGCTTCCATCATTGTGTTATTGCTTATGCACAATATATGTGTTTCCAAATTTTTGTTTACATTTACTCTATTTTTTGTCAATTTTTGGCTAAAAAGGCGGAGTAAAGTGTTAGTGTTTTGTTTTCTCCCTGATGTTATGACATATGTCTTGACATGTCAATTAGCATTCTAATAGGATTGTGTTACTGCTAAGGAGAGAGTAGTTATTATGTTAGCTGCTCTGATGTGATGTGTGCAAAGATGTCAAACAAAGCTTATCTGACATTTTGCCTGATGTGGAAAATCCTGACGTGGGGTTGTTTTTATCTTTTGTTGCATGTGCATCTGATGTATGAACTTGGGTAGTTTATATTTGGTGTTTTGGATTTTCTGGTGTTTTGTGTTCTTCCTATTGAGGGGGAGAAATGATTGTTTAAAACAGGAGGAGTAATGGTCCTATTTTCGTAACTGCATATTATCCTTGACATATCTTTATGATTACAGTTTATATCAACTGGTTTATCATGTTTTGGTTGTTTTAGCCATAATTTTCCAAAGGGGGAGATTGTTAGTTCCATGGTTTTATGATTGGATAAATTTTGGTAAAACATGATTCTATATTAATGTTGAGCAAGATGTTGTAGCATCTTCATCAACTGTCATAACAGTTTTGCTATTATGTGTTTCAGCAAGATGTCAAAGGCAGTTGTCATGACATCTTGACCTGTGTGCAGCAGGCGCTGCTGTTATGTATCTCTTGACATATTGGATTTGATTTGATGAGATTCTTTTGGATATTCCTCATCATTATATGGAGGTCAAGGAGATTATTTAGGAACAAAGTGGAGATTTGATTGGATTTCTTAAAAAAGATCTTGGAGACTTTTTAAGAAGATTAAAAAAGATTTGTTCCTATTTTTATATGAAGATTTTGCAGCTATTTTTAAACGTGAAGATTGGATCTTTTTGAAGAGTCCAAGCCCATACTGCAAGAGTCTATAAATAAGGACTTGCTAGACCTAAAATAGCAAACATTCACAACAACAAAACTGTGGGTGCAACATAAGGGTTTAGGGTTTTGGAAGTCTTTCAAATTCTTTATGTTTGTGTTCTTTGTATGTCACTGTAATACGGTGGAAGAACTGACTGTTATACTGGTTTTGCATTTGTATTCGCAAATGTTACGGTAAGCAAAAGTCGCCACCGACTTTTATTTTATCCAACAAAGGAAAGGGTGAAAAGAATAGAAAAAGACCTTTCAAGATTATTTGAGTAAGGGGGGTAAACTATGGAAAGGGAAGGTGTTAGCACCCTTTCCATCCGTAGTTATCTACGGGCTCTTAGATGCTATCTCATTTGAAAATACCTTGTGTTTGTGTGTTTGAAAATATTTTGAAAAGACGCCTTAGTGTGGCGAACTTCATAATGTTTCTCGTATTGTTGAGAACGTATAAGAAGAGTTTTGAAAATGTTTTTAGAATGAGTTTTGTGTATGTGAAAAATTGTTTTTGAGCAAGCATCTAAGAACTATCTACTTTACTCAAAAGGGTTCTGTTTTTTCCTCTTTTGCTTTGGACAATGTTATCCTACTATTAGTGAGTAGGTAGCCCTATCGTCGAATGTTTGAGGCACAATCGAAGGGACATCGTACAGTCACAAAGGAAACTGGGCAAGATACTTTAGTAACTACTCTAGGGTTTTAAGATCATACTGAGTCAATGTTGAGAGGGTTATTTTTAGATCTTTAAACCGGAGGGTAGCCACTAAAATCTCTCACGTTTCGAGAGTTGTGACTGTTTTATTTCGAAGGAAACCAAAGTGGGAATACCTTAAAGGTGCGCATGTGCAAGTGCGTCGTGTTTCAGTTATTTATCTTGGTGTTAGGTTAGCTACGTTTTTTTTTAATTTCTTGCCATGCAATCCTATTACCATACATCTAAATAGTTAATATATATACAGGAATTTAAAGTGCGGAGTTTAAAACCTAACTATTACATGGCTTCGGGGAGGGGGAATTTACAAGTCCAAAAATGGGGAAAGTAAAAAAGTAGTAAACAAAGTCCTAATTTAACTATTACAACCCATAGTCAGATACAATAATATGAAAATAATAATGCGAAAATACTAAACGCGCGCGAATTAGAAAGGACATCTAAAACCCTAAAAGTTCTAAGTAAAAGAAAATTATTTTTTGTTGTTTTGTTTATTTGGGAAAATATTAAATTAAGTTAAATCTAATTAATTAAAATAAAAGGAAAATAAATTTATTAATTAAAATTAATTATAAACAAATATAATATTTTTTGGCATTTTTGTTTAAGAAATTAAAATTTTAACCTAATTCTAATTGGTTTTAATTTATGAAATGAAGTCAAAATAATCAACTAAGTTAATTATGAAAATTAATTTTAAATAAAATAAAACTTAAATCTAAGTTTTTTATGTTTTTCTAATTTTATGATTAAAAAAATTATTTTTGCAAATAAGTAAATATAAAACAAAATAAAAAGACTAAAAAAAAGATAAGAAACAAAAAAATGTTGGGCCTGGTGTTCAAAATGAAATAGGGGGGGTGAAATTTGGAATTTTGTTGCTAAGACCAAACCAAGAGGAGGCCCAGGCTGGCGCTGGCTTCAATGAGGGAGGCCCCTTGAGGGTCCATGGTGAGGCTACACGCTTGGAGCACTAGATCCAAATTAACTGGGATCTGATGGTGATGACTAGGTGATGTATGGTGTACGCCTTAGATCTGGGAGCACTAGATCTGCAAAGAAAATTTTGAAAAATAATATGGAAAGAGGTAGGGATCGAACCTCTGCCATTGCCCATACATAACGCCTTAACACACACACACACACACACACACACACACACACACACACCCAACCGTTGGGACGGTTTTACATTCGGAAATATAATCACAATGATAAATATATAATACAAAACAAGTTAAATGCTGAGTTGTCACACGCGCGCGCTCCAGTGGGGTCCCAAAATTTTAAATGAACCAATCATTTTATCTCGTCCTTCCATGCAAGCATCAACGTCGTTCAAGCCACCGAGAGTGGTGGCTCCGGTCATCCCTTTCGGTTGCTCTAAATCTCAAACCTACGAAAATCAAGCATAACAAGAACGAAAACGACCCTACCTCCCTAATTTGGGGTCTACAAATTCAATGGTGATAGCCATTTGGTATGAAAGCCCCTAGGTTATGAGTTGCGAAGCTTTCCGTTTGTGATGCCCTAACAATGGCATCACACGATTCAGGCCTCAATATTCTCATGTTATACGTCCCACCTGCTCTAATAGACATGTTAAACACAAATCAAACCATCAAAAACATCAACAACACATAGATCTAAAGTTTCAAATATAGCAAACCTTGTTTGACCGGTGACGCACGATCCAGTTGTTTGAGAGTGCTACGAGTTTTGAAACTAGCAGGGAAAGACTCCTAGTGTCTTCAGGAACGTAATAGAGTCTTTAGATTGGATAGAGGGAAGCTGAAAATATGCTTTTGGATTTTTACAACTTTGGAGATTTTTGAGAAATTTTGGTATGGCTTGCTTAGGAAACTTGTGTGTGCCTTCTTGGCCTACCATGCTCTAGTATATATAGAGGAGTGAGGAGAATAAACAAATGTGGAAAGAAATCATCACATTAAGCCATGGTTTAAACACCAAAATCAAATTTGAAAAATGTACTTATTTGAGATATTTTTGCCAAATATGTTTTTGTATTGAATCTAGACAGTCTTGCATGAATTTATGGGCCCAAGGCTGACCCAACACACTAGCCCATATGTCCAAACCATTGACCTATTATTTTATGCATTTTATTTTGTATTTATTTGAATAAAAACAAAAATAAATATGAATAAAATATAGAAAAATGCAAAGCAAGTTGAAAGTGAATTTAGGAGTCCTTGATTAAGTCATAAACATATTTGAATCCCACAAAATAGGTCTATGAACTTTAAAATATATTTTTGCTCTAAGTTGACTTTTTGCATTTTCACCAATTTTCCCAATTTGCACTGGTCACAACTTGCTCAAATTTCATCTTTTGAAGATGATCTTGGACTTTTTAGAAATCTTAATATGTCCCCTACAATCTCTATGTTTACCATTTTTGCATTTGGATACTTTATCTTGATGTAAATGGTCTTGGAAAAAAATGTCTTTTGTTGACTTTCTGAAAGTGACATGTAATGTATGAGCTTATATTTTCCAAATGATGAATTTCTTGGACTTTATAGAAAAATAAAAGTTGTAGGGAATTGAATTTTCTTCACAATGAGCTTTGGTTAGGGAAAAGTGGATGAAGCATGTGAAAGTTATGCCTGGTCAAAGTTCAGTTGACTTTCTCTTGGAAACCCTAATTTTACACTTTTGGATTCTTGATGATTTGAGAACATTCCTTGAGGAATCATGATAAAACCGTGATCAAATGATGGATATCACTTCAAAATGTTGACGTTAACCAAAAATCTTGAGGTTTTACTCTATATTGGTCATAGTTGACTTTTGACCTAGTATAGTTGATTTTCAAACATTTGAGCAATTGACTGAGCAAGCTTGTAATGCAAGGCATGAAACTTGGCATGGAAATTCTTGAGGACATATTAGGGACCACGGAAATCACTTGAATCCTTTGAAACCCAAACTTCTTTGTGAAAAGTGAAACCCTAGTTGGACATCCATTGCTTAGGAGGAGAATTTGTTTGGCCCATTATTGGTCAACCTTGAGCAATTGAGGACCTCAATGGGCATGTCTTGAGTAAAATGGGAGGGAAAATTTTGGGGTACAACAGTCACTCATGTATATTTTATGCATTGAGTTGACTAATTGTTGATTGTTTATCAAGTTATTGTTCTCACCCATGAGCTTTTAAGAAAAGGGTTGATTATTGTTCTTAGTTAAGAGTCTTAACTAAGTATTGTGGATTGGAAGTGTAATACTCTATTTTGATACTAGTCACTAGGATTGTGACTGGCTTGTTTATCATTGTGGTGATTGGAAGTGAGAGGTTCTCATATCTATGAGATTCCTATATAGAAGTTGCACGGGGTAATGATTAGGAGGAAAGTTGTAAACTGGGATTGTTTAGGCTTTTAACTAATATTATATAGTGGATTTCCTTCATTTCTTGGTAGCCCCCAAAGTAGGTGATGTTACCTCAAACTGGGTTAACAATTGATTGTGTTCTTTTATCTTCTGAAATTTAATTCTGCATTGTTTCGGTTTTGGTAAAAATATTTTTCTATCAGCAGGTGATGTTATAACATATGTTCGGACATCACATTTTTTGTGTTGAGACGTCAGTTTTAACACTTGTTTTAAAGTACCAGAGTTTCAAGTATCTTGGTATTCCTTTATCGAGCAAGAAGCTATCTGTGAATCATTGTATGATTTTGGTTGAAAAAATAGTTGATAGGATCAAACACTGGCGTGCAAGGCTGCTTGGCTTTGTAGGCAGTGTCTAGTTAATCAAAAGTGTCATCTTTGCTACGACAAACTACTGGATGCAGTGTATTCCACTTCCCAAAAAAGTTATCAAGAGTATTGAGGCACTTTGCAGAACATTTTTATGGAGTGGCTCTGAGAAAATATCTAGAAAATTTCTTGTTTCTTGGGATAAAGTTTGTTCCCCCCAAGAAAAATGGTGGTATGAACATAATAGCTATTCATAAGTGGAACCAAGCTACCTTACTAAAACTCATCTAGAACCTTAGTAGCAAAAGTGGATCCATTGCTATTACTTAAAAGCTTACAACTTATGGAATGTCCCAATTAGATCCAACTATTCATGGATCCTGAAAACCATGCTGAAGCATAGATAGCTAGTTCGTAATAATCAAACCTCGTTGATTATGTAAAAAAGGGATATATATATATATATATATATATATATATATATATATATATATATATATATATATATATATATATATATATATATATATATATATATATATATATATATATATATATATATATATATATATATATATATATATAAACAGACAAATGTATATCCATCTCAAAGATCTCAACCATATGGTCCATTAGATAGTGTTGATGTACAATAATGTGGCTCAGCCTAGAGCCATTTTCACCTTATAGATAGCATGTAAGAACAGGTTGTCTACCAAGGAGAGATTAACTAGATTTGGAATTCTTGACAATGATAAGTGTTGTTTATGTGGTAAACAAGATAACCTTCAACATCTGTTTTTCATTTGTCAATAGGTGAGAGATATTTGGTGTCAAGTTCTCAACTGGATGCACATTAGTACATGCCAGGAGGTTTGAAAGAAGAACGCGACTGGATTATAAAAGGGTGCAAAGGAAAAGGCTGGAAATCACAAATTCTGAAATGTGTCATCACCGAGACAATCTATGAATGTTGGAGATATAGGAACTCTAGGATTTTTGGTCATTCTTATAGACACACAAACACAGGGAATAACATTATAGATATCATAATCCATAGAACTTGGTCCAAGCCCAAGCTTAGGCAACATATAGCTTTCTTTATGTTACCTTAGGTTAGTGCTCTGGTTTTGTCTGTTTGGTTTCCTCGTTTGAATGGATCTCTTGATCCCTTGTGTGTATTATTTTTGGATCAATTAAATTACATTTTCTTTTCAAAAAAATTACATGACATAGAACATGCGCTCATGCTAGTGTATGTATAGCATCATACATACACCCAAATCTGAGTGCGTACGCCCATTTTCATCCATTTAAACTCAACGACTATTTGCACAAAGTGTCTCACTTTACGCGGATGGTTTTAAGTTCTCTCATTATATAAAGAGAAGAGCGTGTCATTTCAAGTATTTAAGTTTAATCTCGCTCTCAAATTACTTCTCATTCTCTCACTGACTTGTGCGTTGGAGTACTAACCTTGCAGGTTATCCCCCTCTCTGTCGCACCGGAACTTGCTCTGTCGCACCAATACTTCATTTCATCGTTCATCAAACATCCTAGATCCATCACAGAATAATGTTGTCGTCTATGAGAACGATATTCAATTCCTGCAAATTTCCATATTTAAATTTGTTTTGAAATATAGATTTAGATCTCCTTTCGTATAAGGTTCATATCCCTATCTCTTGATCTTCTTCCTTGAAGTTTCAACCTCTTTCTCTAACAGATTCATCCTCATATTTATCAAGCATTAAGGAAACCAAATCCACTCTATATGAAGTTCAATAACAAACTGGTCTTGTAGTCACTGAAGATGTAAGAGCTCTGCCTATTCCTCCTCCTTAAGTAAAAGGCGATCCAATTTTGATAGTCTTTCCCTCTAACCCCGTGCGACAAGATCCTTCTCCATCAAGAGTTAGTCAAGAAGAATTCCAAGCTCTCTCGTTATTCGAATCTACACAAAATTTTACCAAGGCGAACCATTGCGTCGGTCTCTTCCACTACATGTGAAACTTGGATAGAAAATGCTCACAAGCCTTCAGCTGTTGCATGCCAAACTTGGAGTACATGGAGCTATTGGCCTGCTGAGCAACGTCTATAATCTGGTGTAAACAACAAAATTCACAATTCTTAGCAAAGAGGCTATTCATAATTGAAGAGAGCCCGCAACATGTTATGCCAAGGAATAACACAATGTGAGAGGCGATATCCTAGGGAAATTAAGTCATTGTACTAGAGACAACAATACTGCATAAAACGACCTTGAGGCCATTAGCTCCTGATCGATATTGGAGACATGTGACTCCTCCACCTAATCGAGAAGGGGGGAGAGATAACCATAATCCCAAGAGATTCATCATCTTCGTTATTCACCTCCACGACATCCTAGAAGAAGAGAAATATAGGATGAAGATGCTCCATAGCACGATATTTGTCTACATTCTCAATAGCACAATTCTAAGGTCATTAGGGAAGCCTCGCAAGCTATAGAGCTATAACGGGACCAAATATACATATGAGCACGTCGAGCATGTAGACAATCAGTTGGATTACTACCACACTCAAGGGGCGGTCAAGTGCAAGCTTTTCGCACTAACCCTGACTAGAGTTGCAATGACATGGTTCAATACCCTTTCGGATGGGAGCATCAATTCTTACAAGGACCTCTATGATGCTTTTACCGCCTGGTCCCAAATAATTGAACTTGTCACTTGTAACTTAGGTGAATAATAGTAGTTTTATGTGTTTTAAGTCTTTTGTGATAATTTCTATTTGAGCACGTTAGATTTTTCTATTTGAGAATTTCGCTTGGGATTTTAGTGTGCATGATCAGTTTTGGTGATAATTGGTGTCACGATAGTGCTCGACTGTTTATTTCTAGAAAACCTAAGAGTTAGAAAATGTTGGGTGGAATCGTGACACGTAAACAAAAGATTAAATAAAAAATGGTTCTAAATATCGAGGTCCTAAGTTGAGCTGAAGTTAATGGATAAGGGAACGTGCAAGAAAGAATGAAAGTTGTAAACTATGTGCAATTGTATTATTATAGTATTACCTAAAAATAAAATATGCTTATTATTGGGTTAAGGTTAATTGGATAAAATGGGGGTCGTCCCAAGTACCAAAATGTTGAGCTATAAGTAGAAAGAAAATCTTGCATTAGGGGTACCTGATAGGAATGTAGAGAAAATCTAAGAAAGGGATGGATTAGAGTTGCAATTACAATTCCTCGACCCCATATCCGTTTATGTCGTGAAGCTAATGCTAAGAGGCATAACACCAAATGGGTTTTTGTACTCTAATTGTGACCATCTCACTCAGTTTGAGCTAAATTATACAGAAGATTATTGATCACTACTAGATACATACGCATAAGACATGAAAATAAAATAAAAACTTGTTCGAAAAAGAAACGAAACTCGAAAACAAAACCCAATTGACAATTATTCTGGTATAATATAATGCATACAAACATTATACTCATCACTCATCATGCAACTTCTTGGCTTGTTCCCTTTTTCCTAGAAAAAATGCCTCCAATGAGTGGAATCAATGACTTCTTCTTTTTCTTTCTAAGAGAAGGGTGTCTTTCCAACTTTTCAACACCTTGATTTTGTGGCAACCTAACATGAGAAACAGATGGCGGATTCGCGAATGTCACGTACCGTTTCTTTTGAAACTCCGTGATTAATTCTTCGTCGAATCTTGAACTTTTCACTTCAAACGTGTTTAAATTTTCAACAAACTTCACGTCCTCGGTTTCTGATGGTTCCACTTGACGTTTTTCTGTTTCTCTTTGCTTCAAATGTTCGAGCTCTTGCTTCGTGCGCTCGAGTTCTTCTTGGAGAGATGACATACAATGCGCCATTAACATGCTTTCTTCTTTAGCTTTCTCTAGATTCTCTCGCGTCTCTTCTAGCTCGGCTGCAACGTTTTCAATCCTTGAAGATTGATCAGCCTCATTTTCATTTGCTCCAACGTGTATCTATAGATTATAAGATATTGAATTGGTAACCATAACATAAGCATTTGGATCATAAAACTGAATCAATCATGCATAAAACTATGAAACAATCAAACAGATACTAGATAACGGTAATAACTTGAAAAAATAAATAAAGTGAACGTAATCATATGTGTTGGTGTCTGACGCTCACACGTGTTGGACACCAGACACATTTGTTCAGAGATGTCAGTGTTGCAGAGGTGTAGAACCAACCAACCTGGTGTTTGAGTTTGGTTACATTTGCGTAGAGCTCTCCGGCTAAAACTTTGTCTCCGAATAACGAGACAGCCTCTTTGACAGACCTAAATGGAGCCCTTGTGTCTATCTCTGTGTTTCTTGAAAGCTTCTTATTCATGGTTATTAATGTTGGAGAATGAGATAGTTGAGTTAGGTTGGTTATAAGTAGAAGTAAGTAAGTACTAGAAATAGAGAAAGGAGACAAATGGCATAATATATGGTAGCAAGATTGGAACCTTCTTTTCTTGGCGTCCACTTCACTTGCAACAATTCTGTTATGTTTTTTTTAAGCGGTGGGTAAATGGTCCAAGGTTTGTTTATGTTTAACAGAAATTGAACAAGACTCTTCACCCAACATATAGAGGACTTGTTGTCTTAGACAAGCATTTTGAAAGGGAGAAGCTTGCTCAATATATATAATTCTTTTTATATTCCTTTGTTAACAAGATTGAATATTCATATATCACTTATCTTGCTAAATTACCAAGCAATCTATTCTGCCTTTTTTCTTAATTACTCACAATTTTCAAAGGAAACCTTAACACTAGCTTATTAAATAAATTTGTTCAGCATAAAGTGGCGTGTAGAAATTGAATTACTAGACATCTGAGCATCAAATAAATAGTGGATGAACTAATAACAGAAACCTAATAGCATATTAAGAAATGTGTTTGGACCTAATTCAATTCTACAGAATCATTTTGTAGCATGTGTGTTTGGACCTGATAGCATGTGTGTTTCTATAAACAAAAACAGTAATATAGTTTAGGTTCTTTGGCAACGTGTCTAGTCCTTTTTTTGGGTTTGGTAATTGAGATGTTCATAAGGGATTTATTAATTTATACATGACATTCCACAAGTAAACAATATAACCAATAACCAATAACCGGGCCATCTACAAATTCAAAGCAAAAAAATTCAAAATGATTTACTTAGGAAGATACATAAGTATTTATTTTTCCTCTCCTTTGCATATTCAGCAAGAATCTCCTGTAACATATAGACTTCAGCAAGAATCTCCTGTAACATATAGACTTCACAAGTTTTGTGCTACGAACGTGGCTCGCGTCTCGAGTTGATTAACATGGCTTTTCAAACAGAAAGTGAACTAAGTGTTCAGTTTCAGATACGTTCGTCACACAGCAACTGCAACGATGAGGCGCCATTACCATGGAATCTGCCTCTAATTTCTTCTAGCCCATTTGTCCTGGATAATGGAATTGATGAAGCAGGTGTAAAGGGTTGTTGTTGATCAGAGATTGAAGTCATCTTGGAACCAAGCGACTCTAGCGATGCAAGAGAATGGTAAGGAACCATGACTTGGACACCTGGATTCACTACACCAGTTTCATGTCTTCCACTTTGCCAGTTAGGATATTGGAGTCTCATAAGATTGCTATTTACACCGCCAGACCCACCTTGTGTTACTAATTGCGCCGCCCAAATGTTTTGGTACTGCTGTTTATATGAATTTGTCGAACTATAATGAGTTCCACATAATGGTGTACCATAATAATGAGGTTGCTGCAACCGAACCTGCATTCAATTAAAGCACAGGGGAACAAAGTTACAAAACTCATTATCATCATAACAAGAAATTAGGTGCTACAAGCCTACAACAGTTATATGATTTGCAAATTGTCCCTCTTTTTTGGTGGGGGTGGGGTAGGTTTATTATAAACAACAAACTTTACCAGCCTCGTTCATGTTTGAACAATAATATAAATCACTGTAAGCCGTAGTTCACTAATACAACATCGTAGGAGTCTATGGTTCGAACAATTAAAACCTGTGGTCCTGCAGTAGGAGGCTGATCAAGGTAAGAAGTGGATGTATACTGATTTGAAGTTGTAGGTATTGCCATGAGTCCATGCTGCTGTTGTATAGACCGAAAATAAGGCACTTGTGATTTTGAGAATGGTCCCAACCTATTTCCACCTTTGATTAAACAATCATCAACCTTTAACCCGTTACATCCAGCCGACGAAGACAAGAAGTTGAAACTCTGCAGAGTATAAAATGTAACCATCAGATAGCATAATGATGAGGGGACAAGGAGAGTAATAATTACCAAAAGTATTCATAAGCTTACTTGTGATTGAGGAGCATATTTCGCAGGTGTCGGAGATGGCTGAGACAGAGATATGTCAAGAAAATGGCACTGCTGCTGAAGAACACCATTTTTATTTTCAGGGAAATTCTTCAAACTAGCAGATTGAACTGTTCTGGGAGCAAAAGCATTTCCATTTCTTGTCCTATTCGAGTTTTGTGCTTCGGTTAGAGCTCCGCATTTTGATGCTTGGTGTTGTACTCTGATTGAACCACACTCATAAAGCTCGGGTTCTTTGGCAACCTGTTGTTTCGGTAGTTCTAAACTCCGGATGAGTTGACTGATGTGAACATGAGCTGCACAACTCTTCCATGACTTTTTATGAACGGAAGTTTTCGAAATCTGCATCATCATTAATCATTCAAAACAACCAATAGGTATATATAAATCATGCAAAACAGCACTCACTAAGCATGAGTTTTGAGTTTCTTACCTTTCCACCAGAAGAACCACTTTCCATTAAGTCATGTTTGGAGTTGCTAATAGCAGCATCCAACCAATGTGGAGCTTTAGCAGCAGCAGAAGACCTTAAGAACAAAAATCCATCAAATTTGGATAAGTAAAATCGATGGGGCGAAGGAAATTAGGATACATAAAAAGGTCAAAATGAAGTTGAATAAAAGAAATTTACAGTGAATAAGAAGCATTAGTCGCAGCAGATGCCCTCTGCGTCGAGCCTGTCCATAATGTTAGACCTTCTGATAAAACAACAAAAGATGTTATCATCCAAATAAGAAAAAACACTGCTAGTAACAACCAACGAGCAAATTCTCTCCTCGCATACCTTTTTCTCTTTCGTACTTCATTATATGCTGTTCTTGCTTACAATCAATGCCTCCAGCCTGAAACACAAGTTGGTTAAACACCAACAATACTAACTCTAACTTGTCAGAGAAGAATTTTATATGTAAACTATGAAAGCTGAAATAACTACCGTCTCATACTCCACGTCTAGTTTTCCCTCAATCCGTGAATTTTGTGATTGTTTAGACGCATTTAATCTATCATACCATGAGAAAACACAGTAAATAGATAAGAAAAAGTATTTGAAAATGTAATAGATTTCACAATGCAACTGAAAAACTTCTCACCCCATTCCAAGACACAACTCAGAGTCATGCAATTCCGCTTTAACATCATTTTCACTCCTCTTAACCATCATAGACACACCCTGCAGATTTACTTTTGCAGCTGTGCTGTGAGTTGCCACCGAGAAATCTTCACTCCCGGGTAAATCAATCTGTTCAACTTCAACTCCAATGGTTTCGCTCAAAGAACTAATTTTCACTGCTCCCTTGGATGAACTTTCAGCAATAACATTAGCATCCTTATTAGCTCCTAAAGTCAAAATTCATTAAAAAAAAAATTAATCACAAAATTAATACTAATAGAAAAGTGATTAGTATTAATAACAATTGAAAGTGATGTAACCTTGATAAATAACATTACCACTCTCCTCTTGATCCTGCGAACCCGACAATTTCTTCGGTAACGATTCACAATCTAGTTCATTCTCATCATTGGTAGGAAACATTCCAGCCAAGGCATAGAGAGTCTCAGCAACCTCTTGTTCATCTTTTGTAATGGGCCCAAGTTCAACTTGTTTCTAGAAAAGCAAAATTACAAACCAAATTAAAAAAAAAAAGTTAAATTTCAGAATCATAATTCATAAAGAGGTTTATAGCAACACCCACTTTGGATTTCTTTATGCTATCTTTTTGAGCAGATTCCATTCCATATTTCAGCTTTTCAGAATCAGTTAAAATCGATTCTCGACCCCGCTTATTCATTGCTGTTACATTAATTAATTAAAAATAATTAAAATGATAAGAAATTATAAAAATAATAAAGAAAATTCACACTTTTTTTTCTTAACCCAAAAAATAAAAAAATGGGTGAAGAGAGAAAAGAAAAAACCTGAACGTATCTTACGCGGAACAGAGGCATGATCAACGCCATTGCATTCATTGAAAACCTAAAAAATCAATAACAATAATTAATTTTCAAACAAAAATAAAAAGTAAAAAAGAATTAGTAGAAATAAAGTAGATTAAAATAAACCTTTTTGTTGTTAGAAATAGATTTATGAGAATGACGATCGAGATTGCAACCCATTGAACTCAAGGTTCTAACTTTTTCTTTCTTCGATTTTTTAAAACCTGTTACTGTAAGTGAAAACGAGATAAGAAGAAGAAGAAGGAATAATCGGAAAGCGACAATAGATAGTATTTACCAGGTTGTTGTTGTTTTTTGTGAATGTGTCGGTTTGTGGTTCGAGGTTTTGCACGTTTCATTGAGGTTTTGTCCATTTTAGAATAAGGTTGTTCGTGTTTTTGTCATCCATTCGAATGAGAGAGTGTGTTTGTGTTTGTGTCTGTGGTGTTTATGTGAAGAAGGAGAAAAGAGAGGAAAGTGAAAAGTAAGAAAAAAAGGAGAAAAGAAAAGTGATTCGTGGGTTGCGTTTCAGAGAATCAGGTTCTGTTGTGAATGAAATAATAAAGCAGTATAGTAACAAAATAACAAACAAACTCATAGTTGTAGAGAGAGAAAGAGAGATAGAGGGAAGAGAGAGAAACATACATACATACACTGACTCACGTGAAAAGAAAGGTAACGGAAAGAAAAAGATAAAGGAAGCACCTTCTCATTTGTCTTGTCCGTGAGAATTCTAAAACCTAGTATTTTATTTTTATATTAAGAAATTAATTTTGTATTAAATAATCACTTTTAAATAGAGGTGTTCGCAGTGCATTTTGAGTGGGTTTGACTTAAAAAATCAACTGAATCATAAGATGAAAAAAATGTGTGGTTCGATTTAGGTTAGTTAATTTTTAAAAATAAAATCAAATTAAAGAAATACGATTTAGTTTGGTTTAATTAGTTCGATTTTAAAAAAAATATATTGAATCATAAATACATATATAAATACATATATAGATGACAACATAGTTTTGTATTTAATCATTTATGTATTATCGAATAAACAACAAAATTCATTATATTTAGACAACAACTTTCTATTTGATATGCAAAAATAAGATTAGAGAAAAATGAAATAAAAAACATAAAATACTATCATAAATCAATATAAAAAAATATTAGATTTTATTTATATTTTAGATATTGATTTATATTTAAAAATATCTTTTAGAGGATATTATTATATCTTTTTATATCTTTGTTAGAATATATATTTTTGTGTATAAATAGCCTAATGGAGTATGTTATTGTAATTCATTGTAAATCCTTATTTTGAAGCTGTCAGTAAATATATTTCTTTTGTCTTTTATCTCTTCCTTGTGCACCAACAATTGGTATCTAGAGCTCCTGGTTAGAAATTCTGGGATTTAGAGAATATTGTTTTCATTAAGTTTCTGCGTAAATTGCACAAGGTAGAAGATGAACAGAAACGGCGGTGATATCCATTCTAAGCTTCTAGTATTTAATGGTAAAAACTGGAATCATTGGAAGATACAGATGCGCGTGTTATATGATTCTCAAGATGTGTTAGATCTTGTCACAGATGGCTATAATCTGTTAGAAGCAGACGCAACAGAGACACATAAGGTAGCACAGAAGACACTGAGGAAGAAAGATCAGAAGGTGTTGTTCTACATCCATCAATGTGTGGATGCAAATGTGTTTGAGAAGATTGTTGATTCTGAAACAGAGAAGGCTGCATGGGACACACTGGTCAGATGTTACGGTGGTGACGCATCAGTGAAGAAAGTGAAGCTTGAGTCTCTCAGAAAGAAATATGAGAATCTCAACATGAAGGACAACGAGAAGGTTTCTAAGTACATCTCTAGAGTGATTCTGATCACTAATGAGATGAAAGCTTGTAGAGAAACAATTTCTAAACAAACAATCATTGAGAAGATCTTGAGATCTTTAACTTCTTACTTTGATTACATTGCGGTAGCAATTGAACATTCCAAAGATCTGAGCACCATGAGAGTTAAAGAGCCGCAAAGTAATCTTGAAGCGCATGAGTTGTGTATGACTGCGAGAACTTCTGAGAGGGAAGTAGAGCAGCAGGCTCTGAAAGTAACTTCTGGTAAGAAGCATCAGAAGCAGACTTGGTCAGAAGCCAGGAAAAAAAACTAATGATGGTCAAAGGTCAGAAGCTTCAAACTGTGATAGGCAGAAGAATGTCCAGAAGGGAAAAGAGAAGTCTGATAAGAAGAATGTTCAGTGTTATTGTTGCAAAAACTTTGGTCATTATGCCAGAGATTGTTGGTCCAACAAAGAAAGGAAGACAGAAGAAGCAAATATAGCAAGAGGAGAGTCTGATGATGAACCTGTGCTATTGTTGGCTTCTAAACCTGGTGATCTGAATTCATCAGAATAGTGGTATATGGACATAGGGTGTTCAAACTATCTTACTGGAAACAAGAAATGGTTGGTTAATTTTGACTCTGGGAAGAGAACAAAGATCAGATTGCTGATGATAAATACCTCAATGCAGAAGGTATGGTAAATGTCAGAATTATTCTAAACAATGGGAAAACAGCAGTGATTTAGAATGTATGGTATGTAACTGGCATGAAAAGCAATCTGATGAGTGTGGCACAACTGGTTGAGAAAGGTTTTTCAGTTACCACGAAGGATATTCTTCTGAAGCTGTATGACTGTAATCAAAAGTTGATTATGGAGTCAGAATAGGGAAGGAATAGAACATTCAAGGTGAATGTTAGAACTGCATACTCTGAATGTCTTAGTGCAACAAGTGTTGTCAAGGAGAGTGAGTTATGGCACAGAAGATTTGATCATCTGAATTTCAGAAGTTTAGGGCATCTGAAATCAAAGAATTTGATACATAGAATTCCTATAATCAAGAAGCCTGAAAAGTCATGCAAGGTGTGCATGGAAGGGAAGCAACCAAGATTACCATTTGCATCAGAAATAGCTCCAAGAGTAAAACATGCCTTGGGAGTAGTACATTCTGATGTGTGCGGTCCTTTTCCAATAGCATCAACTTGAGGGAATAAATATTTTGTGTCATTTGTTGATGAGTTCACCAGAATGACATGGGTATCTCTCATAAAGTTCAAACACGAGGTGTTTGCTGAATTCAAGAAGTTCAGACTGAAGGTTGAGAATCAGAGTGGCCAGACTCTGAAGATTCTTAGAACTGATCCACAGAATTCAGAAGATTATGTGAGGAGAATGGAATTGAGCATGAGGTTATTGCTCCCTATAATCCTCAACACAATGGTCTTGCTGAACGAAGAAACTGTACTTTGCTTGATATGGTGAGAAGCATGCTGAAAGAAAATAAGCTTCCTCATACTCTGTGGGGAGAAGCTGTTGCCACTGCATATTATGTGCTTAACAGAAGTCCAACGAAGAAATTGAAGGAAATAGTTCTTATTCAGAAGTGGAGTGGAGATAAGCAAAGTGTTAGTCATCTGAATGTGTTTGGTTCTGTATGTTATAAACATGTTCCAGAAGCCAGGAGACAGAAGTTGGATGATAGAAGTAAAGTGATGTTGCTGGTGGGATACCACGGTACAGGTTCGTACAAACTCTATTGTCCAGAAAATAACAAAGTTGAGTTCAGCAGAGACGTCATTGTAAAGGAATCAGAAGTTTGGAATTTGGAAAGGTCCTGCCCTGACTTTGATGAGAAAACTCCTGAAGAAAAGTCAGAAACACATGTTTCTGAAGCTGGTAAAGACTAACTCTGAAGAAGATACAAAAGAAGAAGATGATTTTGAATCTGACTCCGATGGTGATCCAGACTCTGAAGACAGTCAACATTCTGGAGAAAGTCCAATTTCTGAAGCAAGTGCTTCTGAAGAGGAAAGTTCTGGTGTCCAAAGTTTTGAAGATCCAGTTCAAAGGCAACAAAGAGTCAGAAGCATCCCAAGAAGATTTGTAGAGTTTGACATGTTGCAAGACACTGAAGTAGACTCTGAAGGAGAAGTTATTTAGTGTGTAATGTTAGTAGACTCCTAACCCGTAAGTACGGAAGAGGATCTTAAGCAGCAAGTTTGGTTACAGGCCATGAAAGAAGAACTTGATGCTATAGAGAGAAACAAGACTTGGAAGCTGACAGAACTTCCAAAAGACAAGAAAGTCATCAGCGTCAAATGGATTTTCAAGCAGAAGCTAAAGCCAGATGGATCAATTGGCAAACACAAAGTAAGATTAGTAACAAGAGGATTTCTACAGAAGCATGGGCTGGATTACTTTGAAGTGTTTGCACCTGTAGTGAGACATGAAATAATTAGACTAGTGATTGCAATAGATGCTAACAGGAATTGGCCTCTGATGCATTTAGATGTAAAATCTGCATTTTTGAATGATCCATTACAAGAAGAGGTATACGTATCACAAGCTCTTGGATTTGAGAAAAGAATCAGGAAGGGATGGTGTTCAAATTACACAAAGCCTTGTATGGATTGAAGCAAGCGCTCAAAGCTTGGAATTTGAAGATTGATTCGTTTTTCAAGGAACAAGGGTTTCAGAAGTGTGAGATGGAGTATGGTGTTTATGCTCATCACACTTCAGAAGGTAATATGATTCTGATCTATTTGTATGTTGATGACATATTACTCACAGGAAGTTCTGAACAAGAGATTGTTGAGTTCAAGAAAGTTCTGATGAATGCGTTTGAGATGACAAATCTTGGGAAAATGAGTTTCTTTCTAGGGATGGAATTTATGTACTCTGAGAAAGGAATTATTTTGCATCAGATGAAGTATGAACTTGAGCTTCTGAAGAGATTTGAGCTAGAAAATTGCAAAGCTGTTGTCACACCTGCTGATACGAATCAGAAGTTAGACTCTGATTCTGATGGAGAGAATATGGATGCTACAACCTTCAAACAGTTGGTTGGTTCTCTGAGGTATTTGTGTAATACCAGACCTGATATTTTCTATGCAGTTGGAATGGTTAGCAGATTTATGAGTAAACCAAAGTGGTCTCATTATCAAGATGCTGTCAGGATTCTGAGGTATGTAAAGAGAACTCTGAAGTATGGAGTGTTATTTCTGGCTGGAAGAAAGATTGAATCAGAACTTCTGAGTTATTCAGAATATGATTGGTGCAGAGATAGAGTCGACAGAAGAAGTACTTCTGCGTACTTATTCAAATTTCTGGGAGGTTCTATTTTGTGGTGTTCCAAGAAGCAAATTGTTGTTGCGCTATCAACATGTGAAGCTGAATATATTGCAGGTGCTCTGACTGCATGTCAAGCTGTGTGGATTCTGAAGTTGCTGCAAGATTAAAGTAGACAAACCTCTGAAGCTGATGATTGATAACAAGTCTGCAATCAATCTTTCCAAGAACCCAGTGCTGCATGGGAGAAGCAAGCATATTGAGACCAAATATCACTTTCTGAGGAATTAAGTTCAGAGCAGAATATTAGAAGTTGTGCATTGTAGCATCCAGAAGCAGCTGGCAGATGTTTTGACAAAAGCTATCAAGACTGATCAATTTTTTCGTTTGAGGGATGAAATTGGTGTTGTCAGTTTTGGATAAATATAAATTAAGGGATGATGTTAGATTTAATTTATATTTTAGATATTGATTTATATTTAAGAATATATTTTGGAGGATATTATTATATCTTTTTATATCTTTGTTAGAAGATATAATTTTGTGTATAAATAGCCTAGTGAAGTAGGTTATTGTAATTCATTGTAAATCCTTATTTTGAAGTTGTCAGTAAATATATTTCTTTTGCCTTTTATCTCTTTCTTGTGCACCAACAAAAAAATATTATAATGAAATAGAAAAAATATAGGAGATGAAAGATTAGAGAATATGAAATAGAAAGAATAAAGAAGATGAAAGGTTAGAGAAGAACATGTGCATTAAAAACATAATTGGAAGAGATAATAGTAGAATAAAAAAAAGAAGATGAAAAAGAAAGAATATAAGAGATGAAAGACTAGAGAAGAAGAGGTGAGATGTACATGAAAAAGAACATGAGAAGAATGTGTGATACCGTTCGGAGAAATTTGAAAAAGTTAAACTAAAATCTTAAGTGTGAGAAAGAAAAAATCATTTGTAATCGTACGGTAAATGCATAATGGGTTTAGGTTTGAGTTTGAGTTTGGGTTAGATGTGAGTTAAATGAAGTTTGGTTCGCAACATAATGCGATTTGGTTCGATTTAGTTTGATTTGTAAAATACAAACTGCAAATTGAACCGAACCATACGATTTTGTTATAAAATGGTTCAAACACATCCGAACTAATTGGAATTTTTTACAATTTAGATTTAGTTTAGTTTAATTTAGTTGTTTTCTATTGGTCTAATTCAGTTTTAAACACCTTACTTTTAAATTTTTTTGTTCAACTATAATCTATTGAGTATTTTTTTTTTTAAATGCAACTCTTAATAGTCTTTAAAGAGAACTAAAGTGTGTCTATTTATTTTTAGACTATTTAAAAAAATAATAAATTGATTTTCAAATCTTGGATTTTGTGTTAATTAGTTATATGCTTCTTTAATGCATAATCTTTTGTGAGTAAAACTTTTTGACTCCTTTATGATTGTCTAGCTTATTTGGATGTTGATTCATGATTTTTCATTTTTGTTGAGTCGGAATCAATTTCATTGAATGGTCTATTGGACATGACTATAACAAAATATATGTGGAATTTCCCATCCTATGCTACATTGCTCCCTTCTTGTTGGTATATGTAGTTTCTTGTTTTGTTTCTTTTAGTAAAAAAAACTACATTCTTTCATTTTGCATTAAATCAATAAAATAAAATTTTTATTGACCTGTTTTTCTTTATAGATTCTATCAACTAGATGTATTATGTTCTCAGAATTTGAATAGAAAAAATGTTGAATGGAATTATCGCGTAGAAATTTCTTGCATAATAATTATAAGTTTTCGATAAATAAAGGAGTGTTTGCAAGTAGTTAAGACTTAAATCATTGTTTTAAATGTAATGAAGAATTGAAATGAGAGATCAAAAATTTAGAATTTAGAATCGTTTTTGGGTTTGTCCGTGTGAAGTGTAGACACTTGTTGATGAATAATTAAGATGAGGAATGAGGTTGTGCTCATATGTGGTGTTCAAAAGTGAGGTGTTCAAAAGTGAAGATTTACTAATATGTTAGTGAGTAAAACACTTACTGAATTGTGTTGATTTTAAATTTTAATGAATGTTTGATAAGTTGAAAACAAAAAATAATCTTATTTAAGACGTGTCAAACATTAAATTTAAATATTTTTTATTTAATATTTTTTTGAATATTTTATTTTAAAAGTCAAAACTAAGGCAAATTACACGAAATTATAAATAAAATTGTTGCGATCTACTTATCTCACAGTTGTTAGCTGCTTGTCTAGCAACCTTATGTGCCTCTTCATTATGCTTTCGACTAACATGCAAAAATTTAATTTTCTGACATGTTTTGCTAGCCTTCTTCATCTTCTTCACAATATCTTCCACCATATTCGTAGGGATCTCGCTATTATTGTTCTCAATGAGTTTGATCAGAGTCAAATAGTCAGATTCAAACACAATAATCCCTCATCGTACGCAGCTTTCGTGGCCATATTGAGGGTCATCGCCTCAGCTTCCAAGGGGTTATTAGGTCTTTGTATTCTCTGCGACATCGTTTTGATGGTTTCTCCGTCTTCATTAGTGAAGATAGCACCTAACCCCCAAATCCCCTCAATCTCTAGGCTTGCATTGGTGCGGCAATTTCTCTAATTCGGGCGAGCTTCACAATTCCTCTCTTCACATATATTCTGATTCGATTTCTGGTTGATTTGTTTTCTCCATTTATTGAAGATTCTCATTCTCAAAGTGGTATAACACCTGAATTTCTGATATTCCCAACAAAACGAAGATTCTCATTCTCAAAGTGGCATACAATCTGAACTCCTGAACCTCTTCCAAACAGGAATAAGCTTTTTCCAGAGCCCTGAGCTTACTCTCCAGCAGGATAGCTACTCTTAAACAGTATGGCTATTCCCCACAGAGTTTATTACTCCCCAACAAAATCAAGACTCTCATCCTTGATTCTCCGGAGCTTTCTTTACTCTTAGCATGAATTTATCAGAATTTCAAATCCCCCGCAGATCGAAGATTCTCGTTCTTGGCTCCTCAACACCAATTCTCCAAGCAGAATGAAGATTCTCATTCTCAATTCCTCACAGAGTTTTCAGATATTTCTCAGCGAAGATCTCCTCAAAACAGGAATCCCCAGTAGATTGGCATACAACCCAAACTCCTGACTTTCCCCAGCAATATAACTTCTCCCCATGGAGGTTGTCAAAAGTTTGAAGACACACATACTTTTCAACAGTGGTCCCAGGACTTCTCATCTTCAACAATCAAAGGATTTTCAATCCACAGCAGCAGCCAAGGGGACTTGTCAAAGTCAAGGATTTATTTTCCCCAACAGCGGTCAGAGATTTTATTATCTCCAGTTATCCAAGATTTATCTTCCTTAGCAAGACGGCTAATCAGCTTACATGCACATTCATTACATTCATATAACACATACATTGCATCATACAACATAACTTTGTGTTTCAGCTAATATTTTACCCTTCGCAGGATAAGTTTAGCAAGTTTCAAACTTCAAGGATTTCTGAAAACAGTTTACGAATGCCTCCCGACACGGATGCTAATTTGTTGCTTATTCAGACCCCCAGCTCAGAGACGTTCCAAACATGGATACCTTTCTGATACTCACCCACTCACCTACAACATACAATTCAACAAACATTCTTGGATGGCATCTTTAAGCCCATCTCTGACAAGATTCTGTCACATCTCCAAATGGCATCTTTAAGCCCATTCCCTCAACTATGCTTTGACGAGTGCAAATTTATGGGCACTCTAGTGTTCAATCATCTTTTACCTTCGAGTCGCGAACGGCAAAATTTGCCAATCTAACTCTTCAGGTTCAAGAAGATTGAACATGGGCAACTGTTGTACCCCAAAATTTTCCCTCCTTTTTTCACAAGAAATCACAACCTCAGGGTTTTCTATGATTTTTCAAATTGGCTCAAGAATCGGTCGAACAGACTTTTCTTTATCAGTCAATCCAGAATTAGGGTTTTCACTGATTTTGTTGAGATTGACTCAGGAATTGATCAAGAAGATTTTTCTTTGGTAGTAATCCATGATTAGGGTTTTTCTCTCACATCTCTCAGAAGAGATTGAATCATCAGAAATTGCTTGTTCAAATTTACCGCTTGTTTCTCAAAACCTAATTATTTGGGATAAGAGCTGAGACTTTTGTTTGGAACTTTAAGGCATCTGCTTGATTAAGTGGAGTGAAAGGTTTACCGTTTAATGGAATGCTTTGTTTGTTTAACTGTCCAATGCGTATGTTGATACCATGCGTATTGAGTAATGCAAGGTTACGAGACTGCAAAGTTTGTTGATTATTTATTTCATCTGGATTAGAATTATTGAGACACAGTTTCAATCATTTTGATTTAAGAGTCTTAAATAATTAAATAAACATAAGGGAAAGATGGAAGAGATATTTGACAGTAGAATTTTCTTTTGATAAAGACTTTTATTTATTTCAAATATGGTTACAAATTTATTCGAATATTGTAAGATTACAACTTATAATATTTAAAATAATATTTGTTTACAATAAATGAAAAATAAATCTAAGCCTAATCTCCTAAGGTCTTTGACTTATATTGCTTCCTCTATCATCCAACTGGTACTTACCTGCAAAAGACAGAAGAAAAAGAAATCAGCGCAATTAACTGAAAAGAATTTTCAAGCAGATAAAAAGAAAAATTATCATTAAAGTATGCCGGCCGGAATCAGAAATGCTATGTTCATCATATGTTATTTTCCTCTCTGCAAATCACAAGAAGATCGCTCTTCTCGGTTCACAGAAAGAAAAATAAAAGATATAAATATAAGCATACATTTGGTTCAAATACATAAACAAGCCAACTAGAAGCAAAGTGTACTACATGCTATACAAAACTGCATTAGTCAAACAAGTCAGCAGGGCAAACATAACCAAGCATGTCAAACTGAGTTACAAGCCAACTAGGTGCAAAAAGCAACAAAGTACAATGCAGAAGCATACAAGCAACCAAGTACACACAACAGAAAGTATGCAAACTGTCAAAGAAAGTACAACAATGCAGAGAGATGAACCAAGTTACAAGCAAGAGCTTGTCCTAGCCATCATCATTTTCTGGCCAGCAGACTTTTCAGAATAAAATATTATAAGCAAACATGCTTAGGGGAGAGAGAGAGAGAGAGAGGACCTTTGAGTGAAAAGAGTTTGCAGTTTTGGCAAAGGCAAGTTTTTCAAGACAGTAAAAGAAAACAAAAAGATATAAAGAGGCTACTGCATAACAGTCCAGGGGGAGAGGACATAGAGCCCACAAAAAACTTGCAAACCTGCATTACAAAACCTGCAAGCCTGTTTGCAAAACTAAAGCAAAAGGCAAACCTGCTTACTCAAATTACAAGCCTGTAAACCACAATGTAAGTGCCCTGGCTGGAGAGTTGGCCTCATTTGTAAAACAAATAAGAAAGCAAGTTTACCCAGATCCCCTCTGTTGTTTTAATATGTGGTGTTGAAGAAGTTCAACATCTGGACCAACATGTTATGTAAGATGTCACAACATCAGCATGTGACATCGCGCCTGAAACTAAGTACTGTTTAAGTAACTATGTTATATGTTGAATGTTTGTAACAGCTGTGACTTATAACCTAACTATTCTAAGTGATCTAGGTTATTTGTTGTGTTGAAAAAGTTCAACATCTAGGAAAACATGTTAGATGTAATGTCATGACATCTGACTTGACATCACGACAACAGAATTGATAATTCAGTTACAGTTCTGGTACTTAAATACTCTGAGAATATATGTGGCGTTTCTTGTGGAGAATCTGAAGATCAATCAAGAATCAATCAGAATATTTGAAGAAAATACTGTTTCTAAATATGGAGATATTTTAGGAACTAGAAGATTGAAGACCTTGATTATAGGAGAAGTTTGCTGCTGAGTTGTAACAGCAAGGAGAAAAACTTGCTGAGTTAGGTAATAGGTTATAAATAGCAGATTGTAACCTAGGGTTTAAGGGACACACACAATGTAACATTAGAGGTGTTTTTGTTAGGTAAACCTGTCGGTCTGTGGCAAGGTTACCATGTATGTAACTCGAAACCTGTAGGTAAGAGTTTGAGTGTTCTTGGATGAAGCTGTGAAGCAAGTCTAAGTATTTCTGCATTACTTCATATTCATTGTAATGTAGGAAACCAAGTGGGAGGGCACTGCTTCTTGAGTAGGAGTAAGACTTCTGTTGTTGCGACAATAGGAATGGAAACTGGTAGGTTTCTATCTAGGAGTTCCTAGGTATAGGTTGCACTGGGTAGATGATTAAGTGAAGGATGGGAACTTGTGAAGTTTAGTCCTGAATTAATATTGCTAATAGTGGATCTTCTTCCTGGCTTGGTATGCCCCCAGAGTAGGTGTATTACACCGAACTGGGTCAACAACTGATTTGTGTTTTTACCTTCAATACTTTATAATTCTGTCTGTTATACAACAAGGTAAAACTGTAATGTTGTAACAGATGATGTCTCATAACATGTTAAGACATCATGCTGATATCTGTGCAGAAGAAACAGAACAGCAAAGACTGTTTGCTCTCTGCAGATCGTGTGCCACAGACGAACAGAACTAGACACATCGACGTTCTATCCTCTGCACCTTCAAAATAGATCTGGCACAGCTTGGTTAAACTGAGCCTATGTTACTCTTCAGCATTGAATCATTGAAATTGGGTATCTACCTTGCAGTGTATTTATTATGTCATATCAGATGCTTAGACATTGAGTATAACATCTGAAGACTGGCATATACCAGAATTTCAATTGGTATCAGAGCAGGCATCCTGTTCTGTTTCTGGATGAGATCCATGGGTGATACTTTCTGGTATCTACAAGGTCAATTTTAGTACTGAAGATTGTAACCTGGAATGGTTTGCTATTTCCCTGAATGGTCCCTTGAAGTGGGAGGATGGACTATTCTTGACAGGAATTGTGTGTACCTGTCTCTGGTGATTGGCATTTGGCCTGGTTGTGTGATAGCTGCTCTAGGTTTGATTTATTTTCAAACTTAGGATGTGGGTACGCCTGAAGTTGTGTGTAGTAGTCATGCTAGGTTTGAACCATAATCAGACTTGGTCTATTTTTGAAGGTTAGTCTGGTGGAGTGTGTGTGTGCAAAGATTGGGGTGTATTATGTTCTTCCGCTGTGTAATACCTGGCAAAACTCAAGCTTTGATGTGTTTCCCCTCTTATGGATTTAAGGCCATTGTATTCAAGAATTCAACAAGATGTCACAGATACTTGAGTCCTCTCAAGTCCACTCATGAAGACGTTCTTCGTTCAGGATGGTAAGAATCACATAATCACGGATTAGTGTTGTATGAAGACCTTGAAGAATTTCAAGGAGGGCCTTGTTCCAAGGTGATGTAACTGATGTTCTATGTGATGGTGGAACAAGGATGCAGCTACTAGTTGAAGAGCATATGTTTCGGGTGTCAAACAAAGGGATACCTTTGTTTGAAACCTACTCCTGACTTGGAAGAGGAGACATCTGCATGTGCAAAGTTGACAATGGTAAAGTCAACTATGTCTGTGTACACCCGAAGGTTACTTTAGGAGTCAGAACTCTAGAAGTAAAGCTGGTCAGGGCTGAGCAATTGTTTCCTGAAGTACTATGGTGTGAAGAAAGATAAGCTCACTGGTTAATAAAAGCCAATGATGGTGCAACACTATTGCTCCTTCATAGTAGTAGATTGGGATCAAGAGTCTTGAATATGAAGACTCAGAGTTTGGTTAATGTATAGCTCTTGGAGTTAAGTAGATCTGGTAGGGATGTCATATGTCATGTCGAGACGTTTGTGCACATGCATGGATATTTTGTGTGGAGCTTCCATGACTGATAGCTTGAGGGGGGAGATTTGGTTAACCTCCTCACATTAGTTCAGCCTGGTGTTTAACTAGCTGTTGACCTATGTCACATGAGTTCTGGTTGTTGTGTGACATATTTGCAAGGAAGGATTCATCTCTCTCATTCCTAATGATGAATCTGATCTGGTAGGAGTCTCAAGTCGGTTGAAGAAAGTAGAGTTTGTTCATAGAAAATTCTATTTTCTTGAGTCAAGGGTGGCAACCTAGATATCTCAACTCCTTGGTCTCTCAAAGAAAGAGCTTGCAAAAAGAAGATATTAACACACGAAGAGTATGTCAAAGTATTCAAATGGTGAAAGTATCTTACTGGATAATGGGAAGGATCTATGATCAATTGCTATTAGTGACAAGTACAAGTACTTAATTGATTATCCTTGGGGTTCAAGATAACTGATGTTCTTAAAGATGTGGGAACATTCCTTCTTCTAGACCCTGTGAAGAATCACAGGAAGAGTGATACCTTAGATCTATCTCCTTGGTGACAGCAAAATCGTTTGATCCTTGAAAAGGTTTCCTGGAAACATGTTCAGACTTAAAGAAGAAGAAGACATCATGATCTTGATGATGGTCACTTGGATCAGTCTGGAGCTGAATTCAACAACTAGATGTTATAACATAATGCTGCGACATTTGGTTCAAACATCAGATTCTTGCTTGGTGAAGTGGCTCATCAACTTAAGATAGGATGATCTACGAAGTTGAAGATTAGATCCTCCAAAAGGATCATCTCTTTGCAGCTCTTTGGAGTTGTTACATGTTCCTGTCTCAGTGTATCTAAGCCTTTTGTGATAACTTGTAGCCTGAAGTTCAAATTTCAATTGGAAGATCAGAATATCTTTGGAAGAAGTCTGATAAACATGAAGGTGACATTTGATTCATGAAGGAGATAATCAAACAGTGGAATTTGGTCTATCTCAGCAGTGGATTCTGAGAATCAAGATAATCAACATATGACAGCTGATTATTATCGAGAAAGTTTGATTCACAGTATGAATGCGTTCAAACAATATTGTTAAACAGAGGGTGCGCTCTTGAAGACATGAAGATGCGTCTTATGTTTTCCATTCATCAAGGGGTCTTATTTACTTTAATCAGAAGCTGCATTGAAGGTCCAACTGAGTATTGAATGTGTCCTACTTATTTTCATGAGGAGAAGTGATTGTCCCTAACAGGGGGAGTATTGGTTTGTACAAAAGGTCTTCGTCAAACTCGTAGGATATAAAGTGTGACACCTTATCAACTATCGGAATGATGTGTTCAAAACTGAAGAAGACTATGTCTGACCAAATGTCATCACATTGGTAATAACTTTGCTCCTAATTTCCTCTAAAAACTACAGACAGGAGGAAAATTGGATGAAGTATGGATTATTATCCACGTGTGTACAGTTGTATGACTCAGAGGGAGTAACCATCCTCTTTGAGAAAATGGTATGGCTTCAAGCTGCTAATCTGAAAATAGCAGAATAGGATTTGAGCATGTTTTCATCTGCTAAGAAAACAGAGCTGTTGTGTCTCATTATGAAACAGCTTGGTGAGCTGGAATGTTTAGGTGATAACTTGTCATCTAATAAAGGTATTATATAACTAATGCAGAGTGTAATATACCAACGATGTTTCTTGGAAAGGGGATCCTAAGACAAGGAAGTAGTCTGTTCTAAAAGACAAATGTCTGTTTTAAAAAGGGCATCCTGACATGGTCAAAGGGTCAAACCCAAGGGTAGGTACCTGCATTAAAACCAGTCCTAGGGTACTGAAACTGCCAGAGTAAAGTACCAAGGTCGTTACTATCTATGCCAAAGTTGCATTATTTATGAAGACCCTCTCTATTCCTTCTCTTCATCAGAGGGTTTCAGCAATATGAAGTTTGTTAGAATCTGGGAAAATTGTGCATGGATATGGATCTGTATGGGCAGTCTTTATCAAATTCTGGCCAAAAAGGGGGAGAAAGATAGGGACTCAGGCGAGACTCAGGTGAAAGCAACAGACGGCAATGTCCAGCAAGACTCAGGAGAAAGCAACATGATCCCTAAGTAAGTGACTTTGGTTGTGTCTTGTGTTCTGAGTTAAGAGGATAGTTGTGACTTGTGATCTGAGTTACATGATCACAAGTAATAATCTGGAGAAAAGAAATCCTCTTGGGGAATCGATGGAGTGGAGTTGCTCACAGTTGACGACAGAGGTTTGTTGTTTGCTCAAAGGACATCAGCCTCTACAAAAGAAGATGTTAGACAAGATGTTGTAACATCTCAACTGTGTTGTGGCCTGGTCCCAAAATACAACTTGCACTTATTTGTTTTAGCCAAAATTTGCCAAAGGGGGAGATTGTAAGTGCCCTGGCTGGAGAGTTGGCCTCATTTGTAAAACAAATAAGAAAGCAAGTTTACCCAGATCCCCTCTGTTGTTTTAATATGTGGTGTTGAAGAAGTTCAACATCTGGACCAACATGTTATGTAAGATGTCACAACATCAGCATGTGACATCGCGCCTGAAACTAAGTACTGTTTAAGTAACTATGTTATATGTTGAATGTTTGTAACAGCTGTGACTTATAACCTAACTATTCTAAGTGATCTAGGTTATTTGTTGTGTTGAAAAAGTTCAACATCTAGGAAAACATGTTAGATGTAATGTCATGACATCTGACTTGACATCACGACAACAGAATTGATAATTCAGTTACAGTTCTGGTACTTAAATACTCTGAGAATATATGTGGCGTTTCTTGTGGAGAATCTGAAGATCAATCAAGAATCAATCAGAATATTTGAAGAAAATACTGTTTCTAAATATGGAGATATTTTAGGAACTAGAAGATTGAAGACCTTGATTATAGGAGAAGTTTGCTGCTGAGTTGTAACAGCAAGGAGAAAAACTTGCTGAGTTAGGTAATAGGTTATAAATAGCAGATTGTAACCTAGGGTTTAAGGGACACACACAATGTAACATTAGAGGTGTTTTTGTTAGGTAAACCTGTCGGTCTGTGGCAAGGTTACCATGTATGTAACTCGAAACCTGTAGGTAAGAGTTTGAGTGTTCTTGGATGAAGCTGTGAAGCAAGTCTAAGTATTTCTGCATTACTTCATATTCATTGTAATGTAGGAAACCAAGTGGGAGGGCACTGCTTCTTGAGTAGGAGTAAGACTTCTGTTGTTGCGACAATAGGAATGGAAACTGGTAGGTTTCTATCTAGGAGTTCCTAGGTATAGGTTGCACTGGGTAGATGATTAAGTGAAGGATGGGAACTTGTGAAGTTTAGTCCTGAATTAATATTGCTAATAGTGGATCTTCTTCCTGGCTTGGTATGCCCCCAGAGTAGGTGTATTACACCGAACTGGGTCAACAACTGATTTGTGTTTTTACCTTCAATACTTTATAATTCTGTCTGTTATACAACAAGGTAAAACTGTAATGTTGTAACAGATGATGTCTCATAACATGTTAAGACATCATGCTGATATCTGTGCAGAAGAAACAGAACAGCAAAGACTGTTTGCTCTCTGCAGATCGTGTGCCACAGACGAACAGAACTAGACACATCGACGTTCTATCCTCTGCACCTTCAAAATAGATCTGGCACAGCTTGGTTAAACTGAGCCTATGTTACTCTTCAGCATTGAATCATTGAAATTGGGTATCTACCTTGCAGTGTATTTATTATGTCATATCAGATGCTTAGACATTGAGTATAACATCTGAAGACTGGCATATACCAGAATTTCACACAAGCTCAACAAGGCCAAACATTCAGGCCAAGCTCAGACCTGCCTGCACAAACTCAACAGTTTATAAACCACCATAACTGTAACAAAACACAAAAAACTGCCAAAACTACCTCTCAAAACAACAAACTTGCAGTGTCCAAACTGTAACTCAAACAAGCAAAAACCTGCTTACCAAAACCAAACTACAGCTTGCTCAAGCAAAACAAACTTGCAGTGTCCAAACTGCAACTCAAACCTGCTCACTCAAAAAACAAACTCAGATCTGCATAACAAATAACAAAACTACAGATTCAACCACAAACCAAACTCCCAAACCTGTTTGGGCCAAAAACTGCATAAACTGCAAACACAGTCTAGCTATCATCAACACAAAAATCACAAGCTTCATCAACCATAAAAAAAACAGTTCAAACAATATAGTTTCAGAAATACTTTCATCATTAACAAAGAAACAACCAACGAATCATCAAGCCATCAGAATGAACAAGCAACAACACCAGTTTTCAGATTCATCATCATTAAATCATCTGGGTCAACAAAGGAGAGAGGAAGAGCTTTAGAAGTAAAACAATATAGAACTTCAGAAACACGTTCATCATTAACAAATACTCAGAGGAAGGAAGAGAATCAACAAAATCAAATCAACAACAAGTTTCAGACTTTATACATCATCACTAACAAATACAAACAAATCTCAGAGTATCATCATCATTGATACCTATATCAAAACCAGAAAGGGGAAGAGATTCAGAAGCAAGAGTAGTTTCAGAAAATACTCATCATTAACAGGGAAGAAGCAAGCTTTCGGAAGATTATTCATCATCAAACAAATCACAAGAACAACAAAGAAAACACAGAAATACCAGAAGCCAAAGCAATCATCGTTTCTCTTCCCTCTGCCTAGCCTCCTGGGAGCGCCACCGGCCAGCTCACCCTCCCTCTCTCACTTTTCAGAAGCAAAACGCTCAAGGTAAACTTTTTCTCAACCACCTTCACTACGTGTAAACATCATAACAACCATAGATTAAAACATGCAAGAGCAAAACAAAAACAAAACTGTAAAATCCCTAAAACGCAAATGAAACAATTCGTACCGTTCAAGCACAAAAACGTGGGCCACTGTGAGAAGGAAGGGAGTGGATGAGAGCAACACTCCGGTGGCTAGGGCTCATGGAAGGAGAGATCAACATTATGGCTTGAGAAAGATGAAGAGAACGAAGAAGAAGGAGGCGCTGCTGTACAATCAAAGCTTGCAAACCCTAAATTCTGAGAACATAACATTAACCCTAACAAAATTATGCAAGTTGGATTTTGGGCCTGACCCGCTCCCAGACTGCTAAGCCCACGGCGCTTCTACTAAGCGCGCCCCACCCCCTTTCTTCTTCCTAATTTTTTGTTCTTTATCATTTTTTATTTGGGCCATCCAAAAACATTTCTTAGGTCCATTATCTTTTTTCTTTTTAATGTTTTAAAACTAACACTTCTCTTTATTTTCATTTTTAAATAATCTGATTCTTTTTCTTTTGTTAAATAATGGAACTAAAAATGTATTAAAATTTTGTTTGAATTTTCTTAATATAATTTTCTTTAATATTTGTTATATTTAATAAAATACATAAATAATAGAATTTTAATTTAAATAATTTTTTTCTTTCTTTTAAAATTTTTCATTTACATAATCAATAAAAAACACAAAAAATAATAATCACACTTAATCTTCATTAGGTTAAATTTTGTTTGTTCATTTGTAAATAAGTACTTGCATCTCATATTTCTTTGATTTTCTTTATCTTACAAATTGTTATAATCTTATGTTGAATGGCGATGATTCGATTTGGTTGTAACACATAATACTTGGACATTATTATTCTGATAAGACTCATCCCCATTTGTAAATATTTGTACCCCCATCCCCGGATACTGTTTTGTAATAATTTAGACTTTAAATTCCCGCAATTTATTGCTTTCAATATACTGTATAGTAATTAGGGTTTGTATGCGAAGATTCAAAATCAATCGCTAGATGACCTAATACAAGATAAATGCATGAAAATCAATACACAATTCACACTTGCACCTCTAGGGTAACCTCGCTTGTTGCCTCGGAAAATGAAATCATGTCCCTCGAGTATGAGACACTATAGTAAATGCCCATTCGATAAACAAAGATCGTAGTCCCTCGATGACCCTCGATGTTGCCTCCGATAAAACAATCTCGTCCCTTACAAAATTGCTAGAGCGTCTCACAAGTTGCCTTCAATGATTGTATACGATGACCCACGCCTGTCCCGTTTAAACATCCTAACACAAGGTTGTTCATCAAATACAATGGTGAAACAACACTGTTAAAAGGGTTAAAAACATAAGAAAGATCTTTGAGTAAAAAAGGGTAGACAACTCTTAGTTACTTGATCAAAAGCTTGCAAAACATCCTTGCCATTTTTAAACACACTTCACAACATAACTTCAAAACAATTTCGAAAAAAACTTTCAAAACATTGAAATATCTTTTCAAAAAGACACACACCTTTGTATATATTCAAACAAGAATCATTACAAAAGGTTGCCTAGACAAGGCATCTTTTTTCAAAGCATTTTCAAAAACTACACACACAAAGCACCATTTCAAACAGTTGAAAAGCAAAGGCAAGTGATCTAAAACAAGTAACTAAGAGCCCATGAATAACCATGGATAGAAAGGGTGCTAATACCTTCCCTTTCTATAATCTACCCCCCGAACCCAAGAAAACATCTCAAAGGTCTTTCCTGTGCTTTTTGACCTTTCCTTAGGATAAAATAAAAAGTCGGTGGCAACTCTTGCTAAACCGAACAAGTGCGAACACAAACACAAAACCTCAAGTCAGTTATCCCATCGTATCACAGTAAGGTAGTTGCTTCTTTTTTGTCTACTTTACAAAAGATGAGACTATCAACTGCAAAAATATACATGTGATATTAGGAACATTTTTTTCTATTTTGATCCCCTAAACATCTTCTTGCTTTGGGAATTATAAATAAGATTAGAAAATATATCAGCACATAAAATAAAAATGTAGGGGAAAAAGGGTCTCATTGTCTCATGCCCCTAGAAGGAACTGCCTTATCCGTAGGATATCCATTTATAAGAATATAAAAGGTCATTATTCTAATACAATTCATGATGGTGTATGTGATCTTATTAGGGAAGCCAGTAGTACTAAGAGTTTTCTCAATGAAATTACATTCCATCATGTCATAGGCCTTCTCCATGTCCAGCTTTAGCCCAACATACCCTTGCTTCCATTAATAAAATGTTGAATATAGTTGAAGGTCTCAAACACAATTATGGTGTTATCTGTTATCAATCTCTTGTGAACAAAAGCACTTTAATTATCACTAATTATGTGGGGGGAGAATACGTTTTATTCTATTGGCAATGGATTTTGTGAAAATTTTCATGATAACATTACAAAGGGCTATGGTTCTGAAGTCTTTAGGATTTGATGGGTTTTTGATTTTGGGGATAAGGATAATAAAGGAATGGTTGAGATTTCTAGGGTTTTCCTGTTTATTCAGAATCTTGAGAATAACCTTCCTGGTGTCAGTCCTAATGATGTGCCAATAATTGTGATAGAAACTAGTCAGGATTCCATCAGGCTCTGGGGAAGCGTTTCCTCTCATATTCTTGATGGCTTCGTTGACCTATAGATCATTAAAGGGAATGTCAAGGTCATCTATCATATCCTCCTTCAATTTAACCGAATAATTGTTGAAACCGTCATCCATGATAATAATGTTGCTAGTCTGGAACAAACTCTTATAGTAATGGATCAGGCAATCATGAATATCTTCCTCCTTTGTAGACGTTTCCCCGTTATCCATCCTAATCATAGTAATTATATTATGGATTTTCCTTTGATTATTCCTTTAATGAAATTTTTTGTATTTTTGTATCCTTCAGCAAGCCAGAGGAATTTGGCTCTTTGCGCCCACCAGATTTCCTCCTGGTGCAACTATCTTGAAAGACCTTTAGATGCTTAAATTTTTTTTTAATCTTAGTAGGCAGATTCTCATATTTATTTTTACGCAAACCCTAGACTTCTTCAAAGGTATCTTTAAGCTTAGTTTTAATATTGGTAGAGTTTGAGCAATTACAACTGTTTTTCATAATGGTTCCTGTATCCGAGTCTTCAAGTCAAAAAAATTCAAACCTCTTGGGTTTATCCTTGTGTCTTCTGGTAGTTTGGTTAAGATTAGATTTGGTGAAATCAAGAATAAGAGGATTATGACCCAAAGAAATTATGGGTGGGTGGGTGTCAGTGTGGTTGGGAAACAACTTCACCCAACCCTTAGTGGCCATGACCCTGTCTAGTCTACCCACCATCATATAGGTATCATCCTGATGGTTATTACACCACATACCCATTTTACGTTCAAAGCCAAGATCATATAGACCACAGTCAGAAAACATATTATTAATATGGTTTATTAAGTTTATGTCAATAGGGTTTCCCCTAGTTTTTCACTGTCACAAGCAACCAAATTCATGTAACCAAATATAAGCCAATTGTTCATATCATACCTCTGAGATAAATTATTAATCATAGAACAAGTGAGTTACCTTTTATTAGAGTTAGGATAACCATAAATCCATGTACCCCTCCAAACACTATTAATATTATTAGATGTAGAGTCCGACATATAAAAATCAATCATGTTATTATTAGAATCAAGGATATGCAAATCAATATTATTACTCCACACTAAGGATAAACCCACCGTTTTCCCATTTCTGTTACTATCACAATCAATATTATGAATGTTGGTTAAGGGACCAACTTTTCTAAGCATATTCCAAATCTTATCACTACCTAACTTCTTAGTTTTAGATAAGAAAACAATGTGAGGCGAAAAAAAGCTTATCATGTGTTTTAGAGTTTTGATACTCTGGGGGTTTCCCAACCCCCTCATGTTCTATGAAAAAAATCTTCATCCCTCTTTGGCGGCCTTCTCTTTGAGGCTGGCCATGTTAGGTGCAATTGTGAAGGTGAGAGAACTATCTTCATCTAACTCCAACATTCTTTTTTTTCACTTTGGCAAATTGTGTTGTCTGGACTGGTTTCATCTACCTCTTTGTCTTCCTTCATATTCATTTTTTCAAGTTGCATAATCATCTCCATTGGAATGGGATTGTGTTGGCTAATGTTGAGTTTAAGCATGAGATTTCTATTGAACTTTCTCTTCTATTGGGAGATTTGTTTTCTACTTGTTTTAGTAGCTTTCATCCACGACTCCAAGGGGTTAACTTCCGAGATACCATGGCTAGGTAGAGTTTATTTTGAGCATTATTTCTTACTGTGACCCATAAAGCCCCAATAGAAATAGAACATATGAAGTCTTTCATAGCGAAAATCGATCCAGTTCACCCTGTTATTTTTGCTACCAATATACATTCCTGGCATACTTTTATGTTTGTGTTCAACATGATTTTTGCCCTAACTATTATGGTTTTGTCTTGCATTTCATAGATCCTTGTTTCTGTGACTTCCCTCACCATCTCCCCGATTTTTCTGCCCATCTGATTGGTTTTGTTGTTGACAGGTAGCCCCTATATTTGGAGCCAAATTGGAGCTTTTGAGAAATCAAGTTTTTCCATAGAGGAACGCCAATCCCATACCTTAAGAATTAATCACGAGTTTCGGAAATTCCAAGGATTCCCTTTTAAGATTCTTCTATGGTCATTCATATTATCCACAAAAATCTGAAAGAGCCTAGTGCCGATTTCCTTAACAAAGAGATTTTTGGGGTTGCATAGATCCACGGTGGATAGACTTTTCAGTTATAATCTTGCCCAGAATACTAACAAGTTATTCCAATTATTGTTCTTATATCTCCTCTTATTCATATATCATGAAGTTGGGTGAGTTAGTTATTGTGTTGGATATACGAGATGTCATGGGGCTAGCAAGATTATTCTTCTCCTTCTACGGAATAGCTACTTGGCCTATTTTCTCTATTGCCCATGACCATTTTCCCTTTTTGTTGGTTACTGATTCTTTGATTTCTTGAATTTGTTGTTTTAGTTGGAGACTCTACCAGAGTGAAACCATAATTATTTTGTACATCAGATTTGTTATTTGTTTTGCAGGAGTGATCCATACTAACGAAAAGGGTGAACAAAAAAGACATAATAAAGGGAACAAAAACCCTGTTAACAGGGGAACCCAAAAAGGAAACATACAGCGAGAACCAACAAAAAAAAACTATAGAAAAAATAGAGAAATGAAGGGAGAGATGGAAGAAGATCCAAGGTATAACTAGAACACAAAAGGAAACCAAGTCAAGAACCATACCTAGAAGAGGGAGCACACAGTTGTGGACAATAAGAAGAGCATGAGGAAAGAAAAGAGAGCAGGATCAAAGAGTACTAGAGATAAGTTATGTAATTCTTAACTCTTATTTTCCAATCTTAGAGCATTCTTGATCCCCATTAAAAATCAATTTTGATCCACAACCATTGTTTTGAAATTGATATTTTTTTATTTAATATTAGAATTTGCATTCACATTTTAGTTAGGAGAACTCTAAAACTCAATATTAAAGGGATTACATACCTCTTTCCAATGTTTAGAATAAGAATTCTAAAAAACTATCTTGATTAAAAAAGTTTTAAATATTTTTTGATTAAACAAATAATGACTTAAATGCACTTCTGGTCCTCATATTTTCAATTTTTTTTAAGTTTTAGTACCCCTATTTTAAAAGCCAACTTTTTATTCCTTAAACTTTATCTCACTCGGGATTTTGTTGGTCTCCCTCCAAATTTGCATAACTAGCAGTGATGATTGGGATAAAAAAATATTTTTAATTATGTGACATTGCTGATTGAATTAATATATTAATTAATAATATTTATTTATATAATAAATTAATATATTTAGTTAAATTAATTTTTTTATGAAAATATTTTAAGATAATTTTAATTTTAATTAGGACCTGAGAATTGGGCCCAATGCTACACCCTCCAACTTCTTTGCTCTACAACTACAAGTGTTCATTGTATTATCTTTTTAAAAGCTATATAAAGACTAAAGTTTTTTATAGAAAAACCAACGTGGGACTTTAAATATACAAGCAGTAATATCGTGTGATCACGAGCGCGCCACTGTAGTTCCTTTTCAGTTCTCCTCATCCTTTTCCAAATTGAAACGTAACCTTCAACCTTATAATTTTTTCATTCATTCATATTCAATGGTAGTTGAGGCTCTGGTTCCTCTGCTTGAGAATGATATGCAATATGTGAATGAAGATTATTCATCGTCACTTGGTGATGAATAGAAAGAGCAAGGGAAATAGGGAATCATAAAGTATGTTGCTCCTCTAAAGCTAACTTGTAGAATCTGCGGTTCTCAGAAGAATCATTCCTCAGTAACAGTTAGGGAGGTGTCCAAGAAGGATTTTAAAGGCATTTGGATGTTGCTCATCAATATGTTACTACATGGCTTGCTAGTTATTAGTGGTTACATCATGTTATTAGCATTGCCTTGCACGATGAAAACGCGTTAATTAGTGATCGAATGAAACGCCTACTATTTTCAGGAGATCCATTTGTTGAGGAATATCATATTCCTATTGTATTACGAGCATGGTATGCGCGTAACTTTTTGGTCACAACTTTGCATGTTAAGGGCTCTACGTCAAATATCATTGTCTTAGGTATTTTAGAAGTTCAGGTTAGTTAGACTTTCCAACTTACTCGGGGTTCTACACAATTATTTTGCCAAAAAAAGCATGATTCTTTATCCTTAGTTAGCTTCAATTGTGTTTTGCAAGAACTTCTGGTTGGTGAAGGAGCTAACATTCCATGCAGCATTCACGAAGTTGTAGCACACTTAGCTTTGCTGGAAATCCACCAAATATCTATGATGAATTTCTACCAATCTTGATGCTTAAGATTGATATCACCACACAATGACAATGAATTATGAGAAAATAAAAGAAAGAGAGAAGACAATTATTTTTTGCAGAGTTTCTCTCTGCCCACAAACTGTGGAAAACTTTCTTATTCACTTTGCAACTGCAAAATACTATGAATGACTTGATTGTCTTAATTACAAACTTAAGGGTTACTCCCTATTTATAGATTTTGGTTAGCTCAAAGCCCAAAACTATAAAAGCCCAAAATACCTATTTTGGTACTAAATCAAATCTATCTATTTTAGATCTAAATCAAATCTATTTAAATCTAAAACAAATCTAATTTGTGTGCTCTTCGATACACCATAGTTTTGACACTATGACTTACAATTTAACACACCACCTAATTCATTGTGTCTAAACTATCTATATTCATCATGGCTCTTAGTCTTCTAAATACTTCGACCTGCACTCCCTTCGTCATGATGTCTGCAATCTGATTCTCAGTTCTGCAATGCTCCAAATTCATCTTCCCATCTGCTACCTGCTCTCGAAGATAATGGAACCTCATTTCGATGTGCTTGCTTCGACCATGTGCTATCGGGTTCTTCGCCAGATTGATAGCTGACATGATGTCGATCTTCATGGTAATTTCTCCATGATATTTCTCTGTTATCTCTTCAACCAAGTTCACCATCCAAGTTGCTTGACATGCACAAAGAGAAACAACTATGTATTCTGCTTCGCGTGATGATAATTCCACTACTGGTTCCTTTCTTGAACTCCAAGTAACTGGTGCACCACCTAACATAAACACATATCCTGCTGTTGATTTTCGATCTTCAACATCACTACACCAATTCGAATCATTGTATCTCACTAACTTGCATTCTTTTCCTTTATCAGCTGCAGGAAACAAAATGCCATAGTCAAGAGTTCCTTTGAGATACCTTAGTATCCTCTTCACCGCTGCTAGTCGTGATACTTTTGGCTTCTACATGAATCTACTTGCCATACCTACACTATATGCTAAGTCAGACCTTGTATGAAAAAGGTATCTCAATGACCCAATAAGTCTTCTATATTGGGTTGGGTCGACATCACCTTCATCTACATCTTTTGACAGTTGCAGTCTTGGTTATGCAGGTGTCGAAGTTGAGTTGCATTGTTCCATCTCAAATCTCTTGAGAATTTCTCCTGCATATATTCTTTGATGCATCATCAAACCTCTACTTCTCTTGTAGAATTTGATGCCAAGGAAATATGAAATCTCACCCAGATCAGACATTTCGAATTCCTTGGCGAGATCAACTTTCAAGTCTTCAATCTCATTTTTGCAGCTACCTGTTATCAACAAATCATCTACATAGAGACATAGTATAAGAAATTCACTATTGCTTCTTCTTACATATACTCCATGTTCAGTTGTGCACTTCATAAATTGCTTCTCTCTTAAGAAATTATCAATTTTCTTATTCCAAGCTCTTGGAGCTTATTTCAATCTATACAGGGCTTTATGTAGCCTATACACCTTTCTCTCTTTGTCATGTCTCACAAATCCAACTAGTTGTTTAACATAAACTTCTTCGCCCAAGGGTCCATTCAGGAATGCACACTTTACGTCCATCTGACATATGTGCCATCTGTTTATTTCTGCTAGACCAACAACCAACCTGATTGTTTCGATCCTAGCTACAGGTGAAAAAACTTCATCAAAGTCTATTCCTTCTTTCTGTAGAAATCCTTTCGCCACAAGCCTTGCTTTGTGTCGAGTTACATACCCTTTCGAATTCATTTTCACTTTGTATACCCACTTGACATCAATTGCCTTATTTCCTTGAGGCAATTCGACAAGTGACCAAGTGTTGTTGTCTTTGATAGACTTCACTTCTTCGTTCATTGATTTCACCCACTTCTAATCTTTCAATGCTTCAGCTACATTGACAGGTTCGACATCAGCATAGAAAGCATAATGTACCAACTCACCTTTATTATCTATCACATCATATGATATAATCACACAATCTTGCAGGCATGCGTCTTGTTCTTTGAGGCCTGCTTGTACTTGGTTGATCTATAACTGATGGTTCCTCTTGTCGAACTTCTCTTTCGACTTGAGTTTCTTCAAGTAGGATTCCCACTGAATCTTTCTTGACATTTTCAGTCCAATCCCATTATTTAAGCTCATCTATGATCATGTCCCTACTGATCATAATCTTCTTCTTCATTGGGTCGAACAACTTGTAGCCTCCTGTCGAATGATATCCAACTAGAATCATTTGAATTAACTTGTTATCAAGTTTTCTTCTCAACTGTCTGACACATGTCTATGTGCAATAAATCCAAATACCTTCAGATGACTCAAGCTAGGTTTCACATCAGACCAACATTCTTATGAAGTAATTCCTTCTAGCTTCTTCGTAGGACATCTGTTCAAAATATATGTTGCAGTCGAAACAGCTTCACCCCAAAACTCTTTAGGTAAATTCTTGCCTTTCAACATACTTCTCACCATATTCATGATGGTTTGATTCTTCCTTTCTGCAACTCCATTATGTTGTGGATTATAGGGTGGAACCACCTCATGCATAACCCATTCCTTTTCACATAACTTACCGAAGTCTTTCGACACATACTCTCCACTACCATCGGTTCTCAAAACTTTGAGTTTTCGACCACTTTGTCTTTCGACCATAGACTTAAACTTGGCAAATACTTCGATCACTTCACTTTTCTTCTTGATCAGGTAAGTCCACAGCTTTCGACTAAAATTATCTATGAATGTAACAAAGTATTTGTTACCGCCCATCGAATCCACCTAGATTGGTCCGCATACATCAGAGTATATGACTTCAAGAATAGCCTTCGACCTGCTTCCTACATCTTTGCTGAAACTATTCTTGTACTGCTTCGCCTGCACACATTCCTCACATACCTCATTTGGAATGTCAATTTCTGGCAATCATGAAACCATATTTCTTTTCTTCAAATCTCTGATGTCTCTGAAGTTGAGATGACCTAGTCGATAATGCCATATCCATTCATCTCTGCTAGCTGCAGTCGAAAGGAACTTGTGCTCCATCATATTTAGTTTGATCTTGAAGGTTCTATTTTGATACATAGGAGCCTTCAAGATCAATCTTCCATTTGTGTCAATGACTCTCATCATTTTATCTTTGATTGACACTTTATATTTCTTTTCGACCAACTACCCTATACTGAGAAAATTGCTCTTCATGCCTGATATGTACAACACATTGGAAATTACTGACCTCTTGCCATCTTTCCTCATAATCATAACATCACCAATACCATCATCTGCTAGGATATTATCATTTACAAATTTTACCATATTTTTCATTGAGGGCTTTATGTTGACAAACTAGTATTTCCTTCCAGACATATGTGATGAGCATCCTGAATCCAAGTACCATTGGTCCTTGAATCTATCTTCATCTCTTGTTGTGACCATCAGCATCATCTCTTGTTCTTCGTGTTTTGCAAACTTTGCATCACTTTCTTGATTCTTTCGCTTTTTTGGACAATCACTTGAATAATGACCATACTTCTGACAATTGTAACATTAAATGTGACTCTTATCAGGTTTTCGACCACCACCTCTTCCTCTATTTGCAACACCACCTCTTTGGTTTCCTTGGTATGGTCTTCTCTGATTCGAAACGTTTCCTTTGTTCTGGTTTCCTCTACCAGTCGATTTGTTATAGCCGCCTCTACCTCTGTCGAACCACTTTCCTTTGCCTTTGGTTTCTTTTGTTGAATGTGCCTGCAAAGCCACATCACTCTTCGACTTGCCTGCAACTCTTTCATTCATTCTTTGTTCATGAGATTCAAGTGTCCCTTAAAGCTCTTCCTTTGTCAATTTTGATAAGTCTTTCCTCTTTTCTATAGCCACCACCATGTGGTCGAACTTAGGAGCCAAAGATCTCAAGATCTTCGAAACACCAACTCTTGTTGTTAATGTTTCTCCACATGCCTTGATTTGATTCACTAGTTTTGTGACTCTAGTGAAGAAATCAGACATGCTTTCACTATCTTCCATCTGAAGCAATTCATACGTTCTCTTGTGAGTTTGTAACCTCATTTCTTTCACCTTTTCTGCACCACTAAAGGACTTGAATATCCCAAGCTTCTTTTGCAGATTCTGAATCACTCACTTTTTCAAAATTTTATGGACTCACATATTGATGAATTATAAAGAGTGCTTTATAACTCAGCTTCTCAATTTTTGCGTGTTTCTTCTTTTCTTCTTCTGAAGCGTTTTCTCCAAGCGCTTCGAATCCATCTTTTACAAGATTCCAAAGACCTTGACACCTGAATAAAACTTTCATCTATTTGCACCAATTCTCGTAGTTGTCTACTTTCAGAATTGGTAGAGTTGCTGGATAATTTGTCGTCGTGAATTATTTTTCTTCCTCAATCGTTCTTGATCGATACTTCCCTTGAATCGAAACCGAGCTCTTGATACCAGATGTTGGAAATCCACCAAATATCTATGACGAATTTCTACCAATCTTGATGCTTACAATTGATATCACCATACAATGACAGTGAATTATGAGAAAAGAAAAGTAAGAGAGAAGACAATTATTTTCTGCAGAGTTTCTCTCTGCCACAAACTGTGGAAAACTTTCTTATTCATTTTACAACTGCAAAATACTGTGAATACTTGATTGTCTTAATTACAAACTTAGGGATTAGTCCCTATTTATAGATTTTGGTTAGCTCAAAGCCCAAAACTATAAAAGCCCAAAATATCTATTTTGGTACTAAATCAAATCTATCTATTTTAGATTTAAATCAAATCTATTTAAATCTAAAACAAATCTAATTTGTATGTTTTTCGACCCACCATAATTTTGACACTATAAATTATAATTTAAGAAGCTTGTCGTCTTGCGAGATGGATGGGATGATAAGTAAACATGCTACTTTAATCTTAAATCATACTTAGTATGGATTGTGGATTGTGTTAGCATCAAACCGAACATTGTAGTGAATAGTTGAAAATATTTCAAACAATGATAATATAGTCCCATAACGAATTTGATATAGTAATATTAATTGTTTATATAGTGGAGTTCAAACAACACGAAATGTAAACATGTGGACTAGAAAGAATTCTTGCTATATTGAGCCTCAAGTCTAAATAATCTTCTTTTAAAAATTTGTATGAATTATTAATCAATTTCGAAAAAAACATAATTAAAATTATTAATTAATTTATTAATTAAAAATATTATTAATTAATATACTAATCTAGACAACAATGCTACATGATTAAAAAAAAATTTAATTATTTTTTTTATTTCAATTATCACTGTCAGCTATATAAATTAGAGGGAATCAATAAAATCTGAGTGAAATAAAGTTTAAGGATAAAAAAAATTCACTTTCAAAATGAGATAATAAAACTTAAAAAACTTTAAAATATAATGATAAAAAATGGAATTAAGTAAAAAATAATTCTAAAACATTAATAAATAAGTATTTTTATTTTAAATATGTGACATGTCTTCATTATAATATTTGAATTTATAAAAATTACAAAATATTTTTGTGTGACTAATTTTATCAATCAATTTAACTAGAAAGACAGATGTTTTAAGGATCAATTTAAATTACAAATATCTTTACAAATTAAAGACACATTTACATTTATTTGTATTATTTCAATATATTAGGAAAGACTATGATAACAACACCTCACATATTTAAAAAAAAATCATAACATAGTGGAAGCATAATTTATAACATTAGTATGTCTCATTTTTTAATATATCAAATATTATCTAAAGAAATCCAAACTAAGTTTGGGTCATTGTCCACTCACCTAAACAAGAGGTTTTGTCATTGGATCTAACCTCTTTTGCTAGCTTGACTCAATTTTTTTATTTACATTTTACTATTATTTTAGATTGGACTTGCGGCTGATCTACCGTCAGGTAAGGCTCAATCCGACTTTATGTTAAAGAAGATCCAAAGCGCTGGCCCAATCCATTGAGGCTAGTGGAGAACATGTTTTCCACGCGTTTTTCATCCGAGGATATAACATCCCAATTCTATCCGACAATTATTATGAAATCAGAGTTATAAAAATTCAACAACCAAATTAGGATGCTACAGTTTCAACTTAAAACAACGATATTCATTACAGATATATAACACATTAAACTTGGATGAACCAACAACAACATAAATTAATCTTTTAAAAACTAACAACTTTCACAACCACGCAGCGGAATCATAATATTTAACATATAAGTGTTTCCGGTGATTTCTGGTAAACAACCGCTAGTCTTCCAAACTATCGAATAATCTTTCTTACTGTTATTCAATCCCTCTGGTAACTCACAGGATCGACTAGATTGATCCTAGGACTCCTTGGATATTAAGGTTACTCTCACAATCAAACAGATATTCATGGTTGATATTGTATAAGTGTTTGGCTTGTTTCGATCTCTCTCTCTCTAAGAGTCTAAAGATGTAATCAAAATGTGTATGAAAACTAAGTTGTACGAATAAATGCTAATTGTAATGCTAATTGTAAAGACATATAAAACCGCATGAAAATGAAGTAAATGGTTTCGACTTACAAAACGGTTAACATAAAGGGTTTCTGGAACGTAGAAGTTTGAAATGTGAAGAAAGCGTTTAATGCAAGAAATCTGTAAATGATTTTAAATAAAAGTATGCGTTCGAAAGGCAAAACTTGAAGGTAAAGGTATGGAAAATGTGACAGTTTTCTGAAATATAAAGTGCTCGAAGTATAAAGAAAACAATAAAACGTAAAACTTTGAGGAAAAGACTTGTAAAGGAAAATACTTCGAAGTGAAAAGACTGTAAATAAGAAAACTTGTAAATGTTGTTTGACGAAAAGAATAAAGGAAAGTACTGGAAATGGTAAAAGGTTTTCATTAAATCAGAAATACATGGTGCTATCATACATACATTTCTCTTGCATTCGTTTCCCTTGCCATGTGGTAGTTTGAATGTTATTGAGTATTTTGTATAATAGATATGACACACTGAAATCCTAATACTAAGACTTCTATTTATACTAATTCGACCCTAACGGTCTCGCTATAGGATTATGCCACGTTTCGAACATGCAAGACAATGCTTCTTTTCATCTTTCCACGTGTCCCCGAATGCTCCAACACATAACTTTCAAACTTTGAAAGTCCCGCTTCCATTTGAATTTTAAATGCTTTGGTGTTTCTCTGTTTCGAGCGCTCTTTTAGATACGTTCCCATAATTGCCGCTTGAAGCTCCAAGCTTTGACACACTTATTCGAAACACAGCTTCTGCTACTTCGAAATACGACGCTTAATTCCATTTCGATCAAAACGTTTAACTTATTTGCCTTCTAAATAACATTATCAAAATCTTCAGCCAACAAATTGCCCCTTTAAAATATGTATTTCGATTCTTCTGAGAAATACCTATTTTAAACATCTACACAAGATTTTGATAGGACTTTCGAATCATCGTAACATTTAATGCATTTGACTCCAGTCACATCAATCATAACACCTTTTGGATTCCTTAACCGCCCGGAGTCACTTCACAGCGTGGTGCAGTTATAAGTAATGATTATCTTTTTAATCACGCCTATTACCTATGTTAATCTTCACGCCACCTCTTCATCATACCAACCCATGATCTCCACGTATCACACCTCTATTCGGTGGATGCTTAAACTTCCCCATTATAAAACATCAACTTAATCTTCTTCTTTTCTTTTCACACTCTAAAATCTTTCATACTCTGAATCTTTTATCCCCCTTCTCTCATAAACAATCTAAGCTTTCAACATCTTTCAAAATGTCTTCTTCTACTTCATCTCAACTCAAGAAAGTCTCCAAGAAGAAAGGAAAAACTACAGGAGCTATCATGGAAAGTAAAGTCATCGCCATCCAAGGCCAATCTGCTCTTGCCCCTCAGATGATTTCCAAAGAAAAAGAAATGTTGTATGCGTCACAGGTACTCATTCCTACCCACGTTGCTGGTAAGAGGTTAGCTTTAAATGGCCCTCTTACGGTTTTTGAAATATTAAAGGACACCAGGACAATTTTTCCCGTCTGTTATAGCTTCAAACCCTTATTCAACAAAATGGATGCCCCTAGGGCAATAGAATCTCCTAGTTCAAATACCGTAGAAACCCCAACTGTTCCTCCCAAGGACCCCTTTGTTTTGGATTATGTAAAAAGTAACTTTAAGCCATTTCGATCTTGCCCTACTTCTGATATTGCTTATCAAAATTGGTTCATGAAAGTAGAAGCCAAGAAATCCCAGCAATGGGAAGAATTAGGCATTTATAACCTGATTAAGTTGTCGAAACCTGGTTTCAACTACAGCCACCCTCTGCTATTCGCGTCCCTTTATTTTTGGGACAGTACCTACAACACTTTCCATCTCCCAGGTGGAATGATCACCCCAACCTTCTTCGATATAGCGGCCATTACTGGGCTGTCGCCAGTGGGAGAAACTTATGTACCTGACAACGAAGAACACTCAAGCATAATTGACTTCGAAGTCAAGTTAGCCAGTTTTTCCAAATTTATCAGTCATTATCATGCTGAAGGGGACAATGTGTCTGACGTAGAGCACATTGCTTTTTTAACCCTGTGGCTGTCAAGATACATTTTCTGCAGTAGATCCCTACAGGTAGCTAGTAGGTTCATTTCTCTAGCTAGGGATTTACATGAAAATCGAAAAGTGTGCCTAAGTGAATTACTCTTAGTTGACCTCTATGAAAGCCTGAGGTCAGCTGTTTCGAGCCTCAAATCCCACACCTCCAAAAACATTTTATTGGCTGGCCCATTTTGGTTACTCCAACTATGGCTAAATGCCATGTTCGAACCTTCCTTATCAACCGCCAATACCATTGATGAGCAAGATTCTGAGATAAGTGATAAGATAGTCGAAGGCACTAGGCTTTGAAGACTAACTCCTAATGATGACAAAGATGACTTCAAAGTTCAATTCTCGAAGTACATCATGATCTTCTCCAAAAGGCACAAGTTCGAAGAGAGCATGGCGCCTTTTGCTTCGAGGGATTATGGACCTTCTTGGTTCACCATGGATCTCTTAGAAGCCATCAAGAGCAAGGAGATTCAGGATGTATGGAGAGCTTTCTTGCTGCCTAGACTCATCTCTTCAAGGATAACCCCAGCCAAGAACCAAATTCTTCTCTTTGCCTACCAACCAAACTTCGTTTCGAGGCAGTTTGGCTTATGCCAACTGATTCCTGAACCTTTGTTCCAAACTGAGAGCGCCATCACTTCTGGATGAACTTTCAAGGCAAGGGAAGCCAAAATACAGCAAGAACAATATCAAGGCTTTGCCCAATTTGAGCTGATAGCTTTCGAACCTACCCATCTCGCGGCTAAAGGATTTCTGGAGTGGTGGATTAAGTTTTATCAAACTTATATGTTCGATACACTTACAATTCGACAAAAACTAATTGATGACTTTGATGTGCAGGTACCAGCAAAGAAAGGTATGTTTACTCATGCCAAAGAGATTAAAGCTTTTCAAAATTATTTTGAAACTACTTACGACCCCACGCGCTTGGACTCCACTGTGCATCAAGCAGCTGAGACCTTGAAGGAAAAATTTAAACAAAAAGTTTCTAAGTTAAAACTTCCTTCAGGGCTGTCACCTGAGGATATGTATAGGTTGGCATTCGAAATGCATCCACCTAAATTTCCCAGATTACCTACCTCAAAACTGGCTCTGGCTTGGTTTCCCCCATATCCATGGTGGTTTACTTGCAAAGAGATGTTCAAATATCTTCAAAGGAAACCAAAGCCATCTGAGACTGTGACATGGGCTCGATACTGGCTTCATGATTTCCCAGGACACCTTCGATACGACCTTTCTGCCATGTCAATTAAATCTGATCAAGGCACAGGTGCGAATGCTTGGGAAAATCCCAAATGTCTTTTATTTTCCATATCTTTAACCTTTGCTTTAATTGTTTCGATTTTCAGCTATCAGGATAAAGACAGCTGCCTCGAAGTCGAAGGAAGGGAGTGCCTCCATCGAAACTACTGACAAAGCTACTCCACCCGAAACAACTACTACTGCTGCAACTACAACAACAACAATAACGCCAACAACAACAAGTGCTCCAATTCCAATGGTAATCACTTAGCCTTGATGTTTCGAATTCACTCAAGCTTTATGGTTTACATCTAACTTTTCGTTTAAAATTCTTTCAGACCAACAAGCTTCCTCCTACTACTCCCAAGAAGCGGAAATCAAGCGCCACTGGGGAAGACCCTAAGGCTGGAGGAAACTTAAATACTGCTTCGAAGAAAAAGCCAAAGAAAGATACTTCTAAAAGCACTGTTCCGATTAGTGTCTTTGGACTCGACTCCAGGGATGCTGCTCCCTTACTTAAATCCAAAAATCCACCTTCGACCTCCAACCCACCGTTGGAACGTATAGCTAGTAACCTCTCCTCTGAGGGTCCACAGGTAAATTGAACTTCTAAAAATTGTTTCCAATACTAACTTCTTATTACCTTGGTGAATGTTTTTCTTTAACATTCTGCTGTTCCTTGCAGAACATCTTGAATCCAACTTCCACCATTTCGACCTCACCATCCAGGGCTGCTGCTCCGCTCAACTCCTCTCCTCAAGGAGATTCCAGCAACTTAGTCCAAAATAAAGGTTCCTCCAATGTGGCGGTTCTGGCTGGAACTTCTGAACAGCAGGATGATCAAGGCACCTCCGTTCCTCTGAAAGAGGTGAACGAAACAATACTTCAAACGTCTGCAGAGGATTCGCAAAGGGCTTCTCTTCAAAAGTCCCCTCTTGAAACTCTTCAAGAGGACCCAAAGGACACTCAAACTGAAGAAGAGAAAGCTGATTCTGGGCAAAGAGCCGAAGAATCTGCAAACGAAGAATCTGAGGAGGAAAATGCCAATGACGAGGAAAATGTCAATGACGGTTCGACTGCTGGGACGGAGTCTAACGCAAATAGCAGCGAAAGGGATGGTATCGAAGTGGTAGATTTGGACGAGGATGAAGAAGACCAAGAGCACGAAGCAAATGAAGGGGATGGTAATGCAATCAACGAACCCCTAGAGGTTGAAACAAACGTGGTTCCCCTACGCGTGGAACTCCCCCAATCCTCTCTGTCTCGAATGACTGACGAGGAACTGGCACTTCTGAGACGAAATGACCCTATTGGGTACATGAAGGCAAAGTTGGCTCAGAGGGACGTCCCACTCGCTAGGGCTGGCACAAGTTCAACCAGCTATCCTCTTCCCACAGATGAAAGAGTTGTTCTTCTTAACAAAATTAGGAGAACTATTCTCAATGTGGATATATTCAAAGTGCTTAAGCAAGATAGTACTGCTTGCTATACTATGAAGGAGCTGCTCACAAAGGTCAATCTTTCCACCTGCTCCTTGCCAGTTAGTACTCTCTTGTTCGATCTTCAGAATTTGCTGGACAACGTAACTGGCTACCTTCTCCAAGACGAATCTGCTGCCAAGAAGGTTCAAGAGAAACGCATTGCCATGGATGCCGCTTATGAACAAGCTTCGAAACTCTCTCAAGAAGCTGAGGATCAAGCTATGCATCTGAAGCAGGCGAAAACTGATTATGAGGCTCGAGCTGAGTCCATTCTTATTTGGGAAAGGCAGATTCTGGAACTTCAACAGAAAGTTAAGGAGGCTAAGGAACAACAACTAGCCTTCGAAACCAATCCTGCAGGTAACCAATTCGAAGAGCTTCTCAACCAGGGGCTTGCAGAAATGGAGACTGCAGAACAACTTAAAGGGGAAGTGGCAACCTTGGAAGGAGCCAGGCGGTTCGCTCAGCAGAAACTTGAAACATTTCGAAGCACCTTTAATCGATTGAAAAATAATGCTTATTTCTAGATTTTGATGTTTATCTGACTATAATTTTGGTTTCTTACATGTAATATTCGAACAACGCCATTTTGGCATTCTATCTTGCCATCTTGGCTTTTTATAATATTTTGTTTACGTTGCTACTATTCGAATCTCCCGCAGGCTTGGCTTATATTTCTTTAAATATTTCCCATTAACCTTTAGGACACGTTTATCATCCAAGAGTTCTTCGACTTCGTATGCATTGTTTGAGAACACTTTTAATATTCGAAAAGGTCCTTCCCAATGAGGTGACCATTTACCTAACGCTTTATTCTTCTTATCCATAGGCAATATGACTCTCCAAACCAAGTCATTAATAATGAATACTTTTTTCTTCACCCTTTTATTGTATGTTCTGGCCACTCTTTCTTTTTGCCTCATCAAAATTTCCAATGCATGTAATCTAATTTCGTCCAACTCAACTAATTCATTCATCATCATTTCCCAATATAATGCAGTTGGGATTTCGTTTTGTCTCTGAATTCGAACTGATTGCAGATGAATTTCTACTGGTAACACTGCATCATGACCAAATGTCAGTTGGAAAGGCGTAGTGTTAGTAGCTTCCTTAGGAGATGTTCTACAAGCCCATAACACTTGGTCCAGAGTTTTGTGCCAGTTTCTTGGCTTCTTGCCAATATGCTTCTTGATTAATCCTATTATTACTTTATTTGCTGCTTCGACTTGTCCGTTTGCTTGAGCATAATATGGTGTTGATGTTAGCAATCTAAACCCCATTTCTTGGGCAAATCCTTGCATCTTTCTACCAGTAAATACAGAGCCTTGGTCTGTAGTTATGCTTTCTGGCAATCCAAACCTATAGATAATGTGCTTCTGTATAAATTCAATAATTGCCTCTTGATCAGTAACTATCAGAGGTATAGCTTGGATCCATTTGGTAAAATAATCTACTCCCACCAAGATGTATTTCTGTCCTTTAGACGAAGCAGGATTTATTTCTCCTATCAAATCCAATGCCCATCCTCTAAATGGCCATGGTTTGATGATCGAATGCAACTCACTTGCAGGGGCATGTTGAATTCCTGCATGCTTCTGACATTCCTCACATCCTTTAGCAAAGTCTATGCAATCTTTGAGCATGCTAGGCCAATACAAACCGTATCGAAATAGCAACCATTTCATTTTATGGCCTGCTTGGTGTGCCCCACATGCCCCATTATGGACTTCAGACAATGCTAAATATGCCTCACTCTCTCCTAGGCATTTCAATAATACACCCTCTTGGGTCTTTTTGAACAATTCGTTCCCCATGAGGAGATATGACAATGCTCTATATTTTGTTTTTCTATCCATCTTTAGAGTTGGGTCTGCTAAATAACTCTTCAATGGACTTCGCCAATCTGCATCTGACAAAGTATTTATGGCTAGTATTTCGAATCCCTGTTTCTCAGCATATCCCAATCTCATACTTTCCAGATCCGATGGTGTGAATCTAGTAGCCATAACTCTTCCCCTTAATTCGACCAAATCCTTAAAGTTCTTGGTAGACACTTTATAACCTGAAACCAACTGCGCTAAGTCATATGCTTCTTGGTTCTCTATTCTTGGTATGTGTTGAATATCCATGTATTCAAATTTCCTTAATAGTCTATTGACTATGACGAAGTATACCATTAAATTTTCCTTTATGCACTTGTATTCCTTTGTGATTTGTTTGACTACTAATTCAGAGTCTCCTTTAATTTCGACTCTGGTTGCCCCCAATTCCAACAAAGCTTCAAGTCCAACAATGAGCGCTTCATATTCAGCTTCGTTGTTCGAACAACGAGGACCATCTAATTTATACTTGAATTTTGTTGGAATTCCTTCAGGAGAAATTAGAAGGACTCCAACACCACTTCCATTCCTGTGGGTTGAACCATCAAAGTACAATTTCCATGGTTGCATTTCGACGTAACTCATGCTCGTCTGCTCAACCAACGAATGGTCCACAATGAAATCAGAAATCACTTGACCTTTCATAGCTTTTAAAGGCATGAAAGTCAATGAATATTCTGTTAAGGCTAAAGCCCACTTGCCAACTCTGCTATGCATTATTGGTTTTGAAAGCATATGTTTAATGACATCGAAATGAGATGAAACATAAACATCAACAGGTTTTATATAATACTTGAGTTTCATACAAGAGAAATACAAACAGAGACATAGCTTTTCTAAATTGCTATATCTGGTCTCTGCATCATTTAGCACTCTACTTAAATAGTATATGGCTCTTTCGACGCCATTGCTATCCTCTTGTGCTAGCATACTACCTATACTAACTTCAGAGGCAGATATGTACAATCTCATGGGCTTCCCCCATAATGGTGGAGAAAAAATAGGAGGCTGAGAAAGATATTCTTTTATTCTGTCAAACGCCTCCTGGTGAGCTTCGTTCCATTCGAAGGCTTGACCTTGCTTTAGACGAAGTAACGGAGAGAAAGCTTGGGTTCTTCCACTCAAGTTCGAAATGAATCTTCTGAGGAAGTTAATTTTCCCTAGCAGAGATTGCAACTCCCTTTTTGACGCAGGTGCTTTCGTCTCCATTATGGCTTTGGTTTTGTTCTGGTTGATTTCGATTCCTTTCTTGTGAACCACAAAACCAAGAAAATCTCCAGCCTGCACAAAAAATGCACATTTAAGGGGATTCATCTTTAAGCCATGTTTTCTCATTCGCTCGAATGATTGGCTTAAATGATGCAAATGTGTTTCTGCAGATATAGATTTGATGACTATATCGTCGATATACACCTGCATGAAGGTTTCAATGAAATCATGAAAAATTGAATTCATTGCCCTTTGATAAGTTGCCCCAGCATTCTTTAAACCAAAAGGCATCACCACCCATTCGTAGGTGCCTAAGGCTCATGGGCAACGAAATGCTGTCTTTGCAACATCTTCTTCAGCAATGAAAATCTGGTTATACCCAGAGTATCCATCTAACATACTCAAGTATTCGAACCCTGCAGCAGAATCTACTAGCATTTCTGCCACGGGCATGGAATATTCATCCTTAGGGGTTGCAGTGTTTAAATCCCTAAAATCTATGCAAATTCTTAAAGAACCATTTTTCTTAATAACGGGTACTATGTTTGCTAACCATTCGACGTACCTTGTTGTTCTGATGAATTTGCAGCGCAGCAACCTTTCGATCTCAGCTTTAATTTTTGTGAGAACCGCTGGTGCGAATCTTCTGGGGGTTTGTTTGATGGGCCTCTTGCCATCTTTGATTGGCAGTCTGTGTTCGACCAACTCCCTCTTTAAACCAGGCATCTCGTCATAATCCCACGCGAAGCAGTCTTTGTTTTCCTTAAGGACTTCGATCACTTCCTTCTTGAGGCCTGGGCTAAGTTTAGCACTTATGTAGGTTACTCTTTTCGTCTTTTCATCCCCTAAGTTGACTTCTTCGAGTGGATCCTGTGCCAACATTTTGGCACCTGAGTTTATGGGGTCCCTTTCGAAACCTAAGGGTTCTTTATCATAGATGGCATCCAACCTTTGATCCATCTCAGACTCTTTGAAGGGTGAGCATTTTGAACCCTCCCCACTGACTTCGTTCGTCTTTATAGTTGATTTATTTATTTCGGCCTCTAAGGCCGCTTTTGATTCGTTCTCAGCCATATAGGCCGAAATCCTTTCGAAAAAGGTAGACTCAGTCATGGCTAAGGTTGTCGAAGTCCCAGCCCGCTGGCCGTTTTTGTATAGTGCTTTCGACTTCCTCTTCTTCACTGATTATTGTTCTGTCCCAGTAAAGGCCATCATGACGAAGGGTCATGTAGTAGTGGGCGTTTCTAGTTTCATTAATCTCATCATTTGGAACACATGGAGCAATCTTTGCCAGATTTTTATCATAATCCCTTTTGTCAACTAAATTGACAGTTGACATAAAGTAACTCTGGTCTGCTTCGATGTTTTCCACGATTCCATCATCTCTCCACAGAACTAGTCGCTGATGCATTGACGAAGGAACTGCCCCCACGCCATGGATCCACTCTCTTCCCAGCAGCAGGTTATAGTTGGCCTTGGCTTCGATCACCATAAACATGGTGGGCCTACAGCTTGAGCCTATTGTCAATTCCAACTGGACCACCCCCAGTGTTTTGCCCACTTTTCCCTCATAATTGGACAGAACCATATTATGGGGTTTGATATCTCCTTCGCGGATCTCTAATCTTTTTAGCATGAAATGGGGTATCAAATTGACTGCAGCACCCCCATCCACTAGAACTTTGTTCACACCATGGATACCAACTTTCGCCCGAATGAAAAGTGGTTTGAGATGGTTCTTCATTGCAGGTTCTGGACGTTCGAAGAACGCATTTTGTTCCTCAACAGCCCCATTGTCCATCACGTAGTAGCACACTGGCCTGTGTTTCATCAAATCTGTGGTGTCTTCCTCCTCATATTCGTTGATTTCGGTTTCCTGCCCAAATTCGCAGGGAAGCACAGACACCACGTTACAGTTCAAGTTGAATGAAGACTCCCCCTCCGATTCGAAGTTATCTGTTATCATATCTTCATCCTCTTCCGGGCCTGGAGTGTATTCCTTTGGTTCATTGCGTTGTTCTTCAGAGAAGAGCCTCCTATTGACTGGAGGTTTATCTTCAGTTTGATTTTTTGGTTTGTTGGTGCTAGATTCACCTTGGTTTTTCATTGAAGTATCCCCTTTGTTTGCCACAGCTTCTCTCTCAGCCTTTCGAATCCTTTGCTGTCTGCGCCACTGAGATCTTGACATGGGGTTCCTTCCTTTGTAATTCTCTAATCTCACTTCCTCCCTTTTTTGTGTGTTGAATTGCCTCCTGTATGTCACAGCATGGCGTGCATTTCGTTCAGCATTTCTCCATCTATCTTTGCCTTTTTCATTTCTGACTTGTAACCATCTATCGGTTGGCACTTCAGCAGGGAGTTTGAAAGTTACTCTTCGAGCAGCCTTGGGGTGAGGGCTATCAGGCCTTCGCTGTTTGTGTCTGCTGTCGAAACGTGGGCCCATCTGGGCAGTTTCTTGATGGTTCCAGCAAGGGGCGAAGGGAATTGTTTCGAAGGCTCTGGCCATGCTTTGGTCATACACAGCAGAACACCTTGGGCAAATCAAGCACTTGGTTGCCCCTTTGTAGCAGCGAAACACAAACTCTAGCAAACTTTCCCCAGCCTTGGGATAACACCTAAAAAGCTGGTTATCCTGGCGCCAATTGTTGCCAGTTCGAGCCCTCTGTACCCTTTCGAAATTCGCAGCAATTCTTTGGTTGCAGAGGATGCTGCACCTAGGGCACAATATCATGCCTGAATCTCCTTTGTGGCATGTCATGAGATAATCTTTGAGACTAGCATCTCCAGTGTGATTATCCCCCATTCTGTACTTTTCTTTTTCTAAGTATTTTTTCACTTCCTCCATCTCAGAGCGAGGTCTTTCCATGTCCACCATATTTATTTCCACATCCCCCTCTTTAGCTTCATCATCACCCCATCCTGTGGGCTTTATATCCTCAATCTGAACCTTCGAACTCTCTGGGGCAGAATATTTGACCAAATAGTCAAATTTCCCACTGGGTTCCCCCAGAGTGTCCCATATTTCCTTCTGAGGGGAAATTGGTTGCGTGATTTGGACTTTCTCTAATTCCAGCCTCAAGCTTTCAGTGCCTTGTGTTAATCCTTCGTTTTGATTTCCCTGGCCTTCAGTAGCCTGGGTTTCTCCTGCAACAGCTATAGGTGCAGCAATCGAAGTCTCTGGCGTATTCTGGATGTCTTTAGTGACCTCCTCGCTGACTTCGACCATCACCCAGTTTTCGACTCCAGTACCCTTTTCTCCTGTTAGGGCGTCGCTTTGATCAGTTTCCACCATGTTGACCTCTCCAATGCACGCAGGCTCGGAGTAATTGGTGTCTGCGACGTCCAAGGGATCTTCGTCCACTTTCATCTTCACCTTATCAGCAAACTTTAGTCTGCCATCTTTGATCGCGTTTTGAATCAGGTCCCTGAAAAGAAAACATTGTGAGGTCTTGTGGCCTAGGAAACTATGATATTTGCAAAATCCCCTCTTCTTTCTCTGATCCAAAGGAGGTATTTTGACATTTGATGGCACAATTAGTTGGCCATCTTTGACAAGTAAGTCAAAAATTTCGTCACATTTAGTGACGTCGAAGGTATAAACCTTCTTTGGAAATTTGTCACTTTTTTCATTTTCAACAATATCTTTCCCTTTTGTGGGAACTAACATTTTGCAGGAATAAGGCGGGGCCTGTTTTAATTCAGCGAGGTCAATTTCGACCTCTTCGAATTCGAATTCAGGATATTCTTCTGCTTTCTCAGTCCCAACATAGGAAATCCTTTCTTTCTTGCTATTCTTAAAGGCTCTGGATTTTTCGGCCTTTAGTCTTTCGACCTGTCGAACCCTATCGGCTAACTGAGCCATGTCCCTCAAATACTGAGTGTCTAGTTTCTTTCGAATAGAATAATCCAAGCCACCGGCGGCCATTTCGACTAACTCATGTTCAGGCACTACTGTGTAACATCTGGATTTCAAAAGCCTAAATCTATTCAAATAATCATCTATGGGTTCGGTGAACTTCCTCTTAACACTGGCCAGTTCCTTCAAACTTATTTTCGATTGTCCCATGTAAAATTGTTCATGGAACAATCTCTCTAAGAGAGTCCAAGTGTCAATGGACCCAGGGGGCAAAGTGGTAAACCATGTGAAGGCGTTTTTTGTCAAGGAGCTTGGGAAGTATTTGATCCTGAGATCCTCATTATTGGCTATATCTCCCGCTTCGGTCAGATATCTCGCTATGTGTTCGACTGTTGACTCATTGGTATCCCCAGCGAACTTTGTAAATTTAGGGACTTTATATCCCCTTGGTAAATCAGTATGCATTATGCAATCCAATATAGGAGAAGCGTAATTTGGCCTCCTCATTCCTGTGTTGAGGCCATTCTGGGCCATGACCCTCTCTATCATGGTGGTTAGGTTGTTTTCTGCCAAGATGTTATCGTTTCGAATTCTATGAACGACGGCATCGGCATCTTGATTTCGACCAACCAAAACAACTCCCCTAGGTTGTTCTTCTCGAAATTCTGGGGCTTCTGGCCTTTCGACCCTTGCCCGTGGTTCCATAACTTCCCTTTGTGGACCCGGGATTATTGGGGCTTCTAACCTTGGTGCCCTGGCCCCTAAGTTAACTTCTTCTCTGGGTGGCCTATAAATTGGGTCGTTAGCAATTTGTTCTATAACAGGCATGTTTGTTCGAAATCCCGCCTGGTTCTGCCTACGCCTTTCTGGAGGAGCAAAGAAATCTGCTATTCGACTCATATTGTCAGCGTTTTCCCTGTTCGTCACAGTCACATTCTGCACTATTGGGGCAAATATCTCCTGCATGGTTTGCGCTAACACCCCTATCATATTATGGTTACTGTCATCCATCAATTGCCTAAAAGCCAACTGGTTATCTGTGGTTAGGATAGGCAATGTGCTATAACCCACCGATCCTTGGTTATTTGTCATAAACTGATTCGCCCCAGACCCAGACCCTAGTTGTGGAGATGAATTCGATGTGGAATTGTGTAAACCTGCCATAAAAGATGTTGGCATTCCATAAGAGGAATTTCTGATTCTATTCCCATCGAAACCGGGTGGTCTAGTTAATGGGGTGGCGAAATGGGATTGTGTCCCTGATGGTGGAACGAATCCCCCAGGGTAGCCAATAGTTCCGATATTTCCTAAGATCGAACTATTAGTTGATATGCCACTTACTCCATTGGTGGCTATGTTACTGGTGGAAGATGCAACAGACTGTGCATTCGAAGGGATTACATTAAATGTTCCGCTCGAAGTGGACGCGTTAGTGCCTGTTGCATGTGGGCCACTTTGGTCCCCTTGTTGATTGTCTGAATTAGACATTTTGTCCAAACGTTTTCTTCTGGATAAAGGTTGGTTGCTGTTGGTTATCTTACCACTTCTTAGGTTCATAAAACAGCAAACTTCTCAAGTTCCAACATTTTTTGTAATGGTTACGTCTCAACAATCCTTAATTCTGATATCCAATTATTGGTCCCACCAGGTGTGCCAATTTGTTTCCAGTGATTTCTGGTAAACAACCGCTAGTCTTCCAAACTATCGAATAATCTTTCTTACTGTTATTCAATCCCTCTGGTAACTCACAAGATCGACTAGATTGATCCTAGGACTCCTTGGATATTAAGTTTACTCTCACAATCAAACAGATATTCATGGTTGATATTGTATAAGTGTTTGGCTTGTTTCGATCTCTCTCTCTCTAAGAGTCTAAAGATGTAATCAAAATGTGTATGAAAACTAAGTTGTACGAATAAATGCTAATTGTAATGCTAATTGTAAAGACATATAAAACTGCATGAAAATGAAGTAAATGGTTTCGACTTACAAAACGGTTAACATAAAGGGTTTCTGGAACGTAGAAGTTTGAAATGTGAAGAAAGCGTTTAATGCAAGAAATCTGTAAATGATTTTAAGTAAAAGTATGCGTTCGAAAGGCAAAACTTGAAGGTAAAGGTATGGAAAATGTGACAGTTTTCTGAAATATAAAGTGCTCGAAGTATAAAGAAAACAATAAAACGTAAAACTTTGAGGAAAAGACTTGTAAAGGAAAAGACTTCGAAGTGAAAAGACTGTAAATAAGAAAACTTGTAAATGTTGTTTGACGAAAAGAATAAAGGAAAGTACTGGAAATGGTAAAAGGTTTTCATTAAATCAGAAATACATGGTGCTATCATACATACATTTCTCTTGCATTCGTTTCCCTTGCCATGTGGTAGTTTGAATGTTATTGAGTATTTTGTATAATAGATATGACACACTGAAATCCTAATACTAAGACTTCTATTTATACTAATTCGACCCTAACGGTCTCGCTATAGGATTATGCCACGTTTCGAACATGCAAGACAATGCTTCTTTTCATCTTTCCACGTGTCCCCGAATGCTCCAACACATAACTTTCAAACTTTGAAAGTCCCGCTTCCATTTGAATTTTAAATGCTTTGGTGTTTCTCTGTTTCGAGCGCTCTTTTAGATACGTTCCCATAATTGCCGCTCGAAGCTCCAAGCTTTGACACACTTATTCGAAACACAGCTTCTGCTACTTCGAAATACGACGCTTAATTCCATTTCGATCAAAACGTTTAACTTATTTGCCTTCTAAATAACATTATCAAAATCTTCAGCCAACAATAAGAATGTAACATCTTTATCCAACTGAAACAACTTCAAATAACAAACATTCAACGAAAAACAACTTAAAGTTCAACAATTAAAATAATAGCAACAATAAAGTCATAAGCATTCATCCTCCCGAGTGTTACGTATCAGAGCAATGACACTGACTCGAATTACTGAAGGTAAACCTCCTTCACTCTGGATTACCTACATGTTACAACATAGGGGTAACATTCAAACAAAAGGGGTGAGATATCAAACAATATAATCAGATGTACGATAAATAATATATTAGAACTAGTTCATACAATTCACTACTTCACATCTTTTTATCAATATTTAACATAATTAATTCATCCACACGACAATTCAGGATGCAACATGAAATGTGACTTATTTTTATGCACATGCATGTGGTACCAATGGAGCAGAACTCCCAACTTAGAAATCTTCCAATAAATAGAGGCATCAATAAGGCATAAGCCTTCAACTTTATATTTGTCAATTCAGGCCAACTTAACGAGCATCAGCTCCAACATGATATGATATGTATGCATTAACAACATGAACGTAATAACAACAACAATAATAATTCAACTTAAATCAACGTTGGCCTTAAGCTTATAACATCAACAACAATTCAACATCAACTAGACATAAGTCAACATTGGCCATAAGCCTACAACATAATACTTGCCAATAATTAGAGGCATTTCAACAACACCGGTATATCCTACAACTTCGCATCGTCAACAATATTGACATTACAATAACATAGTAAAATTCATAAATACAATCGAAACCCATTGCAATAATACAACATAATTATTCATCTATACGTCTATATTCAGTTCTTAGACATTCTACGACGGTTCCTCTAATATTAACTTACTGCAACTATTATATAAGTTAGTAAAAATATCAACCATTTCTACTACTACTGATGCTACTAACTAATTCTCTACTATTATTTTATTGCTAATAGCTTTCTGTCACTATTTCACAATTAACTCCTACTGTCAACTTATTTTTACTACATGTACTGTGCTTTTATACTGTTAATAGTTCTCCGATAAGGTTCCTGCAATTACGTCCTACTACCATGAATTATCTCTGATATTGTTTTACTGTTAATAGCCTATAACTTGGTTTTAGCCAATCAATACAGGCAACATAACAAAATTCATCACTACCTACAACTTCAACAATTAACAACAACATTATCACAACAACTTAATAATTGTCCCTACTAAGCATATTGACTCTGTCATCTATTAGTTCTACCTTCTATATATGCTAATCTATAAATTGTTCACTTCTGTTACTAATATATAGCCTCTGTTGTTATTTATTCTTTTTTAAATCTGCTACATCCACTCCTGTAATTAAGCACTAAAGTAACAGACACAAAGGAAACAAATAACACAAACAAAGAAATTAGAGCTTTATGGGTGTGTCCCTCGTCACCCAACTGTGCCCCTCAGCACAAACTAAAAATAACCATGCCGTTTGCCATGGAGTTATACCGCTCGACACACTCCTCTCCATACCATGTCGATCAGCATGCCCGGGTGCCCCTCGGCACGTCCCTTCACCTTGTGTTGTCCGACACAACACTTGTTCCCCCCGACATAGAGTGTTTCTCACGCAGACTTACTGATTCAACACTATATCAACAATATTATAATTTCCAGCAACAGATAGTTAGTTCTGCAAACAGTTCAGGAACATCCACAACATGATAACAGACAATTTCAGAAACAACAACAACATACGCACAACAATATTACACCAACCCAATTCCTGCATACTATTCATCACAGTCCTCATTATAGAGTCATAACCCAACTCTTACCTCAGATTGAAGGTCGCTCCACGATTTTCCGATCGATCCTAGCTTTGCCTCTTTTCCTTGTTCCTCTTCTTTGCCACTTCCTACGTTACTGCTCCAAGACTTCCTTATTTTTCTAATTGACCTAATTTCTCATATTAACTTAACCTTATTTCATTAATCACATTTGGGCCGACTTACATACCCCCATCTTACTTCATACCATCATATAACTAAGCCCAACAACTTAATCTTATATTATTCCATTAATTCCAACATTATTATTATTATTAATCAATTAATTAATTAATTAATAATAATCTAACAACTTATACCAACAATTCTCAACATCTCACAACTTCAACAAATAATCCAAAAAAATAATTTAATTAAATAATTAATTAAATTAATGGGCGTTACAACTCCTCCCACTTAGAATATTTTCGTCCTCGAAAATCTACTCGATGCTACCTCTTAATGCGAATTTCGCATCACACTCTCTGATCTCCAAGTCGCGTTTGACAACACTTTGACCAATACTTTCTCAATATAACAATAACTCAACACGATTTAAATAAAATACACACATGCTAATCATTCAACACCTTCGTGACATAATCGTTAATAACTTATAAACCACCTCAACAATATCTTGACATATCAACATTTAAAGTAGTAACAACCATAACACACTTATGCTTAGATATACAACATCACATTATCATCTTAACAACATTTCCAACACCAAAACACATACACAATTTCATTCCCATATATATATATATATATATATATATATATATATATATATATATATATATATATATATATATGTCAATTATCAATAAAATATCAACAACTCTATTCATATCATCGTATCACCCTTATAGTGACATCAACATAGCCAACATAATCAACTTCGTCATATTATGGAGTACTATCCATCATTTACGGTAACCAACAACAACATCACAGAAACAGGAATAAAATCATTATAACATCAACTTAACAGTATAACTCAACAAATATACACACAACCACATTAATATCCTTATAAAATTAGCAAATGTTTACGAGAAAACACAGTGCCCTAGCACATCATCCCTATATCAACAATCCACCAAATCAAACATGTAGATCAAGATATATCATTCCCATAGGCTTCTAATATTTAGTCTTTAACTTCTAACGAGTCATACAAGCATAACAACTGTACCACATCATGCTTTAGTTGCACAACTCTGATCATCCATCTTAAGTCACCATCCTCATTGAAATTTCTGTCAACTATATGGTTTATAATTTTCAATCTAGTTTCGGACTTTGTTTAACATCTATTATAAAATCGTTGTTCACTTGATATTCTTAATCTTTCACTTTGCAACGTTAACTCGCATATAAACCCGCTACTCCGAATTGTTCAACATGTCTCAACTCTTTCCTAGCTACTCCTTTATTAATTCACACAAACTGGTGAGCGACTATCCTCACGATATAAGACCAATCACTTTACACACTGTTAAGACATCAAGACAAGTCTATACCATCCAACACGATATCGTCTACTATCAACAAGAGATTAAGGGTGCTCAGTTCCTCAATTTGTCAATAGATAGATGCGATACAGTGGGAGAACTGACCTGGGTGTTTTGTGTTTGATCGCAAATGTTGTGGATAGCAAGAGTCGCCAATGACTTTTCTTTTATACAACAAAGGAAATGGTGAAAAGAACAGGAAAGACCTTTTTGAGAATTTTCTTGAGTTCGGGGGGTAGGTTATAAAAAGGGAAGGTGTTAGCACCCTTTTCATCCGTAGTTATCTACGAGCTCTTAATTGCTTGATCATTTTGAAATGCTTTGTGTTTGTGTAAGTTTAAAAATATTTTGAAAACGCCTAAATTTGACAAACTTTGCAATGATTCTTGTATCATTGAGAATGTATACAAAGTGTTGGTTCTGAAAATATTTGTTAAAAATGAGTGTTTGGAAAGATGTTTGAAAATGGCAATGTGAGGCAATTTTGTAATGATTCTCGTATCGTTGAGAATGTATACAAAATGTTTATTTTGAAAAGTGTTTTAAAAGTGCGAGGTGTAAATGGTTTTGTTTGTGAGCAAGCAATTACGAGCAATCTACCTACTCAAAAAGTCTTTGTTCTTTTCCTCCTCCTTTAGATAATGCTTGTCTACCATTAGTGGGTAGAGAGCGATATCATTGGATATGAGGGACGGGCGTGGGTCATCGTACAGTCATAAAAGGCAACTTGTAATATATTTTAGCACTTTGTCGTAAGGGACCAAGATCATTTACCGAATGCAACATTGAATTGTCATCGAGGGACTATGATATTTTAATCGAGGGTCCTTTGCTAAAAACATCTCACATTCGAGGGACACGGCTGTTTATATCCGAGGCAGCAAGTGTGGTTACCCTAGAGGTATAAGTGTGCAAATTGTGTTTGATTCAATTATTTTATCTTGAATTAGGACTGTCTAATGTTGATTTTAATATCTTGCCATGAAAACTCAAATTACTAACAATAATAAATAAAGCGATAAATTACGGAATTTAAATGTCCTACGCTACTACAATTTTTTTTTGGGGAGGGGGGGGGGTACAATTTTGTGAATGAGGGGAGAAAAGCAATAAAGTCCTAATTACTATTACAAACCATTGAATATGAATTACAACAATAATTATGCACAAAATGTAAAGATAAAGCAATAAATTATTTTCTAGGGTTTTTTTGATAGAAAGATTTAGAGATTAACCTAATTGAACTAATTAACTTTAATTACAAAAGGAGTTAACTAATTATTTAATCAAAACCTGAAAATCTAAATTAGTTGAAATAGAAAATAAAACCTATATCTAAATTTAAATTGTTTAGAAAATAATTTTGTTAATGTTAGATAGAAAAAGATATTCTACCATGTAAAACAAAAATTTAATTTAACAAAAATAAAATAAAATGCTTAAATTAAATTATTTAATAAAATAATTAAGGAAATGTATTTTTGGTGGTTTTGGTTTAGATAAAATAAATATATAAATGAAAATAAATAAAATATAAAAGAAATGAAAATGATTGGGCTGATGGTTGAAAAGTGAAATGGGAGGTTAAAAGTTAGTAAAAAACATTAGGCCCAAAATGGAATTTGTTTGGAATAAAAAAATATGAAAGTAAATTGAAAAAAAAGATAAATGGGCTTGCGTTTGAATCAGTAAAGTTGGAGGTGATGGAAAGGAAATCTACTTGGCCAAAGGTTGGAGGCCCAACGCTGCAAAACCATAAAAATAAGGCAAAATAATATGAAAAAAAATGCAAAAGGGTACAGTTGGGGCTTGAACCCAGGTCCCTATGGATCAATGCCTTAGCGCGCGCTTCTCTTCCGCTGGGGTGGCTGTTTCATCCTTAATAATACAACTTGCACTAAATTTAAAATAAACTCAGTTCTGACTGCACTTCATTTTCTTCTTCGCGCCACCATTTTTGAATCTCTGAACTTGCTTATTTCTCAATCATTTACAAAAATGTAAACATGAAAGTTGCTCCAAATTTTGTCACGATTTCAAATATGTAAATAACTTGAACTAACACTCAAAGATGAGCACGAATTTTGCTTGGTACCAAATTTTGACCTAATTTTTATGTAACTTCAACCTCAAAATTCGCATCACTCAGGCAATATAAATGAAATGTAAGCACATGGTTAGCTTCAGGGCAATGATGTCTACATTTTATCTTTACACAATAACTATTAATGATGCTTGTATGAGAAGTTCAAAGTTGAGAAAACTTACCTCAAAATTGGAAATTGTGTTTTGAGTTTGAGAACTCCTGGATGTGTTGTGATGATCTGAATAACTCCAGTGGACTCCTAGGAAGCTAATGCAAAGCTTAATTTGTGTTGAGAGTGCTTGAATCTTTCTGGAGAAGTCAATGTGCAGAATTCTGTTTTTGGAAATGGAGAATGGTGATGGAGGTGTTACAGTTGTGTAACAGGGTCCTAGATAGGTTCTAAATGATGTATGGGAGCTTTATGATTGATTTTGAGTGAGAACACACGAGTGAAATGTGAGTTTAGGATTCAAGGTCAGAAATGCCACAAAAATTGAGCTTGAGAGCAATTCTGAGTTTGGAAGTGTTTGAGGGAGTTTCAAGGCTTATGAATTCGTTTTCTGGCTTGCAAAATAGTGCCTCTATTTATAGGAAAGAGGTTTGAGGGCTTGATGTGATCAGACTCACAAGATCACATGTTATGGTTTTTTGACTTATTTTTGAAGCAATCTTGACAAATATTGTCCCAAGGTGAAGTACAAAGAAATCTAGAGTAGTTAGAGGCTTTAAACATGCTTATCTAATCTTTTATGTTGAGTGCATTAAAAACAAACAAGTTAGAGGCTCAAGACAAGTTGACTTTGTGATTAAAGCAACTTTACAAGAATAGTAATGTTACTTTGTGCCAAAAATGGATGAATCTCTTGGACAATGGCTCAAATGCTTGGATAATAGCTCTAACAATTGTGTAAACAATTAGTTATGGAGTGATTTGCTAGTTAGAAACCTAAAAATCAAGTTTTATGCAGCATGGCTTGAGATTTGTTCAAGTGTTCATCATCAAAATGACCTATAATTCAAGAATGAAAGCTCAACTTCTTATCTTCGATTCTCCTAGCTCAAACATGATCTATTCAAGTTCTTGACCATTTTAGAAAGCTTGAAACATTGTCTACAATCTTCATGTTGACCACTTTGGTTAAATCAAATTGGAACTTGGTGAAAATTGGTCAAGAAGTTAGGTAAAAAATCTGCCTAAACTTGCTAAAATTTTCACTAAGTGTTTTATGAAAAATGTCATGTCTTTATGAGCTTATATCTTCAAATCTAAGCATTTTTTGGACATCAATCCTTAGGGAAAAATTGTAGAATTCATCAAGATCTATAACTTTCATGTTGAAAGTTGTCCTTGAATCATCTTGCTTCTTGGTGAAAATTTGTCATGAAGTAATGAAATTATCAAGGATAAAAACACTTAGAAAAATTTCTAAGTATTGAAAACTTTGACTTTTTGTTGACTTTTTGAATTTCTTGATTCTTGATGATCAAGTTTGATATTTTTGAATGTCTTTATGAATTTGATCTTTGAAATTTAATGTTGACAAAAAAAGTCAAAGTTTAACTTTTTGTGTATCAGTTGACTTTTCATCAGTTGATCAAATTTCAACTATCAATCCATTGATCTTGAGAAATGATTTGAGCCATGTAAATAGTTCAACATGTTGTGTTTGAGTCCTTGATGTCATTTTTCAAGCCATTATGTCATATATTAGGTCAAAAGTCACTGATTAGTCCTTCTCAGTCAAAACCCTAATTTTGACAAATTTACCCCTTTGATGATTTGAGTGCTTTTCTTGAGGAATTATGATAAAAACTTGATCAATTTGTGAATATGAAATCAAAATGATGATGTTGACCCAAAATTATGAAGTTTTGACTGTATATTGACCATGATTGACTTTTTACCCAATACAACTAATTTCCAGTCATCTGAGCAATTTATTAAACAAATTTGTGATGCAAGACTTGAAAATTGGTATGAGCAATCTTGGAGACCTATAATGAATCATGAAAGTCATTTGAGGCATCAAAAGTTCAATTGTCTTTGAGAAAAACAAAACCCTAATTTGGAGGCTCAGTGCTAAGGAGGTGAGCTTGTCTGATCCAATCCTTGAGAACCCTTGAGCCTTTGAGATCTTTGGTGAGAAATATCTTGAGAAAAGAGAGGGAAATTTTTGGGGTACAACACCTGACCCTGTCCAATATTCTTAAACCTGAAGAGTTAGATTGGTTTGTCCGCCATTCGTGACTTGAAGGTGGAAGATAATTGAACACTTAAGTGCCTAGAAATTTGTACTCGCCTATGCACGAAGTAAAACCGTTTGTTGATTATGTTGGGAATGGACTTAAAGATGCCATTTGGAGAGGTGATGGAGAATCGTAGGAAATGGGATTATATATGCCATCCAGAGGTAATTATTGGTAGAAGTATCAGAATGAGTCTACGCTCGATTATATCTTAAAGAAGTATCAAAATAAATCTTTGGTCGATCTAATTTGAGATAGAAAAGGGTCTACTCAGAGAAGTATCAGAATAAATCTTCGGCCGATTTAATATGAGCTAACAAATGTCTTTAAATCTTTAAATGAGAGAAGTATCAGAATAAATCTTTGGTCGATATAATCTGAGCCAGAAAAAGGTCTACTGAGAGAAGTATCAGAATAAATCTTTGGTCGATTTAATCTGAGCTAGCAGATGTCTGTGTCTGTATTTAACTGGAAAAGAACCAGAATAAATCTTTAGTAGATTTAAACTGAACCAGAAGAAGTGCATACTGGAAAAGTATCAACATAAATTTTTGGTCGATTTAAACTGAACCATCAGATGTCTTGTGTCGTCTTTAACTGGAAAGGAATCAGAATAAATCTTTAGTCAATTTAAACTGAACCAGAAGAAGTGTCTACTAGAAAAGTATCAAAATAAATCTTTGGTCAATTTAAACTGAACCAGTAGATGTCTTGTGTCGTCTTTAACTGGAAAAAAAATCAGCATAAATCTTTAGTCGATTTAAACTGAACCAGAAAAAGTATCTACTGGAAAAGTATCAGAATAAATCTTTAGTCGATTTAAACTGAACCAACAGATGTCTTGTGTCGTCTTTAACTGGAAAAGAATCAAAATAAATCTTTAGTCGATTTAAACTGAACCAGAAAAAGTATCTATTGGAAAAGTATCAGAATAAATCTTTGGTCGATTTAAACTGAACCAGCAGATGTCTTGTGTCGTCTTTAACTGGAAAAGAATCAGAATAAATCTTTGGTCGCTTTAAACTGAACCATAAAAAGTATCTACAGGAAAAGTATCAGAATAAATCTTTGGTCGATTTAAACTGAACCACCAGATGTTTTGTGTCATCTTTAATTAGAAAAGAATCAGAATAAATCCTTGGTCGATTTAAACTGAACCAGAAAAAGTATCTATTGGAAAATTATCAGAATAAATCTTTGGTCGATTTAAACTGAACCAGCATATGTCTAAAGGAAGTGTTCGTCATGTAGATAGTCGCCCCGTCCTGTTTCGGGAATTAACCTGGAACTGTTTGAATTTTTTTGATGATATTCGTCTGTTGATTGATCTTTCCTGAAAAGGTAAATATTTAGTTGTATGAAATATCATGATGTATGAAATGCATTGCATAATGATGTTCTCAAAATAAATGAGATTGTGCTATATGCGTTTTGTATGCATATGTTATGATGAATGAATGTGCAATGTTGTTGAAGTATATTTGTCTTGGAAAATAAATTCCTGACTATTGTTGGGGATGAAGAGTATGTGTATCTTCAATATTGTATAGAATGCTTCTGCTGGGGATTCCTGGTTACTTGTTTGAGGAAAATCTGCAGGGGATGTATTGATTTCTGTTTAGGGAGTAAAGTTTAGGAACATTGGTCGTCCATTACTCTATTTATTTCTTATATACCCTGACCGGGGATAAAAGAGATGGTTAAAATTCCGACTCGTTTGGGGAAGGTAATTCTTATATACCCCGACTGGGGATAAAAGATATGGACAATCTTCCGACTTGTCTGAGGAGGATAAACTTAACTGGTATCTAGTCAGAATCCAATCTTCACAACAACTTTCTGGGGATAATGGCAATTTTATAGGGAGAAGAATTTTGTTAGTGATTTGTAGTGATCTAAGGAGTAGACTCGAGTTGGGGAATTTGTAGTCTGTTAGGGAAATAAACCCTGTTGGGGAAATAAACCCTTGTTGATGGAGAAGTGCTTTGCTGAGGAAACTAACTCTCTTGGGGAAATTGAATTTGCTAAAGAGAAGAAACTTTGCAGGGTCTCTTTCTTCATTTTTGGAGGAACAAACTCAATTGGGGAAGAGAATTTCCATGAATTGTACTGATTGGGACTCTGTAGGGAGATTTAACAGGGAGAAGATTATACTCCTCTATTTGTTAAAGTGATCTACCAGAGAGATCGTGGGGAATGTTCCCTTATTTGTGAAGATTACTCTGTGGGGGATAATCTCATAGAGGTGGCTCTGGCGACTCCACGGGGGATAACCTTATGAAAGGGATTTTGTGGGGATTTATGGACAGCTTGAGTGTCATCCTAACTCCTAGAGTTTTGAGTAAATGTTAATTCATGTTCTTATGTATATATTTGTTAACAATTAATCATATTCATATGCATATGCTCATTCAGTTTTAGTCATTGGACGTTCTTGCAAGAAAAATAGAAAAAACAAAAGGTTTGAACTTGAAAGTATATTTGTATTGATAATTTGCCTATAAACAGGCAATTTTGTACAAAAAGACAGAAATCCTAGTAAGAGGAAATCATCATAAAATGAAAGAGTACAAAGTGAAAAGAAGTGTATATAGCCATGTGGAAGTGATCTCATTGGGTTCCAACTCTGCTATTACCCCTATGCCTTTGAATATCATCCTTTACCGTCAAAAGAAGTTGATTGCAATGATTTTGTACCATTTGAACTTTTGACCTTGGTAATAAAGCTGGCTGTAAGTGATCTGACAGTACATAATCATACGCTTTAATCCCTAATTTTTTCCTTGACCGCCCTTTCGGGTTTTCAGTCCACCAGGATACCCTTTTTTGCCCAAGCCGCCCTTTTAGGTTTTCGACTTGTTGGTGTACAATCTTTTGTATATATCCCTTATTTTTTCCCGAACCTTTTTGTTTCTTCGGGATGCCCTTATTTTTTCCTAGGTATGTCAACCTAGCGGGTCATTCTTATGTGTAGTATTTTTTAACTATGTCCTTGTTCACATGGTGCGGGAAATCTTCGCCGTCCATAGTGGTTAGAATCATAGCTCCACCTGAGAATACTTTATTGACTACGAATGACCCTTCATAGGTGGGAGTCCATTTTCCCCTGGGATCACCTTGTGGTAGAATGATGCGCTTTATTACCAAGTCACCAGCTTGGTATACCCGATGCTTGATCTTGTTGTTGAGTTCCTTGATCATACGTTTTTGATACATCTGACCATGACAAATAGCAGCCAACCTCTTTTCGTCAAGTAAATTCAACTGATCCAACCTTGTCTGAATCCATTCATCTTCATCTAAGTCTTCTTCTTTCATAATCCTTAGAGAAGGAATATGAACTTCAACGGGCAGGACAACTTCCATACCATAGACCAAAGAGAAAGGGGTTGCCCCAGTTAACGTTCGTGCCAAAGTACAGTAGCCATGAAGATCAAATGGTAGCATCTCATGCCATTCTTTGTAGGTCACCACCATCTTTTTCATAATCTTCTTTATATTCTTGTTCGCGGCTTCCACTGTGCCATTCATTTTAGGTATGTGTGGAGCAGAGTTGTGATGCTTGATCTTGAAATGCATGTAGAGTTTAGTGAACATGGCATTGTTGAGGTTGGTACCATTGTCAGTGATGATTCTTTCAGGGATACCATACCGACAGATGAGGTTATGCTTGATGAACCGGGGCACAACGTTCTTGGTAACTGAGGCAAATGAAGCTGCTTCAACCCACTTGGTAAAGTAGTCAATAGAGATAAGAATGAAACAATGTCCATTAGAGGTAGTAGGTTTGACTTCCCCGATCATATCGATTCCCCACATTGCAAATGGCCAAGGAGAAGTCATGACATTCAAAGGTATTAGAGGCACGTGAACCTTATCAGCATAAATTTGGCACTTATGGCAAGTCTTCGAGTGGTTGTGACAATCAATTTCCATAGTCGACCAAAAGTAGTCAGCTCTCAGAATCTTCTCGACCATAGTATATCCGCTAGAATGAGTACCAAAGATACCTTCATGCATATCCTCCACGATCTTCTCTGCTTCCTTCTTGTGCATATAACAGAGCAGAATTAAATCATGGTTGCGCTTGTATAAGATCCCATTTCTCAGGAAGAACTTGGCTGAGAACCTCCATAGAAATTTCTTGTCATTGACTGACGCCCTTTCGGGATACTCTTGAGCTTCGAGATATCTCTTCACCTCATAAAACCAAGGCTTCTCCTCTGCACCATCAGTGTAAATCTCATAGCAGTGCGCTGGTTCGTCAAATCTTTCGATAGTAATTCGGGGAGCTTCGTTGTCCCATCTGACCTTGAACATAGAGTACATGGTAGTTAAAGCATCTGCCAACTGATTTCTTCCCTCGAAATGTGTTTAAAGGTAACCTCTTCAAAGTACGGGATCAAGATTAGCACAAGCTCTTTGTAAGGGATAAGATTTGGATGTTTTGTATCCCACTCTCCTTTAACTTGACTGATCACCATAGCCGAGTCTCCATATACACTTAAGAATTTGATTCTTAGGTCAATAGCAGCTTTAAGACCCACGATGCACGCTTCATACTCGACCATATTGTTGGTACAGTCCAAGCAAAGTCTTGCAGTGAAAGGTGTATGGTAACCTTCGGGGGAAAATGATCACATCACCATTTCTATTACCCAGTGCCTTAGAAGCTCCATCAAAAATCATAATCCATCGGGATCCTTGCTCAGGTCCTTCATGCAGTCCAGGTTTTTCATAATCCGCAACCAGCATGATATTCTCATCCAGGAATTCAAAGTTCATAGGTTGGTAATTATCAACAACTTGATGTTCCAAATGATATGCCAGTACACTCCCTTTGATTGAATTTTGTGTAGTGTATTGGATATCATATTCGGTTAAGATCATTTTCCATCGGACTATCCTTCCGGAGAGAGCGGGCTTCTCAAAGATGTACTTGATGTGATCCATCTTAGAGATAAGTAAAGTGGTATTAGTCAACATATACTGTCTTAGTCGGCGTGTAACCTATGCCAAAGCGCAACAAGTTTTCTCGAGCAGTGAATATCTTGTTTCACAGTTGGTAAACTTTTTTCTAAGGTAGTATATTACATGCTCTTTTCGACCAGACTCGTCATGCTGCCCCAACACACACCCCGTTGAATTCTCTAACATGGTTAAGTACATGATCAAAGGTCTTCCTTCGATTGGTGGCATCAAAATTGGAGGTTCTTGCAAGTACTCCTTGATCTTGTCAAAAGCTATTTGACAGTCGTCATTCCATCTTACCACTTGATCCTTCTTCAGTAGCTTAAAGAGTGGCTCACAAGTAGCAATCAGGTGAGAAATGAATCAGGAAATGTAGTTTAGTCGTCCTAGAAAACCTCTGACCTCCTTCTCAGTACGGGGAGGTGGCATTTCTTGGATAGCTTTGACCTTTGCAGGATCAACTTCAATACCTTTGCCACTAACAATGAAACCTAAGAGTTTTCCATACCTTACCCCAAAGATGCATTTGTTGGGATTTAACCTCAACTTGTATTTCGTCAATCTCTCAAACAGCTTGTGCAGATGATCAAGATGCTTTTCCTTAGTTTAGGATCTTGTTATTATGTCATCAACATAGACTTCTATCTCATGATGAATCAAATCATGAAATAAAGCCACCATAGCCCATTGATAAGTTGCGCCTACATTCTTCAGCCCAAAAGGCATAACCTTATAACAAAAGGTGCCCCACTGTGTGACAAAAGTAGTCTACTCCATGTCTTTGGGCGCCATTTTTATTTGGTTGTACCCTGAGAAGCCATCCATGAAGGAGAATACCTTGTGTTGAGTAGTGTTATCAACCAAAACATCAATATATGGTAGTGGGAAATCAGCTTTGGGGCTTGCCCTATTTAAATCCCTGTAGTCTATGCACATACGAACCTTACCATCTTTCTTCTGCACTAGAACAAAATTTGCAACCCATTGGGGATACGACGTCACTGCCAAGAAACCTGCATTGAACTGTTTCATTGCCTCCGCCTTGATTTTCTCGGACCTATCAGGGTGCATGCGACGAACCTTTTATTTGATCAGAGAATAACCTTCCTTCATTGGCAGACGATGAACCACGATATCAGTATCGAGCCCTGAAATGTCTTCGTATGACCAAGTGAATACCTCAACATAGTCATGCAACATATTAACCAATCTTCTCTTGATATTGTCTTCCAGGTTGGTGCCAATCTTGACTTCTTTCTTATCTGCCTCAGTATCCGAGTTTATCACTTCGACCAGTTCTTCATGCGGTTGGATAGCATTTTCCTCTTGTATCAGGAGTCTGGCGAGTTCTCCAGGTATCTCACAATCTTCTTCACCTTCGTCTTCGGATTGATAGATTGGATTTTCAAAGTCATAGTCGACAATAGCAGAATTATTGTCAATGAGATCCAGAGTGGATGTGGATTTGCAAATGTGTGTGTGTGCATGTAAGGTCACATGACTATTTGAAAAATGCAATAAAAGAAAGACAAGGAGCACAAAATTTGAATGCAAAATCTTCCAATGTTTTCATTAAATGAGCATATGATATATGAAATGACAACCCTTAACAAATGGACCATTTTTCCCCAGGCAAGGCACATGGTTTAAAGTCATTGTTTTAATAGAAATTATACAAACAAGCTTCTTAAAGAAATAAAAACAGGAAATAACAATTACTCTTGGCTGAAGGAGATTGAGATGAAGTCTTTGGCCTTTCAGTTGTCAAGTCCATCGTCATAAGTTGGGAATATCCAGTCATCAAAGTCACCATTACCATCACTGTCTTCCAGAGCATTGACTTCATTGTTGCTAATACGGAGAGGTGGTCCACCAGAACGAGCAAGTCGAACCTCTTTCTGAGCCTTTGAAGTAAAACCCAACCCAAATTTGTCATATTTGTAGGGGATATCAGGAAGTTGTCCCCAGATAGTGCAACCTCCATCTTCTATAACAGTCATAGCATCCTTCAACGAGGCCATTCTTGGTGTGCCCTTAGAGATTTCAGGAGTAGCAGGAGTAGTAACAACAACCATTTGAGGGATTACCTCAAATGTATGGCAGGGGGTTTCAATGAATTCACCATCTATTTCAACATATTTGAAAGAATTCAAATGACTGACCATATATTCTCCCTCTCCACAGACTGTGACAACCTTCCCTCTCACTGGGTACTTCAGCATTTGATGTAATGTAGAGGTAACTGCACCTGCCCTATGGATCCATGGGCGTCCGAGCAAGCAGGAATAGGCTGGGAGGATATCCATTACATAAAATGTTGAATTCAAGACTTGAGATCCCACCTCGATCGGGAGATCAACTTCTCCATGGACCATTCTTTTTGAACCCTCGAAGGCTCTTACCACAATATCACTTGGTTTCAGCAGCAACCCATCACAATCCAACCTATCCAAAGCACCTTTAGGTAAAACATTGAGGGCGTACCCAGTATCTACTAACACATGCGCCAAGGTGGTGCCTTTTCATTCAATAGATATGTGCAAAGCTTTGTTGTGTTTCTTCCTCGCCAGAGTTAAATCTGCATCAGAAAATCCCAAGCCATTATCAACAGTTAGGATCGCAACACAATTCTCAAATTGATCAGTAGTGGTCTCTTGTGGTACATGGGCATTCTTCAGAAATTTCAACAAAGCTTGGGCATGTGCCTCGGAGCATAACAAAAAGGACAACATGGGTATCTTTGAGGGTGTCTGCCCCAGTTGCTCAACTATTTTGTAGTCACTTTTTCGGATGATCTTCAAAATTTCTTCCATCTCTTGTCGATATGGGTCTTTAATTGTCACTTCTTTTAAGGTTACCTCCATCAGGGCAGGCTCAGTTACTTTTTCTTTACCTCAGGCATTGGCAGTTGGCCCAGCAACAGGAATACGAACATGTGTTGTAGTAGTTGTTGGAGGAGAGATCTCCGGAGATAAGATCCTCCCTGTCCTAGTGACCTTACTAGTTCCGACAATATTTTTAATTTCTGGATCTTTATTTTCAGTAATCCATGGTTCTTGCTTGACACCATGATAATAAACTTCTTCCCCGTAGTTCCAAGGCACAACTTTGTCGGAGGAATAGGGGACTGGCCTCGGTGTAGTGATGATCAAGGGAGCTACTTTTGGCTCAACAGGAATCCTTATAGGGCCTTTAGAAGTGATCCTAATAGGAGTATTTGAAATTGTGATTATGGAAACATCTTCAAGTCTCAGCTCTTGAGGTAAACTTTCAGGAAAACTCTTCATGGGCGGAGTTTTCTCGAACAGAATTTCATGGCTATCAATCAGGCGTTGAATAGCTTTCTTCAGCCACATACAACCATTGGTTTGGGAAGCACAATGGTAACAATTTTCAAGGCAGCCAGGAAATAAACTGACTCTCAGTAGATTCTTCTTAACGGTCAATAATGGAGTAGTCAAATCATTGATGGAGGAGACATAGGATACATCGTCAATGGAATTGACACATTTACCATGACTGGGAATGGGAGCAATAATGACATTAGGGGTTTGTGGAGGGTCAAACTCAATCACTTTTTTATCAATCAAATCTTGGATCTTGTTCTTCAACTCCCAACAGTTGTTGGTGTCATGGCCGGGACTATTTGAATGATAGGCGCATTTCACGTTCGAATTATATTTGGGAGAGGAAGTGTTGGGATTTGGAGAAGGATCTCGCATCGTTACCAATTCAGCCTTTAACAGATGTTGTAAAGCTTGAGACAGTGGCATGTTAATCTTAGTGAATTGCCTCCTTGGGGCGTCTGACCTTTGTTGATTGTTTGATTGTTGTGGTCATTGAACTGGGGTTGGATTTGAAATCAATACAACTCCTATCGACTGATGACGATCATTCTTGACACATCTCCTTTGTCCATAAACAACATTAGTCTCTTTATTTCTTATGAATGGTTTATTCACAGTACTAGAGGATGCTGACATCTGAATCTTCCCGCTTTTGATTCCACTTTCAACTCGTTCATCAGTCATAATTAACTCAGTAAACCCTGACAAAGAACTCCCAATCAGCAAATTAAAGAATGGACTAGTCAAGGTGCCCATGAACATGTCCACCAATTCTTTATCAGTTAGTGGGGGTTTCACTTTTCTAGTCAGGTCCCTCCAATTTTGAGCGTACTCCTTAAAGCCTTCATTTGAACCCATAGTCATATTCTGTAATTGCATGTGGGTTGGTGCAAGATCAGTATTGTATTGGTATTGTCAGTAGAAGGAAGCAGCCAAATCCTCCCATGTGTGGATATTAGTCCCCTCAAGTTGATAGAACCATTCCAACTATGTTCCAGATAAGATTTCTTGGAAGAAGTGCACCCATAACTTCCTATCGGCGGTGTATGGTTGAATCTTACGAACATAAGACCTCAGATGCATCTTTGGACAGGAGACCCCGTCGTATTTGGAAAAAACATGAACCTTAAATTTTTGGGGAATGACTACCCCAGGGACCAAACCTAAATCTCTAAAGTCCAAACCAGGCACTGCTTAGATCTTTATAGCCTTAAGTCGGTCTTCTAGCTGTTTGTATTTCTCATCCACCGGTGGTTACTGCTCTTTGGAATAGTCTCCATCCTCAGTAATCTGGTTTTTTCCACCCCCAGCTTTGGTGCTTCTAACATCCTCGTCTTAATTGTCTTCATGAAGAAGCCTCTTCTATTTGAGCCAGCCCGGGGGCCCTTTGAACCTTCTTCCCATGTTAAGGATAACAACCCATTTCTTGGTCTTCTTTTTGGTGGCAAGGAGTGCCATCATATCTTGCTGACCTTTGGCTAGGTTAAGGAGAGTGTCTTAGAACTGTGTGTGTTGAGTTTGCAGATCTTTGACGATTTGCTCTAGAGCCATCTTATACTAAAATAAACAGTAAGAAGATGAGGAAACATGTATCAGAAAACCTGCTTATGATATGATGCATGCTATGTGGATGCAATGTTTTCAAGAACCTCAAGAGATTTAAATTTGCTAGCCAAAAGGGAAACAGAAACAACAATTGCATTAATAAATTCAAGAGTTACAATTGCCCCTTGGGCTTACAATGAGTAAATAAAAAAGGTCTCAAAGAGATAACAAAATAGACTCCTAAAACAAAATACTTAAGTTTCCCATAGACGTTTTCTCTTTGGTGCAATGTAGGCATTCAGGCTTTGCTCCTCGTAAAGTTGCCTTGTGAGCTCCAACACTTTCTGCTCACTTGCATAGAATCGAACTTCAAATGTGTCTTGTTATCCTTTGAGTTGAATCTAAGATGTATGCAATTCTTCGAGGTCGGTAGGCATGTTAGGATATAGAATGGTATAAGGAATATCTCCCTCAGTAACAGGCTCCACAATTATTGGTAGGATGGCGGGATATGGCATCATGAGATTTTGAGAGCGAGCCGAACCCATTTGAGATAATGCTCCAAAGGGATGAAGTTCTTATGCCCTAAAGTCTTGCTATCAACCTTTCTTACCATTCCCCAAGCATGTACAAACCTTCAATGATAACCTTGAACATCATTCTCGTAGTCGAAAATAATATCTTGAATGAGTGCGTCGTGGGGACCATCTCTTCGAGCATAGCCAAATTATCATAGAGCTAGAGAAGGGTTATAAGTAATACCTCCCCTAATGCCCAAAAGTGGAACATTAGGGAACTCCCCATATCGGTCAGTGATAGTAATATCCTATTGAGACCGAGAGCACCAATGGGTATCTGAATGAGAAAGGGACATCAACCTTTGAGACCACCTCAAGCCTTGTTCATTCTTCAATACTGATCGAGGAAGGTGAAAAATAAACCACCTAGATTGAAATTGAATGCAACACATAAGATCCTCTCTCTTCCTCATGGTGCGAGTGTAAAGATAATGTATAATGTATCCAAGCAAATTAGGCACAGGGTTATGAGTGAGGAAATTTTTGACAACATTCACATCTATGAGTTGGTCAGAGTTAGGAAAAAGCACCAACCCATAGATTAGAAGAGCCAAGATCTCATAAAAAGCTTGTAAATCCATAGCATCCCAAAATAGTCAGGCCTTCTCCATCAAGAATTTAGCCAAAAATCCTTTGACCTCACTTCTTGTCTCCCAATTGGCTATAATGTCAGAACTCTTCAAATGTAAGGCCTTGGCAATAACTTCAGGTCTTGGAGTTTCCTCTAAACTGGTGAGTGGTATTTGATCAAGGAATGGTACCCCTAAAAGTTGATAGAATTATTCCATTGTGGGCACCAATTGATAATCGGGAAAGATGAAGCAATGATGTACAAGGTCAAAGAACTGAAAGAGCACCCTCATCATGTCTTCTTCAAAGCTTGAGGTAACCAGATTGAGAAGTCGACCATAACTTTTGGTGAACGGAGAATTTTTAGGAACCGTTGATGCTAACTCTTGGAGTTGAGGAGGCACCCTTACGAAGTTGATTTGGATGGTATTTCTGCGAGTGGAAGCCATATCCTATAAAACAGAACAAAGATAAATACCTAGGTCCTTGAAATGGTTAGTGAAAATGCTATGGCATGATGTCATGATGTTTATGAACAAATAATAACACACAAACAAAGCACACAAAATCTTAGGTTTAGGCTTGCATGGGGTTTATAGGTAAGTACCCTCTTGAAGTTTAGTTGGTTCAACCTGTCCTAACAAAAGTAACCGGTTTCTAAGGAATCTCAATATCACTGATCTTTCTTCATTGGGCATTGTTTTAGCTCAGGCATCCAAACTGCGACCAAAATATCCCAAAAGTCCGATCTCAATGAGTGTAGTATTGAGTATTAAACAACTTTAGTCTTGCACCAAAGCCATCTATCTCACTACTTTCTAATGGCCAAGTTGTTCAACTAAGGTTCTACGGTCAGTTAGCGCTTCATGACACCACATGGCAACTCCATTCTCCTTGACTGGACTCAAGGGACACCGATACTAACAAATGTGTCTCACTAACGTAACCATCGCTTCAACCATGTCGGTATTATGCCGCATAGTCCTCACGATTCATTGCTACTTACCTAATATGCCTCAAATCCAGGTATAGGATTTATACAAGTAATAAACCCAAGCATAACCCATAAATTTAAAGAAAACAAGGCAAACAAGTAAAGCAAATAAAGGTGATTTAGCTCTTAAGGTAACCCCACTTTTAGTTATTGTCCCCAGCAGAGTTGCCAATTCTATGATACGATGGGAGATCTGACTTAGGTGTTTTGCGTTTGATCGCAAATGTTGCAGATAGCAAGAGTCTCCACCGACTTTTCTTTTATCCAACAAAGGAAAGGGTGAAATGAACAAGAAATACCTTTTTGAGAACTTTCTTGGGTTTGGGGGGTAGGTTATGAAAAGGTAAGGTGTTAGCACCCTTTTCATGCGTAGTTATCTACAGGCTCTTAATTGCTTGATCACTTTGAAATGCTTTGTTTGTGTAAGTTTGAAAATATTTTGAGAACGCCTAAGTTCGGCAAAATTTGCAATGATTCTCTTATCGTTGATAATGCATACAAAGTGTTGTTTTGAAAATATTTGTTAAAAAGAAGTGTTTGGAAAGATGTTTAAAAATGCCAATGTGAGGCAATTTTGCAATGATTCTTGTATCGTTGAGAATGTATACAAAATGTTTGTTTTGAAAAGTGTTTTGAAAGTGTGAGGTGTAAATGGTTTTTTTTGTGAGCAAGAAATTATGAGCAATTTACCTACTCAAAAAGTCTTTGTTCTTTTCCTCCTTCTTTAGATAGTGCTTGTCTACCATTAATGGGTAGAGAGCCATATCATTGGATGTGAGGGACGTGCGCGAGTCATCGTACAGTCATAGAAGGAAACTTGTAAGATGTTTTAGCAATTTGTCGTAAGGGACTAAGATCGTTTACCGAAGGTAACATTTAAGGGTCATCGAGGGACTATGATCTTTTAATCGAGGGTCTTTTGCTAAAAACATCTCACATTCGAGGGACACGACTGTTTATATCCGAGGCAACAAGTGTGGTTATCCTAGAGGTATAAGTGTGCAAATTGTGTTTGATTCAATTATTTTATCTTGAATTAGGGTTGTCTAATGTTGATTTTAAGATCTTGCCATGCAAACCGTAATTACTAACAATAATAAGGAAAGCGATAAATTGCAGAATTTAAATGTCCTACGCTATTACAATGCTTTGGGAATGGGGGTACAGTTTTATGAATGAGGGGAAGAAAGAAATAAAGTCCTAATTACTATTACAAACCATTGAATATGAATTACAATAGTAATTATGCACAAAATGTAAAGATAAAGCAAGAAATTATTTTCTAGCGTTTTTTTATAGAAAGGTTTAGAGATTAATCTAATTGAACTAATTAACTTTAATTACAAAAGGAGTTAACTAATTGTTTAATCAAAACCTAAAAATCTAAATTAGTTGAAATAGAAAATAAAACTTAATCTAAATTTAAATTGTTTAGAAAATAATTTTTGTTAATGTTAATTATAAATAATAGTCTACCATGTAAAAGAAATAATAAAATTTTATTTAACAAAAATAAAATAAAATGCTTAAATTAAATTATTTAATAAAATAATTAAGAAAATGTCTTTTTGGTGGTTTTTGGTTTAGATAAAATAAATATATAAATGAAAATAAATAAAATATAAAAGAAATGAAAATAATTGGGCTGGGGGTTGAAAAGTGAAATGAGAGGTTAAATGTTAGTAAAAAACATTAGGCCCAAAAAGGAATTTGTTTGGAATCATAAAAAATGAAGAAAAAAAAAGATAAATGGACTTGCTTTTGAATCAGTAAAGTGGGAGGTGATGAAAAGGAAATCTGCTTGGCCCAAGGTTGGAGGCCCAACGCTGCAAAACAAAAAAAATAAGGCAAAATAATCTGAAAAAAATGCAAAAGGGTACCGCTGGGGCTTGAACCCAGGTCCCTATGAATCAATGCCTTAGCACACGTTTCTTTGCCACTAGAGTGGCTATTTCATCAGGTAATAATACAACTTGCACTAAATTTAAAATAAACTCAGTTTTTGACTGCACTTCATCTTCTTCCTTGTGCCACCACTTTGAATCTCTGAACTTGCTCATTTCTCAACCTTTTGCAAAAATGTAAACATGAAAGTTGCTCCAAATTTTGTCACGATTTCAAATATGTAAATAACTTAAACTAACACTCAAAGATGAGCACGAACTTTGCTTGGTACCAAATTCTGACCTAATTTTTCTGTAACTTCAAACTCAAAATTCGCATCACTCAGGAAATATAAATGAAATGTAAGCACATGGTTAGCTTTAGGGCAATGATGTTTACATTTTATCTTTACAAAATAACTATTAATGATGCTTGTATGAGAAGTTCAAAGTTGGAAATCATGTTTTGAGTTTGAGCACTATTGGATGTGTTGTGATGATCTGAATAGCTTCAGTGGACTCCTAGGAAGCTAATGCAAAGCTTACTTTATGCTGAGAGTGCTTTAATCTTTCTGGAGAAGTCAATATGAAGAACTCTGTTTTTGGAAATGGAGGATGGTGATGGAGGTGTTACAGTTGTGTAACAGGGTCCTGGATAGGTTCAAAATGATGTATAAAAGCTTTGTGATTGATTTTGAGTGAGAACGAACGAGTGAAATGTGAGTTTGGGGTTCAAGGTCAGAAATGCCACATAAATGGGGATTGAGAGAAATTATGAGTTTGGAAGTGTTTGAGGGAGTTTCAAGGCTTGTGAATTCATTTTCTGGCTTGCAAAATATTGCCTCTATTTATAGGCAAGAGGTTTGAGGGCTTGAAGTGATCAGATTCACAAGATCACATGTTATGGTTTTTTGACTTGTTTTTGAAGCAATCTAGATAAACATTGTCCCAAGGTGAAGTACAAAGCAATATAGAGTAGTTAGAGGCATTAAACATGATTATCTAATCTTGTATGTTGAGTGTGTTTAGAACAAACAAGTTAGAGGCTCAAGACAAGTTGACTTTGTGATTAAAGTAACTTTACAAGAATTGTAATGTTACTTTGTGCCAAAAATGGATGAATCTCTTGGACAATGGCTCAAATGCATGGATCATAGCTCTAATAGTTGTGTAAACAATTAATTATGGAGTGATTTGCAAGTTAGAAACCTGAAAATCAAGATTTATGCAGCATGGCTTGTGATTTGATCAAGTGTTCATCATCAAAATAACCTATAATTCAAGAATGAAAGTTCAACTTGTTCTCTTCGATTCTCCTAGCTCAAACCTGATTTCTTCAAGTTCTTTGACATTTTGGAAAGCTTGAGAATTGTCTACAACCTTCATGATGACCACTTTGGCTAAATCAAATTAGAACTTGGTGAAAATTCGTCAATAAGTTAGGTCAAAAATCTACCTAAACTTGCTAAAATTTTCACTAAGAGTTTTATGAAAAATGTCATGTCTTTATGAGCTTATATATTCAAATCTAAGCATTTTTTGGACATCAACCAGGAACAAAATTGTAGAATTCATAAATATCTACAATTTTCGTGTTGAAAGTTTTCCTTGAATCATCTTGCATCTTGGTTAAAAATTGTCATGAAGTAATGAAATTATCAAGGATAAAAACACTTAGAAAATTTCTAAGTATTGAAAACTTTGACTTTTTGTTGACTTTTTTACTTTATTGATTCTTGATGATCAAGTTTGATATTTTTGAATATCTTGATGAATTTGATCTTTGAAATTTAATGTTGACAAAAAAGTCAAAGTTTGACTTTTTTGTGTATCAGTTGACTTTTCATCAGTTGATCAAATTTCAACTATCAATCCATGATCTTGAAAAATGATTTGAACCATGAAATTAGGTCAACATGTTGTATTTGAGTCCTTGAGATCATGTTTCAAGCCATTAGGTCATATATTAGGTCAAAAGTCACTGATCAGTCCTTCTCAGTAAAAACCCTAATTTTGACAAATTTTCCCCTTTGATGATTTGAGTACTTTTCTTGAGGAATTGTGATAAACACTTGATGAATTGATAACATGACTTCAAAATGTTGATGTTGGACCAAAATTATGAAGTTTTGACTGTATATTGACCATAATTGACTTTTTACCCAATACAACCGATTTTCAGTCATCTGAGCAGTTGATTGAGCAAATTTGTGATGCAAGACTTGAAACTTGGTATGATCAATCTTGGAGACCTATAATGAACCATGAAAGTAATTTGAGGCATCAAAAGTCCAGTTGTCCTTGAGAAAACCAAAACCCTAATTTGGAGGCTCAGTGCTTAGGAGGTGACCTTGTCTGATCCAATCCTTGAGAACCCTTGAGCCTTTGAGATGTTTGGTGAGAAATGTCTTGAGAAAAGAGAGGGAAAATTTTTGGGTACAACAATAGTCGACAACCATAATGGAGTGTAAATCATCATTACCAAGCTATAATATTGTTTCCTTTAGAACTTTTACTCAAGTCACCTAAAGTACCATAATCCAATAATTTCTAATGAGGTTTACAAATACTCCCACAATTTATATCTCATTCGATTTTGTCAATGAGCCACCAATGCTCAACATATTACACGATCCAAATTACACTTACTTAGCCTTACACGAAGGTTAAATATCCTCCAACTCAAGAATTACTTTCTTCATCTCTGCATCATCGAGAATACAAATTCGATTACAGAATCTCAACACATCATGCGCATCTAACTTCTGAGCTTCTTTGATACTGTCTAGAAAATCATTATTAATATTAAACATCCCTAACATAACACTCTTCAATGTCACTATGCAAACTAAGCTCATATCTCTAAACTATTCAATTAATTCCAATTCTTTAACCATCATTGCCGACATATGTAAAGTCTTTCGTCTTAAAGCATCAACCACAACATTAGCTTTACCTGGATGATAATTCAAAACGAAATCATAATCTTTCAACAACTCTGTGATACGGTGGGAGAACTGACTATGGTTTTGTGTTTGTTTTCGCAAATGTTTCGGTTGAGCAAGAGTCGCCACCGACTTTTTATTTTATCCTAAGGAAAGGTTTAAAAAGCACAGCAAAAACCTTTGAGATTTTTCTTGGGTTCGGGGAGTAGATTATAGAAAGGGAAGGTATTAGCACCCTTTCTATCCATGGTTATCCATGGGCTCTTAGGTACTTGCTTAGATCAACTTGCCTTGGTTTTCAATTGTTTGAAATGGTGCTTGGTGTGTGGTTTTTGAAAATGTTTTGAAAAGATGCCTTGTATAGGCTACCCTTGTAACAATTCTTTACTCGAATGTTTTACAAAAGGTGTTTTGTCTTTTGAAAAGATGTTTCAAGGTTTTTGAAAGTTTGTTTTGAAAGTGTTTGTGAAGTGTGGTTTGAAATTAGGCAAGTGTTTTCTTTGCAAATTGACAAGTACTTAAGAGTTATCTACCCTAAAGTTTTCTCAAAGATTTTTGTTATGTTTTAAACCTTTTGACAATTTTGTTCCACCATTGCATTTGGTGGACAATCTTGTATTAGGAGGTGAAAGGGACGGGCGTGGGTCATCGTTTAGACAATAATTGCAATAGTGTTAAATGTCTTTGGGCAATTTCTCTTTGAAAGGGACTTGATCATTTTAGGCAACTTTTCGAAAGCGTCATCGAGGGACCATGATCATTTGAATTGTGTTTGTTTTGCCCAAAGAAACCTAACATGCAATATGGCCCAATTATTTGAAGGCAACAAAGTGGAATACCCTAGGGGTGCAAGTGTGAAATGTGTTGTCCATTTTCATGCTTGATTGTCTTGTATTAGGTCAAACTACTTTTTGTTCGTTTTATTTGCATACAAACCCTAACTCTAGCATAGTATATTTAGAAAGCGATAAAGTGCGAAAATTAAATTCCTACACTATTACAACACAATGATATGGGGAAGGGGGTACAAATGTTTCAAATGGGGATTATTTAGACAAGAAATTAAATCTAGCTATTACATCATTTTCTTTGAATATTTACAATATGATTAAAAGCATAAATTAAATAGAAATAAAACAAATATGCAAGAATGCAAAAAGGATTTTTTATATGTATGAAAAAAATATTATTTATGTAAAAAGAAAATAAAAAGGTATTATTTTTAGAGTATTTTCATATTTAGGTCAAAACCCTAGTTTACAAAATAAAATGTATTATTTATTCAATATATACAATATTTATTATTTACATACAAGAATAAAATAAAAATAAAGTCTAATTGTGAAAAATGTATTTTTAATGTTAAATATTAATAAAATAAAATATGTATATTTTTGGTATTTTATTCTAAGTATACTAATGTATAAGTTATTTATTTATATTATTTACAAAATATGCATTATATATACTAATTAATAATATTTAATATTTAATAAAAAAAAAAAAGGTATTTTTCCTATAAAATATTTTCAGAAAGTAGAACAAAATAAAAGTGTGTAAAAATATATTTGCAATATTTTAGTATTTTAAACAAAACATATATATTTATTTATTTATGTACAAACTAAAAGAAAAATCAAATAAATACCTAATAAATTCAAAAATGGTGAGAAAAAATATTTTTATATTTTTAATATCATTAGAAAAAATAAATGAGTCAATTAAAAAAAGAAAAAGTCAAAAAACATTAAAAATAAACCAAATGGGCTCAGGGGGTTCAGAAGCAATTGTATGATGCAAAAAGAAAAGTCAACATAAGCCCAGCCCATGAAGACCTTTCTTCAACCTCCAGCCTTCTGTTTGAACAAAAACACGCGCCACTTTCTTCCATTGCAAGGTCCTGATTCCTTGAGTTTTAGCAAAAACTTCCAACATCAAAACTGTTAAGCATCTTCTCACGAATTCACACATATAAAAAACATGTTTTAACTCTCAGAAATGAGAGAGAATTTCTTCTCTCCCAATTCTTAACCTGATTTTTGTTCAAAGTTCAGACATCAAATTCTCTAAGCATACATAATATAAATGAAATCTACTTATATGGGCATGTTCAGGGCAATGATTGTGACATATTCTCTTTACAAACCTAAAGCTAACAATGCCTAATAAGAGATATACGAATTCAAAAACTCACCTGTTCAGTTGAAGTTCTATCTGGCAATGGAGAAGCTCTCAGTGCAAGATAATGGTTGGTATAGCTTCCTTGAGGTGTGGTGATGCTGTTCCAATATTTACTTTGCCTTGAGACACCTTGAATTGAGTTGTAGAACTTCAACTGCAAAATGAAAAAGTGAAAATGGTGGAACTTGTTAGAGGGATTACAGGTCGTGTTTCAAGTCATGGTTAGCTTGCATAGATGCTAGGGAATGTGTGTGAACTGGTTTGGACAAGAAAACTTGAGAGGAATGGGAGATGGCACTCAAACTGCAGGCCTTGCCCTGTTCTTGCAGTTTGAAGGTGATTCTGGGATTTTGGGTGTATGAGGGATGTTAGGGTCGTGCAATAGCTTGGTTGGGATGTCCTGGATGTGTTTCACAAGTTTGCTTAAGGGTTTGCAAGCTGATATGAGAGTTGTGTTGAACAATGCAATGTTTCTTAGCACTTAAGCAAAAAAGGTCAAGTTGGTGTTTAGGCAGCTAGAGGCCCCCATAACATACTGCATAACTCAGTCTTGATCAGTGTGATTAATCCCTAAACTTGTGCCAAAGAGATCTTAACTGTACTTCTTGGATTTTCAATTGGACATAAAGTTACCTTTTGCAAAAATGGAAGAAATGCTTTATCTATAAATGGATTAATCTTCTAGGCAATGCTTGAACACACAAAACATGGTCTTGGCACAAAGGTTTGGCATTAAATTTATGAGTGTAATTGAGATAAAAGGCCTGTAATCAAGTGGCATGCTGAGTTTTGAAAATGCATAGTGTTATGAACATGTAACTTGGCCTAATCAAAAGTGAGTTTTTGCTATATTGTGAAATTCGATTCTCCCTAACCATGAGGTTGTTTGAGAAGTTCTTGGATATTTTAGAAATCTTGGAATGAGTACTACAATCCATCTTTGAAATGCAAATTGAAATTCCAAGTGGAAGTGTATGGAAAATGGCTTTGAAGTTGGGTAGAAAACCTTGTCAAAATAGGTTAAAATTTCACTAAGTTAAGAATGGTTTAGTGCCCTTATTCAAAAATTTGTAACTTGAGATACAAGCCTCATTTGGGAAAACTTTGTGATTCAAAGTTGTAGATTATGCAACAAGCTACAACTTTCATGTTTTGACTTTTGTTTGAATCCAAATGAATCTTGGTGAGAAAATGGGGCAAAGTTGGGAAAAAATTAGGGTTTTTCATAACTTAGAAAAATTCTAAGTTATGAAAAATTCTCATTTCTAACCCTAATTTGCATTTTTTGATTTCTTGGTGAACAAGTTTCATGATTTGGCATGTTTTGATGAAAAATGAATCTTGACTCTTGATTTTGACCAAAAAGTTAAAGTTTGACTTTTCAGTATACAGTCAAAATTGATCAATTGACTGGGAAATTCAACTGTCAATCTTGTGTACTTGGGATCTTTTGAGTTTGTTGAGCATGTCAAGATAATTCCATGGGGTCCTTGAGTCCATATGTGAGCTTGGTTTGCCATTGGTTGGGTCAAACAGTCAAAAATTGCCTTTGTGCAGTCAAAACCCTAAAAATGACCATTTTGCCCTTTTAGTGATCTGATCAAATTTCTTGTGGAATTGTGATCCAAACTTGATCAAATGGTCCATGTGAGTTCATAATGTTGATGGGGGTCAATTTTCATGAGGTTTGACTGTCAATTGGCCACAGTTGACTTTTTCCCCAATACAGCTGATTTCTAGGTCAACTGTCCAATAGACTGGGCAAAACTTGGAATCAGGACTTGAAACTTGATGAGGATAAACTTGGGAGTCCAACATGAAGCATGAAAGTCATCTTAGGCATTTTAGGTCAAAACATCTTTGTGCAAATACAAACCCTAATTTGGGTCAACAGTGCAAGGAGAAGTCTTGAGCAGATGAAACCCTAACTGGATCTTGATCTCCAAAGGGCTTTGTGATGAGAAATCAATGAGAAATGGGAGGGCAAATTTTGGGGTACAACAAACTCCAACCATCTTCTTTGTCTCATATTCAATTCCTTCTAATCAAATAAATACTTTAAACTATTATGGTCGCTAAATACTTCAAATCTAGAACCAAAAGATAATGTCTTCAAATCTTCAGCAAAAACACCACCGCTGCTAACTCTAAGTCACGTGTAGGATAATTCCTCTCATGAAATATGAGTTGTATAGAAGCACAAGAAACAACTCGTTCATTCAGCATTATCACACCATTAAGTCCCATCTTAGACACATTCATAATACACTACAAATGACTCACTCGGATTAGGCAAAACCAATACTGTAGTAGTCGTCAATCTTTTCTTTAGTTCTACAAAAATTTCATCACATGCAACATCCCATACTTGAAATGATGAACGACTATCCTTTTTAATGCCGAACATCTCATTTATCAACTTATCCGCCAACAACATATTACGCTTGACCTCTTCTCGAACAACTGTGATAATAACCATTTATACCCCAAAAACCTCTGGTTTTGTAAACGACTTCTGAGTTACTCCATATGGGACTGCATCAATCATATTTGAAAACATTTTCATATGATAAAATTATTTCTATCTCCTCATAGGTTCAAATGGAAAACCAATCCGACACTCAAAACATAAGATATGAATTTCTAAAGTTATTCGAAAATGCGAACACCGACGTCATGCAATGACATACTATTACACACCTTACGATAACATCAGAACAAAATTTTTTGTTCCAATACCAACACTTACCATTTCTGAAATCATAATCATCTCCTCGCATTTCCGACTCCAAACCACGATTCAAAACATTCTAACAACTTTAACAACTTTTAAAATCACTCACAAGGATCCCACGACAAGGTCTACAACAATATGTCACTCTATCACCGTTCAAACGTCGATATCTAATGCAATGGCTACCCAAACCGACAACTTCATATTCCACCAGCAGTGCTGAAACATCATAACTTTCTAAATTCCATCTTCTAAAAATTATCCTTGTTACTTAACAATCACCTTCAGAAACATCAGGGATTCAAACTCTACTCGTATATCAACAACCGTTACACTGCTAATTATCCTTCGAGAAGTAAACATCAATAGTGTCTGATCATCCTCCCTCAAGATGCGCCAACTTGATTAACAAACAAAATCTTGAATCATGTCACTTTTGGATTCAGAAACAACAAAACTTCAACAATACTTGCACCGTCGCCATCAACAAACATATTGAACCAACATATTACAACCGAAACATATCCGAGAAGCAAAGCTTCTCCCTCACTTATCTTCAAACCAACTCCTGCATACAATTGATTGTAAAAGCAAACAAGTACCAACAGCTTGTCACACACACGTGCTAAGAAACAACACATCGACATTATTCAATTGTCACACTACTCTACAAACTCAACAACTTGGTCAGATGAACCGACCTTCTCTAATACCAACTTGTAACACCCCAATTCTACTCGACAATTATTATGAAATCAGAGTTATAAAAATTCAACAACCAAATTAGGACGCTACAATTTCAACTTAAAACAACGTCATTCATTACAGACATATAACACATTAAACTTGGATGAACCGTCAACAACATAAATTAATCTTTTAAAAACTAATAACTTTCATAACAATGCAGCAGAATCATAATATTCAACATATAAGAATGTAACATCTTTATCCAAATGAAACAACTTCAAATAACAAACATTCAACAAAAAACAACTTAAAGTTCAACAACTGAAATAATAACAACAATAAAGCCACAAGCGTTCATCCCTACAAGTGTTATGTATCAGAACAATGACACTGACTCGAACTACTGAAGGTAAACCTCCTTCACTCTGGATTACCCGCATGTTACCAACATAGGGGTAACATTCAAACAAAAGGGGTGAGATATCAAACAATATAATTAGATGTACGATAAATAATATACTATAATTAGTTTATACAATTCACCACTTCACAACTTTTTATCAATATTTAACATAATTAATTCATCCACACGACAACCCAGGATACAACATGAAATGTGACTTGTTTTTATGCACATGCATGTGGTACCAATGGAGTAGAACTCCCAACTTAGAAATATGCCAATAAATATGGGCATCAAAAAGGCATAAGCCTTCAACTTTATATTGCCAATCCAGACCAACTTAACGAGCATCAGCTCCAACATGATATGCTATGTATGCATTAACAACATGAACGTAATAACAACAACAAAAACAATAATTCAAATTAAATCAACATTGGCCATAAGCCTATAACATCAACAACAATTCAACATCAACTCAACATAAATCAACATTGGCCATAATCCTACAACATAATACTTGCCAATAATTAGAGGACTTTTCCACAACATCCGTATATCCTGCAACTTCGCTGTCATACCCCAAATTTTCCCTCCATAGTGATACCGTCAAATTTATTTTCAAACTTGGATTTTACAGAGTATAAAATTAATTTGATTTAATTACATTAACATTCTGAGGTTTTTTAATAAAAAATCGTTTTCAAGTCTGTTTTAAAATATAATAATTATTTGTATTTTTAAATAGCAAATAATTGTTCACTGTCATATAATTTCAATTGGCTTTTTACTTCAAATAAGTAGCATAACACAGTTGGTAAGGGAGAAAGACTTACAAAATAGAAAACAAGAACTAATAATTTCATTTATATTGTATAATCTAGGCAATTTAGCGATTGGTTATATCCTTTCAATATCACTCATGATGTTTTTTAAAATAAGTGCCATTTTCCTGGTAATCAATGGAATGTTCACTAGCGTCTATTGTATGAAAGCCCGTAGGATAAATAAGCCCTTGTTCGAAATACTCGTCGCGGATAATAAAGAGGGCATCCAAGCCCTCCTCTTAGGGTATATACTTATATTAGAAGTCATGCTGACCCAATTAAATCCGGGGTCTGCTGCTAATGATATGTATTCGAGCTGGCTTGGGGGGCTCGGGATTCAAATCGGGTTCCTGACCGCACTCAACTTTTTATTCAAAAAATGAGTTTAGTCGGACCAGGACCTATTAGTTTCGCTCAATTACGATCCATACTCAAACATGTTCGTTCGACGCCTCAACTGCCCTCTGCCACACATAATCAATCTCAATATTTAGAATAGTCATAAACAAGGCTAGATTCATATTCTTGTTCACCAAATTATAGACCAAATATTGAATCAATTTCCAATCTTCAAAATCTTGCCAAAAATAGATCAATATGAATTGGTGCACTTTGGATATTTTTTTGTTACTAACTATTTTCTAAATATTTTCAAAATCACAAAAATCATATATTTTTATTATTTAAATATTGTTTTCGGATTTTTAATTAATGCATTTTTAAAAAATAATTATTTATTTGATTTGGTGCACTTTTTATCAAAATTGAGTGCAAAAATTATAATAATTACCAAAAATATTATTAATTGTTTCTTATTGGTCAAGGTGTGTCAATTTGTGTCGTAACTCACTTCTGATTGGTCAGCTTGCTGACTAAGGTAAAATCATAAGATTTGGGCTTTTCTTGGTGTGGACTATTTCCTTTTTGGAGTGTCTTTAACGTAATTTTAAATATATAAATAGACCACTCTTTCACACTATTTATCATCCAGAATTTCATAATCATCAATAATTCACTAGAGTTCTCCTAAAATTGTTGTTCTTCACATTGAAGAACAACAACAAAGAAACCCTGAAGCCTCCATCAATAATCACTTATTTTAGGGTTTTGAACAGAACACTTAAAATTTTTCTATCAACAATTTTTCAAAACCTTGTTGTTGTCTCCAACATCTATCTAAGGAGGATCTCGTCCCAAAGGGAAAATGAGGAGAATGGTGAAGGAAAGAAAGAATTTCTATCATTTGCTCACCGGGGGAATCCTCTCTCCCGTAGGTTGGTCTCTCTTAAAAATCTCCATCATAAAATTTCTTGAACTGTTTATATTTTATTTCCATTGAGTGTTTTATTACTGAGATTCATTTCTTGTTTATAATCTCCATGTTTGCTGTCTTGATGTTTATTCTTTTTCAATTTAATTAATAAAACAAAAATTTCAATATCTTTTATAATTTGTAACATGTATATATGATTTGGGTCACGTAGAAACATGTTCACTTTGCAAATAAAACAACAACTTTCATACATGTTCTTTCTTTCTGCTAAATTTTTGTAAGGCTTAGCTTTTAATATAATTATTATTATTAGGTTAATTATTGCATTGCAATTTTTAATGGTTTTGTTTCTCTTGTTTTGTTTGTCGTTTTTTAATAAAAAAAATACAAAAATATGTTAATTTTATTATTAGGTTAAGTGAAAAGTCGAGAATAACAAAAATATTCCTTATACATAATTATTTGGATTTTTCAATCTATTTAATAATTCAAATCGTTAATCTTATACGTAAATCCAAACAATTTCATAATTAAATTAATATTTTATAAAGATATTAAAACCCTCAGTCTATTGGGTCCAGTTCAATATCTGAACTTGGGTCCTATTCCTTACACACCCCTTTTTTTACTACGTGAACAAAAAAGCACACCTCCTGCCGTTTGAGCTTGAATATATCTAAATTCAGGCTCTTGTTGTTAGCACCTCCTATTTTACCACCTCAACCTAATTAACATCCCCTTGCGTTTTATTTTATTTTTATTTTATAATTTTTATATTATATATTTCCTGTTTTTATAATTTTAATATTATATTAATTATTACTATTAATTATTATCGAATCAAATATCATTTTTTTAACTCATTCAAATATATTTTACCTATTGCATTAAAATATCTTTTACCATGCATTTAAATAAGAATTTTTATAATTAGTATATAAAAACATTTAACCAACACCAAATTATTTTTCATAAATAAATTAATTTAACAATTAATTTTCAAAAAGGGTTACGAAGTATATTTTGATTAATTGCACATTTGATCTAAAATCTCCGCTATTCACACACCCGGGCTAAGTACGAGGGGAATCAAAATATCTGCGTAATCTATAAAAAACACCAACCAACCGCGAACTACGAATTGAGACTCTGATTCCTCATAAGAGGTTACGTAGGCATACAATTAAAATAATGATGAGTTCCCCTATTAAAATTTAAAACCCCTTTTTACCTAATTGTTAAACCTAAACCCCTAAACCTAGTATCCTTATGAATAAGGTAGACGAAAGATGCCTAACACCTTCCTTTCGTCTAAAGAAGTCCAAAGCCTAGAATCTCTGTTTACAAATTAGGGTTTTCTATTCGATTCCCTTCCTTAGGATGAAAGCTAGTAGTAACGACTCTGATTTTAAATCCAATTGCAACAGCTGGCGACTCTGTTGGGGAACTTCAACCCTAGATTTAGAAGCCTTTCCCTTAGGTTTTAGGTTTTTATTTTGGATTTTCATTTATTTATTTATTCTTTATTTGTTTCCTTGTTTATCTTATCATCTTATCATCTTATCATTATTATATTTGTTGTGTGGCGGGATTTCAAAAATATTTTCAAAATAACCCTTAGAAAGAAGGTTCGTCTATTATCTTAGGGGATACATCATCCCTAGGAGTTTATGTGACGAATTCGCCTAGTGTCAGTGGAATTCCACAAAAGGAATACTTATCAAGAGATATCCTCTTTAAATATAGGAATTTGGAATGCCACCCATGACTCTTTGTACAACCCTAACCAAAATCTCATGACGAGAACTTTCACGACTTTAAGATGAAAGTCTCGGTCCGTAAAGAGGCTCCACTTAACGGAGGCCCTTGTGCCTTTTCCCTCTGGTGTTATTCATGATACCCTTAAGGAAGCCACCTTATGGAAATGGTAGACTAACCATAGGCCAAAACTAGGAGCCTACCTTCTAAGGATACCATTCATATAATCACATCCCTAAACCCGCAAGGGTTACTTTCAGTATATTATGATCCCTAGCCTGTAGGGTTTATCTTTTGTAAGTCATAACCCATAGCCTGTAGGGATTCCTCAACCGCCCATTAGCCTATTACAATTCCTAGCTTGTAGGAATTCTCGTCCCTTAGTTACAATCCCTAGCTTGTAGGGATTCCTCTTTGTCTTCTATGGTCCTTAATCCTCAAGGAATTACTATCTGTCTCAATCTTTGAGTCAGTGTAGGGCATCATCAAATTCATATCTATTATCTTCGTATTTAAGGAATTCCTACCTGTCTCAATCTCTGAGTCAGTGTAGGACATCATCAAATTCATATATATCATTTTCATCCTTAAGGAGTTTCTTCCTGTCTCAATATTTGAGTTGGTGTAAGACATCATCAAATTCATATCTATTATTTTCATCCTTAAGGAGTTTCTGCCTGTCTCAATATCTGAGTCAGTGTAGGACATCATCAAATTCATATCTATTATTTTCATCCTTAAGGAGTTTCTGCCTGTCTCAATATCCGAGTCAGTGTAGGATATCATCAAATTCATATCTTTTATTTTCGTCCTTAAGGAGTTTCTGCCGGTCTCAATCTCTGAGTCAGTGTAGGATATCATCATGTCTATCATTAAACTTGTATAAGGTACCCGCATGTTTACCTTCATATTACGCCCACGTCGCATTGCATCTCCATGAAATTTTTAGCATACCTTTAAAGCTAAAAATATTTTTTGCATATCCATGCATTTACATACATTCATACATTTACATCTCATGCATTTCCACCTTCACCCTTTATCATCCATATGCTAGTTGATTTCTTGGTACTCGCCAACCAGTCAAGAATGTTTAAAACTATGAAAAAGGATATTATCTATTGGAGACTCAATTGAATTTAGTCCTACAAAGAAAGAAGGCAACCCTTCACAATGTCAATATCAACAGGCCTACCCAACACCTCATATACCTCTACCATTGGTGATTCCTCTATATCAAGAGTAACAACCCTTATCAACAGAATTGGTATGCCCAAAGAGAAGTCAAGGGTCACCCCCATGCTTTGACAAAAACTATGAAGCATCCCATTAAGACAGTGGATTAACAAAAAATCTCATCTCAAAGATCATCAGACTTTAACAAATTCAATTTGTAATTTCCAAGTTGCTAAGTTGTATTTGATGTAACTTTGTATCTTTTGATTAGTAATTCTAATAAAATGAACATGCATGTTTTGAAATCAATTCGTTCGTTTCACTCTTCATCTTTCATCACTTTCCATAAATAATCAATGATTTTCTATTTTCACTCTTCTTCTCCATTTTCAAATTTTCTTTAACAAACTTCGAAGGATAATGACTAAAATTAAATAACAAGAATTTTGCTAAACTATGCTTTCAATGGTAAGATCAAGCCGATGATGTAAGGTATTGTTTCACTTTCCAAATAGTGGAGATATAAGGAGTTAATCTGTAGTTAACCCCCTCGAGCCAGAAGCCAGTGTTCTTTCTATTTTCTAAAAAAAACCTTAATCTTAACCAGGGGCAGGGTAGTCTTTCAATTAATTAAATGGTGCATTCTATTCTCAAGAGAATCAAGTCCATCCAAGCAAAGGTTCAAGCGTATCTCCTTCCTCGATACATCATTGAGGAAATGATCTAAGCAAAGGTTCAAGAACATCATCTCCCTCGTGCACATCAACAAATATTGAGGAAGGAATCAATAAAGACAAAGCTCTTAATATCTTCCTCCTCAATACATCATTCAAAATCTAGGAAAACAATGAAGAAGAAGCTCACAACAATCTGCGTGGCAGTCACAAATTTTCAAAGTCAAAAGCAAAAAAGGATAAACTCAAAAAAAAGGAAAGCCCTCTAAGTCAAAGCAAAGAAGACTTGACTTAGGCAAAAGTTAGGGCATCCCGATGGACTGGAAATTCAAAAGAATTGTTCCATGCAAAAATAAGGGATTAAAAAAAAATAAACCGGAGAACAATCTTGTGACTACCACCTCAAGAAACATTAAGGCTTCTCATCAACTCTTGGATCTTATCAACACTTGGATATTATCAATTCTTTTTCATCGAGGCTTGAATATTTATCTACGTTTCTCATCATCTGCGCGACTACAAAATTTCTCTTGGAGATTGAACGCATCTATTGGATTAATTGAACTTAGGATTGAAGAACATCAATGAGAATAGGGTGGGCTAAATAAATTTTGAGCCTTATATATTTTGTTTCTTAAACCATGAACCATGGCCACGTTACGACCTTCAAAAGTCCTAATTGAAGCAAGGTTAACTATGAAAGCATACTCGGCAAAATTCGTGTTAAACTGACTCCTATGTTTGTTTAAATTATTGCTAATATCTTCGCCTCTTCGAATCTCCATCTATAATCATCCATTTCTTTTCAATAATCAACTTCGATTTCAAAACTTGCATGTACGTAAAACATAATTGCTTTTCAAAACGTATAATTTTATTTACAAGTCAATACTTAACATCGAGGAGATTTCAAAAAGGTCTGATCAAAGGCAATATTTTCCAAGAAGCTTCTAATTGGGGTAAAAGTATCTAAGAGGATCCATAAAAACATGGGAAAATACTAATGATCGTAGGGGCATATCACATGAAGATACTATTGACAAGGGGTGAGCATTCCGAGATTCAATCAACACGGATCAAATTTTAAAGCACTCTTCAAACAGGGGTACACCGTTCGAAGGAGAATTCCTTAATCAAGTCATATCACGATAGGGTATGACTCGGCTTCTTCGTCTTAACAAACCTATTAAGACTCATGGGCAACCTTCCAAATGTTAGGGCAATACATACCAATTTCATCCTACGACACGTAGGGTCCAAATTCTTCGAGCAACTTCAAGTACAAACATTTCAAATATTCAAATCTAGGGGAAATCTATATCAAAGTTCATGGGGAAGTCCAAGTTCTTCCTAAAGGGTACTTCCTCCAAATCATGAAGATTGGGGGGCATATCTTTCTAAATTCGAATATTAGGGCAAACCACTGCGAGACTCATCAAAAGAAGTTGATTTAAAAACAGTTCATCAAGGGCAATCATCCAAGAGTACCTCCTCCAAATTTTGGAGATTGGGGCTTACATTTCAATAAGTGAAAATGTTATGGCATACCGCTACGAACTCATTCAGAAGAATTTGGTTCAAAAAAAAATATCCCATCAAGGGAAAACCATCCAAGAGCCCATTAGTCATGGACATAATATTTCAAAGTGCAAAATAGTGGGGTCATCCATACTATGATCAAACTATTTCCAAGCGCATATCAATGAGAATGTCCTCCAAGACCCTACCAAAAGTTATGGAAAGACAGTCCACATAGAGGCAAGCTCCCCGCGTACTTTCATAATATCTAATGGACCTTTCTTCTACATCAACAATCTTCCGAGTTCAAAACGAGTGTCAGGAAATCATGCAAGCACAACATTCAACCATCATGTGACAAGCAACCGTATTACATAGTCAAACCTCTATGCTTAATCATCAACGACCCATCATAGGGGCACCATTCAACAAATCACGCGAGTCATAATCATAAAGCATAAGTCTACATAAATCATTAGCATGCATTCATTAGGATACTATGATCCAAAATCAAGCTATACCTATCATCTCATATGGCTGAAGAATTTCGATAGCATGGATCTAACAAAGAGCTTAATCTCACTTGGCATACCCTTAAGCCTATTCTCATTGGCACATCAAAATTCCAACATCCATTGATGCATATCCAAGTCACCCATTACACGCATTGGTCAGTCATTCCACGTATTAACACCTACTTCTACATGCATGCATAACATATCATAACCTGATACTTAGGACCCCGCAAAACATCTAGAGTTAATTTCTAGGAGATTCACTATTACAATCTCTAACTATCCCTCTGGGTGAGTCTATGATACAAGCATTCTTCGTCAAACTAAATTGTAAGCAGCCTTACGTGTCCAAGACGTGAGCAGCCCCATACATTTTCTTATCTGCGTTCCATAAAAGACATGAGTATCCTTATGCAGCCTCATCCAATATTCATTCATAGGCAGCCATACGAGGCATGAGAAACCTCATGCATTCATCAACCATCCTACGCAAGCAGCCTTACGTGAAAGTCGTGAGCAACTTCACACTTTCCAAATCATTGGATTAATGTCTCTAGGTAACCTTACCAATGCTGGCAACCTTCCTACCTGTTTCACCTTTCCGAGCCACCGAGCTGATATTATTCCGGTAGTTCTACTAACGTTGGTGCAAAGCCCAGTTCTCGTCTGGCCCATCTTTTCAAAACCCCAGTTCCCGTCTGGCACATCTTTTCAAAAGCCTAACCCCTAATTGGCACGACTTCTCAAAAAAATAAGTCTTAGCTGATAGTCTGCCTTAAGCATTGGTTTCACAGTTCAAATAATAGGGGCATTGCATTTATCAATCATCACATCATTTCAATTCATACCATCATCATATCAAACATTCATACCATACATCATGCGTACATCAAGCATAATCATATAAAACATGCATACATGTATTACATTCAATCATACATGCCCATAAAGGCATGACTACCAGCTAAGACAAAATCAAATTCAAATCCAAGCTCAACATTATCCATTCACCTTGCTATAGCTACCTCTGTTGACAACAGACACAACCGTCAAAGGTACCGCTATCAAAATTTCATTAGCATCTTACCTACGATTCATATCCATGCCTACGTCCACATCCACGCCTATTTTTACGACCACGCCTACACCTACGTCCACATCTACGCTACGCACACGTCCACACCCACGCTTACACACACGATACAAATATCAAGACACTCTTCATCGTGTCCACACTAATTTATCATATTAAGACTCCATACAGTGATGTGTTCTTTACAATTTGACCCATCACCTAAGACTCTATGCAGTGATGTGTTATTTACAATTCAACCCATCTCCTAAGACTCTATACAGTGATGTATTCTTTACAACATAGCTCATTACCTAAGATTCCATGCAGTAATGTGCGAAACTCGCAATATAGTTCATTGCCTAAGACTCTATGCCGCAATGTATGAAATCCAAAAATGACCCATTACCTAAGACTCCATGCAGCAATGTGTTTTCCTCTCCTTACCCATTACCTAAGACTCCATGCAATAATGTGCGACACTCCCAATATAACCCATTGCATAAGACTACCTGCAACAATGTGTTCCTTTCTTTCGTGATATAGTTCATTGCCTAAGACTCTTTGCAGCAGTTTTCAAAATCTAAGTTTAACTCATCTCCTAAGGCTCCATGCAGTGATGTGTTTCCTTCTTTGCAATATAGCTCATTACCTAAGACTCCATGCAGTAATGTGCGAAATCCACAATATAACCCATTTCTTAAGACTCCATGCAGCAATGTGTTTTCCTTCTGCTTTGTGATATAGCTCATTACCTAAGATTCCATGCAGTAATGTACGAAATCTACAATATAACCCATTGCGTAAGACTCCATGCAACAATGTATTTTCCTTCACTTACGATATAGCACATTACCTAAGACTCCATGCAGTAATGTTTGAAATCTGTAGTATAACTCATCGCCTCAGTCTCCATGCATCGATGTCGTTGTTGAGCTTTTTCGATTATCTATCCCTCGGGTTGTGATAGATATGAAAAATAGATATGCGTAATCCATTGCATCAGTCTCCAGGTAGCAGTGTGTTATCAAACTTTATTTTATTCATCCCCTAGGTTGTGATGAATAGATAAAATCAAATCAAATCAAAACTTACTATATTAGTCTCCAAGCATTAGTAAGTCAGCTTTTTCAAATGTGAATCATTTACCTCCTAGGTTATGGTAAATTCTACGACAATCTCTTTTCTAAGTATTGACGAGTTATCTGCGTCATCATATCTAGATTAATCTTACTCTTCAATCATATCTCTCTATTCAAACTCTGGTAGGATAATACATCATCATCTTTGCCTAAAACTTTGGTTCAAACCCTGGTAAAGTGATACATCATCATCTTTGCCTATTCTCTTTAAAAATCTTAGGGGTATGCTATATCAATGTAACCTCATATAGCCAACTCTTGGGGGTATGCTATATCAGCGTAACCCTATCTAGCCAACTCTTGGAGGTGTGCTATATCAGTGTAATCCTATCTAGCCAACCATTGGTCAAATTTTGGGGTCTTCTATTATTTAATAAATCTTCGATTCGAATGAACAAAGACCTACACATTCTCGCGCCATTCAATCAAAGAGTTATTAAATAGGGGCAACTGTCATACCCCAAATTTACTCGCCTTAGTGCCACCGTCAAATTTATTTTCGAACTTGGGTTTTACAGAGTATAAAATTCCTTTGATTTAATTACATTAACATTTTGAGGTTTTTTAATAAAAATTCACTTTCAAGTCTGTTTGAAAATATAATAATTATTTGTATTTTTAAATAGCAAATAATTATTCATTGTCATATACTTTCAATTGGCTTTTTACTTTAAATAAGTAGCATAACACAGTCGGTAAGGGAGAAAGACTTGCAAGCAGAAGGTCACGGGTTCAAATCTCACATGGTGTACTTTGGATATTTTTGTTGTTTATTGTTACTAACTTTATTTTCATTTTTAATTATTTCTAACCATAAAAATCATATTACTATTTTTGTATTTATTTATTTATTATATTTCAAAAATATTATTTTTTATTAAAATCATTATTTTATTTAAAAAATAGTCAAAATACCTTATAAATTAATCTTTTCAAATCAATCTCAATATTTGGAATAGTCATAAACAAGGCTAGATTCATAATCTTGTTTACCAAATTATGGACCAAATATTCAATCAATTTTCAATCTTCAAAATTATGCCAAAAATAGATCAATCTCAATTGGTGCACTTTGGATATTTTTTGTTACTGACTATTTTCTAATTATTTTCAAAATCACAAAAATCATATATTTTTTATTATTTAAACATTGTTTTCGGATTTTTAATTAATGTATTTTTAAAAAATAATTATTTATTTGATTTGATACACTTTTTATCAAAATTGAGTGCAAAAATTATAATAATTACCAAAAATATTATTAATTGTTTCTTATTGGTCAATGTGTGTCAATTTGTGTCGTAACTCACTTCTAATTGGTCAGCTTGCCGACCAAGATAAAATCATAAGATTTGGGCTTTTCTTGGTGTGAACTATTTTCTTTTTGGGGTGTCTTTAACCTAATTTTAAATCTATAAATATACCACTCTTTCACACTATTTATCATCCATAATTTCATAATCATCCATAATTCACTAGAGTTCTCCTAAAATTGTTGTTCTTTACATCGAAGAACAACAACAAAGAAACCCTGAAGCCTCCATCAACAATCACTTATTTTAGGATTTTGAACAGAACACCTAAAATTTTTCTATCAACAATTTTTCAAAACCTTATTGTTGTCTCCAACATCTATCTAAGGAGGATCTCGTCCCAAAGGGAAAAAGAGGAGAACGGTGAAGGAAATAAAGAGTTTCTATCATTTATTCACCGGGGGAATCCTCGCTCCCGTAGGTTGGTCTCTCTTAAAAATCTCCATCATAAAATTTCTTGAACTGTTTATATTTTATTTCTATTGAATATTTTATTATTGAGATTCATTGCTTGTTTAAAATCTCCATGTTTGCTGTCTTGATGTTTATTCTTTTTCAATTTAATTATTAAAACAAAAATTTCAATATCTATTATAATTTGTAACATGTATATATGATTTGGGTCACGTTGAAACATGTTCACTTTGCAAATAATACAACAACTTTCATACATGTTCTTTCTTTCTGCTATTTTTTAAGGCTTAGATTTTATTATAATTATCATTATTAGGTTAGCTATTGCATTATAATTTTTTAATGGTTTTGTTTCTCTTGTTTTGTTTGTCGCTTTTTAATAAAAAATACAAAAATATGTTAGTTTTATTATTAGGTTAAGTGAAAAATCGAGAATAACAAAAATATTCCTTATACATAATTATTGAGATTTTTCAATCTATTTAATAATTCAAATCGTTAATCTTATACATAAATCTAAACAATTTCATAATTAAATTAATATTTTATAAAGATATTAAAACCCTCATCCTATTGGGCCCAGTTCAATATCTGAACTTGGGTCATATTCCTTATACACCCCTTTTTTTACTGCATGAACAAAAAAGCACACCTCCTGCCTTTTGGCTTGAATTCAATATTTAATTTCAGGCCCTTGTTGTTAGCACCTCCTATTTTACCACCTCAACCTAATTAACGCCCCTTGCGTTTTATTTTCTTTTTATTTTATAATTTTTATATTATATATTTTCTATTTTTATACTTTTAGTATTATATTAATTATTACTATTAATTATTATCGAATCAAATATCATTTTTAACTCATTCAAATATATTTTACCTATTGCATTAAAATATCTTTTACCATGCATTTAAATAAGAATTTTTATAATTAGTATATAAAAAACCTTTAACCAATGCCAAATAATTTTTCATAAATAAATTAATTTAACAATTAATTTTCAAAAAGGGTTACGAAGCATATTTTGATTAACTATGCATTTGGTCCAAAATCTCTGCTATTCACGCATCCAGGCTAAGTACGAGGGGAATCAAAATATCTGCGTAATCTATAAAAAACACCAACCAACGCGAACTACGAATTGAGACTTTGATTCCTCATAAGAGGATACATAGGCATACGACTAATCGTGGCGAGTTCCCCTATTAAAAAGTAAAACCTCTTTTTACCTAACTGTTAAACCTAAATCCCTAAACCTAGTATCTTTACGAATAAGGTAGATGAAAGGTTCCTAACACCTTCCTTTAGTCTAAAGAAGTCCGAAGCCTAGAATCTCTGTTTAAAATTATGGTTTTCTATTAGATTCCCTTCCTTAGGATCAAAACTAGTAGTGGCGACTCTGATTTCAAATCCAGTTGCAACATTTGCATCGTCAAAAATATTGACATTACAACAACATAGTAAAATTCACAAATACAATCGAAACCCATTACAATAACACCACATAATTATTCAGCTATACGTCTATATTCGGTTCTTAGACATTCTGTGACGGTTCCTCTAATATTAACTTGCTGCAACTATTATATAAGCTAGTACGACTATCAACAATTTCTACTACTGCCGGTGCTACTAATTAATTCTCTACTATTGTTTTATTATTAATAGATTTCTGTCACTATTTCATAATTAACTCCTACTGTAAACTTATTCTTACTACATGTACTATGCTTTTATACTGTTAATAGTTCTCCGATAAGGTTCCTGCAATTACATCCTACTACCATGAATTATATCTGATATTGTTTTACTGTTAATAACTGACAACTTGGTTTTAGCCAATCAATACAGGCAACACAACAAAATTCATCACTACCTACAACTTCAACAATTAACAACAACATCATCATATCAACTTAATAATTGTCCATGCTAAGCATATTGACTCTGTCATCTATTAGTCCTACCTTCTATATATGCTAATCTATAAATTATTCACTTCTGTTACTAATAAATAACATATGCTGTTATTCATTCTTTTCTAACTCTGCTACATCCATTCCTGTAATTAAATACTAAAGTAACAGACACAGAGGAAACAAACAACACAAACAAAGAAAGGAGAGCTTTATGGGTGTGCCGCTCGTCACCCAACTGTGCCCTTTAGCACAAACTAAAAATAACCATGCCGCTCGCCATGGAGTTATGCCGCTCGGAAAACTCCTCCCGGTACCATGTCAGCCGACATGCTCGTGTGCCCCTCGACACGTCCCTTCACCTTGTGCTGTCCGACACAACACTTGTGCCCCCTGACACAGTGTTTCTCAAGCAGACTTACTGATTGAACACAAAATTCTCCAAATCTTCCTTCGATTAATAGTAACTCCACACAACATGATACAACACAGTATTCCATCGACATATCAACATAATAACTATATCAGCAATATTATAATTTCCAACAACAGATAGTTTGTTCTGCAAACAATTCAGGAACATCCACAACATGATAACAACATGATAACAGACAATTTCAGAAATAGCAACAACATACGCACAAAAACATTACACCAACCTAATTCCTGCATACTATTCATCACAATTCCCATTATAGAGTCAAAACCCCACCCTTACCTCGTATTGAAGGTCGCTCCATGATTTTCCGATCGATCCTAGCTTTGCCTCTTTTCCTTGTTCCTCTTCTCTGCCACTTCCTACGTTATTGCTCCAAGGCTTCCTTATTTTTATAATTGACCTAATTTCTCATATCAACTTAACCTTATTTCATTAATCACATTTGGGCCTACTTACACACCCTCACCTTACTTCATACCACCATATAACTAAGTCCAACAACTTAATCTTATATTATTCCATTAATTACAACATTATTATTATTATTATTATTAACCAACTAATTAATTAATTAGTAATAATCTAACAATTTATACCAACAATTCTCAACATCTCACAACTTTAACAAATAATACAAAAATAATTAATTAAATTAACGGGCTTTACAGAGGATACATCACCAACCACACTAGCACGCTTCGCGTGACTAGTGGTTGTTCTGCCCTTCATAATGGCCAAGTTCGTCCATTTCCCGGGGTTTGCGGGGTGGTTGACCAGGACAATGACCACGTGTTGATCACCCCCAATTTCATATGGGAATCCTGGAATTCATCCATTATGGGCCTGTATACTCAGCCCATGATGGAGACCACTGGCCCAACGCTAGGGGCTCACTATAAATATCCTCCTTTACAGGAGGGTTAGGTATTTCCATTCTTTACCCTTTCTTACTCACCTCTCACCCGAACTGACTTTAGCATCAGTGTTTGCAAGTACACCCCCTCCTCTGTTGATTCTTCAAGCTTGCGGATGCATCGTTGGCCATACATATACTTTCTAATCATCTGTAAGATCAGTGGCGCCGTCTTTGGAAACCCTATTTCCCATCTTTTTTCCCCTGAAACCAAAAGATCAAAACAAAAAACCTCACAAATCGATCATGGCTAGTCAAGACGAAACATATGAAAGTCACAAAACCGTCAACTTTCCCTTCTGTGATAATAACAACAACTAAAGGCCATTCCTGGAAGAAGGCACCCCATCAAGGAGAGACATGCATACTGCCTCCCCCTCCTCCGATGATATGGCCGACAACAATGTCTAGTACATAAAAATCCAGAATGCTTTAGAGAAGGCATTGGAGAAATTTCAACCAATTACGGGGTCACCCAACTCCGAATCGAACATGGAGGCCCTGTTCACTGTACTGAACCAGCCCAACACATTGATCCACCATCAGAATGAAAGAATCAGAGCATTGTAGAAGGACCACCATTCACACTCTCCCCCGCAGAGACATCGACAATATGAGTCTCAAAGCCCATCTCCATGAGGACCAGGCCGCCACCCACCTTTAGAGAAGCCACAACCCTCAATGATCAAGAAACACGACTATACTCCTCCCCACGAGGATCGACGCTCCCTGATTTCCAAGAAGAGGCATGTCGGTCGACGACCAAATAATCGTTGTTCGCCTCCACATAAGTCAAAGGAAAAGCCAAAGGACTCGCCGTCACAATGTGATGACAATCCTCGATGATGAAAGTACAATAGTTCTCCATTACGGTCGCTGATTTGGATCGATGAAGACGGCTTCTACCGACTACTATCTCTAGAAATCATGGACGCTTCCCTTCTTTTCAGGATGGAGAAACCATAAAAACTGGGAACATATGATGGAACAACGGACCCCAACGAGCATCTTGAAAACATTGATGCTCTGCTTGATTATCGTGACGTCAGAGGCACCATCAAATGTAGGATGTTTCCCACTACTCTGAGGAAGGATACCATGACACGGTACAAGAGCCTCGACGATGAATCCATCATTTCTTGGATAGATCTTGGAAAGAATTTCTCAAGGAACTTCACCTCTTCTCTTCGCCATCCGAAGTCCGAAGCGATGCTCGAAGAAATCATGCAAGGGAAAAATGAATCCCTCTGAGCCTACATCGAGAGGTTCAACCGAGAAGCCGTACAGGTCTCCACGACCGATGACATGAAGAAGTATTTGCTTGAACGAGGATTACACCCCCATGGTGACTTTGCTAAAGCAGTTGGCATTGAAACACCTATATCGCTGTAGGTCCTCCTTACCAAGGCCCAAGCCTATATTACGTATGAGAAAAAAAGAAGCTGTTAACAATGCTTGGGACTTACAGCACCAAGAGAGAACCAGAGTTTCGATGCATGACGACCACCTAGAACCTAAACAAGGAGAAAGGGAGAAAAGAAAAGAGGATAAGCCCTACGAGCCTCGGGAATACAAAGGATCTATTAGACGTTTTATCGAGTATGCACCATTGATCGCTTCTTGCAAGCATATTCTACCTGAGTACACAAACTCAGAATTCCGCCAAGCTAGAGTCCGTTTTCCCAGACAAACACATATCAAACTTAACACAAACAAATCCAAGTACATCCAGTTCCACAATAGACACAGACACGTTACTGAAGAGTGCATCCACCTTGAGGATGCGGTTGAGATCCTCATCAAGGACGAGCACCTGGAGAAATATAAGAAGAGAGAAGCTCCTCGGAAAGACACCCGAGAAACAAATAAGGTCTAGGAGGAAAACCACTCTCTGACGACACCACCAACCTGCAGATTGACATGTGCATCTCCCAGCCTGAGGACTTCTACATCCCTAACAAGGCCAAAACTCCATTCTATTTTGCAACACACAATACGTGAGAGCCTTTCCCCTCCGCCATGGTCATACCCAGTGGAGGATTTAACAAACTCACTGTAGGTTCAGTAAAAAGAAAATTTGAGGAGCTAATTGATGCAAGCTCAAGTAGAAATTCTACCTTCGACAAGTGTAGGGGAAGCTCAGTTCCTATTACATTCTACCGGAAAGAGCTTCCTGGTGGATCCCCTAACTCCAGCACCCCCTGCTTGTGAGAGCGGGAATGGAAAACTTTGACGTCCACTACATTCTAGTCAACCAGGGAAGCTCAATCGACATCATATACTCTCATCTATTCCGGATGTTATAGCTCAACGAAACATATTTGACACCCTATGTGGGCTTTAATATGCAAGGCTTCAACGATGCAAAAAAAAGGTCATGGGGATATGTCGAACTTATTGTCACTTTCGGAGCAACTGAGAACGCCAGATTGGTCAAAGTCCAATTCCTAGTGATAGACTGCCCATCTCTGTACTAGTGCATCCTAGTCAGGCCAACTCTGGCTGGACTGATCGCTGTGCCCTCCATCGTGCATTTGAAGATGACGTATTACACACCCAAGGGGCTCGTAGTCACTCTTCACGGGGACATAGAAGCTGCAAGGAGATGCTTTGAAGTGGTCGCAAAGGGGCAGAACTCCATCAACATGTCGCCCAAAATTGTCGATAAACCAACACGACCTAGCATCTTGGAGGAGCCAAATCCAATACTTCACATTGAATCGACCGACCTCGACAATCGCATCACCAAAGATGACTTGAAGGAGCAAAAGAAGAAACAAAGAGAAACTCGACTAGCACCAGAAAGCTCATCAGCACCAGATAACAACGAGGAACCTCCCCATCCTAAGTGCCTCATTTTAGATGGAGAGTTCGGAGTAATCCTCCTCGGAAATGAACCAAACAAAAGAGTGAAGGTTAGCAGTGGCCTCCCTGACCTTGCAAGGAAGCTGCTGAAAGCCTATTTAAGAGAGAATGATGACCTGTTTGCGTGGAGTGCTATTGAGATGCCCGAACTGGACCCCAAAGTGGCTTGCCACCAGCTAAACATAGATCCCACCACTAGGGTTGTAGTGCAACGTAGGCGTAGACAGTCTCCCGAGAAAGCGGAGGCTGCTGAAAATGTTGTAAAAGACCTCCTAGAGGCAAATTTTATTTCATAAGCCCAATACACAAATTGGATTTAAAACGTTGTACTTGTGAAAAAATCTAATGGAAAAAGGATAATGTATGTTGATTATACTGATCTCAATAGGGATTTCCATAAAGACACTTATCATTTACCTAACATAGATAGATTAGTTGATAATTCTGTTGGATTTAAATTACTATCTTTTGTGGATGTGTGCTCAGGATACAACCAAATCACCATGGCAAAGGATGATGAAAAATACACAGCCTTCATGGCTGAGTCGGGAAACTACTACTATAACGTAATGCCATTCGGCTTAAAAAATGCTGGTACTTTATACCAGTAAATGATGAACAAAGTCTTCTGAGGTGAGATTGGAGACATGCTCGAAGTTTACATGGATGACATGATCATAAAATCCCAAGAGGAATCCAACCATATGTCCCACCTGAAGAAAGTCTTTGGCCAAGCGAGGAGATGAAAAATGAGGCTTAATCTAGAGAAATTCACCTTCGATGTTCGAGCAGGTAAGTTTCTCAACTTCTATCTGATAGAACAAGGAATCAAAGCAAACCCTGACAAATGCACACCCAACTCAAAGAAATCAATACAATCCTTAAACAGGATACTCACCTCGTTATCCCGCATTATAGCAATGTCTACCCAACATGCACTTCCCCTTTTCAAACTTCTTCGTAAGGAAGCACCGTTCGAATGGACCGAGCAGTGCGAACAAGCCTTCATCCACCTCAAACAAGATCTTTCGCAGCCACTGGTCCTCTCACGACCAGACAATAGGGAGACTCTCTACCTCTACCTTATCGTCACAGTCGAGACCATTAACGTGACCCTCATTTGTGATACCCTTGAGGGGAAAATACTCATATACCTCATGAGCAAGGCCCCGGACTCAGATACCAGCAAATCAAAAAAGTAGGTCTGGCCATCATCAATGATGCGAGAATATTGAGACACTACTACCTAGCTCGCACAATCATGGTACAAACTGACTAACTAGTAAAGCAGTTGCTCGACCGTCTTGACATGACAGGCAAAATGCTCATATGGTCATTGGAACTCGCTGAATTCGACATCCGGTACGAGATTAGAAAAGCCCTTAAAGCTCAAGTACTATCCAAATTCGTGGCAGAAATGGCCACACCTGCCTCCCCGACAAGTGGATCCCATAAGTGGACCATATTCGTAGATGGAGCATCCAACTCGACAAGAATCAGAGCATGCATCATCCTTGAAAACGAGGAAGGAATACTGATCAAAGTTTCCCTCTCCTTATCCTTACCAACCTCAAATAACCAAGAAGAGTACGAAGTTTCCTCGTAGGGCTTCATTTGGATGAATACTTGGGAGCTAAAGAGGTAAAATTATTCACCGATTCCCAGCTCTCCACCTCCCAAGTAATGGGAGAATATCAAGCCAAGAACGACAACCTCTCCAAGTACTTAGCTCTGGTTCGAGAAATTATAACAAAATTCAAGTACGCTGAAGTAAAACACGTTCCTTATGAGCATAACACCCAATTAGACATCCTATTAAAACTCAGGAGCACAAAGAAGAAAGGTGGAAACAAGTTCGTCATCCAAGAGATACTTTCTCACCCGAGCATAGAAAAACCCTATGAAACTTGATATAAATCCGTCTAGGACAACGACTGATGGATGACATCGCTATAAAACTACCTCACAATAGAGAATTACCCCCCGACCAGAAAGAGGCCAACATGATCAGGCGCAGAGCTTGTGCCTACATCTTGGTCAAGGACAAATTGTACAGATGAGGATTCTTCATCCCCCTCCTCAAGTGTGTCGAGATATCCCAGATCGGACACATCCTACATGAAATCCACGAAGGAATCAACGCCCAACACATAAGAGGGAGATATCTCTCTTGGAAAGCCCTACGAGCAGGATACTACTGGCCCACCATGCAACACGATGTAAAAGAACATGTTAAAGAAGGTGATAAATGCCAACTCCATAGAGACATGCACTTGGAACATCCCAACGAGCTTGAAACTATCTCCTCCCTGTGGCCCTTCGCTTGGTGGGGAATGGACATCCTCAGGCCGTTTACCACAAGGCTAAACTAGAACAAGTACCTAATAGTCAGCATCAATTATTTCACGAAGTGGATAGAGGCAAAAGCCCTCGCCAAAATCACGACACACATATACTTTGTTTCTACAAGAGAAACATACTAGCCCGATTCGATATACCACAAGCCCTCGTCACCGACAACAGGATGCAGTTCACCAACTTAAAATTCCAGGGATTCATCGCCAAACTGGGCACCAGATAATATTTCACATATGTTGAGCACCCACAAACAAACGGGTAGGCCAAAACCGCGAACAGAGTGATCCTACACGACTTAAAACAAAGATTAGGCGAGGCCAAAGGGAGATGGGTCGAGGAGCTGCACAACATTCTCTGGGCCTACAGGACGACACCAAACTCGACCCTTGGGGAAACTCCATTAATCCTAACCTACGGGACTGAAGCAGTAATCCCGGTAGAGATTCGAGAACCCTTTAGGAGAACATAATTCCCCCTCGATGAGGAAATGAACAACGAGGCACTAAGAGAAGAGCTCAACCTTGTCAAAGAAGTTTGATCAGAGGCAGCCCTTCATGAAGCCTCATTAAATCAAAAGATATCCATACGACATAACACCAACATCATAAAATGAGAATTTGAAACTGGCAACCTAGTCTTGAGAAGAAACCACAAAGATTCTCGCGAAGGCAAACTTGTCACAAACTGGGAAGGCCCCTATCGCGTCCAAGCAAAAACGGAAAACAAAGCCTACTACCTCGAAAACTTACACGGGGAAGAACTTGCTCCACCATGGAACACCAAAAAACTGAAACAATATTACAGTTAGGCTTGGTAGTCGGTGTACCCTACTCAACGATGATAGGGTACATCCTAACCGTACAGGTGTGCTTGGGTACAAGCACAACATCCTAAACTTGAAACAAAAAGGAAAGTTTTCACTCTTTGACGAACTAATTATTGGCCTGGTAGGGAAACCTCAACCAAGCTCCACCGTCGTCGTACTAGTTTGGCAAGACACTGAGCTTACGATGGGAGGTTCATGTCCCGGAGCTAAGACCTCGACTGAGATCTTTTCAACTTCCCTTAGTCTGAAACCCAACTCCGTTCACTCGATAAGTTTCTTACACTGTCGAGCAACAACGTTGTCGACACAAGACCCCTAAGCACTTAGCAAAAATAATTTGCATACGAACATTTTGTTTCACATGCTACTCAAATCGACAAGCATCCAGAAAGCCTAAACAAGGAAAACATGCACTTGGAAAATAAGGCATACATAATACAAACAAATCTTAAATACAAAATAAGACACAATAAATATCAATGACCACGAAGGTCAAAGGATGTCATTATGGTACAACAAAATCAAGCATAGTCCATTATCCAAAAATTACAAACAACAACGCGCATGCCTGAATAATTACTAACGGAAAAACAAATAAGTTAAGCTTGGTCATCATGCTCCCTAGTAACATGGAGTTCTTCTTATTCTTCTTCTTCTTCTTCTTCTTCTTCTTCATATTCATCAAAGAGAAAGCTGGGAGGAGCGACTATTTGGCCATCAACCACTTTGTGCAAGAACCCAGTCCCTTTAGTGACGAGCTCGAGTCTGGGATTCATGATCTGGAGCTGGGCCACTACATTATCAATGCTCATCTCCATAGCCTCCACATAATCCTTCTCGAGGTTCTGAATATGGTAAACTAGCTCAGCACGAGTCTTTAAGGTTTTCACCTCGACATCCTCATCCCCGGCGGGCACCGCATCAGCCTCTAAGGTTGTAAACTTATCCTTGAGGCTTTTCTTCTTGATAGCATGAGCGATTGTCAGATCAATCATGTCTACAGTTAGCTTAGCCACTTCAACCTTCTTCCGTTCAGCTCGGTTAGAATCCTACTATGGATCCTATACTTCTCCTTATAATCATCGAAAACGGTCTCCAGTGTGAGAAACTTCGATTCAAGAGTCTCATTTTTCGCCCGCAACTTTGATTTAGGACCACAATCATTTCCAAGACCCTGATCAGAGTGACTGCATCTTGAGCCAGTACTTTCCTCTTGCCCATCGCGTCAATGTACTTGATAACCATAGACTCTGCCTGAGGCACAACTAGAGAATGCCCCTCAAAGAACCCCTTGTTGAGAAAGCAAGGGAAAATGCGAACTTTCCTTCAGTAGTGTCCCCGTAAGATATATGTCCATGCCTTCCTCCTCACGGTGTCTTTTATTTCTCGGGGTGTTCTGCTGAGGAGGAGACTAGTTGCCCACCGAAGAAGAAGAAGAAGTTCCAGAGCCATCCTTGGGTTGGGTTAAGATTTCGGCGAAGTGACTCTTAGAGCTTGTCTTTACAAGTTTCCCTTGGTTCGACGCCATCTTGAGAATGCAATCCTGAAGGTTCAACATTTTACCTGCAACATATGACAGACACATATTAATATACCAAGGAAGAATAAGCATACAAACAAGTTAAAAGAAAAGCAGCTACCTAAAAGCAAGAAAGCATCCTCGATAGTAGTGCACTCGAGGAGCTCCTTAGTATTAATATACCAAGATTCATTAATAGGTTGGCCATGCTCATCAAGGACAACCTCCCTTCTCTTAGTCTTGCACTGAGCAGGAGTAAAAATATCGACGAACTTGATAAGCTTGTCATAGCTACCTTGGTCCCCAGGGCCCAACTCGTTAGGCTTGGAAATATAATAATCTGTACTCTAACCAAAGTGGTCATCACTCTAGCGAAGATGGAACTTCAAGACCATTTGCATCACCTCTTCCCCATGCTCTTTACGATGCATGCTCCAATCTTTCTCAAACACGGAGTCGAGGGTTTCTCACGACATAGGTTTTATTAGATAATACATGTCCTTAAACGTACGGACGAGGTCCGTAAACGTCTTGAACAACTTTTTGGGTTGCTTAAGGGAAACCCAATTGTGTTTCCCATTCGATGTTTTTCATTGAAGATGGAAGAAGCCGAAGAACAACAAAATCATGGCATCGAATTCGAGATACTGGCAGACAATCTCGAAGGCACAAATAAATGCAATCAAGTTCGGGTGCAGCTAGGAAGGCGCCAACTCCAAATGGTCGAAAATGATTACTTGAAGATCAGTGAACGACATCCGAAGCTCTAACTCCTTGAAGATGCACTCGTACATGGTAAAAAAGTTCCTTGAGAAGTGCGAGCATATCCATTTATTTAGGTTAGTTTTGTAAACCTCTCAATTCTCCTTGAACCATGGCTAGCCCATGCCTTCTTCGAAAATTGCAAACACATCATCTGGGGAGTCACCGAAACGTAAAGCTATCCCTTAGGGTTCTAGCCTGACCCAAGCCAGTTCAGGATCAACGATCGTGTCGACTAGACAAATACCCTCAGCACTGCGAGCCATTCAAACCTGAAAAATAGAGGACAATAGTGAACTCGACGGTCAAATCAAATCCATCATTCCACCACAAATCAAGTGGAAGGGCGTAGAAAGGCACAAGGATTCTACCCTCAACCAAATCTCTTATTCAATGGCAACGAAGACGCGAGGATATTCTCCTTGACTCAAGGCTCAACCGACCCACTAGCAAAATCATGGGGAGAATTACCCCAATAAAGCTCAACAAACGAGCATCGTAGGGAAGATCCTCCTCGACACATGAGTTTCATCATAAACTCGTGAATCTCGTGGGGAAGAGCCTCTTCAACATATGAGTTTCATCATAAACTCATGAATTTCGCAGGGGAAGAGCCTCCCTGACACATGAAATTCAAGAAACCCATGAGTTTCGCAGGGAAGAGCCTCCCCGACACATGAACTTCACCATGAAATTCATGAATCTCACCTGCACAATTTATTTTCTCCATTGTAACGGCGGTGCCGGACCGAATGTCATACAAAATCCTATCATCCTACTTAAAATACTAGTGTTCTACATCGGCATTGGCCTTTTGGAAATGGCTAAACCATCTCCAAACACCAACCTCTGTCGAAACCAAACATGCAAAAACAAACAAAAACAAAAGGGATACTTACTTGATTGTAGGAAGAAACAAAATCTGGTGTTGGTTTAGCAGCAACCACGATGACGAACAAGCGAACACACGAGAATTCCTTTGAAATTATAAGAAGAGATAAATAGTAAGAGAGAATGAAACTTTTCAAAAGGAGTGAACTTTGCAAATGTCCCCCCCTTGTTTCTATTTATAAGCCAAACCCATTGGCGGGAAAGCGTGAACAACTTGGGAAAATATGTCATCGCCTGACTCATGATTACCCCTATGCCTAGGCAAAATTATGACGCATTAAATGTTATGATGTGTGGCTCGAGGGACGAATCCATTGTCTCTAAGTCCTGTCGATCTTATGACTTCCAAGATGTCGGTCACCCCTTGTCGATCATAAATGATAAACTCTCGCATTCTCTTCCGAGCACGTCTTTGGAGGAAACTCAAGGCAAAGTTTTATAAGCTGCGTGATGACTCGCGAGCAAAGCCAAACGCTCAACGCAAGCACAAGCTAAACTGTCGACCATAATTGCAGCATATCACATCGTCCTCGTAAGAAAAATCCAACAAGTTGCGAGCAAAAAATTTCCCTCGTACGCATTAACTCACAAACAAGAAACATCCATGACAAACACCGTCAACGCAAGCTCGCAATCGGGAACCCAAATGAAGGGTCACTTCACGCAGAGCACTTGCTACTCCTTGACACATGGGCTGACTCTAAGTCATTACTCCTTTTCCTAGGAGCAATAACTTAGGGGGCTAATATTGTGGACTAGGCCGGAGGATGTCCCATCATCAGGCATGGCCCAATCCGACTCTATGTCGAGAACAGTCAAAAGCGCTGGCCCAATCCATTAAGGCTAGTGGGGAACACATTCCCCACGTGCTCCTCACTCGAGGACACTTCACCAACCACATCCGCATGCTTTCCGTGATTAGTGGAACCATTTAGCTCTTTATAACGGGCAAGTTTGTCCACCGCCCGAGGATTACAGAGCGGTTGACCAGGACAATAAGCACGTGCCACTGATCCTTACTTTCACGTGGGAATCCTGAGAGTTATCAATTATGGCCCTAGATACTCAGCTATAATGGAGACCATTGACCCAACATTATAGGCTCACTATAAATGCCCTCCTCTGCAGGAGGGTCGGGTATTTCCATTCTTTACTGTTTCTTACTCACCTCTCATCCGGACTGACTTTAGCATCATAGTTTCTGCAGGTACACTCTCTTCTCCATTGATTGTTCAAGCTTGCGGATGCGTCGCTGGACACACATATACATTTTGATCACCGGTAAGATCAACTATCATTCATAATAATCGTGCAAGCAGAGTAACTTTAAAGTAGTGGACTAGTAATAATTTAGCTTAATAAGAAGAAAAGAGAGTTGTAGAATAAACTATTTTATTATATTTCACTATTTGAATCAATTTTAAAACAAAAATTCATCTAATTTAAAAATAAAACTATATACATTACAATTTTAATTTTTTATTTAATTTGATAAAATTTAATCTAAATAAATTTTAAATAATTAAAATATAAAAATTAATTATTAATATTATAATGATGCAATAAAATATCAGGTTTAATGAAAAACATAATATATAGTGTATTCAAAATCAAGATTAAAAACTAATCTTGATATATATATTAATAATAAATTTTAAAAATAAAAACTATTAAATAATAAATTAATGGAATAAAAAGTATTAAATTTTTATTATGGTTTAATTTGATTTAATTTTAAAAAATAATTTTTAAACTCTTTCGTATTTTTTAAAACAACATTCACAACATATAATGATATTATATTTTATATTATTTTTAGTTTGCAGTTTTAATCTAAAACGATTTATCCCTCTTCTCTTAACCTCTATTTAAATAGTCGGACTGCTGATGTAGCCTCGGCTTATAGTTGTGTCATGTCCTTTCAGGCCGTTCTGTAACACCCAAAATAAAAGAGGGTGGAGGTAACGCTTGAGGTCGAAGAGGATGAAGAGTGATCGTCAGATTCACATTGGAATGAGAAGGATCTTGAGGCTATGCAGGGATGAGACTGCATGGTTGAAGATATACTTATAAATATTGATTGGTACTACCTGTACTAATAAAATTCATCTTCTTTTTGGTAGCCTAACGAATAAGAATTACATAGTTACGTGTATTTGACTTGTAGTAGTATTTGGATGAGTGGTGTGATCGGTGGAAATAGAACTGACTGTTTTTTAGCTGGTTTCGCAAAATGTCGCGGTAAGCAAGAGTCGCCACCGTCTTTTATGTTCTCCAACATGGAAAGGACAAAAGCACAACAAAATTCCTTCTTTGAGAATGTTTCTCGGTTCGGGAGGTAGATTTATAGAAAGGGAAGGTGTTAGCACCCTTTCTATCCGTGGTTATCCACGGGCTCTTAGGTACTTGCTCTTATGTTTTCAAAAATTGTTTGCTTTTCAAGTGTATGTGGGTTTTGAAAAAGTTTAGTTTGAAAAACTTCTAGGTAACTCTTGTATCTGTCCTCAAGAGTGTATGAAGTATTTTTTTGAAAACTTTTTGAAAGTGTAAGTGTGAAAAGTATTTTGTTTGTTTTAGAGAGCAAGTACCTAGGAGAAATATACCTACACTAAGGAATTAGGCTGTGTAAGAGTCTTTTAGACAGTACTATCCCACTATTGAGAAGTAGGAAGCACCGTCGTTGGAGTTATTCGGGTCAATTCGATTATGAGGGACATGTGTGGTCACCAAAGCAATGGTAGGACGCCTTAGCGGTAACCCTAATGTCCTAGATCCTTTTTTATCTGAGGCAACCGTTTCGAGGCAACTGGATCTTTAGACAGGAGGGCGACCTCTAAAACACCCTATACTTGACGACCACGTTCGAGGCAACCAGTGAGGCGTACCCTAGGAGTGGCATGTGCATGTGTGTTGTTTTTCAGTTAATTTTATCTTTGTACATGTCATGGGTGAGCTACAGATTGGTTTTATTTGTCATACAAGTCTTTCATGCATTTTTAACAGTTAAGAGTGCATAAAATGAAGTGCAGAAAGGTAAATCTACGCTATTACAAGGCGCGGGTCTATACATCGCTAAAAACAAAACCCGTTTGGAAATAAATGCGAGAAAAGTAAGTAAAGCAATAAAAGCCTAATTAACTATTACATCCTCGGAAACAGATACATAAATAATGATCAAAAGGAATTAAAGCGCGAAAGAATTTAATCGGGAACGTCTTAGGGTTTTGACCCTTTTTGAGAAAAGAAAGTAATTTGTCCTTTTTTTGCAATTAATTAAATATTAAACCTAAACCTAATTAATTAAATAATTAAAAGAAAAAAAATGTTTTTATGTTTTTATATTTTAATGAAATAAAAAAAGTTAGTAAAACCCTAGGTCTAATCTATTTTATTTGTTGTGAAAGAAAATTGAAATTACACCTAATTAAAACAACTAAATTAATTAGTTAGAATTTATTTATGAAAATAATTAATTAAATTTAATCAATAAAAATATTATTATTTTTTAGGTTTTCTGGATTTATTATGGAAAAATAATTAATTATATTAGTTAAATAGTAATAATAATAATTAGTAAAGAAAATATAAAAGAGAAAAAGGAAAAGAAAATAAGAACCCAGGGGGTGTATTGGCCCAGATGGAGGTTTGGTCTGGAATTCTGGCCCATTTGTTGGCCAGTCCGTTTGGACTTTTGAGATCAGCTATGCCTGCGTTGACTGAGGATTATTGTGGTCCCTCAACACGAGCCATGGGATTTGCATTGGAGGCCACCTGGCAGGCTGAGCGCTGGAGTCCAAGGTGGAATGTTGTTATGAATATGCATAGGATCATGTTATGAAAAATAATACAAGGAATTTGGGTGGACATGGGAATCGAACCCAGGTCCCAATGATCTTTGAACAACGCAACAACCACTGAGCCAACCTGCACGCGTTTGTATGTATGATGCTAAACAAATATATTATTAATAATCAATCAGCATGCTGGAAATTATGAAAGCGCGCGTTATATTTGAATTAGCCACTAGTACATTTCCAGCTCACCGTCTTCTTCGTTTTCCTGCAACAAGATAAAGAGATAGCGGGGGTTTTTAACCCCCACAATATAGGACGGCGAAAAATAACGAACAGGCCTACAGGCTATATAAATAGGGCGCGATAGTCTTGTTCAATTCGTATTGATCTCCTGAGTTCAACCATAGGCGTCATGAGGCTTAATTTTTCTTGTATGGGAAAGCCCCAATTCAAAACCTCAAGAACCCTAAAATCTTTTAATGGAAAGTCACGATTCTGCGTGTTATAATGCAATTAAACCATGCCAAAAGCTTCCTGTGGATTCATACAATATAAAACAAACAACAAATTATGTTAAAGATGCATGGAATATGGATTTCGATTCTGAGAAAGAAAGTTAAACCGTGAGTTTGTTCTGGACAGTTTCTTGAGCTTTGAAGCTCGGTTTTGATTGCAACACGTTCTAGAGACTCCCAGCAATGTATCTGGATCCACAAAAGTCCTTAGTTTGCCCTAGAACACTGAAAACAGTTTTGAGTTTTCTTGGTTTTTTTCAATATGGTTATGACTCTTACAGCAGCTTTTTCACGTGAATGGCATTAGGGTTAGGTTTAGCATATATAGTATAATGGATTTAGGTTACAATCTTGGCCAAGAATCCATGGAATTCATGTTTTCAATATTTGATTTCAATCAAATCTTTTTGCATATTTTTGATTGGAAAACCTTGCCAAATTGGGATATTTTTGTCCCTTTGATTGGCACACGAAATCTCCAGCTCATATTGGTCACATTTGCTTCATGAAAAGATTTGAAAACCATATCTTCATATTTTCCTACAATTAAATGAATTAAATGAATTAATAATCAATTAAAAATCCAAATAATTAATAAAAATAAGAAAATAATTCAATTTAGTCTCAATGGGTCGTGCATAGGCCTTGGACAATGTTTCAAGAAGAAATTTGAGGCCCATTAGAAAAAATGATGTGTTTGGAGCAAAGTTGACTTTTGCAAATTCATAAAACTTTCCCAACTTCTCCAATGCATATCTTGCTCAATTTTGGTCATATGAACATGTTCTTGGATATTTTGGAAAGGTCTTGAAGTCCTCTAACCAATGCCTTTGGTCCCATGTCATTTGGAATTACCAATCTCAAGTTATGGTCTTTGACTTAAAGTGCATTTTTGTTGACTTTTGACATTGACCTATAATGTTGAAATTGATAACTTTTTGTGAGAGCATTTCTTGGACTTGAAATGTGAAGATGAGTTGTAGGAAATGTCATCTCCTTCAAAATGAGCATTGGATGGGATTTTTCTGATGAAACATGAAAACGTTATGCCTTGGTCAAGTTACAGTTGACTTTTCAATTGTCCAAAAATAGCAACTTTTGCATCTTTGATGATTTTTGAGCCATGCTTGAGGAATCATGATCAAGACTTGATCAAATGATGATTTGGGCTTCAAAATAAGATGTTGACCAAAAATCTGACTTTTGACTGTAAAATGACCATTTTACTCCTGTAGTTGACTGTTGAGCAAATAGGCTTTTTGACTGTGCAAACTGGCATTGTGAATCTTGAAACTTGGCATGTAGATGCTTGACAATGTATAGAGGTTTATGGGACTTGATTGAGCCATTGAAAACCTTAAATTCCTTGAAAGAACCAAAACCCTAATTTCAGCTGGCTTAGGAGGCAGTTGGACTGGGTAACCCTTGAGTGGTCTTGAACCATTTGAGGATGATTCTTGATAAACTTTGAAGAATATGGGAGGGCAAATTTTGGGGTACAATAGTTTCCCCTGTTCAATCTTCTTAGACCTGAGGATGTAGATTGGCTTGCGTGCCTTTCGTGATCCGAAGGTGGAAGATGATTGAACACTAGAGTGCCCAGAAATTTGCACTCGCATAGTAGGGTATCAGCAATGTGATGTCGGGAATGGGCTTACAGATGCCATTTGGAAATATGATGGATAGGAGGATGGGCTTATAGATGCCATTTGGAGATGTGACAGAACCTTGTCGAGAATGGGCTTATAGATGCCATTTGGAAGTGTGACAGAACCTTGTCGGGAATAGGCTTATAGATGCCATTTGGAAGTGTTGGTAGGAGGATGGGCTTATAGATGCCATCTGGAGATGTTGATCGCGTAAGAGATTCCTTAGCGAGAACTTGCGTACCTGAGAAAGAAAGATATTTTCCTGGCCTGTTACAAGTGTTGATCTTCAAACTCTTCATGCAGATATGCCCTGGCCGGATACAGGTATCGAATCTACAATCAATCGCTCACAGATATGCCCTGGCTAGATACAGGTATCGAATCCGGAATTGGTCGTCTACAGATATGCCCTGTCTGGATGCAGGTATCGAATCTCTAAACTTCAAAAGGTGGATGAGTTGTCTCTACTGAAAGATTATCTCAGAAAAATCTTTAGGAATTTGATTTAACTGAACCATAAGAGGTTTTGTCTTCTTTGACGAGTTGTCTTTAACGACGAGGTTGTCTTCAATGACAAGTGGTCTTTATTGACAGGTTGCCTTCATTGACGGGATGTCTTCAATGACGAGATGTCTTCAATGACGGGTTGTCTTTATGGGCAGGTTGTCTTTATTGACAGGTTGTCTATAACGACGGGTGTCTATAACGACGGGTGTCTATAACGATGAGTGTCTATAACGACGGGTGTCTATAACGACGGGTGTCTATAACGACGGGTGTCTATAATGACGGGTGTCTATAATGACAGGTGTCTATAATGACGGGTGTCTATAACGACGGGTGTCTATAACGACGGGTGTCTATAACGACGGGTGTCTATAAAGACGGGTGTCTATAATGACGGGTGTCTATAATGACGGGTTGTCTTCAATGACTTTAGGAATTAATTTTAACTGGACTTGTCTTCTCTGACTGGATGAGCATCAGAAAAACCTTTGGGATTTAACTGAACCTGTCTTTTTTGACTGGATTTGTCTTCTTTGACTGGATTGGTCTCTTTTGACTGTATTTGTCTACTTTGACATAGTTGATTATTTAACTGTATCCTTCCTGAAAGGTAAAGGTCAGACATATGCAATGCATGATATGGATCAAGCAATGATGTTCTCGATATAAATGAGATTATATGATATGATGCGTATATGCATGCAGCATGATGTATGACAATGTGATGTTTATGAATGTATTTTCGTCTTGGAACATAAATCCTTGACGAATGCCGGGAGCTTGTTGAATCCTGGGCTGATGTTTGAAGAGTTGAATTCTTTGTTTCCGCTGGGGATAATGATTGCAAGAATAAACCGGTAGGAAAAGATGACTCCGTTGGGGAATAAACTTGTTGGAGAGATTACTCTGCGGGGAATTACTCTGTGGGAAGAGAGGCTTCGCTGAGATTTTAATGAGAACTCCGCTGGGGATTCCATTGATAAGTTATGTTGGGGATTTGATGAACTACGCTGAGGGATAGGAAGAACTTCGCCGAGGACGATCTTTCCGTTGTAATTAGCTGAGGATAACCCAATTATAAGCTCTGGTGGGGGATAACCTTTGAATAAAGTAGGGGAGAGGCTTTTGCACTCTGCGGGTGATAAGCTTCCATAATCTACTGGGGATAAGCTTCCAGAATCTACTGGGGAGGATGATTCAACTCTCCCGGGGATACTTTGGAACTGTACTGGGGAAGTAGCTCCACTGGGGTGTCTGGATTCCGCCGAGGAACAATCTTATATTAAGACTGTCGGGGATGCTTGCTTAGGAACATCTGCATACTCCGCTGGGGAATGTTGAGATTTTCTGGGGATACCCAACTTCCTTAAGGCTGATAGTAGACTAACTCTGCTTGGGGAGAGTATTGCTGACTTGCTGGAGATACTGTGCCTTTTTGGGCTGATTGGAGACCAACTCTGTTCGGGGAGAATTGTTGAATCGTGTCTTACCCTGTGGGGAGTGGAGGTACCTTGGTTACGTTCTTCAGCCGAACCTACCTTGGTACCTGGAGGACAAGCAGCTGAACTGCTTAGACAATTCCTATTGCCCCAGCTTCTGTGGGAGAAGGTACTTGTGGAGGTCTTGATAACTGCCGATTTGACAACTCTTCTTCTGGTAGGCAAGTGACGAGATGCCGGGACATAGTCGTACACTTTTGATCCCTAACTTTTGCCTGGACCGCCCTTTCGGGTTTTCAGTCCATCGGGATACCCATTTTTTCCCAAGCTGCCTTTTCAGGTTTTCGACTTGCCGGGTGTACAGATTTTTTCCATTTTTTATCCCTTATTTTGCCCGAACCCTTTTGGTTCGTCGGGAAGCCCTTATTTTTGCCTAGGTGTGTCGACCTAGCGGGTCTTTGATTATGCACAGTATTTTTTCGACTATGTCCACGTTTTCAGAGTGTAGGGAGTTGTCACTGTCGGTAGTGTTGTGTTGCCATACTACCAGAAGATGTTTGATCATGCAAGATTCGTTGTCGGAATTCATGTCCAATGCCCCAAGTGACTCGGGCGAAGATTTGCCCCAAGTTGTTTGGCATTTGAGAGATTCCCTGAATCTTGACTTAACTGCCCCAGATTATGGATAATGCTCATGTCTGCCCCCTGGTTGGAAGTGCTTTTGTTCATTAGATATTCTTCGTGCGAATTTCTCTGTTGTTCGAACAAATAATCATATGCAAACAATGTTATTTTAAGAATGCAAAGCTTATGTCTGTCTTGAAGTTTTTGAAAATGCATTTTTCAGTAAAACAAGCAAATTTTGTAAAATATGATGTCAACTCGTTATTTTACCGCAAGCCTTAAGGAGTCAGGATACCTTTCGTAATAATATGCTTTCGAACTAACCCATGCTTCAGCTAGGGCTTTTGAGGGTTATAACATGGCCTGGTTCACGGTTTAAGAAACAAAGGATAAAGGTTCAAATTTATTTGTACCCACCCGCTCTTCGTGATGTTCTTCAAACCTAAACTCAGCTGATCGTGCGTTAGACCTTGTTGAGTCTTTGCTCTGATATTCTGGTGATGGTTTGGATATTGAAAGTTTATTTGGAATAGGCAGTCATTTCTCATTTTTTGTTGTTGAGGGTTTGTAAGACCTCTTTCTTTTCTGATTTTGTTATCCCTGTTTTTTTCCTGACTGTTTCTTTTGCGATTACAGTCAGCGGGATGCCCCAGTTTTTGTAAGTCTCCTTCATAGGTTTTAACTTATTGGGCTTTTATTTCTGAGAGATAATGACTGCCTGTCTTTATTGATTATTCAGAACCATCACTGTCTTTTGTTTTGGAAGGACTCCTTTGATGCTGTTCATTGTGCACTTGGATCAACTGAGAGAACTACCCCGCCCCAGGTTATGATTAAGGGTTTTAATTTTTTTGTAAAAGAAAAAACTCCTACTTCTTTGGCTCGAAGGGGTTGACGAGGGATTATCTTCCTTATAACTCCAGTGTTTAGGAATTGAAACAATGCCTGTACCTCATCAGCGGGGTTCATTCAAAAGCATACTGTAAATGTTGTGGTATCGTTTTCGTCATCCTCCCTCAAGAGGCTTAGAATTTAATTGAGAGTTGAACATCAAAAAATAAAAGCAATTTTGAATATAGTAAACACAATTACTTCAAAACAAACACGTGTAATGCATTAATGAAATAACAACGTTTGACATGAATAAAATGTTTGAACAATCAAAGAAAAATACAACTTGAACATTCGAATGAACAAAAGTTTTTTTTTAAATTTGAACTAGGCATCTCAAAGGGAAGATTCTTAGCAGAAGATTTTCATTTTACCACCCGACATGAACTCTAGCACCCTTCCGTCGATCAAGTCCTGGATCTTGTTCTTCAAGCTCCAACAGTCGTCGGTGTCATGTCCAGGACTGTCAGAATGGTAGGCACACCTTTCATCAGGATTGTACTTTAGGGAGGTTATGTTGAGAGTCTTAGGAGGATCCTTTAAAGCAATCAGCTTGACTTCCAACAAGCGTCTCAGTATCAGTGATGATGGTATACCAGTCTCCGAGAAATGTCTTCCAGACGTATTTCGCTTACGCCGATTACCCTGTTGACGCTGGTGAGGTTGATGCGAGGCTTGTGACCCTGAAGCAAAATGAGGAGCTTTTCCCTTGTCTTCTTGCCCCACAGGTGGTTGAATGATGGCTTACTCTTCAAACTTAGATGTTTGACCCAGTTGGTTATCCCGAAGCAGTTGGTTGACGAGAACCCTGAGCTCTTCTTGTCTTTGAGCTAAGTCTTGAATGAGAGCCAACTGCCCCAGAATCTAGGTTCTCATTGTATCTACCTCAGCTTGCAGGCGTTTCAGCCGTTCGTCTTTATCGTCTTTTGGACTGTTCCTGACCAAAGTCCCCATGAGGAGTGTTCCCAGCTCTTCCTGCCCCTTGGATAGATTTAGGAGGATCTCCCCGAACCGGGTCTCTTGAGCATGAAGATCCTGGTTGTCTTGTTGGGAAACCATTGCTGAAATAAACAGCGAAGAAGGTAAGTGACCTGTAACAAGGGTACCTGTAATGCAATGATATGTATGTATGCATGCAATGTTTTCAAGGATCTCGCGGGGTAAACAAGAAAAATTGTTAGAATCTGGTAGCTTGATTGAAGGAACTTCATGTTGTTGAGAGTCCTTCTTCAAGAGTCAAGGCTCACCATATCGAGTGGGTCATAGCCCCTGACTCAAGTTATCAACCTTGGCTAAAGGAAAATAAATCCCCTTTGCCCCTTGCTAGACAGTTGGTTCATCATGACCTGCATCACAGACCCTTGAGATCCTTGAAACGGGTTAGTCCTTATGCAGGCTGTATGCAATGGTATGATGGTATGATGTTATGCTATGCATGGAGTGTTGTAAGTGAACCCTGTTATGAGTCCAGATTAAGGACTGTAAACAAAACCTACAAGGAACTCATGTGTCAGATAATAAGCATGCAAGTAGTCAAGTTTGCAGGCACACAAGTCACACATGAAGCCCTTAGAGTTTAGGCCAGCATGAAGTTCAGGTACTACCCTCTTGAAGTTGGTGGGTTCAAAACCTGTCCTATCAAAAGTAACCGGGTTCTAAGGATCTCAATATCATTGGGTTGTTTTCTGTGTTCATTATTTTGATTTAGCCACTGAACTGGCGATCAAAATATTCCAAGAAAACAACCCTCAATGAGTGTAGTATCGAGTATCTACCAACTTCGGACTGCACCAAAGTCGGTCATCTCACTACCCCTAAAGAGGCCAGGATGGTCAAGTAAGGTTCCTAAGGTCAGTTGATGCTTCGCGACACCACGCGGCGGCCCCGTACTCTCCTTGACTTGACTCAAGGGTTACCGGTACTCACCAAAGTGCCACATCAACGTAGCTAATGCTTCAACCATGTCGGTATACCCCGCACAGTTCCCTCATAGTTTGTTGCTACTTCTAAAGGGTATCCCCCAGATCCGGGTTAGGATCTATGTAACTCCAAAACAGGCACACAATTTTAAAGCAATCAAAGCAAGCAATTGAAAACATAAGAGTGGTCTAATCCTAAGGTACACCTCACTTATTAAGTGTCCCCAGCAGAGTCGCCAGTTCTGTGATCGGTGGAAATAGAACTGACTGTTTTTAGCTGGTTTCGCGAAATGTCGCGGTAAGCAAGAGTCGCCACCGTCTTTTATGTTCTCCAACATGGAAAGGACAAAAGCACAGCAAAATTCCTTCTTTGAGAATGTTTCTCGGTTCGGGAGGTAGATTTATAGAAAGGGAAGGTGTTAGCACCCTTTCTATCCGTGGTTATCCACGGGCTCTTAGGTACTTGCTCTTATGTTTTCAAAAATTGTTTGCTTTTCAAGTGTATGTGGGTTTTGAAAAAGTTTAGTTTGAAAAACTTCTAGGTAACTCTTGTATCTGTCCTCAAGAGTGTATGAAGTATTTGTTTGAAAACTTTTTGAAAGTGTAAGTGTGAAAAGTATTTTGTTTGTTTTAGAGAGCAAGTACCCAGGAGAAATCTACCTACTCTAAGGAATTAGGCTGTGTAAGAGTCCTTTAGACAGTACTATCCCACTATTGAGAAGTAGGAAGCACCGTCGTTGGAGTTATTCGGGTCAATTCGATTATGAGGGACATGTGTGGTCACCAAAGCAATGGTAGGACGCCTTAGCGGTAACCCTAATGTCCTAGATCCTTTTTTATCCGAGGCAACCGTTTCGAGGCAAATGGATCTTTAGACAGGAGGGCGACCTCTAAAACACCCTATACTTGACGACCACGTTCGAGGCAACCAGTGAGGCGTACCCTAGGAGTGGCATGTGCATGGGTGTTGTTTTTCAGTTAATTTTATCTTTGTACATGTCATGGGTGAGCTACGGATTGGTTTTATTTGTCATACAAGTCTTTCATGCATTTTTAACAGTTAAGAGTGCGGAAAATGAAGTGCAGAATGGTAAATCTACGCTATTACAAGGCGCGGGTCTATACATCGCCAAAAACAAAACCCGTTTGGAAATAAATGCGAGAAAATTAAGTAAAGCGATAAAAGCCTAATTAACTATTACATCCTCGGAAACAGATACATAAATAATGATCAAAAGGAATTAAAGCGCGAAAGAAGTTAAATCGGGAACGTCTTAGGGTTTTGACCCTTTTTGAGAAAAGAAAGTAATTTGTCCTTTTTTTGCAATTAATTAAATATTAAACCTAAACCTAATTAATTAAATAATTAAAAGAAAAAAAATGTTTTTATGTTTTTATATTTTAATGAAATAAAAAAAGTTAGTAAAACCCTAGGTCTAATCTATTTTATTTGTTGTGAAAGAAAATTGAAATTACACCTAATTAAAACAACTAAATTAATTAGTTAGAATTTATTTATGAAAATAATTATTTAAATTTAATCAATAAAAATATTATTATTTTTTAGGTTTTTTGGATTTATTATGGAAAAATAATTAATTATATTAGTTAAATAGTAATAATAATAATTAGTAAAGAAAATATAAAAGAGAAAAAGGAAAAGAAAATAAGAACCCAGGGGGTGTATTGGCCCAGATGGAGGTTTGGTCTGGAATTCTGGCCCATTTGTTGGCCAGTCCGTTTGGACTTTTGAGATCAGCTATGCCTGCGTTGACTGAGGATTATTGTGGTCCCTCAACACGAGCCATGGGATTTGCATTGGAGGCCACCTGGCAGGCTGAGTGCTGGAGTCCAAGGTGGAATGTTGTTGTGAATCTGCATAGGATCATGTTATGAAAAATAATACAAGGAATTTGGGTGGACCTGGGAATCGAACCCAGGTCCCAATGATCTTTGAACAACGCAACAACCACTGAGCCAACCTGCACGCGTTTGTATGTATGATGCTAATCAAATATATTATTAATAATCAATCAGGATGCTGGAAATTATGAAAGCGCGCGTTATATTTGAATTTGCCACTAGTACATTGCCAGCTCACCGTCTTCTTCGTTTTCCTGCAACAAGATAAAGAGATACCCCACAATATAGGACGGCGAAAAATAACGAACAGGCCTACAGGCTATATAAATAGGGCGCGATAGTCTTGTTCAATTCGTATTGATCTCCTGAGTTCAACCATAGGTGTCACGAGGCTTAATTTTTCATGTATGGGAAAGCCCCAATTCAAAACCTCAAGAACCCTAAAATCTGTTAATGGCAAGTTACGATTCTGCGTGTTATAATGCAATTAAACCATTCCAAAAGCTTCCTGTGGATTCATACAATACAAAACAAACAACAAATTGTGTTAAAGATGCATGGAATATGGATTTCGATTCTGAGAAAGAAAGTTAAACCGTGAGTTTGTTCTGGACAATTTCTTGAGCTTTGAAGCTCGGTTTTGATTGCAACACGTTCTAGAGACTCCCAGCAATGTATCTGGATCCACAAAAGTCCTTAGTTTTCCCTAGAACACTGAAAACAGTTTTGAGTTTTCTTGGTTTTTTTCAATATGGTTATGACTCTTACAGCAGCTTTTTCACGTGAATGGCATTAGGGTTAGGTTTAGCATATATAGTATAATGGATTTAGGTTACAATCTTGGCCAAGAATCCATGGAATTCATGTTTTCAATATTTGATTTCAATCAAATCTTTTTGCATATTTTTGATTGGAAAACCTTGCCAAATTGGGATATTTTTGTCCCTTTGATTGGCACACGAAATCTCCAGCTCATATTGGTCACATTTGCTTCATGAAAAGATTTGAAAACCATATCTTCATATTTTCCTACAATTAAATGAATTAATAATCAATTAAAAATCCAAATAATTAATAAAAATAAGAAAATAATTCAATTTAGTCTCAATGGGTCGTGCATACGCCTTGGACAATGTTTCAAGAAGAAATTTGAGGCCCATTAGCAAAAATGATGTGTTTGGAGCAAAGTTGAGTTTTGCAAATTCATAAAAATTTCCCAACTTCTCCAATGCACATCTTGCTCAATTTTGATCATATGAACATGTTCTTGGACATTTTGGAAAGGTCTTGAAGTCCTCTAACCAATGCCTTTGGTCCCATGTCATTTGGATTTACCAATCTCAAGTTATGGTCTTTGACTTAAAGTGCATTTTTGTTGACTTTTGACATTGACCTATAATGTTGAAATTGATAACTTTTTGTGAGAGCATTTATTGGACTTGAAATGTGAAGATGAGTTGTAGGAAATGCCATCTCCTTCAAAATGAGCATTGGATGGGATTTTTCTGATGAACCATGAAAAAGTTATGCCTTGGTCAAGTTACAGTTGACTTTTCAGCTGTCCAAAAATAACAACTTTTGCATCTTTGATGATTTTTGAGCCATGCTTGAGGAATCATGATCAAGACTTGATCAAATGATGATTGTGGCTTCAAAATAAGATGTTGACCAAAAATCTGACTTTTGACTGTAAAATGACCATTTTACCCCTGTAGTTGACTGTTGAGCAAATAGGCTTTTTGACTGTGCAAACTGGCATTGTGAATCTTGAAACTTGGCATGTAGATGCTTGACAATGTATAGAGGCCTATGGGACTTGATTGAGCCATTGAAAATCTTAAATTCCTTGAAAGAACCAAAACCCTAATTTCAGCTGGCTTAGGAGGCAGTTGGGCTGGGTAACCCTTGAGTGGTCTTGAACCATTTGAGGATGATTCTTGATAAACTTTGAAGAATATGGGAGGGAAAATTTTGGGGTACAACAAGTGGTATCATACAGTGGGAGAACTGACTTGGCTTTTGCGTTTATTCGAAAATATGCCGATAGCAAGAGTCACCACCGACCTTTCTTTTATCCAATAAGGAAAGGATGAAAAGAACAGGAAAGACCTTCGAGATTTTCTTGAGTTCGGGGGTAGGTTATGAAAAGGGAAGGTGTTAGCACCCTTTTCATCCGTAGTTATCTACGGGCTCTTAATCACTTAGCTCACTTCGAAAATTTACTTTTTTGCGTGTGTGTTTGAAAATATTTTGAAGTTTTAACTTTCTCACCATTCTTGTATCGGTCCTCAAGAATGCGTACAAAGTGTTTTGAAAATATCTTTGAAAGTTTTTGTGTAAAATGTTTTATTTTTGTGAGAAAGCGATTAAAAGTACTACCCACTCAAGGTCGTTATTGTTATTTTCCTTCTCCTGTAGTGATAATGCTATCTGTACCATTAGTTGGTAGGTAGCTGTGACCGGTGGAAATAGAACTGACTGTTTTTTAGCTGGTTTCGCGAAATGTCGCGGTAAGCAAGAGTCGCCACCGTCTTTTATTTTCTCCAACATGGACAGGACAAAAGCACAACAAAATTCCTTATGAGATTGTTTCTCGGTTCGGGAGGTAGATTTATAGAAAGGGAAGGTGTTAGCACCCTTTCTATCCATGGTTATCCATGGGCTCTTAGATACTTGCTCTTTATGTTTTCAAAATGTTTGCTTTTCAAAATGTGAGTGGGTTTGAAAAAGTTTCTTTGAAAGATTTCTGAATGACTCTTGTATCTGTCCTCAAGAGTGTTTGAAAAATTGTTTTGAAAGATTTTTGAAAGTGTCGGTGTGAAAAGTATTTTGTTTTGTTTTTTAGAGAGCAAGTATCCATGAGTCATCTACCTACCCTAAGGAATTAGGCTGTGTAGAAGTCCTTAAGGTAGTGACATCCCACCATTGAGAGGTAGGTAGCACCACCGTTGGAGGTGTTCGGGTCAATTCAATTGTAGGGACAATGTGGTCACCGAAGCAACAGTAGGACACCTTAGAAGCTACCCTTATGTCCTTGATCCTTTTTTAATCCGAGGCAACCGTTTCGAGGCAACCGTTTCGAGGTAACTGTTTCGAGGCAACTGTTTCGAGGCAACTGGATCATGGACATAAGGACCGCTAAAACGTCCTATACTTGATGACCACGTTTCGAAGGCAACGAGTGAGGCGTACCCTAGAAGTGGTGTGTGTATTTGTGTGTTGTTTTCAGTTTAACAGTTATCTTTGATCAGGGAATTGTGAGCTACGCATTGTTTTTAATTACCATACATTCTTGCATGCAAGTTTAGCAGTTAAGGGGTGCGGAAAGTAAATTGCGGAAACATAAATCCTACGCTATTACAAGGCGCGGGTCTATACATCGCCAAAAATTACAAAGACCCGTTTTTTAGTAAATGAGTACGGAAAGTAAATAAAAACAGTAAAAAGTCCTAATTACTATTACATCCGGAGGCAGTTACATAATAATCCAAAATAAGGAATTAAAATTAAATGCGCGCGAAAGAAAGAATCGGGAATGTTCCAAGGGTTTTGACCCTTTTTTAGAAAAGAAATTGATTTTTTTTTGTCTTTTTGTCAATTAAATGCAATTAATTAAATAATTAAACTAATTAATTAAAAGAAAATATATTTTTGTGTTTTTTATGTTTTTTATGAAATAAAATAAAAAAAAAACAAAATTAAGTTAACCTAATTCTAAATTATTTTAATTATTAAAAGAAAAGTCAAAATTGCCTAATTAAACTATTTCAATTAATGTTTATTTACAAAATAATATAATAATAATAATAATGATGTTAGTTCTATTTTTTTGATTTTTTATGATAATGTTAATTGATTAATTGTTAATAATAAAAATAAAATAAAGGTTAGAAATTAAATTGGAAAATAAAAAAAAAAGAATAGAAAAGAATAAACCAAATGGAAGGGGGTGTTGGGCCAGGAATGGGGGTGTGTTGTTGAAACTGTGGCCCATTGAACCTTCAACTCGTTGACTTTCTTGGATTGCCTATAACACGCTTTGACTGAGCACATGGTACTCTTGCTTTTTGGGCCTTTAGATCTGCCTTGATGACACCTGGCTGCTTGGATCTGTGAGGCTCATGGTGTCCAGCGCTTGGAATGCTGCACAGGAAAGCTTTTGGAAAAATAATATGGAAATTATAAGGGGACCTGGGAATCGAACCCAGGTCCCAACGTTTACCAAACACACTGCCAGCCACTACACCAAACACATTTAGTTATAAACTTAATAAGCAGCGAATATTATATAGTACAAACGCATTATATGCTAAAACGGGCGCGTGAATTTGAATGCACCTATGCCTGGCTGCCACGCAGTCATCTTCAAGCTTTTTTCTGCAAACACAAAACATATAGCGGGGGTTTTAAACCCCCACAAAATACAGGCATATTGAAAATAGCGATTAGCAATTCATGAAGCATAAATTAGGCGCGAGGTGTCCATCAAAATCGTCTTGAGCTTCTGAGTTTGACCATGTCTGTTTGGGGTTCCAATTTTACAGCATATAAAAAAGCCCAATTCTAAAGCTCTGAAAACCTAGAAATTGCTAATGGTAACATTCAATCCAGGGCGCCATTCTCAAATTAAATCATGTGGAACGCTTTGTATTGATCCTGTAAACCTGATGCTATCAACAAAAAGTGTTAAAAATGCATGAAATATGATATGTAAATTTGAGAAAAAATGAAAACCGTATGGGTGGTATGGCGTGATTCCTTGAGGTTCTGCGCTTGATTTTGATTGCCAAAGGTTGCTGGTGATGCAAGGAGTGTATTGGAATCAAAATGGAAGCTTGAATTGTACTACAACTAGGTTTTCAGTTCATGATTTTTTCTTTCAAAATTTGGAAATGGCTTTTGCTCTCTATGGCTCTCTAGGTCGTGAATTATGTATTGGGAAGCTTGCATATATGTTATGTAATGAGTATCCATCCAAATAATGGTCATTGAAGCCTTGCAATAATGTTTTGGATTATGCCATGAACTCCATTGAAACAACTTTCCATTCTTGTGAAAATTTGAATTTTTGTGCCCATAATAGGCCTTGCACGAATTTGGAAGGTATTTCAAGGTGTATCAAAGCTATTCAACACAAAATATATCCCTCCATTAATTTCTTTGATTTTTTATTTGAATTTTAAAGATTTAAAATGAATTAAATCAAATAAAATTAAATAAAAATGAAAAAATTAATTTTAAATCTTGAAATAAATTGTGGGACACGTGGGAAGCATGGCCAAGCTGAATCAAGTGGAAAAAGTGGGCCCCTTTTGTCAAAAATGAAATTTCAAGGATAGTTGACTTTGGCCTTTTCACAAAAATTTCCCAACTTCTCCAATGCATATCTTGCTCAATTTTGAAGCTATGAACATGTTCTTGGACATTTTGGAAAGGTCTCGAAGTCCTCTAACTAGTGCCTTTGGTCCCATGTCATTTTGATTTACAAATCTCAAGTTATGGTCTTTGACTTAAAGTGCCTTTTTGTTGACTTTTGAAAATGACCTATAATGTTGAAATTGATAACTTTTTGTGAGAGCATTTCTTGGACTTGGAATGTGAAGATGAATTGTAGGAAATGTCCTCCCCTTCAAGATGAGCATTGGATGGGATTTTTCTGATGAACCATGAAAAAGTTATGCCTTGGTCAAGTTACAATTGACTTTTCAACTGTCCAAAAATAGAAACTTTTGACACCTTGATGATTTTTGAGCCATTCTTGTGAAATCATGGTCAAGACTTGACCAAATGATGATTGTGGCTTCAAAATAAGATGTTGACCAAAATTTTTGACTTTTGACTGTCAAATGACCATTTTGCCCCTGCAGTTGACTGTGAAGCATTTAGGGTTTTCGACTGTGCAATTTGACCTTGTGAGCCTTGAAACTTGACATGTAGGTGCTTGACAATGTATATGGGCATATGTGACTTGATTGAGCCCTTGAAACCCTTAACTTCCTTGAAGGAACCAAAACCCTAGTTGACTGGCTTTAGGAGAGTGGTTGACTGTGTAGCCCTTGAGTAGACTTTGAAGCTTTTGCTTGTCATAACTTTGAAGATTATGGGAGGGAAAATTTTGGGGTACAACAGTTGCCCCTGTTCAATCTTCTTAGACCTGAGGATGTAGATTGGCTTGTGTGCCTTTCGTGATCCGAGGGTGGAAGATGATTGAACACTAGAGTGCCCAGAAATTTGCACTCAAATAGTAGAGTATCAGCAGTGTGATAGCGGAAATGGGCTTACCGATGCCATTTGGAGAGATGGTGGATAGGAGGATGGGCTTATAGATGCCATCTGGAGATGTGGCAGAACCTTGTCGGGAATGGGCTTATAGATGCCATTTGGAGACTGTAATGGTAGTTGTAGAGATGGGCTTATAGATGCCATCGGGAGATTGTCGATCGCGTAAGAGATTCCTTAGCGAGAACTTGCGTACCTGAGAAAGAAAGATAATTACCTGGCCTGTTACAGGGGTTGATCTTCACTCAGTCGTTCACAGACATGCCCTGGCTAGATACAGGTGTCAAATCTGGAATTTCAAAAGGTTGCTTACAGACGTGTCCTGGCTGGATACATGAATCGAATCTCTAAACTCTTCGTGCAGACATGCCCTGGCTGGATACAGGCGTTGGATCTACAATCTCTTCAGACGTGCCCTGGCTGGATACAGGAATCGAATCTGGAATTAGTCGTTAACAGATACACCCTGGCAAGTTACAGGAATCAGATCTTCAAACTCTTCAGACGTGCCCTGGCAAGATACAGGAATCGAGTCTGGAATATAGTCGTCAACAGATACACCCTGGAAAGATACATGAATCGGATCTTCAAACTCTTCAGACGTGCCCTGGCAAGATACAGGAATCGAGTCCGGAATTAGTCGTCAACAGATACGCCCTGGCCGGATACAGGAATCAGATCTTCAAACTCTTCAGACGTGCCCTGGCAGGATACAGGAATCGAGTCCGGAAAATAGTCGTCAACAGATACACCCTGGCAGGATACAGGAATCGGATCTTCAAACTCTTCAGACGTGCCTGGCAAGATACAGGAATCGAGTCCGGAAAATAGTCGTCAACAGATACACCCCGGAAGGATACAGAAATCGGATCTTCAAACTCTTCAGACGTGCCCTGGCAAGATACAGGAATCGAGTCCAGAAAATAGTCGTCAACAGATACACCCTGGCAGGATACAGGAATCGGATCTTCAAACTCTTCAGACGTGCCCTGGCAAGATACAGGAATCGAGTCTGGAATTAGTCGTCAACAGATACGCCCTGTCCGGATACAGGAATCGGATCTTCAAACTCTTCAGACGTGCCCTGGCAGGATACAGGAATCGAGTCCGGAAAATAGTCGCTCACAGATATGCCCTGGCTAGCTACAGGAATCGAATCTGGAATTGCGACAGTTGATAGTAATTATCTTTGGATTGGCCTTTTCCTGAAAAGGTAAAACATCAGTTGTATGCAATGTCATGATGTATGAAAAGCATGATGTCATGATGTTCTCAGGGAGAAATGAGATTGTGTGATATGGTACGTATGTGCATGCATTGTGTATGTAAGCAGGATGTATGAAAATGTGATATGTTTATTGTTGTACCCCAAAATTTGCCCTCTCATATTTCTCAAAATATTTCAAGAAAAATTCACAAGCCCAACCCGGCGCGTCATATTCAGGTGTTCTTTCACCAAGATATCTCTGATAACGTATTCTCAAATTCAGGTTCGGCTCAAGAGTCAATTCTTTAAAGAAGGTATCCGAATGTGTGAGTTTTCTCGAAGAAATATGGTGAAAAAGTGTGCTGAAAGTGCAGTTTTTACGCGCTAAAAAATTCATAACTTGAAGATCGTGACTCGTTTTGAACCCGTTCCAGTGGCCAAAATTCCGTCTTGACATTATCTACGTTTTCATCTCTCACGGCTGGAAGCCAATTTCAATCAGAAGGTCTTTAAAAATGTGGATTTATCAAGTATTTTCATACAGAAAATTTGTGACAGAAGTTTATTTGCGTCATGTTCAGAAAATCATAACTTGGTCGATTTTCATCGTATTGAGCTGGTTCCGGCGCCAAAATTTCACAAATTGAGTTGGCTACATTTTCACAGAAGGTATTGAGTTCAAACGGTATTGAAAAGGCCTTCGTTTTTTGCTCAGAGTGCGTGACACGCTGAAAATCCTGAATGCTGAATATTATTTCATCTGGGCCGAAACTTCGAAAATTCATAACTCGGTCAATTTTTATCAGATTGGGCTCATATTTTTACACAAGGTCCCTGACTCATAGATCTACAACTTTGCTTCAAAAGTTGAGACCGGATTATGCTCCGATCAATACCAGTTTTTTATTGAAGAACGTGTCAGAGTCGACACTGGAGCCCAAAATAAGTTTGTCTGAGCTGAAACTTCAAAAATTCATAACTAATTCACCGTTTATCCGATTGAGCCGATTTTCGGACAGGAGTTAGTTCTTGATGTAGGCTACATTTTGTTTTCAGATTTCAACTTCAAAAATTGCACTTAAGTCCCTGCGATTTAGCCTGGAAAGTGACGAACTCAAGTGGACATTGGAGGCCCAATTGCACATTCAAAGTCCATTTTCTTTACCCTAATTTCCATTATATAATCACCTTCTTTTCACACAAACCAGGGAGGGGGAAAAAGAGAAAAAAAACATTGCCACAACACTGCTAGAATATCAAATTCTTTTAAGAACCCTAAAACCTTGAAATCCTTATTACAAATCCCTCTCTCACTACAAACAAGCCATCACAGTTACAAACCAACACCTCATTACTTCTTCAGTAAGGATAAGGCTGGCTTGATCTCCATGATTCAAAGGGCATAAAAGCATTCAGGTCACTAATTTTCCAGTAAGGATAAGATTGATTTGATCTCCATGATCAAAAGGGTATAATCATTCATACATGCCATATTGTGCCTAAACATTAAATTTCTTCATATATTGGCTTTATTTGCATTTTATGATTTTATTTAATGTGTTCGTGAGATTCAACACTGCAGATTTAGACAGGATCCCATGCAGGTTCATTAAGGAACGTTGAGGCCAAAAGCCAAATGGCCAAAAGGCAAAAGCCAAATGGCCAAAACAGAACATTTTACACATGACACCAATACGTGGCGAGACAGACATACTGAGAAGGTTAAGGAACGTTGAAGCCAGAACACAAATAACCAAAAGCCAAAAGTCAAATGGCCAAAACAAAACAGTTTACACATGACGCCAATAGCTGTTTCACCATCCAATCAGGCTCGTATACTCCTAAACTCCCTCTCTATTTGTATTATGTTCCTTTAATTAATTAATCGTTATTATTTTTATTAATCACTAACCAATTAACATTTTTTCCTAATAAAATCAAAATACAAAATATGTTTAATTATTATTAATCTCATCATTAATCTATTTTTTGTAAATAAACCTCACTAATTAATTAGATTTAAACTTAGGGTTAATTTTAATATCTTTTCTTAATAAATTAAAAATTGGTAGAATTAGGGTTTTTAAATATTTTTATCCTTTTTTCTTTTCTTTCAAAATAATTAATTATTAAATATTATTTTTTGTAATTAAATTACCATGTAAATAATTAGATTAATCTTAGGTTTAGTTTTAACATGTTTTCTTAATAAATTAAAAAACAACTAGAATTAGGGTTAATATTTTAATTTCATTTAATTATTCTCATAAAAAACCATAAATACCAAAAAACTCAAAAAAATAATTTCTTTTTCTTTTTAATTTCATTAATTTAATAATAATAATTTAATTCCTTTAAAAAGGGTCCAACGCCCTCGTTTCCAATTTTAAATCATATTCGCGCATTTTATTTTATTTCTTATAATATTAATGTAACTCTCCCAAAGCCTTGTAAACTCGGACATTTTACTTCTCGCACTTTACTTCTTTATTTTCTGTCAAATCGGGTCCTGGATTTTAATTTGGCGATGTGGACCCGCGCCTTTGTAATAGTTTAGAACTTTTAATTTCCGCACTTTTTTAACTGCTAATAAAATGCATGCAAGAATGAATGAAAAAAATAAAAACAAACGCGTAGATCACTTTGACATGAACAAGACAAAATAAATGAATCTGACACACAAATCACACACCACCCCTAGGGTACGCCTCACTGTTGCCTTGCCTCGAAAGGTGATCGTCGAGTAGAGGATGTCTTAGTAAGTCCTCATGATCCGGGAACCTGGCATGAGGGTAGCTTCTAAGGTATCTTCCTATTACTCCGGTGATCACACTGTTGCCTTGTCCCTCGAAACGTGGCCGCCGACTATAGGACGTCTTAGTGAGTCCTTATGTCCCATTGATCTAGTTGCCTCAAAACTGGTTGCCTCAAAATAAGTTGCCTCGGAATAGTTGCCTCGGAATAAAAAGATCAATGGCATAAGGGTAGCTTCTAAGGTGTCCTGCCGTTACTCTGGTGACCACACTGTCCATACAAACGAATTGACCCGAACACCTCCAACGGTGGTGCTACCTATCTCTCAATGGTGGGATGGCACTACCTTAAGGACATTTATACAGCCTAATTCCTTAGGGTAGGTAGATGACTCGTAGATACTTGCTCTATTAAAAAACAAATCAAAACTCTTTTTACACCGACACTTTCAAAAAGCTTTCAAAACAATTTTTCAAACACTCTTGAGGACAGATACAAGAGTCATTCAGAAATCTTTCAATGAAACTTTTTTCAAACCCACTCACAGTTGAAAAGCAAACCAATTTTTGAAAACACAAGTGAGCAAGTATCTAAGAGCCCATGGATAACCATGGATAGAAAGGGTGCTAACACCTTCCCTTTCTATAATCTACCTCCCGAACCGAGAGCAATCTCTTTAAGGAATTTTTCTGTGCTTTTGTCCTTTCCATTTGGAGAAAATAAAAGACGGTGGCGACTCTTGATTCCGCGACATTTCGCGAACCAGCTTTAAACAGTCAGTTCCAGATCCACCGATCACAGAACTGGCGACTCTGCTGGGGATATAAACTTAAAGTGAGGTGTACCTTAGGATTAAGATCACTGTGCTTTCAATTGCTTTCTTTGCTTGCTTTAAATTGTGGGACTGTCTTGGGAGTTCTATAGATCCTAACCCGGATCTGGGGGATACCTTCTTAGAAAGTAGCAACAAGGCTGTGAGGGAACTGTGCGGGGTATACCGACATTTTTGAAACAGTCTGCTACGTTGATGTGGCACTTTGGTGTGTACCGGTAACCCTTGAGTTCAGTGAAGGAGAGTATGGGGCCTCCGCGTGGTATCGTGAAGCATCAACAGACCTTAGGAACCTTAATTGAATTATCTTGGCCTCTTTAGGGTAGTGAGATAACTGACTTTGGTGCAGTCCGAGGTTGGTTGATACTCGATACTACACTCAATTGAGGGTTGCTTTCCTGGAATATTTCGGTCACCAGTTCAGTGGCTAAATCGAAACGATGAACAATGAAAGCAATCCGGTGATATTGGGACCCTTAGAACCCGGTTACTTCTAATAGGACAGGTTGAACCCACCAACTTCAAGAGGGTAATACCCAGACCCCATGCTGGCCTAAACACTAAGGGCTTGTCATGTGTGACTTGTGTGCCTTCGTACTTGACTACTTGCATGCTTTATCTGACACATGAACTGCTTGCAGGTTTTGTTTTAGTCCTTAATTGGGACACATGACAGGGCTTACTAAGTTTCTTGCAGGTTTTGTTTATAGTCCTTAATTAGGACTCATAACGGAGTGTATTGAGTTTCTTGCAAGTTTTGTTTATAGTCCTTAATTAGGGCTTATAACAGAATGTACTGAGTTTCTTGCAGACTAGTTTTTTGCAGGTTTTGTTTATGTCCTTAATTGGGACTCATAACAGGGTTTACTCACATTACCCCATGCATACCATAACATCATACCATTGCATACATCCTAACTCATTTCAAGGATCTCAAGGGCTTGTGATGCAGGTCATGGTGAATCAACTATCCCAGCAAGGGGCAAAGAGGATTTATTTTCCTCTAGCCAAGGTTGTCAGGGGCTAAGACCCACTTGATATGGTGAGCTCTGACTCCTGAAGAAGGTTCCCCTAACCAAGGTTGTTTGGAAATCAAAACAGACATGATGATTAAAGTCAGGGGCTATAACCCACTGGATATGGTGAGCCTTTGACCCTTTGAAGAAGGACTCTCAACAACATGCAGTTCCTTCAATCAAACTACCGGACCCGAGTTCTAACAAATTTTCTTGTTTACCCCGCGGGATCCTTGGAAACATTGCATATGCATACATACACATCATTGCATGACAGGTACCCTTGTTGCAGGTCACTTACCTTTCCCACTGTTTATTTCAGCAATGGCTTCCCAACAAGACAACCAGGACTTTCTTGCTCAAGAGACCCGGTTCGGGGAAATCCTCCTGAATCTATCCAAGGGGCGGGAGGAGCTAAGGACACTTCTCATGGAGACTTTGGTCAGGAACAGTGCTGAGGATGAACGACTGAAACATCTGCAAGCTGAAATGGACACAATGAAAGCCCAGATGCTGGGGCAGGTGACTGCAATTCAAGGCTTAGCTCAAAGACAAGAAGAGCTCGGAGTTCTCATCCACCAACTGCGTCAGGGTAACCAACTGGGGCAAACATCTAAAGGTAAAAAGCCAGTCATCGTTCAACCACCTTTGAGACAAGGAGATAAGGGGAGAGCTCCTCAAATGGCTCCAGTGTCACAAATTCAGCATCAACCTCACCGGCTTCAGCCAGACAAGCCCAGGAGGCAATTCACCCAGCTCAACATGTCGTTGTTTCAAGCTTTACAACGCCTGTTGAGGTTGAACCTAATCACATTAAGGGCTCATCCTCGGAACCCCAACACAGCACATCCTACTTATGATCCCAATAAAAGGTGTGCCTACCACTCTGCCAGTCCAGGACATGATACAAATGAGTGTTGGGCTCTGAAGAACAAAATCCAGGACCTGATTGATGAAGGGGCATTGGAGTTCACACAAGATGGTCAGGCTGAATTTTTCTACCATCCCTCCAAGACTCACCAGTTGAAGTAACAGGCCCTGAGAAGGGAAAACTTTTGTTCATTCGAATGTTCAAGTTATAATTTTCTTTTGTTCAAACATTTACTCATGTTAAACATCGTTATCTCATTAATGCATCGCATATGTCTGTTTTGAAGCAATATATTCGTATTCACTATATGCAAATTATTTTCATATTTTTTCTGATGTCAACTCTCAATTAATAATTCTAAGCCTCTTGAGGGAGGATGACGAAAACGGTACCACGATCTTTACAGTATGCTTTTGAACAGACCCCGCTGATGAGGTACAGGCATTGTTTCAATTCCTAAACACTGGAGTTATAAGGATGATAATCCCTCGTCAACCCCTCTGAGCCAAAGAAGTAGGAGTTTTTCTTTTCGAAAATTAAAACTCTTAATCATAACCTGGGGCAGGGTAGTTCTCTCAGTTGATCCAGGTGCATAACGAATGGCACCAAAGAGGCCCTTACAAAAAAAGAGAAGACAATGATGATTCCGAATAATCATAAGGATAGGCAGTCATTATATCTCAAAAATAAAAAAACCCATTAAGTCAAAACCTATGAAGGAGACTTACAAAACTGGGGCATCCCGTTGATTGTAATTCCAAAAAGAAACAGTTCAGGCAAAAAACAGGGATAATGAAAGAAAAAGAAAGAGGTCTTACAAACCCTCAACAAAAAAAAAGGGAAATGACTGTCTATTCAGAATAAGTTATCAACATCCGAATCATCACCGGAAAATCAGAGCAAAGACTCAAACAAGGTCTAACGTATGATCAACTGAGTTTAGGTTTGGAGAACATCACGAAGAGCGGGTGGGTACAAATAATTTGAGCCTTTATCCTTTGTTTCTTAAACCATGAACCAGGCCACGTTATAACCCTCAAAAGTCCTAGCTGAAGCATGGGTTAGTTCGAAAGCATACTGTTACGAAAGGTATCCTGACTCCTTAAGGCTCACGGTAAAATACGGAGTTGACATCACGTTTACAAACATTCACTTGTTTTATGAAAAAGAGTGCATTTTCAAAATCTTCAAGACAGACATAAGCTTTGCATTTTTGATATAACATTGTTTGCATATGACTATTTGTTTGAACAACAGGGAAATTCGCACGATGAATACCTAGTGAACAAGAGCACTTCCAATCAAGGGGCATGACATGATCATGGTCCATCATCTGGGGCAGTCCAATCAAGATTCGGAGAATCTCTCAAAGGCCAAATAGCCCGGGGTAAATCTCCGCCTGAGTCACTTGGGGCATCCCAACAACGAATCTTGCCTGATCAAACATCTTCTGGGGCATGACAAAACATTTCTAACAGGGGCATCTCCCTACATCCTGAGAGCATGGACATAGTCAAAAAAAAAAATACTGCGCATAATCAAAGACCCGCTAGGTTGACATACCTATGCAAAAATAAGGGCTTCCCGGCGAACCAAAAGGGTTCGAGCAAAATGAAGGGATGAAATGAAAAAAATCTGTACACCCGGCAAGTCGAAAACCTGAAAAGGCGGCTTGGGCAAAAATGGGTATCCCGATGAACCAAAAACCCGAAAGGGCGGTCCAGGCAAAAGTTAGGGATTAAAGCGTACGACTATGTCCTGTCATCCTGTCACCTGCCTACCAGAAAAAGGTTTGTCCATCAACAGCTATCAGCACCTCACAGGTCTTCCTCTCCCACCTCAGAAACAAGGGCAATACAGAGTTGTCTAAGCAATCTAATTGTCCTGTCCTCCAAGGTATCAAGGTAGGTTCAGCTAAAGAACACAACCAGATGTCTTAATTCCCCAGAGAGTGAGCCAGCAAGTCAGTGCACTCTCCCCGAGCAAAGTTACAACCAAACCTTAAGGAATTTGGGTATCCTCCAGCAGATCTCAACATTCCCCAGCAGTACATATTCTTAAACAAGCATCCCCGGCAGTCTTGGTCTAAAGATTGTTCCCCGGCGGTATATCAAACATTCAATGGAGTCACTTCCCCGATACAGTTCAAAACTTCCCCAGGAGAGTCTGTGATCGGTGGATCTGGAACTGACTGTTTAACGCTGGTTCGCGAAATGTCGCGGAAGCAAGAGTCGCCACCGTCTTTTATTTTCTCCAAATGGAAAGGACAAAAGCACAGAAAAATTCCTTAAAGAGATTGCTCTCGGTTCGGGAGGTAGGTTATAGAAAGGGAAGGTGTTAGCACCCTTTCTATCCATGGTTATCCATGGGCTCTTAGATACTTGCTCACTTGTGTTTTCAAAAATGGTTTGTTTGCTTTTCAATGTGGGTTTTAAAAAGTTTCTTTGAAAATTCCAGTTCGACTCTTGTATCGGTCCTCAAGAGTGTTTGAAAAAATTGCTTTCGAAAGCTTTTTGAAAAGGTGTCGGTGTGAAAAGTATTTTTGAATTTTTGTTTGAAATTAGAGCAAGTATCTACGAGAACCTACCTACCCTAAGGAATTCGTCTGTGTAAATGTCCTTTAAAGTAGTGCCATCCCACCATTGAGAGGTAGGTAGCACCACCGTTGGAGGTGTTCGGGTCAATTCGAGGTTCGGGACATGGTGATCACCAGAGCAATGGGAAGACACCTTAGAAGCTACCCTCATGCCAGGTTCCCGGATCATGAGGACTTACTAAGACATCCTCTACTCGACGATCATCTTTCGAGGCAAGGCAACAGTGAGGCGTACCCTAGGGGTGGTGTGTGATTTGTGTGTCGTTTTCATTTGTATTTATCTTGTCATGTCATTAGTGTTCTACACTTGTTTTATTTTGTCCATTCATTCTTGCATGCCTTGATTAACAGTTAAAACATTGCGAGAAAGTAAAAGATTCTAAGCTATTACAAAAGGCGCGGGTCCACATCGCCAAAATTAAACCAGGACCCGATTTGACAGAGAATAAAGAAATAATGAAAAGTAAAGTGCGAGAAATCAATTACACGGCTTTGGGAGAGATACAGAAATATTAAACGAAAAAGAAATATATATGCGAATTAGATAAGAATTAAAACGAGGGCGTTGGACCCTTTTTGCAAAATTAAATTAACGATGGAATTAATTAATTAAAAAAAAGAAAGAAATTGTTTTTGGTATTTTTTGGTATTTTATGATTTTAATGGGAAAAAGAATTAAATGCAATTAAAATAAATGCTAACCCTAATTCTAATTGTTTTTTTTATTTATTAAGAAAAGAAGATTAAATTTTAACCTAAAATTATCCCTAATTAATTTACATGCAATTTAATTACAAAAATAAATATTTAATATTTTAATTATTATGGAAGAAAAATAAAAAGGAATAAAAATTATCATAAACCCTAGTTCTACAAATTTTAAATTAATTATGAGAACATTACTATTAAACCTAATTTAATAACTAAATTTAATTAATGTAATTTATTTATAAAAATACTAAAATAAAATATTTATTATATTTTTTCTCTTTTTCTGATTTTTTATGGTGTTTTTTATATTTATGAAAATAATAAATTAATTAAGAAAACAATAATTTAAAAGAAAATAGAAATAATAAAGAAACAAAGAAAGTAAAAAAGTTTAGCAAACCTAGGGGGGTTGCAGTCCCCAAAGTGGAGGTATAGCCCAGCAATTTGAGGCCCATTTATTCATGGCCTGATTGACTTTTGCGCTGGCATGGATCTTTGTTGACTGAGTGCATCATGTTCTTCAGATTATGGCCATTGATCATCTCCATTGGGACGCGTGGACGTCTGATTTTGAAGGCGTATGATGCATCTTCAGCATTGACACTGCAGGTAATTATTAAAGAAAAAATAATATGAAAGTGGGGTGAGGACCTGGGATCGAACCCAGGTCCTAGGGGTTACCAGTGCCACGCTTCACCACTGAGCCATCAAAAGCGCTTTGTATATTAAATAACGCACAAATAACATAAGCAATAATATGGATTAATGGAATTCTGGCGCGAATTTTTAAACAAACCAATCAGCGCTTGCCACCACCTCGTCTTCTTCGTTGATTTGTTTTTCCTGAAAAAATAACAAACATTTAACGGGGGTTTTGAACCCCCTCAAAACATGCCTATTCTGATAATAGCGATTAGGCCATGTGGCCTCATAAATTTGGCGCGATGGTCTCATCCAATTCGTTCCAACCTGCTGATTTCGTTTATGGCATTGACATGTCTCAATTTTACAGGAATGGAAAACGCCTAAATTAAAAACCTGGAAACCCTAGATATCTCTAATGGTGGATCTTCATATGGGGCACGAAAACAAAATCAAACCACACGGTTAGCATCAGAATTGCATAAGGAATATAAATCACATGTTAAAAATTGCAAAAAGTGCATGAATTGAGATGCACGAGTATGAAAATTTTTCGGTACAGATGAGATTGTTCTCACGTTTCTGGGCACGAAAGCTTGTGGTTTTTGATGCAAAATCCTTCTATGAAGCCTCAGCAAGCTAATGAGATAGAAATCTCGCCTTGAATCGTCCTAGAACTAGGTTTTCAGTTTTGAGTTTTTGGCAAAAATTTTCAAGTTCAATGCTTGGTCTGTAGCGCAGCTTCTTGGTCAATGGCATTAGGGTTGTGTTCTATACTTATGTATGAGTGAATTAGGTCAAATAAGATTGGTCCACAATCCATGAATTGATGAATGCAATATTTGATTTTTTAACCATGATTTTCAAATCCTTTTCACATGCTTTTTGATACAAATCACATCCAATTGCATTGGTTCTTTCCATATTTATCTAGGCACGAAATCTTGAGGATATAATATGCACAAAAAGATTGAAAAACTAGGTTTAGCATTTTTCATGTATTTATTTTAATTTAAATGAATTATTATTAATAAAAATCCAAATAAATAAATAAAAAATGAATAAAAACTTCCCTTTGGGCCAAGTGGTCGTGCACATGCCTTGGATAATGAATTGTGGAAGAAAAAGAGGCCCATTAGCAATTTTAGGTCATTTGAATCAATGTTGACTTTTCAAAATATCCAAAAATTTCCCAACTTCCACAAGGCATAACTTGCTCAATTTTTAAGATTTTCTCATGTTCTTGGACATTTTGGAAAGTTCTTTGAGTCCTCTAACCAATGTCTTTGGTACCATGTCATTTTGATTTACCAACCCCAAGTTATGGCCTTTGACTTAAAGTCCCTTTTTGTTTACTTTTGAAAATGACCTATAATGTTGAAATTGATAACTTTTTGTGAGAGCATTTCTTGGACTTGAAGTATGAAGAGAAGTTGTAGGAAATGTCTTTCTCTTCGAAATGAGCTTTGGATGGAATTTTTCTGATAATCCATGTGAAAGTTATGGCCTGGTCAATTTACAGTTGACTTTTTCAGCTGTCCAAATAAGGAAACTTTTGCATCTTGATGATTTTTGAGCCAAGCTTTGAGAATCATGATAAAGAATTGATCAAATGATGTTTGTGGCTTCAAAATGAGATATTGACCAAAAATTTGAACTTTTGACTGTCAAATGACCATTTTGCCCCTACAGTTGACTGTAGTGCAATTAGGGTTTTGACTGTGCAATTTTGTGCTATAAGTCTTGAAACTTGGTATGAGGATGCTTGACCATATTTATAGGCATGTGAGACTTGATTGGACCTTTGGAAACTTCATTTTCTTGATCAGAACCAAAACCCTAATTTTGACTGTTTAGGAGACCCTTGAACTGTGCAACCCTTGGGGAATTTTGAAGCTTGACTTGGCAATTTTCTTGAAGAATATGGGAGGGCAAATTTTGAGGTACAACAGTTGCCCCTGTTCAATCTTCTTAGACCTGAGGATGCAGATTGGCTGACGTGCCTTTCGTAATCCGAAGGTGGAAGATGATTGAACACTAGAGTGCCCAGAAATTTGCGCTCACATAGTAGCAGTGATGTAGTAGGGAATGGGCTTATAGATGCCATTTGGAGATTGGTGAACAGGATGATGGGCTTATAGATGCCATATGGATGTTGATCGCGTAAGAGATTCCTTAGCGAGAACTTGCGTACCTGCAAGAGAAAAATGAGTAACTGACATGTTGCAGGAGCTGGATCTTCGAATTCTTCAGACGTGCCCTAGCGAGATACAGGAATCGAGTCTGGTAATGTTAGTCTTTAACGGATACACCCTGGCAATATTCAGGTATCGGATCCTCGAACTCTTCAGATACACCCTGGCAAGATACAGGAATCGGATCTGGTAATGTTAGTCTTCAACGGATACACCCTGGCAAGATTCAGGTATCGGATCTGGTAATGTTAGTCTTCAACGGATAAACCCTGGCAAGATTCAGGTATCAGATCCTCGAACTCTTCAGACACACCCTGGCAAGATACAGGAATCGGATCTGGTAATGTTGGTCTTCAACGGATACACCCTGGCAAGATTCAGGTATCGGATCCTCGAACTCTTCAGACACACCCTGGTAAGATACAGGAATCGGATCTGGTAATGCTAGTCTTCAACGGATACACCCTGGCAAGATTCAGGTATATCCTCGAACTCTTCAGACACACCCTGGCAAGATACATGAATCGGATCTGGTAATGCTAGTCTTCAACGGATACACCCTGGCAAGATTCAGGTATCGGATCCTCGAACTCTTCAGACACACCCTGGCAAGATACAGGAATCAGATCTGGTAATGTTAGTCTTCAACGGATACACCCTGGCAAGATTCAGGTATCGGATCCTCGAACTCTTCAGACACACCCTGGCAAGATACAGGAATCAGATCTGGTAATGCTAGTCTTCAACGGATACACCCTGGCAAGATTCAGGTATCGGATCCTCGAACTCTTCAGACACACCCTGGCAAGATACAGGAATCCGATCTGGTAATGCTAGTCTTCAACGGATACACCCTGGCAAGATTCAGGTATCGGATCCTCGAACTCTTCAGACACACCCTGGCAAGATACAGGAATCGGATCTGGTAATGTTAGTCTTCAACGGATACACCCTGGCAAGATTCAGGTATCGGATCCTCGAACTCTTCAGACACACCCTGGCAAGATACAGGAATCGGATCTGGTAATGTTAGTCTTCAACGGATACACCCTGGCAAGATTCAGGTATCGGATCCTCGAACTCTTCAGACACACCCTGGCAAGATACAGGAATCGGATCTGGTAATGTTAGTCTTCAACGGATACACCCTGGAAAGATTCAGGTATCGGATCCTCGAACTCTTCAGACACACCCTGGTAAGATACAGGAATCGGATCTGGTAATGCTAGTCTTCAACGGATACACCCTGGCAAGATTCAGGTATCGGATCCTCGAACTCTTCAGACACACCCTGGCAAGATACAGGAATCGGATCTGGTAATGCTAGTCTTCAACGGATACACCCTGGCAAGATTCAGGTATCGGATCCTCGAACTCTTTAGACACACCCTGGCAAGATACAGGAATCGGATCTGGTAATGTTAGTCTTCAACGGATACACCCTGGCAAGATTCAGGTATCAGATCCTCGAACTCTTCAGACACACCCTGGCAAGATACAAGAATCGGATCTGGTAATGCTAGTCTTCAACGGATACACCCTGGCAAGATTCAGGTATCGGATCCTCGAACTCTTCAGACACACCCTGGCAAGATACAGGAATCGGATCTGGTAATTGGTCGTCAATAGATACACCCTGGCAAGATTCAGGAATCGGATCTTTAGTTGCGACCATTGACGGTAATCAATTTTGTATTTTTATCCTGAAAAGACAAGCGTTAGTTGTATGCGATGTCATGTGGTATGACGTGCAAGATGCTCTCAGAATGAATGAGATTGTATGTTCATGATACGTATATGCATGCTATAATGTATGAAGATGTTTATGAATGCATTTTTCGTCTAGGAAAGTAAATCCTTGACGGGTGCCGGGAAGTCACTCCTGGGCTGATGTTGGAGAATAAATTTTGCTTCCGCCGGGGATGATAGCTGCAAGTATACCGGTAAAAGAAGATCACTCCGTTGGGGAATAAACTTGGCGAATGGAATAACTCTGCGGGGAGGAAAGTACTCTAACGATTTTGCTGGGAAGCAAAACTCTGTGGGGAGAGAGATACTTTGCTGATTTATTGATAATAACTTGCTGGGGACACCTTTGCTGTGTTGGAAGTGCTGATAGACTTCGCTGGGGATAAGAAGATTCTGTCGACGATGATCTTTCCATGGCTTTTGGCTGAGGATAACCCAGTTATATCCTGGTAAGGAAATAACTCTTTGAATAAAGCCGGGAGACGTGTTCACGCTCTGTGATGGATAAGCTTCCAGAATCTACTGGGGATAAGCTTACTGCTTGGGGAGATAAATTCCAACTTTCCTGGGGAACTGGATTGGACTCTCCTGGGGTAATTTTGAACTGCGGGGGAAGTGATTCCTTTGAATGTTGGTATGCCGCCGGGGAACAATCTTTAGACCAAGACTGCCGGGGATGCTTGTTAAGAATACATGTGCTGCTGGGGAGTGTTGAGATTTACTGGAGGATACCCAACTTCCTTAAGATTTGATAACTTTGCTCGAGGGGAGTGTACTGACTTGCTGACTTACTCTCTGGGGAATTAAGGTGTCTGGTTATGTTCTTTAGCTGAACCTACCTTGGTACCTTGGAGGATAGAACAATTAGATTGCTCAGACAACTCTTTTATTGCCCCTGTTTCTAATGTTACTTGTAATTAATCCTTTGTTTCGTATGCAAATATTCATGAGTTAGCAATTTATTGTCAATGCATATATCACAAATTGAACCTTGGACGTTCCTCGCAAAACAAAACAGAAAAAGAAGAACAATTGGCATTTTTAACTGAAAAATATATTTGTATTGATTTTTGAATGGCCTGTAAATAGGCGTTTTATGTACAAGAGGCTGACGTCCTAGTAAGAGAACGCCGCCGAATCAAAAGAGTTTATACAAATTTTGTACAAAAGAAAATAAAACAGCTGTGTGAAATGAATGATCCCACTGGGTTTCAACTCTGCTATCGCCTTTATATCCCCGAGCGTCTCATCACTTGATGACCTAAACGAAGAATGAAGCTGACTGATCGATGCCGTCTGAACTTGATGTAGATACCGGATTCTGGATGCAAGGTGATCCAATGAGACATAGTTTTACGCTTTTATCCCTAATTTTTGCCTGGACCGCCCTTTCGGGTTTTCAGTCCACCGGGATACCCATTTTTGCCCAAGCCGCCTTTTCAGGTTTTCGACTTGCCGGGTGTACAGATTTTTTTTCATTTCATCCCTTCATTTTGCCCGAACCCTTTTGGTTCGACGGGAAGCCCTAATTTTTGCCTAGGCATGTCAGCCTAGCGGGTCTTTTTATGCGTAGTATCTTTTTACTATGTCTGCATTGGCGGGGTGAGGAAGGTCGTCACCATCCATGTTGGTTAGAATCATGGCTCCTCCTGAGAACACATGTTTAACCACAAATGGCCCTTCGTACGTAGGGGTCCATTTGCCCCTTGGATCACTCTGAGGAAGGATGATTCGCTTGATTACCAGATCCCCAACTTGATATTCCTGTGGTCTGACCTTTTTGTTAAATGCCCTGATCATCCGTTTCTGATACGTCTGACCATGGCAGATAGCAGCAAGTCTCTTCTCGTCAATAAGGTTGAGTTGATCAAGTCGTGTCTGGATCCAATCATCCTCGTTCAAATTTGCATCCTTCATTATCCGGAGAGAGGGTATTTGCACTTCGATCGGTAAGACTGCCTCCATACCATAAACCAGAGAGAAAGGAGTTGCCCCGGTTGACGTCCTAGCTGAGGTACGGTACCCATGTAGAGCGAACGGTAACATCTCGTGCCAATCTTTATAAGTCACTGTCATTTTTTGCACGATTTTCTTGATATTTTTATTCGCTGCTTCTACAGCCCCATTCATCTTCGGTCTGTAAGGAGAAGAATTGTGGTGCTGTATTTTGAACTGCTCGCAGAGCTCAGCGATTATCTTGTTATTCAGATTGGTACCGTTGTCTGTAATAATTCTCTCAGGGATGCCGTATCGACAGATCAGATTATGCCGAATGAACCGTGCCACAACAGTCTTGGTTACTGTAGCATAGGATGCTGCTTCGACCCACTTCGTAAAATAATCAATCGCCACTAGGATGAAGCGATGCCCATTAGATGTCGTAGGTTTAATCTCACCGATCATGTCTATGCCCCACATTGCAAACAGCCAAGGCGCAGTCAGAACATTCAGGGGAACTGGAGGAACATGCACCTTGTCTGCATAAATCTGGCACTTATGGCATGTCCTGGAATGTTGGTAGCAGTCAGCTTCCATTGTGGACCAGTAATACCCTGCCCGAAGGATCTTCTTTGCCATTGTATGTCCACTGGAGTGCGTACCAAAGGTCCCTTCATGTAGCTCTTCCATGATCCTTTCTGCTTCAGTCTTATCCACACAACGCAGTAAGGTTGAATCATGGTTTCGCTTGTACAAGATGCCGTTGCTAAGGAAGAACTTTGCCGCGAACCTCCTCAGGAACTTCTTATCATTGACAGAGGCACCTTCAGGGTATTCCTGAGCTTCCAAATATCTCTTCACCTCATGGTACCAAGGCTTCTCAGTCACCAATTCAGTATCGAGATCACAACAGTATGCCGGTTCGTCTAGTTTCCAGATGATGATCCGGGGAGCCTCATTATCCCATTTGACCTTGAACATAGAAGACATTGTAGCTAACGCGTCCGCCAGCTGATTCTCTTCTCTTGGAAAGTGTTCACAGGTTATCTTCGTGAAGTGGGGGATCAAAGTCAACACACATTCTCTGTAAGGAATAAGATTCGGATGTTTCGTATCCCACTCTCCTTTGATCTGATTGATCACAAGAGAGGAATCTCCGAAGACACTCAGAAACTTAATCCTTAGGTCGATCGCAGCTTGAAGACCCATGATGCACGCCTCATACTCTGCCATGTTGTTGGTACAATTGAAACATAGCCGGGCAGTGAGCGGAGTATGACTACCTTGAGGTGATATGATTATGGCACCGATGCCGTTTCCCAAAGCATTGGAGGCTCCGTCAAAGTGCATAGACCATCGGGATCCTTCCTCAGGTCCTTCATCCGGTCCAGGTACTTCACAATCAGTTACTATCATGATGCTTTCGTCCGGAAACTCAAAGTTCATTGACTGATAGTCATCTACGGCCTGATGTGCCAAGTGGTCTGCCAATATACTTCCCTTGATGGCTTTCTGGGTTGTATACTGAATGTCGTATTCCGTCAAGATCATCTGCCATCTTGCAATTCTCCCAGACAGAGCAGGCTTTTCGAATATGTACTTTATCGGATCCATCTTTGAGATCAACAAGGTAGTGTGAGTCAGCATATACTGTCTCAGCCGGCGAGCAGCCCATACCAAAGCGCAGCAAGTTTTCTCGAGCAGTGAGTATCGGGTCTCACAGTCGGTAAACTTTTTGCTAAGGTAATAAATGGCATGCTCTTTTCGGCCAGACTCGTCATGCTGCCCCAGCACACACCCCATTGAGTTGTCCAGTACTGTCAGGTATAGTATCAGAGGTCTCCCTTCAACCGGTGGCATAAGGATGGGTAGTTCTTGGAGATACTCTTTGATTCTGTCGAAAGCGGCCTGACATTCATCATTCCAACGTACTACCTGATCTTTCTTCAGCAGCTTGAAGATTGGTTCACAGGTAGCAGTCAGGTGTGAGATGAAGCGAGCAATGTAATTCAGGCGTCCTAAAAAGCCTCTGACCTCCTTCTCTGTCCTAGGAACTGGCATCTCTTGAATAGCTTTGACCTTAGCAGGGTCCACTTGAATGCCCTTGTCGCTTACCACGAAGCCTAACAACTTTCCAGATCTTACCCCGAAGGTGCACTTGTTCGGGTTCAACCTCAGCTTGTACAGTTTCAATCGGTCAAACAACTTCTGCAGATGATCTAGGTGCTCTTCCTCAGTCTGGGACCTTGCGATCATGTCGTCGACATACACTTCTATCTCATGATGGATCATGTCATGAAATAAAGCAACCATGGCACGTTGGTAGGTTGCCCCAGCGTTCTTCAACCCGAATGGCATGACCTTGTAGCAGAAGGTACCCCACTGAGTAACAAATGTAGTCTTTTCCATGTCTTCAGGTGCCATCTTGATCTGATTGTAACCTGAAAAGCCATCCATGAAAGAGAACACCTTATGCTGAGCCGTATTATCAACAAGGACATCAATGTGAGGTAGAGGGAAGTCATCTTTGGGGCTGGCCCTGTTTAGATCCCTGTAGTCGACACACATTCTGACCTTACCGTCTTTCTTAGGTACCGGCACCACATTAGCAACCCACTGAGGGTAAGAAGTCACTGCAAGGAACCCAGCGTCAAACTGTTTCATAACCTCGGCTTTAATCTTCTCAGACATTTCTGGACGCATACGGCGGACCTTTTGCTTAACCGGAGGGCAATCTTCCTTAGTTGGCAAGTGATGGACCACAATATCGGTATCCAACCCGGGCATGTCTTCGTAGGACCAAGCAAAGATCTCCATATAATCATGTAGCATCTGGGTCAACCGTCGCTTCACGCTGAGCTCCAGGTTGGCACCAATCTTTACCTCTTTCCTGTCTTCCTCAGTACCCAAGTTTATTATTTCCACAGGCTCTTCGTGTGGTTGGATTGCCCTCTCTTCCTGAAGCAACAGTCTTGCAAGCTCTCCAGGCACTTCGCAATCATCTTCACCTTCGTCTTCGGCTAAGTTGATCGGATTTTCGAAGTCATAACTGGCAGTAGCAGAGTCGTTACCAGTGAAATCCATAGTGGATTGAAACCTGTATGAGTGAGTGTGTGTGTAAATACAGCTGTTTTGAAATATATGTAAAAGAAAGAAAGACAGAAAAGGAGCATAAGATTTGCAATGCGAGAAACGTCCAAGATTTTCATTTATGATATATGAAATGACAATTTATATGCCCTCACAAATGAAACCACGGTGCCTCGGGTAAGACACCGGGCCATAGAGTTTATTTATTGTTTATTACAAAATAACAAAACAAAGAAGTTTATTACTGCGTAACAAAAGTAACGGGAGTATGGTCCTTAGCAATCCAATTGGTCAATCCGCCTTCGGTTGTCGGGTAGATCCAGCTATTGAATTCAGCTTCATCCACTTCATCTTCGTCCCTAATAGAATTCACTCCATGAGCAGGTAGTGGAGCTGTCACCACATTAGGCTTCTCAGATGCCTCGAATTGTACCTCCTTGGCATCAATAAGATCCTGCAGCTTGTTCCTTAACGCCCAACAGTCATCAGTGGCATGCCCCGGGCTATCAGAATGGTAAGCACAACGAGCATTTGGATTGTACTTAGGAGAGGAAGTATTTGCGAACTTCGGAGCCTCTCTGACGGTTACTAAGTTGGTTGAGAGCAATTGTGGTAAGATCTGCGACAAGGTCATACTCAAACGGGTGAATTCCCTTCTGGGTCTCTCAACCCTTGGTTGATTAGCTTGCCGAGGAGCGGCTGCAGGCTTCGCAATCACCAATGCATTGACAGATTGGCGGCGCTCTGGTTTGTCTTGCCTTCTAGGCCCATACACCACACTGGCCTCTTTCTTGAAGGGTTTCTTCTCAGAACTAGACGATGCACCCTTCGGAATCTTACCAGACTTCAACCCAACCTCAATTCTCTCTCCAGTCAGAATCAGATCAGTGAACCCTGCAGACAAGTTCCCGATAAGAAGGTTGAAAAATGGCCCAGATAGGGTCCCCAAGAACATGTCTACTAACTCCCGATCAGTCAACGGAGGCTGCACCCTGCCAGCCAGATCCCTCCACTTCTGAGCGTACTCTTTAAAACCTTCACTTGAACCTAACGACATACCCTGGAGTTGGGTACGTGTAGGGGCAAGGTCGGCATTATATTGATACTGCTTGTAGAAAGCAGTAGCCAACTCCTCCCAGTTACGAACCTTGGTCCCATCCAGCTGATATAACCATTCGAGATGAGTCCCTGAAAGACTCTCCTGGAAGAAGTGGATCCATAAATTCTTATCCACTGAGTACGGTTGAATCTTTCGAACATAGGACCTTAGATGTAGCTTGGGACAAGACGCCCCGTCGTACTTAGTGAAAGATGGTGCTTTGAATTTATGAGGAATAATCAAACCAGTAGACAAACCCAGATCTCCGAAATCTAGCCCAGGTACCTGTTGGATCTCCATAGCATTCAGCCTGTCCTCCAACTGCTTGTATCTGTCTTCTGCAGGAGGATACTGCTCTTCATCAAAATCAGTCTCGTTGTCGGAGACTACCGGACTAGGACCTTTTTCTGCCTGAGGAGTACTCTTGCCAACAGAAGAACCAGCCTCTTCATTTTGCAAAGTGTTGCCAAACCTTCGGCCCGAGCTAAACAGAACAGTTCTTCTCTTCTTCTTCTTCTCCTTCTTCAGGAGCATAGCCTTCAGCTCTTCTTGGCCTTGGGCCAAACCCTTGATTAACTCCTGAAATTGCGCATTCTGCGCCTGAAGAGCTTTGATGGATGTCTCAGTTGATGACGAGTCAGGATTCATGATGCTGAAATAAACAGCGAAGAACTATAAGCAACCTGAAAAGAGGAAAAACCTGTTATGCACATGATGAATGATATGTGTTTATGCAATGCATTCAAGGGTTCGAAAGTTCAAATTTGTTGTAGACAAAAAGGAACACACGTTATCATTAAGGAAATAATTGTTTGGTACATCAAAGCCTTGTGGGCACAAATAATACAAAAGCGAATCAATCCCAAAATATACTACGCATCCTCTTTGGAGCTATGTAAGTGTTGAGATTCCTCTCCTCATGTAACAGGCGGGTGAGCTCCAAGACCTTCTTTTCACTGGCATGTAGACTGGTCTCAAGAGAATTCCGTTCTTCCTTAAGCTGGATCCAGCTCTTCTGCATCTCTTCCCAGGATGTGGGCATATCAGGGTGCTGAATAGTGTAGGACACCTCTCCTTCCAGGACTGGCTCTTTGATCACAGGGAGCATATGGGGATAAGGCATCACTAACTTCTGGGAGCGGGCGCGTACCCACTTGAGATAAGGTTCCAATGTGATGGAGTTCCTGTGCCCCAGTGTCTTGCTGTCTATCCTACTTGGCATCCTCCAGGCTCTGATAAATCTCTGGCGAAGTCCTTGAGTATCGTTGTCGAAGTCAAAAACTATGTTAGGAATTAACATGTCGTGAGGACCATCCCTCCGAGCATAACCAAATTGTCTCCAAGCCAGGCACGGGCTGTAAGTAATACCTCCTCTGATTCCAAGTAAAGGAACATTAGGGTACTCCCCGCAACGATCAATGATAGTGACATCTTCTCTTGACCGAGGGCACCAATGTATATCTGCATGCGTAAGAGTCATCAACCGTTGTGACCATCTCAAACCCCACTCATTCTTCAAGACTGATTGTGGAAGGTGCGAAATAAACCACCTTCCCAGGAGAGGAGTGCAACACATAAGGACACCTCTTTTTCTCATGGTTCGAGTGTAACATGAGTGAAGGATGTCCCCCAGCAACGTAGGTATAGGATTCCTGGACATAAAGATCTGGACAACACTGATATCTATAAGCTGATCTGGGTTAGGGAACAACACCAAACCATAGACAAGGAGGGCCACAACCTCTTCAAAAGCTTGCAAGTCAAGGGAGTTCCAACATTCATGGGCCTTTTCAAACAGAAACCTGGCTAAGAACCCTTTGATACCACTTCTAACTTCCCAATGTCCCTTGAGGTCAGATGACTGTAGGTGCAAGGCTTTAGCAATCTCTTCAAGCTTAGGTTCCTTTTCCGTACCGTTGTAGGGTAGCTGATCAAGGATAGGGATCTTCAGGAGCCGGGAGAACTCCTCCAATGTAGGTACCAGCTGATAGTCCAAGAAGGTGAAACAGTGATGCAGAGGATCAAAGAACTGGAACAGGACCTTTATCATATCTTCCTCAATGTTGGTATTGACCAAGCTGATGAGACTTCCATGTCTTTCACTGAATGAAGAGTTCTCGGGAATCCTGGATATAAGTTCCTTAAGCTGAGGAGGGACCCTTACAAGACTGACTTGAATTGTCTTTCTACGAACAGTTTCCATGTCCTACAAAACAAGAACAAAGATGAAAATTCGAACCCCTGAAATGGTTAGTCAATGCATATGATGCTGGATGATGTCATGATGCTATGATTAAACACACCACAGATATTTACAAAGATAAACATGTAAGGCACACAAGGCACACAAGACAAGCCCTTAGGATTTAAGGCCAGCATGGGGTCTGGGTAGTACCCTCTTGAAGTTGGTGGGTTCATCCTGTCCTATTAGAAGTAACCGGGTTCTAAGGGTCCCAATATCACGGGATTGCTTTCATTGTTCATCGTTTCGATTTAGCCACTGAACTGGCGACCGAAATATTCCAGGAAAGCAACCCTCAATTGAGTGTAGTATCGAGTATCAACCAACCTCGGACTGCACCAAAGTCAGTTATCTCACTACCCTAAAGAGGCCAAGATAGTTCAATTAAGGTTCCTAAGGTCTGTTGATGCTTCACGACACCACGCGGAGGCCCCGTACTCTCCTTGACTGAACTCAAGGGTTACCGGTACACACCAAAGTGCCACATCAACGTAGCAGACTGTTTCAACCATGTCGGTATACCCCACACAGTTCCCTCACAGCCTTGTTGCTACTTTCTAAGAAGGTATCCCCAGATCCGGGTTAGGATCTATAGAACTCCCAAGACAGTCCCACAATTTAAAGCAAACAAGGAAAACAATTGAAAACACAGTGATCCTAGTCCTAAGGTACACCTCACTTTAAGATTAGTCCCCAGCAGAGTCGCCAGTTCTGTGATCGGTGGATCTGGAACTGACTGTTTAACGCTGGTTCGCGAAATGTCGCGGAAGCAAGAGTCGCCACCGTCTTTTATTTTCTCCAAATGGAAAGGACAAAAGCACAGAAAAATTCCTTAAAGAGATTGCTCTCGGTTCGGGAGGTAGGTTATAGAAAGGGAAGGTGTTAGCACCCTTTCTATCCATGGTTATCCATGGGCTCTTAGATACTTGCTCACTTGTGTTTTCAAAAATGGTTTGTTTGCTTTTCAATGTGGGTTTTAAAAAGTTTCTTTGAAAATTCCAGTTCGACTCTTGTATCGGTCCTCAAGAGTGTTTGAAAAAATTGCTTTCGAAAGCTTTTTGAAAAGGTGTCGGTGTGAAAAGTATTTTTGAATTTTTGTTTGAAATTAGAGCAAGTATCTACGAGAACCTACCTACCCTAAGGAATTCGTCTGTGTAAATGTCCTTTAAAGTAGTGCCATCCCACCATTGAGAGGTAGGTAGCACCACCGTTGGAGGTGTTCGGGTCAATTCGAGGTTCGGGACATGGTGATCACCAGAGCAATGGGAAGACACCTTAGAAGCTACCCTCATGCCAGGTTCCCGGATCATGAGGACTTACTAAGACATCCTCTACTCGACGATCACCTTTCGAGGCAAGGCAACAGTGAGGCGTACCCTAGGGGTGGTGTGTGATTTGTGTGTCGTTTTCATTTGTATTTATCTTGTCATGTCATTGGTGTTCTACACTTGTTTTATTTTGTCCATTCATTCTTGCATGCCTTGATTAACAGTTAAAACATTGCGAGAAAGTAAAAGATTCTAAGCTATTACAAAAGGCGCGGGTCCACATCGCCAAAATTAAACCAGGACCCGATTTGACAGAGAATAAAGAAATAATGAAAAGTAAAGTGCGAGAAATCAATTACACGGCTTTGGGAGAGATACATAAATATTAAACGAAAAAGAAATAGATATGCGAATTAGATAAGAATTAAAACGAGGGCGTTGGACCCTTTTTGCAAAATTAAATTATCGATGGAATTAATTAATTAAAAAAAAGAAAGAAATTGTTTTTGGTATTTTTTGGTATTTTATGATTTTAATGGGAAAAAGAATTAAATGCAATTAAAATAAATGCTAACCCTAATTCTAATTGTTTTTTTTTATTTATTAAGAAAAGAAGATTAAATTTTAACCTAAAATTATCCCTAATTAATTTACATGCAATTTAATTACAAAAATAAATATTTAATATTTTAATTATTATGGAAGAAAAATAAAAAGGAATAAAAATTATCATAAACCCTAGTTCTACAAATTTTAAATTAATTATGAGAACATTACTATTAAACCTAATTTAATAACTAAATTTAATTAATGTAATTTATTTATAAAAATACTAAAATAAAATATTTATTATATTTTTTCTCTTTTTCTGATTTTTTATGGTGTTTTTTATATTTATGAAAATAATAAATTAATTAAGAAAACAATAATTTAAAAGAAAATAGAAATAATAAAGAAACAAAGAAAGTAAAAAAGTTTAGCAAACCTAGGGGGATTGCAGTCCCCAAAGTGGAGGTATAGCCCAACAATTTGAGGCCCATTTATTCATGGCCTGATTGACTTTTGCGCTGGCATGGATCTTTGTTGACTGAGTGCATCATGTTCTTCAGATTATGGCCATTGATCATCTCCATTGGGACGCGTGGACGTCTGATTTTGAAGGCGTATGATGCATCTTCAGCATTGACACTGCAGGTAATTATTAAAGAAAAAATAATATGAAAGTGGGGTGAGGACCTGGGATCGAACCCAGGTCCTAGGGGTTACCAGTGCCACGCTTCACCACTGAGCCATCAAACGCGCTTTGTATATTAAATAACGCACAAATAACATAAGCAATAATATGGATTAATGGAATTCTGGCGCGAATTTTTGAACAAACCAATCAGCGCTTGCCACCACCTCGTCTTCTTCATTGATTTGTTTTTCCTGAAAAAATAACAAACATTTAACGGGGGTTTTGAACCCCCTCAAAACATGCCTATTCTGATAATAGCGATTAGGCCATGTGGCCTCAGAAATTTGGCGCGATGGTCTCTTCCAATTCGTCCCAACCTTCTGATTTCGTTTATGGCATTGACATGTCTCAATTTTACAGGAATGGAAAACGCCTAAATTAAAAACCTGGAAACCCTAGATATCTCTAATGGTGGATCTTCTTATGGGGCACGAAAACAAAATCAAACCACACGGTTAGCATCAGAATTGCATAAGGAATATAAATCACATGTTAAAAATTGCAAAAAGTGCATGAATTGAGATGCACGAGTATGAAAATTTTTCGGTACAGATGAGATTGTTCTCACGTTTCTGGGCACGAAAGCTTGTGGTTTTTGATGCAAAATCCTTCTATGAAGCCTCAGCAAGCTAATGAGATAGAAATCTCGCCTTGAATCGTCCTAGAACTAGGTTTTCAGTTTTGAGTTTTTGGCAAAAATTTTCAAGTTCAATGCTTGGTCTGTAGCGCAGCTTCTTGGTCAATGGCATTAGGGTTGTGTTCTATACTTATGTATGAGTGAATTAGGTCAAATAAGATTGGTCCACAATCCATGAATTGATGAATGCAATATTTGATTTTTTAACCATGATTTTCAAATCCTTTTCACATGCTTTTTGATACAAATCACATCCAATTGCATTGGTTCTTTCCATATTTAGCTAGGCACGAAATCTTGAGGATATAATATGCACAAAAAGATTGAAAAACTAGGTTTAGCATTTTTCATGTATTTATTTTAATTTAAATGAATTATTATTAATAAAAATCCAAATAAATAAATAAAAAATGAATAAAAACTTCCCTTTGGGCCAAGTGGTCGTGCACATGCCTTGGATAATGAATTGTGGAAGAAAAAGAGGCCCATTAGCAATTTTAGGTCATTTGAATCAATGTTGACTTTTCAAAATATCCAAAAATTTCCCAACTTCCACAAGGCATAACTTGCTCAATTTTTAAGATTTTCTCATGTTCTTGGACATTTTGGAAAGGTCTTTGAGTCCTCTAACCAATGTATTTGGTACCATGTCATTTTGATTTACCAACCCCAAGTTATGGCCTTTGACTTAAAGTCCCTTTTTGTTTACTTTTGAAAATGACCTATAATGTTGAAATTGATAACTTTTTGTGAGAGCATTTCTTGGACTTGAAGTATGAAGATAAGTTGTAGGAAATGTCTTTCTCTTAGAAATGAGCTTTGGATGGAATTTTTCTGATAATCCATGTGAAAGTTATGCCCTGGTCAATTTACAGTTGACTTTTTCAGCTGTCCAAATAAGGAAACTTTTGCATCTTGATGATTTTTGAGCCAAGCTTTGAGAATCATGATCAAGAATTGATCAAATGATGTTTGTGGCTTCAAAATGAGATATTGACCAAAAATTTGAACTTTTGACTGTCAAATGACCATTTTGCCCCTACAGTTGACTGTAGTGCAATTAGGGTTTTGACTGTGCAATTTTGTGCTATAAGTCTTGAAACTTGGTATGAGGATGCTTGACCATATTTATAGGCATGTGAGACTTGATTGGACCTTTGGAAACTTCATTTTCTTGATCAGAACCAAAACCCTAATTTTGACTGTTTAGGAGACCCTTGAACTGTGCAACCCTTGGGGAATTTTGAAGCTTGACTTGGCAATTTTCTTGAAGAATATGGGAGGGCAAATTTTGGGGTACAACAGAGCCCAATCCAGTTTCCCCAGGAAAGTTGGAATCCATCTCCCCGAGCAGTAAGCTTATCCCCAGTAAATTCTGGAAGCTTATCCTCGCAGAGCACGAACGCGTCTCCCGGCTTTATTCAAAGAGTTATTTCCTTACCAGGATATAACTGGGTTATCCTCAGCCAAAAGCCACGGAAAGATCGTTCTCGACGAAGTCTTCTTATCCCCAGCAAGTTATTATCAACAACTCAACAAAGTACCTCTCTCCCCACAGAGTATTGCTTCCCAGCAAGATCGCTAGGGTACTTTTCTCCCCGCAGAGTAATCCATTCGCCAAGTTCATTCCCCAACGGAGTCACCTTCTCCTACCGGTATTCTTGCAATTATCATCCCCAGCGGAGACAAAAATCCATTCTTCAACATCAGCCCAGGAGTGACTTCCCGGCACCCGTCAAGGATTTATTTTCCTAAGACGAAAAGATACATTCATAAACATCGCACTTCCATACATTATAGCATGCATATACGCATCATATCTTACAAATCTCATTTATGTTGAGAACATCATTTCTTGATCCATATCATGCATTGCATATGACTGACCTTTACCTTTCAGGAAAGATTCAGTTAAGTTCTCAACTATATTTCAAGACCTAGACCGGTTCAGTTAAATCGACCCTAAGATTTTACTGTTTCTTATCCAGTCAAAGGCCTTCTCTGGTTCAGTCAGATCGACCCTAAGATCTCCCTGTTTCTTATCCAGTTGAAGATTTCAAGACCTAGACCGGTTCAGTTAAATCGACCCTAAGATTTTTCTGTTTCTTATCCAGTCAAAGGCCTTCTCTGGTTCAGTCAGATCGACCCTAAGATCTCCCTGTTTCTTATCCAGTTGAAGATTTCAAGACCTAGACCGGTTCAGTTAAATCGACCCTAAGATTTTTCTGTTTCTTATCCAGTCCAAGGCCTTCTCTAGTCCAGCTAAATCGACCCCTAACAGATTTTCCTGATAAAGACTCAGCAGAAGATATCCAAGATTCTCTCAATGATACTGTTGAGGTTGAAGTCGCCTATGGTTCTCTCCCCGTTACGGCGAAGGTAGTAATCATCCCCAGATTCGCTCAGCGTTACTGTTGAAGTTGAAGTCGTCCAAGATTCTCTCAATGATTACTGTTGAGGTTGAAGTCGCCTATGGTTCTCTCCTCGTTACTGCGGAGGTAGTAATCATCCCCAGATTCTCTCAATGATTACTGTTGAGGTTGAAGTCGCCCAAGATTCTCTCAATGATTACTGTTGAGGTTGAAGTCGCCCAAGATTCTCTCAATGATTACTGTTGAGGTTGAAGTCGCCCAAGATTCTCTCAATGATTACTGTTGAGGTTGAAGTCGCCCAAGACTCTCTCAATGATTACTGTTGAGGTTGAAGTCGCCTATGATTCTCTCAGCGTTACTGTTGAGGTTGAAGTCGCCCAAAGATTCTCTCAGCGTTAATGTTGAGGTTGAAGTCGCCTATGATTCTCTCAGCGTTACTGTTGAAGTTGAAGTCGCCCAAGATTCTCTCAATGATTACTGTTGAGGTTGAAGTCGCCCAAGATTCTCTCAATGATTACTGTTGAGGTTGAAGTCGCCTATGATTCTCTCAGTGTTACTGTTGAGGTTGAAGTCGCCCAAAGATTCTCTCAGCGTTAATGTTGAGGTTGAAGTCGCCTATGATTCTCTCAGCGTTACTGTTGAGGTTGAAGTCGCCCAAGATTCTCTCATCGTTACTGTTGAGGTTGAAGTCGTCCCCAGGTTCTCTCATCGTTACTGTTGAGGTTGAAGTCGTCCCCAGGTTCTCTCAGCGTTACTGTTGAGGAAGTAATCGTCCAAGGTTCTCTCAGCGTTCCTGTTGAGGTAGTAATCGTCCAAGGTTCTCTCACCGTCCCGTTGAGGTAGTAACCATCCCTGGTTCATTCATCACCTTTTGAAGCTCCAGATTCAATTCCTGTAACCAGTCAGGGCACATCTATACAAAGAGTTTGAAGACCAGCTCCTGTAACAGGTCAGGTAATCATTTTCTTTTGCAGGTACGCAAGTTCTCGCTAAGGAATCTCTTACGCGATCGACACCCAGATGGCATCTATAAGCCCATCCACTTATCCATCACCTCTCAACATGGCATCTATAAGCCCATCCTCCTATCCATCATCTCTCCAAATGGCATCTGTAAGCCCATTCTCGCTATCACACTGCTGATACTCTACTATGCGAGTGCAAATTTCTGGGCACTCTAGTGTTCAATCATCTTCCACCTTCGGATTACGAAAGGCATGTCAGCCAATCTACATCCTCAAGTCTAAGAAGATTGAACAGGGGCAACTGTTGTACCCCAAAATTTGCCCTCTCATATTTCTCAAAATATTTCAAGAAAAATTCACAAGCCCAACCCGGCGCGTCATATTCAGGTGTTCTTTCACCAAGATATCTCTGATAACGTATTCTCAAATTCAAGTTCGGCTCACGAGTCAATTCTTTAAAGAAGGTATCCGAATGTGTGAGTTTTCTCGAAGAAATATGGTGAAAAAGTGTGCTGAAAGTGCAGTTTTTACGCGCTAAAAAATTCATAACTTGAATATCGTGACTCGTTTTGAACCCGTTCCAGTGGCCAAAATTCCGTCTTGACATTATCTACGTTTTCATCTCTCACGGCTGGAAGCCAATTTCAATCAGAAGGTCTTCAAAAATGTGGATTTATCAAGTATTTTCATACAGAAAATTTGTGACAGAAGTTTATTTGCGTCATGTTCAGAAAATCATAACTTGGTCGATTTTCATCGTATCGAGCTGGTTCCGGCGCCAAAATTTCAAAAATTGAGTTGGCTAAATTTTCACAGAAGGTATTGAGTTCAAACGGTATTCAAAAGGCCTTCGTTTTTTGCTCAGAGTGCGTGACACGCTGAAAATCCTGAATGCTGAATATTATTTCATCTGGGCCGAAACTTCGAAAATTCATAACTCGGTCAATTTTTATCGGATTGGGCTCATATTTTTACACAAGGTCCCTGACTCATAGATCTACAACTTTTCTTCAAAAGTCGACACCGGATTATGCTCCGATCAATACCAGTTTTTTATTGAAGAACGTGTCAGAGTCGACACTGGAGCCCAAAATAAGTTTGTCTGAGCTGAAACTTCAAAAATTCATAACTAATTCACCGTTTATCCGATTGAGCCGATTTTCGGACAGGAGTTAGTTCTCGATGTAGGCTACATTTTGTTTTCACATTTCAACTTCAAAAATTGCACTTAAGTCCCTGTGATTTAGCCTGGAAAGTGACGAACTCAAGTGGACATTGGAGGCCCAATTGCACATTCAAAGCCCATTTTCTTTACCCTAATTTCTATTATATAATCACCTTCTTTTCACACAAACCAGGGAGGGGAAAAAAGAGAAAAAAACATTGTCACAACACTGCTAGAATATCAAATTCTTTCAAGAACCCTAAAACCTTGAAATCCTTATTACAAATCCCTATCTCACTACAAACAAGCCATCACAGTTACAAACCAACACCTCATTACTTCTTCAGTAAGGATAAGGCTGACTTGATCTCCATGATTCAAAGGGCATAAAAGCATTCTGGTCACTAATTTTCCAGTAAGGGTAAGATTGATTTGATCTCCATGATCAAAAGGGTATAATCATTCATACATGCCATATTGTGCCTAAACATTAAATTTCTTCATATATTGGCTTTATTTGCATTTTATGATTTTATTTAATGTGTTCGTGAGATTCAACACTGCAGATTTAGACAGGATCCCATGCAGGTTCATTAAGGAACGTTGAGGCCAAAAGCCAAATGGCCAAAAGCCAAAAGCCAAATGGCCAAAACAGAACATTTTACACATGACACCAATACGTGGCGAGACAGACATACTGAGAAGGTTAAGGAACGTTGAAGCCAGAACAAAAATGGCCAAAAGCCAAAAGCCAAATGGCCAAAACAAAACATTTTACACATGACGCCAATAGCTGTTTCACCCTCCAATCAGGCTCGTATACTCCTAAACTCCCTCTCTATTTGTATTATGTTCCTTTAATTAATTAATCGTTATTATTTTTATTAATCACTAACCAATTAACATTTTTTTCCTAATAAAATCAAAATACAAAATATGTTTAATTATTATTAATCTCATCATTAATCTATTTTTTGTAAATAAACCTCACTAATTAATTAGATTTAAACTTAGGGTTAATTTTAATATCTTTTCTTAATAAATTAAAAATTAGTAGAATTAGGGTTTTTAAATATTCTTATCCTTTTTTCTTTTCTTTCACAATAATTAATTATTAAATATTATTTTTTGTAATTAAATTACCATGTAAATAATTAGATTAATCTTAGGTTTAATTTTAACATGTTTTCTTAATAAATTAAAAAACAACTAGAATTAGGGTTAATATTTTAATTTCATTTAATTATTCTCATAAAAAACCATAAATACCAAAAAACTCAAAAAAATAATTTCTTTTTCTTTTTAATTTCATTAATTTAATAATAATAATTTAATTCCTTTAAAAAGGGTCCAACGCCCTCGTTTCCAATTTTAAATCATATTCGCGCATTTTATTTTATTTCTTATAATATTAATGTAACTCTCCCAAAGCCTTGTAAACTCGGACATTTTACTTCTCGCACTTTACTTCTTTTTTTTCTGTCAAATCGGGTCCTGGATTTTAATTTGGCGATGTGGACCCGCGCCTTTGTAATAGTTTAGAACTTTTAATTTCCGCACTTTTTTAACTGCTAATAAAATGCATGCAAGAATGAATGAAAAAAATAAAAACAAACGCGTAGATCACTTTGACATGAACAAGACAAAATAAATGAATCTGACACACAAATCACACACCACCCCTAGGGTACGCCTCACTATTGCCTTGCCTCGAAAGGTGATCGTCGAGTAGAGGATGTCTTAGTAAGTCCTCATGATCCGGGAACCTGGCATGAGGGTAGCTTCTACGGTATCTTCCTATTACTCCGGTGATCACACTGTTGCCTTGTCCCTCGAAACGTGGCCGCCGACTATAGGACGTCTTAGTGAGTCCTTATGTCCCATTGATCTGGTTGCCTCAAAACTGGTTGCCTCAAAATAAGTTGCCTCGGAATAGTTGCCTCGGAATAAAAAGATCAATGGCATAAGGGTAGCTTCTAAGGTGTCCTGCCGTTACTCTGGTGACCACACTGTCCCTACAAACGAATTGACCCGAACACCTCCAACGGTGGTGCTACCTATCTCTCAATGGTGGGATGGCACTACCTTAAGGACATTTATAAGCCTAATTCCTTAGGGTAGGTAGATGACTCGTAGATACTTGCTCTATTAAAAAACAAATCAAAACTCTTTTTACACCGACACTTTCAAAAAGCTTTCAAAACAATTTTTTAAACACTCTTGAGGACAGATACAAGAGTCATTCAGAAATCTTTCAATGAAACTTTTTTCAAACCCACTCACAGTTGAAAAGCAAACCAATTTTTGAAAACACAAGTGAGCAAGTATCTAAGAGCCCATGGATAACCATGGATAGAAAGGGTGCTAACACCTTCCCTTTCTATAATCTACCTCCCGAACCGAGAGCAATCTCTTTAAGGAATTTTTCTGTGCTTTTGTCCTTTCCATTTGGAGAAAATAAAAGACGGTGGCGACTCTTGCTTCCGTGACATTTCGCGAACCAGCTTTAAACAGTCAGTTCCAGATCCACCGATCACATTTATGAATGTATTTTCTTCTAGGAAAATAAATCCTTGACGAATGCCGGGAAGCTGAATCCTGGGCTGATGTTTGAAGGACAGAGTTCTTTGTTTCCGCTGGGGGTGACAGTTGTAAGTATACCGGTAGGAGAAGATGACTCCGTTGGGGAATAAACTTGGCGAATAGATTACTCTGCGGGGAGTGAACTCTGTGGGGAAAGAGAGGTACTTTGCTGAGGTTGATGATAACTCCGCTGGGGATACCATTGTTGAGCTCTGTTGGAAGATTTGATGAACTCTGCTGGGGATAGGAAGACTTCGCTGGGGACGATCTTTCCGTGGCAATTGGCTGAGGATAACCCAGTTATATCCTGGTGGGAAATAACCTTTGAATAAAGCCGGGGGAGTTGTTGGCTCCTAAATTCGACACCCTTGTTTTTGTTAATATCAGCCATTAAAGCTGAAGGATGGTTTCGACCAGCTGGGTCTGTCGAAATGCCAATCAGAAGATGGAAATGTACTTAGAGAATTTCTTCTAAGTAGGAATCTTGTTGCCTTCGACGTCGAAGGTGCTTCTCGACGAAGGTGTTCGATTGTTCAGAGTGGAACGGTTTGAGATTCAAACGTTTGGAGGGAAAACGGTTCCCAGCGGTTACCAAGTGCAACGTGCCAAGATCTGGAGCGTCGAACGCTGTGAACGTGCCAAGTGGAGTCATCTCGAAGTAGTGTAACTGCCCGACGGTTACTTGGGATGTGTTTGGTATAAATATTAGTAGTTCACGCAGTTTTTCGCGTGTGTTCACAATTATATACAAGTCACTCATATAGATTCGAGTACCCAGCGTGAGAGAAAGAATTGTTGAGAATGTATGTGTGAAACACCACTTTATTAATCAAAGTCATTTATTTTCCAGAAACTTTACTTGCTTTCTCCTTTACTTTTCCAGTCGAAGCCTTCCATTTTAAGCCTTTCTTTATTCTATCAAGTTTTCTTCTTCATGCAATTTACATAAAGCTTCTTTATTTTCTTGTCATTTAACCATTATCAAACTTAGTCAAAACCCCAAAATCAACCATGTCTTAGGATCAATCTGATCGATCTTGCGAGTCACCAAATAAGTAATCTTTTGGAAGATCAGCGGTTGTTTACCAATTCCCACGGTAAACAGGAGTGTTCGCACTCTGCAGGTGATAAGCTTCCAGAATCTACTGGGGATAAGCTTCCTGAATCTACTGGGGAGATTGATTGAACTCTCCTGGGGAAACTTTTCAGATTGGACTGGGGAATGGTTCCACTGGATGTTCGGTATTCCGCCGGGGAACAATCTTAGATCAAGATTGCCGGGGATGCTTGTTAGGAATGTTTGTGTACTCCGTTGGGGAATGTTGAGATCTTTGGGGAATAATCCAACTTCCTTGAGGTTGACAGTAGACTAACTCTGCTCGGGGAGAGTGTTGCTAACTTGCTGGGGATATTGTTCCTTGTTAGGGTTGATGGAAGACCAGCTGCTTGGGAGAGAATGGTTGAATCTTGTCCTACTCGGCGGGGAGTGAAGGTATCTGGGTTACGTTCTTCAGCCGAACTTACCTTGGTACCTTGGTGGACAGAGCAATTAGATCGCTTTGGACAACTCATTATTGCCCCTATTTATGATGTTACCTGTAATTAATCCTTTGTTTCATATTCAAATATTTATGAGTTAGCAATTAGTGTCAAATGCATATATCACAATTGAATATTGGACGTTCTTTACAAAACAAAACAGAAAAAGGAAAAAACAATTGGTCTGAAAAGTGAATTTGTATTGATTTTTGAATTTGCCTGTAAATAGGCGTTTATGTACAAGAGGCTGACGTCCTAGTAAGAGAACGCCGCCGAACAAACAGAGTTTATACAATTTGTACAAAGAAAACAAAACAGCTGTGTGAAAGGAGTAATTCCACTGGGTTCCAACTCTGCTATCGCCTTTATATCTTCGAGCGTCTCATCACTTTGCTGCTCAGTTGAAGATGAAGCTGATTGATCGATGCCATCTGAACCTGATGTTTGATACCGGATTCTGGATGCAAGGTGATCCAATGAGACATAGTATTACGCTTTAATCCCTAACTTTTGCCTGGACCGCCCTTTCAGGTTTTCAGTCCACCGGGATACCCATTTTTGCCCAAGCCGCCTTTTCAGGTTTTCGACTTGCCGGGTGTACAGATTTTTTTCATTTCATCCCTTATTTTTGCCCGAACCCTTTTGGTTCGCCGGGAAGCCCTAATTTTTGCCTATGTATGTCAACCTAGAGGGTCTTTTATCATGCGTAGTATCTTTTTACTATGTCTGCATTGGCGGGGTGAGGAAGGTCGTCACCATCCATGGTGGTTAGAATCATGGCTCCTCCTGAGAACACATGTTTAACCATAAATGGCCCTTCATACGTAGGGGTCCATTTGCCCCTGGGATCACTTTGAGGAAGAATAATGCGCTTGATTACCAGGTCCCCAACTTGATACTCTTGTGGTCTGACTTTCTTGTTAAATACCCTGATCATCCGTTTTTGATACGTTTGACCATGACAAATAGCAGTGAGTCTCTTTTCGTCGATTAGGTTTAATTGATCAAGTCGAGTCTGGATCCAGTCATCTTCGCTCAGATCTGCATCCTTCATTATCCGGAGACAGGGTATCTGGACTTCAATCGGCAAGACTGCCTCCATGCCATAGACCAAAGAAAATGGGGTTGCCCCGGTTGACGTTCTTGCTGAGGTACGATACCCATGAAGAGAAAACGGTAACATCTCGTGCCAATCTTTATAGGTCACTGTCATCTTCTGCACAATCTTTTTGATATTCTTGTTCGCCGCTTCTACAACCCCATTCATCTTCGGCCGGTAAGGAGAAGAGTTGTGGTGCTGTATCTTGAATTGCTCGCAGAGCTCAGTGATCATCTTGTTATTGAGATTGGTACCATTGTCCGTAATGATCCTCTCAGGTACACCGTATCGATAGATTAAGTTGTGCCGAATGAACCGTGCCACGACGTTCTTGGTTACGGTAGCGTAGGAAGCTGCCTCAACCCACTTTGTGAAGTAATCAATTGCAACCAGGATGAAGCGATACCCGTTGGATGCCGTAGGTCTGATCTCGCCGATCATATCAATGCCCCACATTGCAAAAGGCCAAGGTGCTGTCAAGACATTCAGAGGAACTGGAGGAACGTGCACCTTATCAGCATATATCTGGCATTTGTGACATGTCCGGGAATGTTGATAACAGTCGGCTTCCATTGTGGACAAGAAATATCCTGCCCGAAGGATTTTCTTTGCCATGGTATGTCCACCGGAGTGTGTCCCGAAGGTGCCTTCATGCAGCTCTGCCATGATCTTTTCTGCTTCAGTCTTATCCACACAACGCAGTAAGGTTGAATCATGGTTTCGCTTGTATAGAATGCCATTGCTGAGGAAGAACTTTGCAGCGAACCTTCTCAGGAACTTCTTGTCATTGACAGATGCACCTTCGGGGTATTCTTGAGCTTCCAAGTACCTCTTCACCTCATGATACCAGGGTTTTTCAGTTACTACCTCAGCCTCAAGATCACAACAATATGCAGGTTCATCCAGTTTCCAGATAATGATCCGGGGAGCCTCATTGTCCCATTTGACTTTGAACATAGAAGACATCGTAGCCAACGCGTCCGCCAACTGATTCTCTTCTCTTGGGAAGTGTTTAAAAGTTATCTCTGTGAAATGGGGGATCAATGTCAACACACATTCTTTGTAAGGAATAAGATTTGGGTGTTTCGTATCCCACTCGCCTTTGATCTGATTGATCACGAGAGCGGAATCTCCGAAGACACTCAGAAACTTGATCCTTAAGTCAATCGCAACTTGAAGACCCATGATGCATGCCTCATACTCCGCCATGTTGTTGGTGCAGTTGAAACATAGCCGGGCAGTAAGTGGAGTATGAGTGCCTTGAGGGGATATGATCACAGCGCCGATACTGTTACCCAAAGCGTTGGAGGCTCCGTCAAAGTGCATAGACCATCGGGATCCTTCCTCAGGTCCTTCATCCGGTCCAGGTACTTCACAATCAGTCACTACCATGATGTTCTTGTTAGGAAATTCAAAGTTCATTGACTGGTAGTCGTCCACTGCCTGGTGTGCCAAATGGTCTGCCAACACACTTCCTTTGATAGCTTTCTGAGTCGTGTACTGGATGTCGTATTCTGTCAAGATCATCTGCCATCTTGCTATTCTTCCAGACAGAGCAGGCTTTTCGAATATGTACTTTATTGGATCCATTTTTGAAATCAACAGAGTAGTGTGAGTCAGCATATACTGTCTCAGCCAGCGAGCAGCCCATACCAAAGCGCAGCAAGTTTTCTCGAGCAGTGAGTATCGGGTCTCACAGTCGGTAAACTTTTTGCTAAGGTAATAAATGGCATGCTCTTTTTGGCCAGACTCGTCATGCTGCCCCAACACACACCCCATTGAGCTGTCAAGTACTGTCAAGTATAGTATTAGAGGTCTCCCTTCAACCGGTGGCATAAGAATGGGTGGTTCTTGTAGATACTCTTTGATTCTGTCGAAAGCGGCCTGCCATTCATCATTCCAACGTACTACTTGATCTTTCTTCAGCAACTTGAAGATTGGTTCACAGGTAGCAGTTAGATGCGAGATGAAATGGGCAATGTAATTCAGACGTCCTAGAAAGCCTCTGACTTCTTTCTCTGTCTTGGGAACTGGCATCTCTTGTATAGCTTTCACCTTGGCAGGGTCCACTTGAATACCTTTGTCGCTCACGACGAAGCCTAGCAACTTTCCAGATCTTACCCCGAATGTGCACTTGTTCGGATTCAACCTCAGCTTGTACAACTTCAGACGGTCAAACAATTTCTGTAGATGGTCAAGGTGTTCCTCCTCAGTTTGGGACCTTGCAATCATATCATCGACGTACACTTCAATCTCATGATGGATCATGTCATGAAATAAAGCAACCATGGCACATTGGTAGGTTGCCCCAGCATTTTTCAACCCGAATGGCATGACCTTGTAGCAGAAGGTGCCCCACTGAGTAACAAAGGTAGTCTTCTCCATGTCTTCAGGAGCCATCTTGATCTGATTATAACCTGAAAAACCATCCATGAAGGAGAACACCTTGTGCTGAGCAGTATTGTCGACCAAAACGTCGATATGAGGCAGAGGGAAGTCATCTTTAGGGCTGACCCTATTCAAATCCCTGTAGTCAACACACATTCGGACCTTGCCATCTTTCTTCGGCACCGGAACCACGTTGGTAACCCACTGAGGGTAAGAAGTCACTGCAAGAAAACCGGCATCAAATTGTTTCATAACCTCAGCCTTGATTTTCTCGGACATCTCTGGACGCATACGGCAGACCTTTTGTTTTACCGGAGGGAAGTTTTCCTTGGTAGGCAAGTGATGGACCACAATGTCGGTATCCAACCCAGGCATGTCTTCGTAAGACCAGGCAAAGATTTCCACATAGTCACGCAGCATCTGGATCAACCGTTGCTTCACACTGAGCTCTAGATTGGCACCAATCTTGACTTCCTTTCTGTCTGTCTCCGTACCTAGATTTACCGTTTCCACTGGCTCTTCATGTGGTTGAATGGCCCTCTCTTCTTGGAGTAACAGTCTTGCGAGCTCACCAGGCACTTCGCAATCATCTTCACCTTCGTCTTCGGCTAAGTTGATCATATTTTCGAAGTCATAACTGGCAGTAGCAGAGTCGTTACCAGTGAGATCCAAAGTGGATTGGAACCTGTATAAGTGAGTGTGTGTAAATACAGCTGTTTTGCAATATATAAAGAAAGAAGGGGAGCGCAAGATTTGAAATGTGAAAAACATCCAATGCTTTTATTCATGATATATGAAAGTGACAAACAAAAGCCCTCACAAATAAAACCACGGTGCCCCGGGTAAGACACCGGGCCATAAAGTTTAGAATTAATGTTTATTACAAATCCAAAACAAAGAAGTTCATTACTGGGTGACAAAAGTAATAGGTGTAAAGTCTTTTGCAGTCCAGTTGCTAGGTCCACCGTTGGTCGTTGGGTAGATCCAGCTGTCGAACTCGGATTCTTCCACTTCGTCTTCATCCCCAATAGCATTCACTCCTGGGTTGGTGATGAGCACAGGAGGTCTTCCAATCCTTGCCTTGCGCACAGCCTTTTGAGCTTCTGCAGTGAAACCCAAGCCAAATTTGTCAGTCTTTGGAGTGAAATCAGGAAGCCTGCCCCAGTTTGCGTACTCACCCTTCTCAATCACAGCCCGGGCATCCTTTAAGGAGGCCATCTTCAAAGGAGAACCCTCTTCAGTCACTGTCTCTGCTGCTTCCAATGTTTGTGGCACCTCTTCAAAATGTTGAAAGGGGGTCTCAATGAACTCCCCGTCCATTTCCACGTACCTGAAGGATTTGAGGTGGCTGACCATGTATTCCTCTTCCCCTTGCACTATTACAATCTTCCCCCTGACCGGGTATTTGAGCTTCTGATGTAAAGTGGAGGTCACAGCTCTAGCCTTGTGGATCCACGGACGACCCAACAAACAAGAATAGGACGGACGGATATCCATCACATAGAACTTTGAATCAAAGACCTGTGACCCAACCCTGATTGGGATGTCAACCTCACCATGTACCATTCTCTTGGACCCGTCAAAGGCCCGGACAACGATGTTACTTGGTTTGAGCTCTAAACCCTCACAGTCCAGCCTGTCTAGAGCTTTCTTGGGTAGTACGTTTAGCGAAGAACCGGTGTCAACCAGCATGTGAGCAAGAGTAGTGCCCCTGCATTCAATGGAGACATGCAGGGCATCATTATGGTTCTTCCCCTTGGCCGTCAGATCAGCATCAGAGAAACCCAGACCATTATCAGCGGTTAAGTTGGCCACACAGTCGATGAATTGATCAGCAGACGTTTCTTGGGGCACGTGGGCCGTCTTCAGGAAAGCAATCAGGGCCTTAGCATGGGCCTCTAAACACAGCAACAGTGATAGCATGGTGATTTTGGAGGGGGTGTGCCCCAGTTGTTCAACGACGTTGAAATCACTTTTCTTTATAATCTTGAGGATCTCTTCGATCTCCTGCTTGGAAGCCTCAACAATGGTCTTTAGTGCCTCCGTCCGGGCAGGCACATCAGTAGAAATTCCCTTACCCCGAGCGTCAGATGACTTGGCAGTAGGGGTAGAAACTTGATCAGGGGGGGAAACAGGCACACTGGCAGGTGTGATAACAAGAGGCCTCTGAATTACTGGAGGAGCAATGTCTGGTGAGAACAGTCTTCCACTACGAGTGACCTTAGCAGGCCCGGTGATGTTGGTGACACCGATGTCAGTATTGAACTCTTGCTTCACTCCCAGAACATAAACATCTGCCCCATAGTGCCACAGGACAGCTTTATCAGACTTGTAGGGGATAGGCCCCGGAACAGTAATGGTTATAGGAGCAATCTTGTGAACAGGCAAAATTTGGACAGGCTTCTTTGAAGGAGCCTTGGAGGGGTTGTTGAAAATGGTCACAATTGAAACTTCTTCAACAGGGGCAGCAGGAACAATAGTCTTTTTGAACAAAATCTCTTTACTATCCATCAGGTTTTGGACGTCTGACTTCAGCAAAGGACAACCAGCAGGTGAATCAGCACATAAATGGCAACCTTTGCTACATCCCGGAAATAAACCGGCTAGCAACAGGTTCCTCTTGACGGTTAACATCGGAGTAGCAACATCATCCACAGAAGCTACATACAGATCCTCCTCAACAGCGTTTACTCCATGCTGGGGCATGGGAGCGGTCACAACATTTGGCCTTTCGGGCGCCTCAAACTGTATTTCTTTGGCATCAATAAGGTCCTGAACCTTATTCCTTAGGGCCCAACAATCATCAGTAGAATGTCCCGGGCTATCAGAGTGATAAGCGCAACGGGCGTTGGGGTTGTACTTCGGAGATGCTGTGTTTACCATCTTCGGAGCCTCCTTGACAATTACCAGGCTAGTTGACAGCAGTTGCGGTAAGATCTGAGAGAGAGTCATACTGAGCCGTGTATACTGCCTTTTGGGCCTCTCAGCTCTGGGCTGGTTGTATTGCTTAGGAGCAGCAGCAGGCTTAGAAATAACCACCGCGTTGACAGCTTGGCGGCGTTCTGGTTTGTTCTGTCTTCTGGGACCATACACAACACTGGCCTCCTTCTTGAAGGGCTTCTTTTCAGCATTTGAGGAGGCACCCTTCTGTATCTTTCCCGATTTTATACCAGCTTCGATCCTTTCACCAGTCAGGATCAGGTCAGTGAACCCAGCAGAGGAATTACCAATGAGATGATTGAAGAATGGACCGGATAGGGTCCCCAAGAACATGTCCACTAGTTCACGGTCAGTCAGCGGCGGCTACACCCTGCCAGCCAGATCTCTCCACTTCTGTGCGTAATCCTTAAAACCTTCACCCGATCCTAGCGACATACCCTGGAGTTGGGTACGCGTGGGAGCGAGGTCGGAATTATATTGATACTGCTTGTAAAAAGCAGTGGCCAAATCCTCCCAGTTACGAATGTTGGTTCCATCCAGCTGATAAAACCATTCGAGATGAGTCCCTGAAAGACTCTCCCGGAAGAAGTGGATCCATAAGTTCTTGTCTGCTGTGTAAGGCTGGATCTTCCTTACATAAGAGAGGAGGTGCATCTTAGGACAGGAAGCCCCATCATACTTCACAAAGGCAGGCGCCTTGAACTTGTGTGGGATCACCACCCCAGAAGATAACCCCAAGTCTCCAAAATCCAACCCAGGCACACGTTGAATCTCCATAGCATTTAGCCGGTCCTCCAACTGTTTGTACCGGTCCTCAACAGGAGGGTACTGTTCGTCATTGAAGTCTGTCTCAGTGTCAGAAACCACAGGACTAGGGACCTCTCTCCCTTGGTGACTGCCTTCCCCCATAGACGGAGTAGTCCTCTCAGCTTCATTCTGCAATGTATTCCCGAGTCTGCGCCCAGTGTTGAATAGCACAATCCTCTTCTTCTTCTTCTTCTTCAGGAGAAAAGCCTTCAGCTCTCGTTGTCCTCGGGCCAAGTTCATGACCATCTCCTGAAATTGGGCATTCTGGGCCTGGAGGGCCTTGATAGCTTTCTCGGTAGTGAGTTCAGGATTCATGATGCTTGAGTGCTGAAATAAACAGCGAAGAAGATTAAGCAACCTGTAGAAAAAGGGTACCTGTTATGCACATGATGCATGATATGCTATTTATGCAATGCATTCAAGGGTTCGAAAGTTCAAATTCGTTGTAGCCAAAAAAGAACACACTTTTTTATTAGGAAATGAATTATTCAGTACATCAAGGCCTCATGGGCAAAACATTACAAAATAATTAATCCCAAAAGACACTGCGCATCCTCTTTGGAGCAATGTAAGTGTTGAGAGTCTTTTCCTCGTGCAGTAGACGCGTGAGCTCCAAGACCTTCTTCTCACTGGCATGTAGATTGGTTTCAAGAGAATTCCGTTCTTCCTTGAGTTGGATCTAGCTTTTCTGCATTTCTTCCCAGGATGTAGGCATGTCAGGATGTTGAATGGTGTAGGGCACCTCTCCTTCCAAGACTGGCTCTTTGATCACAGGGAGAACATGAGGATATGGCATCACCAGCTTCTGGGAGCGGGCTCGTACCCACTTGAGATAAGGCTCCAGGGGGATGAAGTTCTTGTGCCCCAGTGTCTTGCTATCTACCCTGTTGGGCATCCTCCAAGCTCTGGTAAATCTCTGGCGGAGTCCTTGTGCATCGTTGTCGAAGTCAAAAACTATGTCAGGAATCAACATGTCATGAGGGCCATCCCTCCGAGCATATCCAAACTGCCTCAAAGCCAGACAGGGGTTGTAAGTAATACCTCCTCTGATTCTCAGTAAAGGAACATTAGGAAACTCCCCGCAACGATCAATGATAGTGACGTCTTCTCTGGATCGAGAACACCAATGTATATCAGCATGCGTAAGAGTCATTAATCATTGTGACCATCTCTAACCCCGCTCATTCTTCAAAACTGATTGTGGAAGGTGCGAAATAAACCACCTTCCCAGGAGAGGAGTGCAGCACATAAGAACACCTCTCTTTCTCATGGTTCGAGTGTAACATGAGTGAAGGATGTCCCCAAGCAACGTAGGTATAGGATTCCGGGACATGAAGATCTTGACAGCGTTGATATCTATAAGCTGATCTGGCTTAGGGAATAGCACCAACCCATAGACAAGGAGGGCTACAACTTCTTCAAAGGCTTGTAGGTCAAGGGAATTCCAACATTCTTGTGCTTTCTCAAACAGAAACTTGGCCAAGAACCCTTTGATACCACTTTTGGTTTCCCAATGTCCCTTGATGTCAGATGGTTGTAGGCATAATGCTTTAGCAACCTCTTCAAGTTTTGGTTCCCTTTCCGTACCGTTGTAGGGTAGTTGACTGAGGATAGGGATCTTCAGAAGCTGGGAGAACTCTTCCAATGTAGGCACCAGTTGATAATCCAGGAAAGTAAAACAGTGGTGCAGAGGGTCAAAGAATTGGAACAACACTTTCACCATGTCCTCTTCAATGTTGGTATTGACCAAGCTGATAAGTCTACCATGTCTTTCATTGAATGAAGAGTTCTCGGGAATCCTGGATGTAAGTTCCTTAAGCTGAGGAGGGACCCTTACAAGGTTGACCTGAATTGTCTTTCTGCGGATAGTTTCCATGTCCTACAAAACAAGAACAAAGATGAAGATTTGAACCCCTGAAGTGGTTAGTGGATGTATATGATGCTGTATGATGTTATGATGCCATGATAAAACACACCACAAGTATTCACAAAAGCAAACATGATAAGGCACACAAGTCACACCACAACCCTTAGAGTTCAGGCCAGCATGAAGTTTGGGGTACTACCCTCTTGAAGTTGGTGGGCTCAAACCTGTCCTATCAAAGTAACCGGGTTCTAAGGAGTTCAATATCATTGGATTGTTTTCTGTGTTCATCGTTTCGATTTAGCCACTGAACTGGCGATCAAAATATCCCAAGAAAACAACCCTCAATGAGTGTAGTATCGAGTATCAACCAACTTCGGACTGCACCAAAGTCAGTTATCTCACTACCCCTAAAGACGCCAGGATGGTTCAATTAAGGTTCCTAAGGTCAGTTGATGCTTCACGACACCACGCGGCGGCCCCGTACTCTCCTTGACTTGACTCAAGGGTTACCGGTACTCACCAAAGTGCCACATCAACGTAGCAGACTGCTTCAACCGTGTCGGTATACCCCGCACAGTTCCCTCACAGTCTTGTTGCTACTTTCTAAGAAGGTATCCCCCAGATCTGGGTTAGGACCTATAGAACTCCCAAGACAGGCCCAATAATATTAAAGCACACAAATCAGACAATTGAAAACATAAGTATGAGCTATCCTAAGGTACACCTCACTTTAAAGTATCCCCAGCAGAGTCGCCAGTTCTGTGACCGGTGGAAATAGAACTGACTGTTTTTTAGCTGGTTTCGCAAAATGTCGCGGTAAGCAAGAGTCGCCACCGTCTTTTATTTTCTCCAACATGGACAGGACAAAAGCACATCAAAATTCCTTATGAGATTGTTTCTCGGTTCGGGAGGTAGATTTATAGAAAGGGAAGGTGTTAGCACCCTTTCTATCCATGGTTATCCATGGGCTCTTAGATACTTGCTCTTTATGTTTTCAAAATGTTTGCTTTTCAAAATGTGAGTGGGTTTGAAAAAGTTTCTTTGAAAGATTTCTGAATGACTCTTGTATCTGTCCTCAAGAGTGTTTGAAAAATTGTTTTGAAAGCTTTTTGAAAGTGTCGGTGTGAAAAGTATTTTGTTTTGTTTTTTAGAGAGCAAGTATCCATGAGTCATCTACCTACCCTAAGGAATTAGGCTGTGTAGAAATCCTTAAGGTAGTGACATCCCACCATTGAGAGGTAGGTAGCACCACCATTGGAGGTGTTCGGGTCAATTCGATTGTAGGGATAGTGTGGTCACCGAAGCAACAGTAGGACACCTTAGAAGCTACCCTTATGTCCTTGATCCTTTTTTAATCCGTGGCAACCGTTTCGAGGCAACCGTTTCGAGGCAACTGTTTCGAGGCAACTGTTTCGAGGCAACTGGATCATGGACATAAGGACCGCTAAAACGTCCTATACTTGACGACCACGTTTCGAAGGCAACGAGTGAGGCATACCCTAGAAGTGGTGTGTGTATTTGTGTGTTGTTTTCAGTTTAACAGTTATCTTTGATCAGGGTATTGTGAGCTACGCATTGTTTTTAATTACCATACATTCTTGCATGCAAGTTTAGCAGTTAAGGGGTGCGGAAAGTAAATTGCGGAAACATAAATCCTACGCTATTACAAGGCGCAGGTCTATACATCGCCAAAAATTACAAAGACCCGTTTTTTAGTAAACGAGTACGGAAAGTAAATAAAAACAGTAAAAAGTCCTAATTACTATTACATCCAGAGGCAGTTACATAATAATCCAAAATAAGGAATTAAAATTAAAATGCGCGCGAAAGAAAGAATCGGGAATGTTCCAAGGGTTTTGACCCTTTTTTAGAAAAGAAATTGATTTTTTTTTGTCTTTTTGTCAATTAAATGCAATTAATTAAATAATTAAACTAATTAATTAAAAGAAAATATATTTTTGTGTTTTTTATGTTTTTTATGAAATAAAATAAAAAAGAAACAAAATTAAGTTAACCTAATTCTAAATTATTTTAATTATTAAAAGAAAAGTCAAAATTGCCTAATTAAACTATTTCAATTAATGTTTATTTACAAAATAATATAATAATAATAATAATGATGTTAGTTCTATTTTTTTGATTTTTTATGAAAATGTTAATTGATTAATTGTTAATAATAAAAATAAAATAAAGGTTAGAAATTAAATTGGAAAATAAAAAAAAAGAATAGAAAAGAATAAACCAAATGGAAGGGGGTGTTGGGCCAGGAATGGGGGTGTGTTGTTGAAACTGTGGCCCATTGAACCTTCAGCTCGTTGACTTTCTTGGATTGCCTATAGCACGCTTTGACTGAGCACATGGTACTCTTGCTTTTTGGGCCTTTAGATCTGCCTTGATGACACCTGGCTGCTTGGATCTGTGAGGCTCATGGTGTCCAGCGCTTGGAATGCTGCACAGGAAAGCTTTTGGAAAAATAATATGGAAATTATAAGGGGACCTGGGAATCGAACCCAGGTCCCAACGTTTACCAAACACACTGCCAGCCACTACACCAAACGCATTTAGTTGTAAACTTAATAAGCAGCGAATATTATATAGTACAAACGCATTATATGCTAAAACGGGCGCGTGAATTTGAATGCACCTATGCCTGGCTGCCACGCAGTCATCTTCAAGCTTTTTTCTGCAAACACAAAACATATAGCGGGGGTTTTAAACCCCCACAAAATACAGGCATATTGAAAATAGCAATTAACAATTCATGAAGCATAAATTAGGCGCGAGGTGTCCATCAAAATTGTCTTGAGCTTCTGAGTTTGACCATGTCTGTTTGGGGTTCCAATTTTACAGCATATAAAAAAGCCCAATTCTAAAGCTCTGAAAACCTAGAAATTGCTAATGGTAACTTTCAATCCAGGGCGCCATTCTCAAATTAAATCATGTGGAACGCTTTGTATTGATCCTGTAAACATGATGCTATCAACAAAAAGTGTTAAAAATGCATGAAATGTGATATGTAAATTTGAGAAAAAATGAAAACCGTATGGGTGGTATGGCGTGATTCCTTGAGGTTCTGCGCTTGATTTTGATTGCCAAAGGTTGCTGGTGATGCAAGGAGTGTATTGGAATCAAAATGGAAGCTTGAATTGTACTGCAACTAGGTTTTCAGTTTATGATTTTTTCTTTCAAAATTTGGAAATGGCTTCTTCTCTCTATGGCTCTCTAGGTCGTGAATTATGTATTGGGAAGCTTGCATATATGTTATGTAATGAGTATCCATCCAAATAATGGTCATTGAAGCCTTGCAATAATGTTTTGGATTATGCCATGAACTCCATTGAAACAACTTTCCATTCTTGTGAAAATTTGAATTTTTGTGCCCATAATAGACCTTGCACGAATTTGGAAGGTATTTCAAGGTGTATCAAAGCTATTCAACACAAAATATATCCCTCCATTAATTTCTTTGATTTTTTATTTGAATTTTAAAGATTTAAAATGAATTAAATCAAATAAAATTAAATAAAAATGAAAAAATTAATTTTAAATCTTGAAATAAATTGTGGGACACGTGGGAAGCATGGACAAGCTGAATCAAGTGGAAAAAGTGGGCCCCTTTTGTCAAAAATGAAATTTCAAGGATAGTTGACTTTGGCCTTTTCACAAAAATTTCCCAACTTCTCTAATGCATATCTTGCTCAATTTTGAAGCTATGAACATGTTCTTAGACATTTTGGAAAGGTCTCGAAGTCCTCTAACCAATGCCTTTGGTCCCATGTCATTTTGATTTACCAATCTCAAGTTATGGTCTTTGACTTAAAGTGCCTTTTTGTTGACTTTTGAAAATGACCTATAATGTTGAAATTGATAACTTTTTGTGAGAGCATTTCTTGGACTTGGAATGTGAAGATGAATTGTAGGAAATGTCCTTCCCTTCAAGATGAGCATTGGATGGGATTTTTCTGATGAACCATGAAAAAGTTATGCCTTGGTCAAGTTACAGTTGACTTTTCAGCTGTCCAAAAATAGAAACTTTTGACACCTTGATGATTTTTAAGCCATTCTTGTGAAATCATGGTCAAGACTTGACCAAATGATGATTGTGTTTCAAAATAAGATGTTGACCAAATTTTTTGACTTTTGACTGTTAAATGACCATTTTGCCCCTACAGTTGACTGTGAAGCATTTAGGGTTTTTGACTGTGCAATTTGACCTTGTGAGCCTTGAAACTTGACATGTAGGTGCTTGACAATGTATATGGGCATATGTGACTCTATTGAGCCCTTGAAACCCTCAACTTCCTTGAAGGAACCAAAACCCTAGTTGACTGGCTTTAGGAGAGTGGTTGACTGTGTAGCCCTTGAGTAGACTTTGAAGCTTTTGCTTGTCATAACTTTGAAGATTATGGGAGGGCAAATTTTGGGGTACAACAGTTGCCCCTGTTCAATCTTCTTAGACCTGAGGATGTAGATTGGCTTGTGCGCCTTTCGTGATCCGAGGGTGGAAGATGATTGAACACTAGAGTGCCCAGAAATTTGCACTCACATAGTAGAGTATCAGCAGTGTGATAGCGGAAATGGGCTTACCGATGCCATTTGGAGAGATGGTGGATAGGAGGATGGGCTTATAGATGCCATCTGGATATGTGGCAGAACCTTGTCGGGAATGGGCTTATAGATGCCATTTGGAGACTGTAATGGTAGTTGTGGAGATGGGCTTATAGATGCCATCAGGAGATTGTCGATCGCGTAAGAGATTCCTTAGTGAGAACTTGCGTACCTGAGAAAGAAAGATAATTACCTGGCCTGTTACAGGGGTTGATCTTCACTCAGTCGTTCACAGACATGCCCTGGCTAGATACAGGTGTCGAATCTGGAATTTCAAAAGGTTGCTTACAGACGTGCCCTGGCTGGATACAGGAATCGAATCTCTAAACTCTTCGTGCAAACATGCCCTGGCTGGATACAGGCGTCGGATCTACAATCTCTTCAGACGTGCCCTGGCTGGATACAGGAATCGAATCTGGAATTAGTCGTCAACAGATACACCCTGGCAAGATACATGAATCGGATTTTCAAACTCTTCAGACGTGCCCTGGCAAGATACAGGAATCGAGTCTGGAATATAGTCGTCAACAGATACACCCTGGCAAGATACAGGAATCGGATCTTCAAACTCTTCAGACGTGCCCTGGAAAGATACAGGAATCGAGTCCGGAATTAGTCGTCAACAGATACGCCCTGGCCGGATACAGGAATCAGATCTTCAAACTCTTCAGACATGCCCTGGCAGGATACAGGAATCGAGTCCGGAAAATAGTCGTCAACAGATACACCCTGGCAGGATACAGGAATCAGATCTTCAAACTCTTTAGACGTGCCCTGGCAAGATACATGAATCGAGTCCAGAAAATAGTCGTCAACAGATACACCCTGGCAGGATACAAGAATCGGATCTTCAAACTCTTCAGACGTGCCCTGGCAAGATACAGGAATCGAGTCCGGAAAATAGTCGTCAACAGATACACCCTGGCAGGATACAGGAATCGGATCTTCAAACTCTTCAGACGTGCCCTGGCAAGATACAGGAATCGAGTCCGGAATTAGTCGTCAACAGATACGCCCTGGCCGGATACAGGAATCAGATCTTCAAACTCTTCAGACGTGCCCTGGCAGGATACAGGAATCGAGTCCGGAAAATAGTCGCTCACAGATATGCCCTGGCTAGCCACAAGAATTGAATCTGGAATTGCGACAGTTGATAGTAATTATCTTTGGATTGGCCTTTTCCTGAAAAGGTAAAACATCAGTTGTATGCAATGTCATGATGTATGAAAAGCATGATGTCATGATGTTCTCAGGGAGAAATGAGATTGTGTGATATGATGCGTATGTGCATGCATTGTGTATGTAAGCAGGATGTATGAAAATGTGATATGTTTATGAATGTATTTTCGTCTAGGAAAATAAATCCTTGACGAATGTCGGGAAGCTGAATCCTGGGCTGATGTTTGAAGGACAGAGTTCTTTGTTTCCGCTGGGGGTGACAGTTGTAAGTATACCGGTAGGAGAAGATGACTCCGTTGGGGAATAAACTTGGCGAATAGATTACTCTGCGGGGAGTGAACTCTGTGGGGAAAGAGAGGTACTTTGCTGAGGTTGATGATAACTCCGCTGGGGATACCATTGTTGAGCTCTGTTGGAAGATTTGATGAACTCTGCTGGGGATAGGAAGACTTCGCTGGGGACGATCTTTCCGTGGCAATTGGATGAGGATAACCCAGTTATATCCTGGTGGGAAATAACCTTTGAATAAAGCCGGGGGAGTGTTCGCACTCTGCAGGTGATAAGCTTCCAGAATCTACTAGGGATAAGCTTCCTGAATCTACTGGGGAGATTGATTGAACTCTCCTGGGGAAACTTTTCAGATTGGACTGGGGAATGGCTCCACTGGATGTTCGGTATTCCGCCGGGGAACAATCTTAGATCAAGATTGCCGGGGATGCTTGTTAGGAATGTTTGTCTACTCCGTTGGGGAATGTTGAGATCTTTGGGGAATAATCCAACTTCCTTGAGGCTGACAGTAGACTAACTCTGCTCGGGGAGAGTGTTGCTAACTTGCTGGGATATTGTCCTTGTTAGGGTTGATGGGAGACCAGCTGCTTGGGAGAGAATGGTTGAATCTTGTCCTACTCGGCGGGGAGTGAAGGTATCTGGGTTACGTTCTTCAGCCGAACTTACCTTGGTACCTTGGTGGACAGAGCAATTAGATCGCTTTGGACAACTCATTATTGCCCCTATTTCTGATGTTACCTGTAATTAATCCTTTGTTTCATATTCAAATATTTATGAGTTAGCAATTAGTGTCAAATGCATATATCACAATTGAATATTGGACGCTCTTTACAAAACAAAACAGAAAAAGGAAAAAACAATTGGTCTGAAAAGTGAATTTGTATTGATTTTTGAATTTACCTGTAAATAGGCGTTTATGTACAAGAGGCTGACGTCCTAGTAAGAGAACGTCGCCGAACAAACAGAGTTTATACAATTTGTACAAAGAAAACAAAACAGCTGTGTGAAAGGAGTAATCCCACTGGGTTCCAACTCTGCTATCGCCTTTATATCTTCGAGCGTCTCATCACTTTGCTGCTCAGTTGAAGATGAAGCTGATTGATCGATGCCATATGAACCTGATGTTTGATACCGGATTCTGGATGCAAGGTGATCCAATGAGACATAGTATTACGCTTTAATCCCTAACTTTTGCCTGGACCACCCTTTCGGGTTTTCAGTCCACCGGGATACCCATTTTTGCCCAAGCCGCCTTTTCAGGTTTTCGACTTGCCGGGTGTACAGATTTTTTTCATTTCATCCCTTATTTTTGCCCGAACCCTTTTGGTTCGCCGGGAAGCCCTAATTTTTGCCTAGGTATGTCAACCTAGCGGGTCTTTTATCATGCGTAGTATCTTTTTACTATGTCTGCATTGGCGGGGTGAGGAAGGTCGTCACCATCCATGGTGGTTAGAATCATGGCTCCTCCTGAGAACACATGTTTAACCACAAATGACCCTTCGTACGTAGGGGTCCATTTGCCCCCGGGATCACTTTGAGGAAGAATAATACGCTTGATTACCAGGTCCCCAACTTGATACTCTTGTGGTCTGACTTTCTTGTTAAATGCCCTGATCATCCGTTTTTGATACGTTTGACCATGACAAATAGCAGTGAGTCTCTTTTCGTCGATTAGGTTTAATTGATCAAGTCGAGTCTGGATCCAGTCATCTTCGCTCAGATCTGCATCCTTCATTATTCGGAGAGAGGGTATCTGGACTTCAATCGGAAAGACTGCCTCCATGCCGTAGACCAAGGAAAATGGGGTTGCCCCGATTGACGTTCTTGCTGAGGTACGATACCCATGAAGAGCAAACGGTAACATCTCGTGCCAATCTTTATAGGTCACTGTCATCTTCTGCATAATCTTTTTGATATTCTTGTTCGCCGCTTCTACAACCCCATTCATCTTCGGTCGGTAAGGAGAAGAGTTGTGGTGCTGTATCTTGAATTGCTCGCAGAGCTCAGTGATCATCTTGTTATTGAGATTGGTACCATTGTCCGTAATGATCCTCTCAGGTACACCGTATCGACAGATTAAGTTGTGCCGAATGACGCGTACCACGACGTTCTTGGTTACGGTAGCGTAGGAAGCTGCCTCAACCCACTTTGTGAAGTAATCAATTGCAACCAGGATGAAGCGATACCCGTTGGATGCCGTAGGTCTGATCTCGCCGATCATATCAATGCCCCACATTGCAAAAGGCCAAGGTGCTGTCAAGACATTCAGAGGAACTGGAGGAACGTGCACCTTATCAGCATATATCTGGCATTTGTGACATGTCCGGGAATGTTGATAACAATCGGCTTCCATTGTGGACCAGAAATATCCTGCCCGAAGGATTTTCTTTGCCATGGTATATCCACCGGAGTGTGTCCCGAAGGTGCCTTCATGCAGCTCTGCCATGATCTTTTCTGCTTCAGTCTTATCCACACAACGCAGTAAAGTTGAATCATGGTTTCGCTTGTATAGAATGCCATTGCTGAGGAAGAACTTTGCAGCGAACCTTCTCAGGAACTTCTCGTCATTGACAGATGCACCTTCGGGGTATTCTTGAGCTTCCAAGTACCTCTTCACCTCATGATACCAGGGTTTTTCCGTTACTACCTCAGCCTCAAGATCACAACAATATGCAGGTTCATCCAGTTTCCAGATAATGATCCGGGGAGCCTCATTGTCCCATTTGACTTTGAACATAGAAGACATCGTAGCCAACGCGTCCGCCAACTGATTCTCTTCTCTTGGGAAGTGTTCAAAAGTTATCTCTGTGAAATGGAGGATCAATGTCAACACACATTCTTTGTAAGGAATAAGATTTGGGTGTTTCGTATCCCACTCGCCTTTGATCTGATTGATCACGAGAGCGGAATCTCCGAAGACACTCAGAAACTTGATCCTTAAGTCAATCGCAACTTGAAGACCCATGATGCATGCCTCATACTCCGCCATGTTGTTGGTGCAGTTGAAACATAGTCGGGCAGTAAGTGGAGTATGAGTGCCTTGAGGGGATATGATCACAACGCCGATACCGTTAACCAAAGCGTTGGAGGCTCCGTCAAAGTGCATAGACCATCGGGATCCTTCCTCAGGTCCTTCATCCGGTCCAGGTACTTCACAATCAGTCACTACCATGATGTTCTCGTCAGGAAATTCAAAGTTCATTGACTGGTAGTCGTCCACTGCCTGGTGTGCCAAATGGTCTGCCAACACACTTCCTTTGATAGCTTTATGAGTCGTGTACTGGATGTCGTATTCTGTCAAGATCATCTGCCATTTTGCTATTCTTCCAGACAGAGCAGGCTTTTCGAATATGTACTTTATTGGATCCATTTTTGAAATCAACAGAGTAGTGTGAGTCAGCATATACTGTCTCAGCCAGCGAGCAACCCATACCAAAGCGTAGCAAGTTTTCTCGAGCAGTGAGTATTGGGTCTCACAGTCGGTAAACTTTTTGCTAAGGTAATAAATGGCATGCTCTTTTCGGCCAGACTCGTCATGCTGCCCCAGCACGCACCCCATTGAGCTGTCAAGTACTGTCAAGTATAGTATTAGAGGTCTCCCTTCAACCGGTGGCATAAGAATGGGTGGTTCTTGGAGATACTCTTTGATTCTGTCGAAAGCGGCCTGACATTCATCATTCCAACGTACTACTTGATCTTTCTTCAGCAACTTGAAGATTGGTTCACAGGTAGCAGTTAGATGCGAGATGAATCGGGCAATGTAATTCAGACGTCCTAGAAAGCCTCTGACTTCTTTCTCTGTCTTGGGAACTGGAATCTCTTGTATAGATTTCACCTTGGCAGGGTCCACTTGAATACCTTTGTCGCTCACATTTCTCAGAAGAAATTGAATCCACAGAAATTCAGTTTACCATTACATTGGTTTCTCAGTTTTTCAAGTTTGCTGAAAGGTCAACTGATTGTTCTCAAGGCCTGATTATCTGGGATAAGAAGTAGGAGCTGAGACTGTTATTTGGAATATCAAGACATCTGCTTGTTAATGGAGTGAAAGGTTTGCCGGTTAATGGAATGCTTGCTTGTTTATTATACAATGCGTATTGTGATTGGAATACTGATGCGAGGTTACGAGACTGCAAAGTTTTTGTTTATTTGGAACTTAAGTTATCTGGATTAGAATTGTTGAAACGCAGTTTCAATTATTTTAATTTAAGAGTCTTAAATAATTAAGTGAACATACAAGGAAGAAGGGCAAGATATTTGACAGTAGAAACATTTCTTTTGGATAAAGACTCTTTTTTATTCATTTTCAAATATTGTTACAAAAAGATAATTTATTATTTTTTGAATATTGTAAGTTTTTACAACTTATAGTATTTTAAAAAGAAATAAATGTTTACAATAAATGAAAAAAAGTCTATCTAATTCTAAGCTTAAATATCCTAAGCTTCATTGCTCCCGTGCCCAAGGTCTTTTGCTTCCTCTGCTTCCTCTATCGTCCAAGTTGCATTCACCTGAAAAAGAAGAAAGAAAAAGAAATTAGTACAATTAATTGAAAAAAGAATTTTCAAACAAAAAAAAGAAAGGAGAAGGTCATCATTAAAGTTTGCCGGCCGGAATCAGAATGCTATTTGTTCATCATGTTTTTATTTTTCTCTTTGCAAATCACAAGAAGATTGCTCTTCTTGGTTCACAAAGAGAAAAGTAAAAGATAAAAAAATGCAAGCATACAAGAGCAATTGGTTCAAATGCAAAACATGGGCCATGCTGTACAAAAGCAAGGTACAAGGCAAGCATACAAAGACATGCTGCATACAAAGCAAACTTGCAGCAAAACTATGCCAAACTGAATACCAAACTGCAGTAACCAAACTAAATGAAAAACTGTCAAACATAGGCAAGTTGAAAGGCAAACCAAGGCACCAAAATTCAAACTGTCCAGTAACTAAGCAAACTAAGCATGGCAAACCCAAACCAGATGCAAACTGTCAAGGAAAAAGTACAATGCAGAAAGTACAGCAGTAATATCAGGTAATACAATGCAGAAGGAAAACCAATTGACAAGCCAAGAGCTTGTCATAACTGTCATCATGTTCCAGGCCTAGGAAAACTTTTCAGAATATAAAATAATAAGCAAAAAGTGCTTATTGGAGAGAGAGAGAAAGAGAGGACCTTGTGTGAAAAGTTTGCAGTTTGGCTAAAGCAGGCTGTCTCAAGTTATCAAAGGCAAACTATAGCAAGAAAGAGGTTTTGTATCAGAAGCAAAGGCTGTCTTTAGTTTTGTATCAGAAGCATACAAACAAGTTTTCAGAGGTTTCTCATCATCAAACATCAAAAGCCAAGAAAGAGGAAGAGCATCTCAGAAGCATACCAACAAGTTTTCAGAGGTTTCTCATCATCAAACATCAAAAGCCAAGAAAGAATTTCAGAAGCAAAGGCAATTAGTTTCAGGATTTTTTTTATCATCAACAAAAAATCAGTTTTCAGAACATCATCATCCACATTCAGATTCAAGGAAAAGAAACATCAACAGAGATTCAGATTATCACATCACATTCAACAATCATCATTGTTGTACCCCAAAATTTGCCCTCCCATATTTCTCAAAATATTTCAAGAAAAATTCACAAGTCCAACCCGGCGCGTCATATTCAAGTATTCTTTCGCCAAGATATCTCTGATAACATATTCTCAAATTTAGGTTCGGCTCAAGAGTCAATTCTTTAAAGAAGGTATCCGAATGTGTGAGTTTTCTCGAAGAAATATGGTGAAAAAGTGTGCTGAAAGTGCAGTTTTTACCCGCTAAAAAATTCATAACTTGAAGATCGTGGCTCGTTTTGAACCCGTTCCGGTGGCCAAATTTCCGTCTTGACATTATCTACGTTTTCATCTCTCACGGCTAGAAGCCAATTTCGATCAGAAGGTCTTCAAAAATGTGGATTTATCAAGTATTTTCGTACAGAAAATTTGTGACAGAAGTTTATTTGTGTCATGTTCAGAAAATCATAACTTGGTCGATTTTCATCGTATCGAGCTGGTTCCAGCGCCAAAATTTCACAAATTGAGGTGACTACATTTTCACAGAAGGTATTGAGTTCAAATGGTATTCAAAAGGCTTTCGTTTTTTGCTCAGAGTGCGTAACACGCTGAAAATCCTGAATGCTGAATATTATTTCATCTGGGCCGAAACTTCGAAAATTCATAACTCGGTCAATTTTTATCGGATTGGACTCATATTTTTACACAAGGTCACTGACTCATAGATCTACAACTTTGCTTCAAAAGTCGAGACCAAATTATGCACCGATCAATACCAGTTTTTTATTGAAGAACGTGTCAGAGTCGACACTGGAGCCCAAAATAAGTTTGTCTGAGCTGAAACTTCAAAAATTCATAACTAATTCACCGTTTATCCGATTGAGCCGATTTTAGGACAGGAGTTAGTTATCGATGTCGGCTACATTTTGATTTCACATTTCAACTTCAAAAATTGCACTTAAGTCCCTGCGATTTAGCCTGGAAAGTGACGAACTCAAGTGAACATTGGAGGCCCAATTGCACATTCAAAGCCCATTTTCTTTACCCTAATTTCCATTATATAATCACCTTCTTTTCACACAAACCAGAGAGGAGAAAAAAGAGAGAAAAAACATTGCCATAACACTGTTAGAATATCAAATTCTTTCAAGAACCCTAAAATCTTGAAATCCTTATTACAAATCTCTCTCTCACTACAAACAAGCCATCACAGTTACAAACTAATACCTCACTACTTCTTCAGTAAGGGTAAGGCTGACTTGATCTCCATGATCCAAAAGGCATAAAAGCATTCATGTCACTAATTTTCCAGTAAGGATTTAGGCATGATTCCATGCACGTTCATTAAGGAACGTTGAGGCCAAAACACAAATGGCCAAAAGCCAAAAGCCAAATGGCCAAAGTAGAACAACTTATGCATGACACCAATATATGGCGAGGCAGACATCTTGAGAAGGTTAAGGAACGTTGAAGCCATAACACAAATGGCCAAAAGCCAAAAGCCAAATGGGCAAAACAAAACAGTTTACACATGACGCCAATAGCTGTTTCACCCTCCAATCAGGCTCGTATACTCCTAAACTCCCTCTCTATTTGCATTATGTTCCTTTAATTAATTAATCGTTATTATTTTTATTAATCACTAACCAATTAACATTTTTTTCCTAATAAAATCAAAATACAAAATATGTTTAATTATTATTAATCTCATCATTAATCTATTTTTTGTAAATAAATAACTAACAATTAATTTAGTGTAATTTAGGTTTTAAATTTCAATCTTTTCTTAATAAATAAAAATATATAGAATTAGGTTTTTTTAACATTTTTTCATCCTTTTCTTAATCAATTTTTTCTCATTTATTTATTATTATAATTACTATTTATTTTTGTAAATAAACATGCATATTAATTAATTAGTAAATTAGAGTAACTTTAATATTTTTTTTATTAATAATTAAAATATTTAGAACTAGGGTTTCCTCTTAATTTTAATTTTCTTTATCTTCATAAATACCAAAAAATAATAAAAACATCTTCTTTTCTTTAATTAAATAATAATAGATTTTAATTTCGTTTAATTTCAAGCAAAGAGTCAAAACCCTCGGACATTCAATTTCAATTTCTTTCCACGCATTTATTTTCTTTTCGAATATTATGTAACTGCTCAAAGATTGTAATAGTAATTAGGTCTCTTTTTACTTTCCGCATTTTTATCAAACGGGTCTTTGTACTTTGGCGATGTATAGACCCGCGCCTTGTAATAGCGTAACTTTAATTTCCGCACTTTTAAACTGCTAACTTGCATGAAAGAATGAATGACTAATTAAAAACGATGCGTAGATCACCATGATACATGTACAAGATAAATGCTAAACTGAAAATAATACACAAATTCACACACCACTCTTAGGGTACGCCTCACTGTTGCCTTGCCCCTCGAAAAGTGGTCGTCGAGTAGAGGACGTTTTAGTAAGTCCTCATGTCCATGAACATGGCATGAGGGTAGCTTCTAAGGTATCTTCCTATTGCTCCGGTGACCACACTGTTGCCTTGTCCCTCGAAACGTGGTCGTCGATTATAGGACGTCTTAGTGAGTCCTTATGTCCCATTGATCTGGTTGCCTCAAAACAATTTGCCTCGGAATAGTTGCCTCGGAATAAAAGATCAATGGCATAATGGTAGCTTCTAAGGTGTCTTACCTTTGCTTGGTGACCACACTGTCCCTAATCCTCGAATTGACCCGAACACCTCCAATGGTGGTGCTACCTACCTCTCAATGGTGGGATGGCACTACTTTAAAGGACATCTACACAGACGAATTCCTTAGGGTAGGTAGACAACTCTAGATACTTGCTCTAATTTCAAAACAAATCAAAAAAATACTTTTCACACCGATACCTTTTCAAAAAGCTTTCGAAAGTAACTTTTCAAACACTCTTGAGGACCGATACAAGAGTCGAACTTGAATTTTCAAAGAAACTTTTTAAAAACCCACAGTTGAAAAGCAAACAAACCATTTTTGAAAACACAATGAGCAAGTATCTAAGAGTCCATGGATAACCATGGATAGAAAGGGTGCTAACACCTTCCCTTTCTATAAATCTACCTCCCGAACCGAGAAACTATCTCATAAGGAATTTTGCTGTGCTTTTGTCCTGTCCATGTTGGAGAAAATAAAAGACGGTGGCGACTCTTGCTTACCGCGACATTTCGCGAACCAGCGTTAAACAGTCAGTTCCAGATCCACCGATCACAGAACTGGCGACTCTGCTGGGGAACTTTATAAAGTGAGGTGTACCTTAGGACTAAGATCACTTGTGTTTTCAATTGTCTGAATTGTTTGCTTTATCATTGTGGGTACTGTCTTGGGAGTTCTATAGATCCTAACCCGGATCTGGGGGATACCTTCTTAGAAAGTAGTAACAAGGCTGTGAGGGAACTGTGCGGGGTATACCGACATGGTTGAAGCAGTCTGCTACGTTGATGTGGCACTTTGGTGAGTACCGGTAACCCTTGAGTCCAGTCAAGGAGAGTACGGGGCCGCCACGTGGTGTCGTGAAGCATCAACTGACCTTAGGAACTTTAATTGAACCATCTTGGCCTCTTTAGGGTAGTGAGATAACTGACTTTGGTGCAGTCCGAGGTTGGTTGATACTCGATACTACACTCAATTGAGGGTTGTTTTCTTTGAATATTTCGGTCGCCAGTTCAGTGGCTAAATCGAAACGATGAACAATGAAAGCAATCCCGTGATATTGGGACCCTTAGAACCCGGTTACTTCTAATAGGACAGGTTGAGCCCACCAACTTCAAGAGGGTAGTACCCCAAACTTCATGCTGGCCTAAACTCTAAGGGATCTCTTGTGTGACTTGTGTGCCTTCCAATTTGATGATTTGCATGCTTGTTATCTGACACTTGAGTTCCTTGCAGGTTTTGTTTACAGTCCTTAATTAGGACTCATAACAGGGTTTACTAAGTTTCTTGCAGGTTTTAGTTTGCAGTCCTTAATTGGGACTCATAGCAGGGTTACTTACATTACCCCATGCATGACATAACATCATACCATTGCATACATCCTAACCCATTTCAAGGATCTCAAGGGCTTGTGATGCAGGTCATGGTGAATCAACTATCCCAGCAAGGGGCAAAGAGGATTTATTTTCCTCTAGCCAAGGTTGTCAGGGGCTATGACCCACTTGATATGGTGAGCTTTGACTCCTGGAGAAGGTTCCCCTAACCAAGGTTGTTTGGAAACCAAAACTAGACATGATGACTAAAGTCAGGGGCTATGACCCACTCGATATGGTGAGCCTTGACTCTTGAAGAAGGACTCTCAATAATATGAAGTTCCTTCAATCAAGTCACCAGTTTCCAATGCTAACAATTTTCTTGTTTACCCCGCGAGGTCCTTGAAAACATTGCATGCATATCATACACATCATTACATCACAGGTACCCTTCTTTGCAGGTCACTTACCTTTGTCGCTGTTTATTTCAGCAATGACTTCCCAACAAGATAACCAGGACCTTCTTGCTCAAGAGACTCGGTTCGGGGAAATCCTCCTGAATCTATCCAAGGGGCAGGAGGAGCTAAGGACACTTCTCATGAGGACTTTGGTCAGGAATAGTGCTGAGGATGAACGGCTGAAACATTTGCAAGCTGAGATGGATGCCATGAAAGCCCAGATGCTGGGGCAGGTGACTATCATCCAAGGCTTAGCTCAAAGACAAGAAGAGCTCGGAGTTCTCGTCAACCAACTGCTTCGGGGTAACCAACTGGGGCAAACATCTAAGGGAAAAGAGTCAGTCATCGTTCAACCACCTTTGAGACAAGGAGATAAGGGGAGAGCTCCTCAAATGGCTCCAGTGTCACCAATTCAGCAGCAACCTCACCGGCTTCAGCCAGACAAGTCTAGGAGGCAATTCACCCCGCTCAACATGTCGCTGTTTCAAGCTTTACAACGCCTGTTGAGATTGAATTTGATCACATTAAGGGACCATCCCCGGAATCCCAACACAGCACATCCTACTTATGATCCCAATAAAAGGTGTGCCTATCACTCTGCCGGTCCTGGACATGATACAAATGAGTGTTGGGCTCTGAAGAACAAGACCCAGGACCTGATTGATGAAGGGGCATTGGAGTTCACACAAGATGGTCAGGCTGAATTTTTCTACCATCCCTCCAAGGCTCACCATTTGAAGTGACAAGCCCTGAGATGAAAAGACTTTTGTTCATTCGAATGTTCAAGTTGTTGTTCTTTTGTTCAAACATTTTATTCATGTTAAATGCTGTTATTTCATTAATGCATCGCATATGTCTGTTTTGAAGTAATATATTCGTATTCACTATATGCAAATTATTTTCATATTTTTTCTGACGTCAACTCTTGATCTAAAATTCTAAGCCTCTTGAGGGAGGATGACGAAAACGATACCATCATTTACAATATGCTTTTGAACAGACCCCGCTGATGAGGTACATGCATTGTTTCAATCCCTAAACACTGGAGTTATAAGGAAGATAATCCCTCGTCAACCCCTCTGAGCCAAAGAAGTAGGAGTTTTTCTTTTCGAAATTCCAAACCCTTAATTATAACCTGGGGCAGGGTAGTTCTCTCAGTTGACCCAAGTGCATAACGAATGACATCAAAGGAGTACTTCCAAAAACAAAAGATGGTGATGGTTCCGAATAATCGTAAGGACAGGCAGTCATTATCTCTCAAAATAAAAGCCCAATAAGTCAAAACCTATGAAGGAGACTTACAAAACTGGGGCATCCCGCTGACTGTAAATACAAAAAGAAACAGTTCAGGCAAAAAACAGGGATAACAAAATCAAAAAAGAAAGAGGTCTTACAAACCCTCGACAAAAAATGACTGCCTATTCAAAATAAATTGTCAACATCCGAACCATCACTGGAATATCAAAGCAAAGACTCAACAAGGTCTAACGCACGATTAGCTGAGTTTAGGATTGAAGAACATCACGAAGAACGGGTGGGTACAAATAAAGTTTGAGCCTTTATCCTTTGTTTCTTAAACCGTGAACCAGGCCACGTTACAACCCTAAAAAGTCCTAGCTGAAGCGTGGGTTAGTTCGAAAGCATACTGTACGAAAGGTATCCTGACTCCTTAAGGCTCGCGGTAAAATACGGAGTTGACATCACGTTTTACAAACATTCACTTGTTTTATGAAAAAGAATGCATTTTCAAAATCTTCAAGACAGACATAAGCTTTGCATTTTTAACATAACTTTGTTTGCATATGACTTTTTGTTTGAACAGCAGGGAAATTCGCACGATGAATACCTAATGAACAGAAGCACTTCCAATCAAGGGGCAGACATGATCACGGTCCATTGTCTGGGGCAGTCCAGTCAAGATTCGGAGAATCTCTCAAAATTCCAAGATAGCCTGGGGCAAATCTCCGCCTGAGTCACTTAGGGCATTCCAACAACGAATCTTTCCTGATCAAACACCTTCTGGTGGCATGACAAAACACCTCTAACAGGGGCAACTCCCTACATTCTGAAAGCACAGACATAGTCGAAAAAATACTACGCATAATCAAAGACCCGCTAGGTTGACATACCTAGGCAAATATTAGGGCTTCCCGGTGAACCAAAAGGGTTCGGGCAAAAAAAGGGATGAAATGAAAAAAATCTGTACACCCGGCAAGTCGAAAACCTGAAAAGGCAGCTTGGGCAAAAATGGGTATCCCGGTGGACTGAAAACCCGAAAGGGCGGTCCAGGCAAAAATTAGGGATCAAAGCGTACGACTATGTCCCGGTATCTCGTCACTTGCCTACAAGAAGAAGGTTTGTCCATCAACAACTACCAAGCACCTCCACAGGTATCTTCCTCTCCCACATCAGAAACAGGGGCAATAAAGAGTTGTCTAAGCAGTCTGATTATTCTGTCCTCCAAGGTATCAAGGTAGGTTCCGTTGAAGAACATAACCAAATACAGTTCAATACTTCCCCAGGAGAGTCCAATCCAGTTTCCCCAAGAAAGTTGGAATCCATCTCCCCAAGCAGTAAGCTTATCCCCAGTAGATTCTGGAAGCTTATCCCCGCGGAGTACGAACGCGTCCCCCGGCCTTTATTCAAAGAGTTATTTCCCTGCCAAGATATAACTGGGTTATCCTCAGCCAATAGCCATGAGAAGATCGTCCTCGGCAAAGTCTTCTTATCCCCAGCGAAGTCTATTAACACTTCCAACACAACAATGGTATCCCCAGCAAGTTACTATCAACAACTCAACAAAGTACTTCTCTCCCCACAGAGTATTGCTTCCCAGCAAGATCGTTAGAGTACTTTTCTCCCTGCAGAGTAATCCATTCGCCAAGTCTATCCCTCAACGGAGTTATCTTCTCCTACCGGTATTCTTGCAACCATCATCACCAGCGGAGGCAAAAATCTATTTTCCAAACATCAGCCCAGGAGTGACTTCCCGGCACCCGTCAAGGATTTATTTTCCTAAGACAAAAACATATATTCATAAACATCGCACTTCCATACATTACAGCATGCATATACGCATCATATCTTACAAATCTCATTTATGTTGAGAACATCATTGCTTGATCCATATCATCCATTGAGTATAACTGACCTTTACCTTTCAGGAAGGATTCAGTTAAGTTCTCAGCTACATTTTAAGACCTAGACCGGTTCAGTAAAGTCGACCCTAAGACTTTTCTGTTTCTTATCCAGTCCAAGGCCTTCTCTGGTTCAGTCAGATCGACCCTAAGATCTCCCTGTTTCTTATCCAGTTGAAGACATTTCAAGACCTAGACCGGTTCAGTTAATCGACCCTAAGATTTTCTGTTTCTTATCCAGTCAAAGGCCTTCTCTAGTCCAGCTAAATCGACCCCTAACAGATTTTCCTGATAAAGACTCAGTAGAAGATATCCAAGATTCTCTCAATGATTACTGTTGAGGTTGTAGTCGCCTGTGGTTCTCTCCCCGATACTGCGGAGGTAGTAATCATCCCAAGTTTCTCTCAGCATTACTGTTGAAGTAGAAGTTATCCAAGATTCTCTCAATGGTTACTGTTGAGGTTGTAGTCGCCTGTGGTTCTCTCCCCGTTACTGCGGAGGTAGTAATCGCCCCAAGATTCTCTCAGCGTTACTGTTGAAGTAGAAGTTATCCAAGATTCTCTCAATGATTACTGTTGAGGTTGAAGTCGCCTATGGTTCTCTCCCCGTTACTGCGGAGGTAGTAATCATCCCCAGACTCGCTCAACGTTACTGTTGAAGTTGAAGTCATCTAAGATTCTCTCAATGATTACTGTTGAGGTTGAAGTCGCCCAAGATTCTCTTAATGATTACTGTTGAGGTTGAAGTCGCCCAAGATTCTCTCAATGATACTGTTGAGGTTGAAGTCGCCTATGGTTCTCTCCCCGTTACTGCGGAGGTAGTAATCATCCCCAGACTCGCTCAGCGTTACTGTTGAAGTTGAAGTCGTCCAAGATTCTCTCAATGATTACTGTTGAGGTTGAAGTCGCCCAAGATTCTCTCAATGATTACTGTTGAGGTTGAAGTCGCCCAAGATTCTCTCAATGATACTATTGAGGTTGAAGTCGCCTATGGTTCTCTCCCCGTTACTATGGAGGTAGTAATCATCCCCAGATTCGCTCAGCGTTACTGTTGAAGTTGAAGTCGTCCAAGATTCTCTCAATGATTACTGTTGAGGTTGAAGTCGCCTATGGTTCTCTCCCCGTTATTGTGGAGGTAGCAATCGTCCCCAGATTCTCTCAGCGTTACTGTTGAAGTTGAAGTCATCCAAGGTTCTCTCACCGTTCCTGTTGAGGTAGTAACCATCCCTGGTTCATTCATCACCCGTTGAAGCTCCAGATCCAGCTCCTGTAACCAGTCAGGACACATCTACACAAAGAATTTGAAGACCAGCTCCTGTAACAGGTCAGGTAATCATTTTTCTTTTTTGCAGGTACGCAAGTTCTCGCTAAGGAATCTCTTACGCGATCAACATCCAGATGGCATCTATAAGCCCATCCACTCATCCATCATTTCTCAGCATGGCATCTATAAGCCCATCATCCTATCCATCAATCTCCAAATGGCATCTATAAGCCCATTCCCATCATCACACTACTATGTGAGCGCAAATTTCTGGGCACTCTAGTGTTCAATCATCTTCCACCTTTGGATTATGAAAGGCACGTCAGCCAATCTGCATCCTCAGGTCTAAGAAGATTGAACATGGGCAACTGTTGTACCCCAAAATTTGCCCTCCCATATTTCTCAAAATATTTCAAGAAAAATTCACAAGTCCAACACGGCGCGTCATATTCAGGTATTCTTTCGCCAAGATATCTCTGATAACATATTCTCAAATTTAGGTTCGGCTCAAGAGTCAATTCTTTAAAGAAGGTATCCGAATGTGTGAGTTTTCTCGAAGAAATATGGTGAAAAAGTGTGCTGAAAGTGCAGTTTTTACGCGCTAAAAAATTCATAACTTGAAGATCGTGGCTCGTTTTGAACCCGTTCCGGTGGCCAAAATTCCGTCTTGACATTATCTACTTTTTCATCTCTCACGGCTAGAAGCCAATTTCGATCAGAAGGTCTTCAAAAATGTGGATTTATCAAGTATTTTTGTACAGAAAATTTGTGACAGAAGTTTATTTGTGTCATGTTCAGAAAATCATAACTTGGTCGATTTTCATCGTATCGAGCTGGTTCCGGCGCCAAAATTTCACAAATTGAGGTGACTACATTTTCACAGAAGGTATTAAGTTCAAACGGTATTCAAAAGGCCTTCGTTTTTTGCTCAGAATGCATAACACGCTGAAAATCCTGAATGCTGAATATTATTTCATCTGGGCCGAAACTTCGAAAATTCATAACTCGGTCAATTTTTATCGGATTGGACTCATATTTTTACACAAGGTCACTGACTCATAGATCTACAACTTTGCTTCAAAAGTCGAGACCAAATTATGCACCGATCAATACCAGTTTTTTATTGAAGAACGTGTCAGAGTCGACACTGGAGCCCAAAATAAGTTTGTCTGAGCTGAAACTTCAAAAATTCATAACTAATTCACCTTTTATCCGATTGAGCCGATTTTCGGACAGGAATTAGTTATCGATGTCGGCTACATTTTGTTTTCACATTTCAACTTCAAAAATTGCACTTAAGTCCCTGCGATTTAGCCTGGAAAGTGACGAACTCAAGTGAACATTGGAGGCCCAATTGCACATTCAAAGCCCATTTTCTTTACCCTAATTTCCATTATATAATCACCTTCTTTTCACACAAACCAGAGAGGAGAAAAAAGAGAGAAAAAACATTGCCATAACACTGTTAGAATATCAAATTCTTTCAAGAACCCTAAAATCTTGAAATCCTTATTACAAATCCCTCTCTCACTACAAACAAGCCATCACAGTTACAAACTAATACCTCACTACTTCTTCAGTAAGGGTAAGGCTGACTTGATCTCCATGATCCAAAAGGCATAAAAGCATTCATGTCACTAATTTTCCAGTAAGGATTTAGGCATGATCCCATGCACGTTCATTAAGGAACGTTGAGGCCAAAACACAAATGGCCAAAAGCCAAAAGCCAAATGGCCAAAGTAGAACAACTTATGCATGACACCAATACATGGCGAGGCAGACATCTTGAGAAGGTTAAGGAACGTTGAAGCCAGAACACAAATGGCCAAAAGCCAAAAGCCAAATGGCCAAAACAAAACAGTTTACACATGACGCCAATAGCTGTTTCACCCTCCAATCAGACTCGTATACTCCTAAGCTCCCTCTCTATTTGTATTATATTCCTTTAATTAATTAATCGTTATTATTTTTATTAATCACTAACCAATTAACATTTTTTTCCTAATAAAATCAAAATACAAAATATGTTTAATTATTATTAATCTCATCATTAATCTATTTTTTGTAAATAAATAACTAACAATTAATTTAGTGTAATTTAGGTTTTAAATTTCAATCTTTTCTTAATAAATAAAAATATATAGAATTAGGTTTTTTTAACATTTTTTCATCCTTTTCTTAATCAATTTTTTCTCATTTATTTATTATTATAATTACTATTTATTTTTGTAAATAAACATGCATATTAATTAATTAGTAAATTAGAGTAACTTTAATATTTTTTTATTAATAATTAAAATATTTAGAACTAGGGTTTCCTCTTAATTTTAATTTTCTTTATCTTCATAAATACCAAAAAATAATAAAAACATCTTCTTTTCTTTAATTAAATAATAATAGATTTTAATTTCGTTTAATTTCAAGCAAAGGGTCAAAACCCTCGGACATTCAATTTCAATTTCTTTCCACGCATTTATTTTCTTTTCGAATATTATGTAACTGCTCAAAGATTGTAATAGTAATTAGGTCTCTTTTTACTTTCCGCATTTTTATCAAATGGGTCTTTGTACTTTGGCGATGTATAGACCCGCGCCTTGTAATAGCGTAACTTTAATTTCCGCACTTTTAAACTGCTAACTTGCATGAAAGAATGAATGACTAATTAAAAACGATGCGTAGATCACCATGATACATGTACAAGATAAATGCTAAACTGAAAATAACACACAAATTCACACACCACTCTTAGGGTATGCCTCACTGTTGCCTTGCCCCTCGAAAAGTGGTCGTCGAGTAGAGGACGTTTTAGTAAGTCCTCATGTCCATGAACATGGCATGAGGGTAGCTTCTAAGGTGTCTTCCTATTGCTCCGGTGACCACACTGTTGCCTTGTCCCTCGAAACGTGGTCGTCGACTATAGGACGTCTTAGTGAGTCCTTATGTCCCATTGATCTGGTTGCCTCAAAACAAGTTTCCTTGGAATAGTTGCCTCGGAATAAAAGATCAATGGCATAAGGGTAGCTTCTAAGGTGTCTTACCTTTGCTTGGTGACCACACTGTCCCTAATCCTCGAATTGACCCGAACACCTCCAATGGTGGTGCTACCTACCTCTCAATGGTGGGATGACACTACTTTAAAAGACATCTACACAGACGAATTCCTTAGGGTAGGTAGACAACTCTAGATACTTGCTCTAATTTCAAAACAAATAAAAAAAATACTTTTCACACCGACACCTTTTCAAAAAGCTTTCGAAAGCAACTTTTCAAACACTCTTGAGGACCGATACAAGAGTCGAACTGGAATTTTCAAAGAAACTTTTTAAAAACCCACAGTTGAAAAGCAAACAAACCATTTTTGAAAACACAATGAACAAGTATCTAAGAGCCCATGGATAACCATGGATAGAAAGGGTGCTAACACCTTCCCTTTCTATAAATCTACCTCCCGAACCGAGAAACTATCTCATAAGGAATTTTGCTGTGCTTTTGTCCTGTCCATGTTGGAGAAAATAAAAGACGGTGGCGACTCTTGCTTACCGCGACATTTCGCGAACCAGTGTTAAACAGTCAGTTCCAGATCCACCGATCACAATCATCATCGTTAAGAAATCCACAAAGGAATTTCAGAAACCAAGCTTCATCAACGTTCAAAGAGAGAAAGAGAAATAAAAGTTTCAGAACATTCAAGTCAACAACAAAGAACATATCAGTTTCAGAATTTTTTTCATCATCAACATCAATATCTGAGAAAGAACAAAAGAGATACCAGAAGAAAACACGCGCAACCATCATCACTACGTCCTCCGCTCGGCCACCAAGGAGCACCGGCTCACCCTCCGTCTCTCTTATCCAAAGAAAAAATTCAAGGTAAGCTTTTTCTCAAACCTTCGTCACTGACATAAACACCATGGATTAAAACAAAGTAACATGAAGAATCAAACAAACAACGAAACTGTAAAAAACCCTAAAAGACAAGAAACAAATCGTACCATTTTAGAACCAAAGCCGTGGACCACTGTGATAGGTTGAGAGAGTGGGAGGTGGCGGCGCTCCGGTAGCTAGGTTTAGGGAGAATCAACGCATGTGTCTGAGAGAGACGAAGACGAAGAGGATGAACAAAACAAGCGGCGCCGTTGTGTACCAAACACACAAACCCTAAATCAGTTAAACCCCTAACCAAAAATTATACAAAGAAAATCGCCCTTGGGCCTGTTTGCACAAATTGCCTTAAGCCCAGCATTTTTTTTGTTAACACGCCCCCCATCTCTATTCTGACCCCCTTTCTGCCTTCTTTCTTTTCTTTATCTTGGGCCCAATTCCTCAAGCCTTAAGCCCAATCTCCTTATTTTCTTTTCTTTAAATTAACAAACACTTTTTTTTACTATTTAATTTTAACTAATTTGTTTTCTTTCTTTTAGTTAATAAAAATACTAAATAAACTTTGTTTTATTTTCTTTTAAGTTAGTTTTATTTTATTATTAATTAATCTTGTTTAATATAATGAAAATACCAAAAAAAAGAGAGAACATTTAGTTTGATTTAAATAATTTTGGTTTTCTTTAACCCTTTTTATTAATTAATAAAATACAAAAAATATAATAATAATACTTGATCTTTCTTTTTTTAGAATAGATTTTTATTTACACATGCATCTCATAATTTATTGATTTTCCTTATTTTATAATTTGTTATAATTTATGTTGAATTGCGATAATTCGATTTGGTTGTAACGCTTGATATTTGGACTTTATTATCCTTGTGAGATTCATCCCCATTTGTAAATAATTTGTACCCCCATCCCTGGATACTTTTGTAATAGCTTAGAATTTAATTCTTGCACTTTATGCTTTCAATTATGCCATGACTAGAGATTAGGGTTTGTATGCGAAAATCTAAAATCAATCGCTAGATGACCTAATACAAGATCCAAATGCATGAAATTGACAAACACAATACACACGTGCACCTCTAGGGCAACCTTGCTTGTTGCCTCGGAAATACGATCAGGTCCCTCGAATATGAGACACTCTAGCAAATGCCCCTTTGATAAACAAAGATCGTAGTCCCTCGATGACCCTCGATGTTGCCTTCGATAAAACGATCTCGTCCCTTACAAAATTGTTAGAGAGTCTCACAAAGTTGCTTTCAATAATTGTATGCGATGACCCGCGTCTGTCCCGTTAAATATCCTAACACAAGGTTGTTCACCAAATACAATGGTGAAACAACACTGTCAAAAGGGTTAAAACACGTAAGGAAAGATCTTTGAGTAAAATAGGGTAGATAACTCTTAGTTACTTGACCAAAAGCTTGCAAAACATCCTTGCTACTTTCAAACACACATCACAACACAATTCAAAACATTTCCCAAAAACAAACTTTCAAAACATTGAAATATCTTTTCAAAAAGACAAACACCTTTGTATATATTCAAACAAGAATCATTACAAAGGTTTCCTAAGACAAGGCCTCTTTTCAAAGCATTTTCAAAACCACACACACAAAGCACCATTTAAAACAATTGAAAAGCAAAAGCAAGTGATCTAAAACAAGTAACTAAGAGCCCATGGAAAACCATGGATGAAAAGGGTGCTAGAACCTTCCCTTTTCATAATCTACCCCCGAACCCGAGAAAACATCTCAAAGGTCTTTCCTGTGCTTTTTGACCTTTCCTTTGGATAAAATAAAAAGTCGGCAGCGACTCTTGCTAAACCGCACAATTGCGAACACAAATGCAAAACCTCAAGTCAGTTCTCCCACCGTATCACAGAGGGACTCTACTAAAGCGTCTCCACGTTCGGGGGACATAACTATTTTTACGAGGAGTCAAGGGAGGTTACCCTAGAGGGTCGGGTGTGCAAAGTGTGTTGTGATTCGAGTATTGTTTATCTTGTATTAGGGTTTGCTACCGTTTCATTTTTATCTTTCCATACAAGGCCTATTTACTAAGCAGTAAACAAAATAATAAAGAAAGCGATAAAGTGCGGAAAGTAAATGCGGAAAATAAAGCCCTAGACTATTACCATGCTTTGGGAGAGGTACATAATAGGAAAATGCGAAAATAAAACCTAATTACTATTATAAACTATGAGCAATTACAATAATTGGAAAAAATTGTGAAAATAATGAACCAAGCGAAAATATAACATAGGAAAAGGAAAGCGAAAGGTTTTTTTAATGATTTTTTCGATAAAAAAGGTTTGATGATTAAGCTAAAAAACATAGATTGATTAATTAATTAAAACCTAAAAAACCTAATTAATTTTAATTAAAAAAAGAAAATTTATTAATTAAACAAAAACTAAACCCTAATTTTGATTAGGGTTTGTGAAAAGGTTTTTTAGAAAAAATTAATTGGTTAAAAAATGGTTTTGGTTTGGTGAATTTAGTGTTTATAATAAGAAAATAAGGGTTTAAAAAGTAGTTACCAGGGATGGGTGTTGAACCCACACCCTCTACCCTTTCAACCAACACCTTCACAACCAGGCCAGACACGCGCCTGTGTTAAAGGATTGAAGCCAATTCACTTTGTATACAATCCTGCAAAATATGGAAAATTATGGAAAAACAACAAAAGGCATGGATCGAACCCATACATTGATAGGGTAATGCCTTAGCGTGCACGTTTCAACCGCTGGGGCGGTAATACATCCGTTGATTTATGTGAAACGATTAAAATAAATATTAAACAAAAACGTATGGACCAGAGAGACGCTGGAGCCCTAGCTCCGGTCATCTTCTCCGGTGGATCAATTTCTTGTTCCTGCAAAATAATGCACATTAGAGATCTAGGGGGACCCTACCCCCCATAAATCAGGCCCTACAAATCCAATGGGATGGTTCTTTTGGACTGAATCGCGCTATATTTTTAGCTATGGAGAAAACAACAAGGATCTGTACAAATATGGTGGTTCATGATTTGACCAGCATGGGACCTCCACGATGGGTTTTTCCTTCCCTTTTGAACCTCAGAAACACATAAAAGACATTAGTAGACGTTAAATTGCAGTGAAAAACAAGAATGAAAAAATCACGCAATGTATGAAACTGGCGATGTGTATATGATTTTTCATGCCCTTTTGATCATTGCAATCGGTCCAACCTTACCCTGTGGTGTTTTTGGAAGTGAATGGGATGGCTAGTTTGTAATGAAAATGGTGGAAGCTTTGTTTTGCAAGTTGCCATAGGTTTGAAAATTTTGTGATTTTTTGGAGGCTTCTTGGACAAAGTTTTTTCATATCCTTCATGTCTGATTTGAGGAGAATGTATAGAGAGGAAATTAGGTCAAAAGGTTGGGCTTGGACTCTTGTAATAAGCCTTTATTTTATTTTGTTTTATTTTGACTTTTAAATAAATAAAAATAAAAAATAAAAAATAATAAACCAAAGAGAGGTGTATGAAAAAGTATTGAGGTGCATAAGGAGTATAGTACACACTTGGACTTTAAAATAATAGCCCAATAGCCCAAAAATTTAAGTTTGGTCATTTTGAACTTCATGCATTTGCTCAAAATTTCCCAACTTGCACTGATCATAACTCTTTCAATTTTCATCTTTTCAAGGTGATATTTGACTTTTTGGAAAGCCTAAGATGTCCTATACAATCTCTATGTTGATCATTTTTGTATTTGAATACTTTATCTTAATGTAATTTGCCTTGACAAAAAGTGTTATTTTGTTGACTTTTGAAATGACCTATAATGTATTGGCCCATATCTCTAAAAAATGAAGCATTTTTTGGATTTGAGCTTAGAGAGACAAAGTTGTAGAGAATGTAATTTCCTTCCAAATGAGCTTTGTTTGGGGAGAATCTGATGATGAAGCATGTGAAAGTTATGCTTGGGCAAAGTTCAGTTGACTTCTCCTTAAGAAAACCCTAATTTGGCAGCTTTTAACTTTTGATGATTTGAGAGTTTCCTTGATGAGTCATGATCAAACATTGATCAAATGATGAATATGACTTTAAAATCTGGATATTGACCAAAAATATTGAAGTTTGACTGTATGTTGACCATAATTGACTTTTTGTCCAATACAATTGATTTTTAGTCATCTCAACAATAAATTGAGCAAACTTGTGATGCAAGGCATGAAACTTGGCATGAGCATTCTTGGAGACTTATAAGAGACCATGAAATCCATTTTAGGCATTAGAAACCCAAACTTCCTTGCCCTAGTTGTAGGTCAATTACTTATGAGGAGAATTTGTCTGATCAATTCTTGAGCAACCTTGAGCATTTGAGAACCCTAGGAGAATGTCTTGAAGAAAAGGGAGGGAAAATTTTGGGGTACAACATCTGCCCCTATTCAATCTTATTAAATATGAGGAGTTAGATTGGCATGTCCTCTATTCATGATCTGAAGTTAGAAGAGGATTGGACAGTTAAGTGCCCATAAATTTGCACTCGCTTGTGCAGGAGGTAACACTGTTGGTTGATAACATTGCTTGAATGGGCTCAAAGATGTCATTCAGAGAGATGACAGAATGTCGTCGAAGATGGGCTTACAAATGCCATCTAAATAACTATTGATAGTAGTATCAAAAGGAGTCTACGCTTGACTATATTTGAAGAATGTTTTCCAAAATGAACCTCTGGGGAAGGTGCTTAAGTAGCTGCTTGTCAGATTTAGTCTCTGCGAGAAATGCTTGTCAGAGTTCAGTCTCTGAGGTAAATGCTTATCAAAATTCAGTCTCTGAGGTAAATTCCTGTCATGTAGATAGTCGCCCCATCATGTTTCAGGAATTGATCCATAATCTATTTTTGTTGGTAAACCCGTCCTATTTCAGGAATTCTTACCACCTGGCCATGTTGATAGTTTCCCCGTCCTGTTTCAGGAGTTAACCTTTACCTGGTTATAAAGATAGTTTTCCCATCCTATTTAGAGAGTTAATCTTTTCCTGGTCATACGGATAGTTACCCCGTCTTGTTTCGGTAATTAATCTTTGACTTGGTCATGTAGATAGTTTCCCTGTCCTATTTCGGGAATTAATCTACGACCTGTTTGAGAATTGTTGATAATATTCGTCTGTTTGTGGACTTTACCTAAAAAGATAAAAGTATTCTTTATGCAATGTCATGATGTATGTAATGCATTGCGTAATGATGTTCTCAAAGTAAATAAGAGTGTGTTATATGTGTTTCATATTCATATGCTATGATACTTGTAAATGATGTATGGATGTGAGATGTTGTTGAGGCGTATTGGTAGCTTCGTATAACATCTTTGTTGGGGAAACTAAATCCATGATTGCCGCTGGGGATGAAGTATATGAATCTTTAATTTTGTTTAGAATGTCCCCGCTGGGGATTCCTACTTTCTATTTTTGAGGATATTCTTCTGGGAATGTTTGACTTCTACTTGGGGATAGAAGAGTTCACGAACATTGGTCGTTCATCGCTCTACTGGGGAATTTTGTTCTTACATACCCTGACTGGGGATAAAAGAGATGAATAACCTTCAGAGGTGAAGTATGACCGAGTTTCCGATATAGACGTCAACTCTTCTGAGGGAGGACAAAGTTAAATGATTTTTGGCTCGGTTTCAGATTCCGTAGCAACTTTCTGGGGAAAACAACCTGGACTGCCCTTTACTGGAGAAGAGAATCTTGTCAGTGATTTGCAGTGGTTGGACAAATAAACTCTGTTTGGGAAACTAAATTCCGCTGGGGGAATAAACCTTGCTGGAGAAATATACTATGCGAAGGAAATGAGCCCTGCTGGAGAAGAGAATTATGTAGGGGATTTCATGGTGTTGAAGAAATAAACTCAGTTGGGGAATTAAATTCCTGTGAGTTGTGCTAAGAAAGAAAACTCTGATGGGGATTGGAAATCCGTAGGTTGTGCAGAGGAAGTTTCATCGTATGCTGCATAAATGATCAAACTCCTTTATCTGCTAGGGGGATCTGCTGGGGAGTATGGTCATTTTAAGAGCTGGAAGATGCCTAATTTCTGTCTTGAAGGCATATTAGACTTGTGGGGGAATGTATCTCCGTCGGGGATGAGCTTGTAAAGGTAACTCTGTGGGGATAATCCCATGGAGGTTATTATGTGGAGATTTTCCTGTGGGGATTTGTGGATGACTTGAGTGTTATCCCAATTCCTAGAGTCTTGAGTAAGTGCTTATTCCTGTTTTTATGCATATATTTTTTAACAGTAATCATGTTCATATGCATATGTTCATTCAATTTAGTCATTGAACATTTTTGCAAACAAAACATAGAAAGTGAAACAAAGTTGAATTTTGAATTTGACTTTTATTGATAATTTGCCTATAAACAGGCTGTTTTGTACAAAGTGACATAAATCCCAGTAAGAGGAAATTGTTGCAAAAGCAAAGAAGAGTACAAAGTAAAGCAAAGGAAGTAGCTATGTGAAATAATATTATTGAGTTTCAACTCTGTTATTGCCTCTATGTCTTCGAGCATCTCATCCCTCTTTGTCGGAAGACGTTGACTGAATTGATCTGTACCGTTTAAACTTGACGTCAGTAACAAAGCTGATTATAAGTAGATGATCCAACGGGACATAGTCGTATGCTTTAATCCCTAACTTTTTCCTGGACCATCCTTTCGGGTTTTCAGTCCACCAGGATACCCTTTTTTTTTCCCAAGACGCCTTTTCAATTTCTCGACTTGTAGGGTGTACAGTCTTTATATATATCCCTGATTTTTTCCCGAACCATTTTGGTTTTCCGGGATGCCCATATTTTTTCCTAGGCCAGTCAATCTAGCGGGTCTCTTTCATGCATAGTATCTTTTGACTATGTCCACGTTTACAGGGTGCGAAAGTCTTCACCGCCCATGGTTGTAAGTATCATAGCACTGCTAGAAAATATCTTCTTGACTAGAAGTGGCCCTTCGTAGGTGGGAGTCCATTTGCCACTGGGATCACCTTACGATAGGATGATGCGCTTTATCACCAAGTCACCAGCCTGATATACTCGATGCTTGACCTTTTTGTTTAAGGCTTTGATCATGCATTTTTGGTACATCTGACCATGGCAAACAACCGCAAGCCTTTTCTCATCAATCAAACTTATCTAGTCTAGCCTAGTCTGAATCCATTCATCTTTGTCTAAACTTGCGTCTTTCATAATCCTTAGAGAAGGAATATGGACTTCGATTGGTAGGACAAATTCCACACTATAGACTAGAGAGAATGGAGTTGTCCCAGTTGATGTCTGTACTTAAGTGCGATAGCCATGAATAGAAAATGGTAACATTTCATGCCAATCTTTATACGTCACCGTCATCTTCTATATAATCTTCTTGATGTTCTTATTGGCGACTTCCACTATTCCATTCATCTTCGATCAATATGTAGAAGAGTTGTGGTGCTTGATCTTGAACTGCATGCTGAGTTCTGTGATCATAGTATTGTTTAGATAAATACCATTGTCCATGATAATCCTTTCGGGGATGCCATACCAATAGATGAGGTTATGTTTGACTAACCGAGCCACAAAATTCTTGGTGACAGAAGCAAATGAGGCCGCTTCAACCCACTTTGTGAAATAATCAATGGCGATGAGGATGAAACGATGTTTGTTAGAGGCAGTAGGCTTAATTTCTCCAATCATATCAATGTCCCACATTACAAATGGCCAAGGAGCAGTTAAGACATTCATAGGAACCGAATGTACGTGTACTTTGTCAGCATAGATTTGGCATTTGTGACAAGTTCTAGAGTGATGATGGCAATCATTTTCCATAGTTGACCAATAGTATCCCGCTTTCAGAATCTGCTTATCCATCGTATTTCCGCTGGAGTGAGTACCAAAGACACCTTCGTGCATGTCCTCCATAATTTTCTTAGCTTCCTTCTTGTCTACACAACGAAGCAAAGTCGAATCATGGTTGCACTTGTACAAAATTCCATTGCCCAGGAAGAACTTAGCAGAGAAACTCTATAGGAATTTCTTGTCATTGATAGATGCCCCCTCGGGATATTCTTGATCCTCGAGATATCTCTTCACTTCGTGACACCAAGGCTTTTCCTCTACTCCGTCAGTGTCAACTTTGTAGCTGTGTGCCGGTTCTTCTAGTTTCTCAATAGTAATTTGAGGAGCTTCATTGTCCCATTTTACTTTGAACATAAATGACATGGTATCTAATGCATATGTCAGTTGGTTCTCTTCTTGTGAAATATGTTCAAAGGTAATTTCCTTGAAGTATGGAATTAAAGCCAACATATGCTCTCGGTAAGGAATGAGATTCAGATTCTTCGTGTCCCATTCTCCCTTAACTTGACTAATTACTAGGGTTGAGTCCCCATATCCATTCAAAAACTTGATTCTCATACCAATAGCAGCGTTGATACCCATGATGCACGCTTCGTATTCGACCATGTTGTTGGTGCAATCAAAGCAAAGTATAGCGATGAAGGGCGTATGGCAAACCTTTGGAGAAATAATCACAACACCAATTCCATTACCAAGCGTGTTGGAAGCTCTGTCAAAAACCATAGTCCATCAGGATCTTGGCTCGGGTCCTTCATACGGTCCAGGTTCTTCACAATCTGTGACTAGCATAATATTCTCGTCTGGGAACTCGAAATTCAAAGATTGGTAGTCGTCTATGGCTTGATGGGCCAAATGATCCGCCAATACACTTCCTTTGATTGCTTTATGAGTCGTGTGCTAAATGTCATATTGTGTTAAGACCATTTACCATATGGCTATTCTTCCGGAGAGAGCGGGCTTCTCGAATATATACTTTATGCGATCCATTTTAGAGATCAACAAAGTGGTATGAGTTAACATATATTGTCTTAGTCGGTGAGCAGCCCATGCCAAAGCACAACAAGTTTTCTCGAGTAGTGAGTATCTTGTTTTATAGTCGGTAAACTTTTTGCTAAGATAGTATATTGCATGCTCTTTTCTACGAGACTCGTCATGCTGGTCCAGTACACACATTGAGTTCTCAAACATTGTTAAGTACATAATCAAAGATCTTCCTTCAACTGGTGGCATCAGAATTGGAGGTTCTTGGAGATACTCCTTGATTTTTTCAAAGGCTATTTGGAAATCGTCATTCCACTTTACTACCTGATCTTTCTTCAGCAACTTGAAGATTGGCTCACAAGTAGCGATCAAATGAGAAATAAATCTGGCAATATAATCCAGTCGTCCCAAGAAACCTCTGACTTCCTTGTCAGTATGGGGAGCTGGCATTTCTTGAATGGATTTGACCTTGGCAGGATCAATTTCAATACCTTTACCACTAACAATGAAACTTAGGAGTTTACCAGATCTCACCCCAAAGGTGCACTTGTTCGGATTCAACCTCAGCTTATACTTCTTCAGTCTCTCAAACAGCTTGTGTAGATGGTCAAAATGTTCCTCTTCAGTCTGAGATCTAGCTATCATGCTATCAACGTAAACCTCTATCTCATGATGTATCATGTCATGGAATAAGGCTACCATAACACGCTGATATGTCGTGCCGACATTCTTCAACCCAAAAGGCATAACCTTGTAACAGAAAGTGCCCCCACTGTGTAATAAAGGTAGTTTTCTCCATGTCTTCGGGTGCCATCTTGATCTGGTTATAACCTAAGAAACTACCTGTCGCACGCACAAATCAGAACTAAGAGAGAACGAAATTGCGACAGTGATGATAGGAAAAGAAATGTAGCGGTAAAGATTTTAGATTTAAGCCATCAATTGACTTATCTCAACATAATGAAGTCACCACCGCACTTTATTGTTTCTAAAGGAAAATGGGAAAAAAGAGAACAAAACCCATAGTGAAATAAAAGATCAGAGATCAAGGTGCGGGGGTCAGTTATACAAAGGAAAGGTATTAGCACCCTAAGAATCTATGGTACTCCGCAGGATCCACTTTGTTTGGTTTCTTTTAAAAGGAGTGTCATGTAAAGGTTTACTTGCTAAAGGGAAAAGAATAAATGTTTATTTGCAAACAAAAGAAAATGAAATGTTTTTATTATTTTTGTTTCTCGCCTTGGGTCATAAGACTTAGTGCCTACGTACTCCCTTGTGCAATGGGAAAGTCAGAGCACCGTAGTTCGGCTAGAAAAGACTTGTCTGCTGATTGATTTTAAACGAAGAGACAAGTCGTCATTGTTAGGAGAGAAATATCGACTAACGCCCACAAGGTGTGAGAAAGATGGACCTTTCTTTTGGGAGAAGATAATTGGTAGTGTGTCCTCCAGCTTCTGTGAATAAATCTTGACTAACGCCCACCAGGTCTGTGAAGCTTGAGATGCCAATTCTCTCCATCGTTGAGCATACTCCTTGAAAGATTCTTTCTCATTCTGAGACATATTTTGTAGTTGGCGACGATCAAGTGCCATGTAAAGGTTCTATTTGTATTGCTTTATGAAAGCATCAACAAGATCTTGGAAGCATTGGATACGGCCTTTCTCAAGTCCCATATACCATTTGAATGGAGCTCCACTCAGACTATCTTGGAAACAATGGATAAGTAGCTTGTCATTCTTTATGTAAGCAGACATCTTTTGGAAGTATATCACCAAATGACTTCTTGGACAAGTATGCCCCCAGTATTTCTCAAACTCGGGAGTCTTGAATTTTGCAGGCATAACCAGATCAGAAACTAGGCACATGTTGTTAGCATTAACATTGAAGAACTCATTTCCTTCCATAACTCTAAGTCTCTTCTCTAAAGTCTGATACTGTTCTTTGAACTCTTCAAACTCACCAAAGTCTCCTTGACTCACACTTCGAGGACTGGAAGCATGGTACTCAAAGAGAGGGTTCCCAAAAGCAGCTTGTGTAGCAGGTTGACGAGAGGCAGTATGAACGATTGGCTGAGGTTCAGTGAAAACTAGAGCCTGAAAGACTGGTCGGGAAGACTGGCCAACCATTAAAGTAATTGCAATAGGCGGAGAGTAGTTATGAGGCAACCCAAACTCTGGCCATGTAATAGATGTATGTCGGATAGGTTGAGTGTCAACAACAGCAGTTGGGATTTCAAATATCACAGTCCTTTAAGGTGGCTCTCCTCTAGAAATCAAGACTTGCATCATCTCGATAAGTTTGTCCATGCCTGAATTCAACTCGTAGATTTCCATTATGACTTAGATGTTGTGTTGTTCTTGGTTTTCCATTCTCAATCTGACAGTAGCTCTAGTCCCATAGTTATGCTGAGGAATCAGCTTGACAGTAGACGACTAACTGGAAGAAAGAAATAATTGGGAATAAGATCCTGAACAACCTGGATGTATGCAGAATGATGCAGAGGATGCAAATGATATGCAATGTTATGCAATGCACTACACAATAACAGGATCACATGGTTTAGAGTCTAGAGCCTAGAGTCAATAATACAATCCATAAGGTATGGACTAACAGTTATCACCTTCCGAACAAGGGTTCTAAGAGGTTCCCAAAGTCTACATCCTTCCTTCGGATATTACCAACATCCTGATTAACTCGGAAATTAGCAATATTCTCAGGAAAAACTCGTCCGAGCATAGTATCACATGACAACTATTTCCGGATTACTCTGTCATAACTTCCGCACTACACCTAAAAGGCCAAGATGGGTTAGGTAATCTACGATCCTCATCTTCAACAGGCTCCCAGGTCGAAAGCAGTACATCTTCCCGATTACTCGGTAAATGGAAGTACAATAAAATGAGCCTCCACTGAGTAGGGGATCTCATGTATCCTTTTTTGGGATTACTCCCTTAAAGTTAACATGACTATACCTCCCCTCCTATCTTAGGTTTTCCTAAAGTCCGTGTAGAAGACTTATAAGAAATCACCAAGCCCCTGAAAACTAGAAAAATCCAGACAAAAAAATATTAATGGGAAGTAATAAACAGCAAGTAAAACAATATATAAACACTCATAGAAAAGAAACAAACAAAGCTAGGATTGACCCTCTTAGGGATGGACCAGCAATAGGTCAATCTTTCCTCGGTGAAGTCGCCAACTTCCTGTCGCACACGCAAACCATAACTAAGAGAGAACGAAACCGCGATAGTGATGATAGGAAAATAAATGTAGTGGTAAAGATTTGATATTTAATCCATCAATTGACTTATCTCAACACAATGAATTCGCCACCACACTTTATTGTTTCCAAAGGAAAATGGGAAAAAAGCGAACAAAACCCATAGTGAAATAAAAGATCAGATATCAAGGTACGGGGGTCGGTTATGTAAAGGGAAAATATTAGCACCCTAAGCATCTACGGTACTTCACATGATCCACTTTGTTTGGTTTCTTTTAAAAGGAGTGTCATGTAAAGGTTTACTTGCTAAAGGGAAAAGAATGAATGTTTATTTGCAAATAAAAGAAAATAAAATGTTTTTTTAATTATTTTTGTTGCTCGCCTTGGGTCTTAAGACTTAGTGCCTACGTACTCCCTCGTGCAATGGGAAAGTCAAAGAACCATAGTTCGGCTAGAAAAGACTTGTTTGTTGATTGATTTTAAATGAAGAGACAAGTCGTCATTGTTAAGAGAGAAATCCCGACTAACGCCCACAAGGTGTGAGAAAGATGGACCCTGCATCAGCAAGAGTGAGGGTTTGAGAACGCCTCTAGCACTCAAGTGGAAAAGTCGACACCTTTGTAACCATGGGGATAAGAGAATGTTGCTCGAATATCAATGAATCATGTCTCATATTGAAAAAAGGTGTGAATGGTAAGAGGTGCTCGAGCGTACAAAAGAATTTGAATGAGTTGAAGTGTTTTTGTTAATTTTGAAAGATTTCAAAGTATGATTAAATGAATTGAAGTTTGTTTAAAGAAAAAAAGTTTTAAAAGAAAAGGCACTCGACAAATCGAGGTTTATTATGAAATTGGTTCAAGTTTATAAACAAAGAATATTTTGAGAAAGATGAGAAGATTTTGAAAATTAAAGAAGATGAGAGGAGATGAAGGGACTATCCTAAAGCATAAGGTAAAATCTAAGGAAGAGAACCGTCTAACCTTCAAGAAGCTAACACTTGACATTATGAGTCAAGATAGAATTCCCGTTCTTTGGATTGAAACCAATAAAGGATACTAAACCTCTTGAGAAAACCAAGCTTCAATTGCATTAAGTCTTCACAAAAATTGGGCAGAGTAACGACTGTATACAGATGAATTCCAGATTACAGACAAAGTATGTAATCACAATAACCTGCACAAAAAAAAACAAACAACCCAATGTCTTGGGGTAAACCTCAATTACTCCAGACAAAATATCAATAAAGGTCACAAGGTCTCCAAAATAAGATCAAGGTTTCTAATCCTAAGTCCAAGAAGTCCAATACTCCATAAAGCCAAGGATAGTTAACAAGTAGTCCAAGTATCATTAAAGTTTTTTATGGTTCATGTTGATTATTAAGTATCTTCAAAAGGAAAAGAAAAGCTCAAGTGAGCAAAATAAAAATGGCATAAAAGTAAATGCTCAAGCGAGCAAAGATGAAAATAGCATGAAACGTAAATACTAAAGTGAATGGTACATAAAGTAAAAGCATAAAAATAAAAGAATAAAATAAAGTCAATTGTTAAGAATTAGTGGTAGTTGGATGACCATCTAGAAACTTGCATTTGGAACTCATTAGAGGATTAGTAGAACCAAAGCCTCTCAACAACAAGTTGCATTTGCTTTTTTTCAATTGTATCATCCATTGAAGAATCCTCAAGGAAACATTTAATGATCAATGATGTTTAGGTGATCCGTGTTGACCAAAATTGATGGAGATCCATTGGAGGATTGGTAGAACCAAAGCCTTCTAACAATGAATCTCAAGGTTATTGGATCAAAGGGTTCAAATTAACATACTTGGGCTTGAAAACATAGTTTGGGCCACGGATGATCATTTTCTCGAATCGAGACAAAATTTAGCACTATGTTAAGAAATCGTAAGTGGACTTATATAGAAGTCGAACCTATTTTGAGGTCGGTCAATAGCAATCTATGTACTCCATGTTTGGATAAATGATATAGAGATCATCATCCCATAACATGTATCACAAATAAAAAAGAAAGGGATAAGATGAAGAGGGAGGGGAATGATAAGATAATTTGGATCACTACCTTAAATTTCTTTCATCTTTAAATTAAATCACTCATATAGATTGATTAAAGTACTAAACATATCATTAATCCAAAGCACCAAAAATGAATTAAATAATTCACTCTTTGGTAGATTTGAATTAATGAACATTTATCCAACTTCATCTACACCCAAAGTCCATTGAATTTAAAGAGAAATTTGACATTTAAAATTGTATCCAAATCAACAATCAAAAGGAGTGAGTAGAAAAAGATAGATGGATCAAAACAGCCCCAAAACAAGGCAGAAAAATGCATTTTTGTTCTATTACAATCGATTGCACTTTTGATGCAATCGATTGCATCAGTGTTTTTTTCTCAAAAGAACGTGAAATTTTGCTGTGACAATTGATTGCACTATTATAGCAATCGGTTGCACCCTGTTAAAATTAGAAAATCAGCATTTCAAAACGCCAAATTCTGGTTCAAACTTTCCATCAAACACCTTACGATCATGGATTCAATTGAGCATGAAAATTCCATTAAATTATGAAAAAATAGCACCAGTGGAATCACAAAATAATGCTCAATGAATTAAACCCAAAGATCAACAAGATATCACATTATGAAAGATGAATAATCCAACTTACCAAAGGTAGATCTAGAGAATTATCAAAACAACTTCAAGATCTTGCTTCAATTCAACCCCAAGAATCAATTTCCCAAGCTTGGATGTAGAGAATTGATGAGGAAAAAGTGTTTGGATGCAGGTTTAGCTCAAAGATTAGTAAGCTTCAATGCAAAGCTTACTAACTTTTTTTGAAAATGGAGCTTTGAGTGAATTTGGTAGATGGAGGGAATTGAGAGATTTTTTAGCAAGGTGGATTTGGCTATCAAAAGCTTTATATTTGAATGAAATGAGGGCTCTATTTATATAGTTTAGGCTTGGGATTAGTGGTGGTTTGGTAATTAAATCTTGGAGCCAAAATTTGAATTAATGATATATCTTTCAAAAAAGAAAAATTGGAGCCAAAATTTGAATTAATGATATATCTTTCAAAAAAAGAAAAATTGGAGCCAAAATTTGAATTAATGATATATCTTTCAAAAAATGAAGAAAAATTGGATCCAAAATTGACAAGCTTGAAATTGTTGATTTTTTTTTCAAAATTTCACTCTGTGCAATCGATTGCACTCTGAGAGCAATCGATTGTACAGTGAAAAAAATGAAAATTATTTTAAGTTATTTTTTCTTTGAAAATAGAGATTTTAGGAAAATAATACCGGAAAAACCTATTTGTCAGATGCTTTGACTCTGTACCTATAAAGCATAAATATACAAAGACAAAGACAAATATTTTTTTGTATTTTGATTAGAAGTTAGTCAACAACACAAGAGAAAACTTAAAGATATGATGCAAGTGTGATGAATGAAGCTATTTATTAATGATTGTGACCAAATGACAAAATATGATATGAAAATACGACTGAAAAAATTAGGGGCGAAATTTAGGGTACAACACCATCCATGAAGGAGAATACTTTGTGTTGAGCGGTGTTGTCAACCAAGACATCAATATATGGAAGCAGAAAGTCATCTTTGGGGCTTGCCCTATTCAGATCCCTATAATTTACACACATACGCACTTTGCCATCTTTCTTCGGTACCGGAACCACATTTTCTACCCACTGAGGATATGATGTAACAACCAAGAAACCTGCATTGAATTGTTTCATAACCTCGGCCTTGATCTACTCTGACATCTCGGGACGCATGCGACGAACTTTTTGTTTTATTGGAAAACAACCCTCCTTCATCGGTAGACGGTGAATGACAATATCAATATTTAGCCCTGGAATGTCTTTGTATGACTAAGAAAAGATCTCAACATCATCATGCAACATCTGGATTAACTTGTTCTTGACACCGTCTTCTAGGTTGGTACCTATCTTAACTTCTTTCCTGTCTGTTTCAGTACCCAAGTTTACAATCTCGACTGGCTCTTCATGTGGTTGTATAGCCTTTTCCTCTTTCACTAACAGTCTGGAAAGCTCTCAAGGTATTTCACAATCTTCCTCACCTTCGTACTCGGCTTGGTAGATCGTATTTTCAAAGTCATAAGTGGCAATAACAAAATCTTTATCAACGAGATCCAGAGTGGATGTGGATCTGCAATTTATTATGTGGGTGTGTGTAAGAACACATAGCTATTTGAAAGTGATAAAAACAAAGAGCACAAAATTTGAATGCAAAACGTACAATGATTTATTAAATGAAAATATGTTTATTAAATGACAATCCTTAACAAATGGACCTTTGTGCCCCAGGTAAGACACAAGGTTTAACGTACTTGTTTAAAAGTTACATAGCCAAAAACTGAAAGCAATAAAAAACAGAAAGTAGCAATTAATCCTAACTAAAGGAGATTGAGATAATGTCTTGAGTCTTCTAGTTGCTGAGTCCATTACCGATGGTCGGAAAGATCCAGTTGTTAAAGTCATAGTCACTGTCAACATCTTCTATGGCGTTGACTCTATTATTGCTGATGCAGAATAGTGATCTTCCATCCCGAGCACGATGAATAGCCTTCTGAGTCTCTACAGTGAAACCCAAACCAAATTTGTCAGATTTATATGGAATGTCAGGAAGCTGACCCCAAGTAGTATAACCACCTTCTTCTACGACAACTCTAACATCCTTCAAAGAAGCCATTATGGGAGGAATCCTGGTAACCTTGGGAATAACGGAAACATCTTCAGTAGTGGTAGGAGGGACAACTTCAAAAGTCTGTCAGGGATTCTCGATGAATTCGCCGTCCATCTCAACATATCTGAATGAGTTCAAGTGACTAACCATATATTCTTCTTCACTGCAGACGGTGACAACCTTTCCTCTCACGGGGTACTTCAGCTTCTGGTGCAGGGTTAAGGTAACCATGCCTGCCCCATGGATCCAGGGGCGTCCTAGTAAATAAGAATAATCCGGTCGAATATCCATCACATAGAAGGTAGATTTAAAGACCTATGAACCTACCTTAATCAGAAGATTCACTTCTCTGTGTACCATCCTCTTTGAATCGTCAAAGGCTTAGACTATAATATCACTGGGTTTGAGCACAACCTCTTCAAAATCAAGCCTGTTGAGAGCATCCTTTGGTAAGAGATTCAGCGAGGAACCCATATCAACCAATACATGAGCTAAATTAGTGTCCCTGTATTCAATGGAGACATACATGGCTTTGTCGTGGTTCCTTCCTTCAGGGGTTAAGTCGACATCAGAAAAACCTATCCCATTATTAAGTGTTAGGCTAGCAACATAACTTCCAAATTGATCGGCAGAAATCTCTTGTGGCACATGAGTGAACTTTAGGAATTTCACTAAAGCCTGTGCATGGGCTTTAGAACACAATAATAGGGATAACATGGAGATCTTAGATGAGGCATGTCCCAATTGTTCAACAATCTCGTAATCACTTTTGTAAATAATCTTCAATTCCTCCTTTAACTCATGCCTGGAAGTATCATCAGTGGTGACTTCTTTAGGTGCCTCCATTTTGGCAGGCTCTGTCATTTTCTCTTTTCCCCGAGCCTCAGTAACTGACTTAGTAGCAGTAACACGAAAAAGTATGGTAATAGTCTTTGGAGAGATTTCCGGAGAGAAAACCCTTACTCTTATAGTAACCTTGTTGGTCCCAGCAATATTGTCAATATCAAGATCAACAACTTTAGTACCTTCATATTCAGTAATCGATAGTTCTTGTTTGACGCCATGGTAGTAGACATCAGATCCATAGTTCCAAGGGATAGCTTTATCCGAAGAATATGGAATTAGTCCAGGTGTGGTGATTATTAAAGTAGCAACTTTGGGTTTGGTAGTGATCCTTACAAGACCCTTTAAAGTGATTCTGATAGGAGTGCTGGATATTACAGATAACTTTTCTAACTCCATGTCTTGTAACAAATTCTCAACAAACAAAATCTTCTCAATCAGAATTATATGATTATCCATTAAGCATTTAATACATTCTTCTAGTAACTTGCAGCCATTGGGTTGGTTTGCGTAGTAGTAACATCTTTCAATACAACCCGAAAATAAACCGACCTGCAACATATTCTTCTTGATAATCGAGAGGGGAGTAGCCAATTCAATCACAGCAGAAACATAGAGAACATCATAAATAACACTTATGCCTTTATCATGCTTTGGCATTGGTGCAATAATTACATTCGAAGTTTCGAGAGGATCAAACTCAATCTCTTTGTTTTCAATCATGTCTTGAATTTTGTTTTTCAAATCCCATCAGCTATTAGTGTCGTACCCGGGGCTATTGGAATGGTAAGCGCACTTAACATTTGGACTGTATTAAGGAGAGGAGGTGTTGGGATTCTGAGGAGGATCCCTTAACGTGATCAGTTCCGCTTTCAGTAAATGTTGTAATTCCTGAGACAATGGCATACTGATCTTGGTAAACTGTCTTCCTGGTGCGTCTGACCTACGCTGACTGTCCTGTTGTTGTTGTTGTTGAACAGGCGCCAGATTAGAAATTAACACAACTCCTACAAATGGATTATGATTACCTCTAGTATGACCCTTCTTGCCATAAACAACATTTATTTCCTTCTTACCATTGAATGTCTTCTTTATAATACTTGAAGACACAACCACTTGAATCTTTCCACTTCTGATACCACCTTCTACATGTTCCCAAGTTATTATTAACTCGGTAAAACAAGATGAAGAACTTCCGATCATATGATTTAAAAAGGACCCTGTCAATATGCCCATGAACATATCAACTAGCTCCCTGTCAGATAAAGAAGGTTGCAATCTTTCAGCCAGATCTCTCCACTTTTGGGCATACTCCTTAAACCCTTCATTCGAGCCTATAGTAATACTTTGTAGTTGCACACGAGTTGGTGCAAGGTTAGCATTGCATTGATACTACTTATAAAAAGCAGCAACCAGCTCTTCCCAAGTGCGGATGTTGGTTCCCTCCAGCTGATAGAACTATTCAAGTTGTGTCCCAGATAAACTCTCTTGAAAGAAGTGAACCCATAACGTTCTATCAGCAGTATGGGTTGGATCTTCTAAACATAAGACTGCAGATGAAGCTTTAGACAAGACACACCATTATATTTTGCAAAAGTAGGAACATTGAACTTGTGAGTGATAACAACCCCCAAAATAAGACCCAACTCTTCAAAGTCCAGCCCAAGCACTTTCTGTATCTCCATAGCATTGAGTCAATATTCCAGCTGCTTGTATCTGTCATCAGCGGGAGGATACTGTTCGGAAGAATAGTCTTCATCATAATATTGGCCAAAACCAAGGTTGTTAGTGTCTTCAGCTTTCACACTCTTGTCATCTTCTTCTTGGTTATCATTTTCATTTAGGGGAACCTCAAAATCTAGAGCCCTTCTGACCGGACCTTTTGATTTTCTGCCAAGTTTAAGAAATACTGTTGGCTTCTTAGTCTTCTTTTTATTCCCTTTTGTGATGAGGGTCTTCAATTCATCTTGTCCCTTATCTAAGTCCAAGAACATTTGCTGAAACTGAGTGTTATGTGCTTGAAGTTCCTTCACAGTTTATTTGAGTGCCATCTTTTACTGAAATAAACAACGAGAAGATGAGAAAACCCGTCTAGAAAGTACCTGTTACGTGATGATATGTATGATATGTAAATGCAAATGAAATGTTTCCAAGGACCTTTGCGGGATTTAAATTTGTTTAAACAAAAGAAATTTTAGTAACAAGCTCAAATTATAATTGCCTTCTAGGCTTATAATGACAATAAAAGAGTTATAAAAGAAGTAATTTATGAACTCAAGTCTCCCATGGGTGCTTCCTCTTTGTGTTGACATATGCATTAAGGCTTTGTTCTTCGTGGAGTTGTTTCGTCAACTCCAGTACTTTTTTCTCACTAGAATAGAGCTGAGTTTCAAAGGTATCCCTTTCTTCCTTGAGTTGAATCTAGGATTTCTGTAGTTCTTCAAAGTCAGTAGGTGTGATACGGTGGGAGAACTGACTTGAGGTTTTGCGTTTGTGTTCGCAAATGTTTCGATTTAGCAAGAGTCGCCACCGAATTTTTATTTTATTCAAAGGAAAGGTCAAAAAGCACAGGAAAGACCTTTGATACGTTTTCTTGGGTTCGGGGGTAGATTATGAAAAGGGAAGGTGCAAGCACCCTTTTCATCCATGGTTATCCATGGGCTCTTAGTTACTTGTTTATATCACTTGCTTTTGCTTTTCAATTGTTTGAAATGGTGCTTTGTGTGTGTGGTTTTGAAAATGTTTTGAAAAGAGGCCATCATTGTGGCAACCTTTGTAATGATTCTTATTTGAATGTATACAAAGGTGTATTGTCTTTTGAAAATATGTTTCAATGTTTGAAAGTTTGTTTTGGGAAATGTTTTGAAATTGTGTTGTGAGGTGTGTTTGAAAATAGCAAGGATGTTTTGCAAGCATTGATCAAGTAACTAAGAGTTTTCTACCCTATTTTACTCAAAGATCTTTCCTACACATTTTTAACCCTTTTGACAGTGTTGTTTTACCATTGCATTTGGTAAACAACCTTGTTATTTGGAGGTTAAACGGGACAGGCGTGGGTCATTGTATTGACCATGATAGAAATATTGCCAAGTATCTTTAGCAATTTTTTGAGGGACTAGATCATTTTTTGCATAGGCAACCAAGATAGCGTCATCAAGGGACTATGATCTTTTGCTTTGTTTTTGTTTTGCCAAGATACTCAACATGCATAACATGGCCATTTTCAAGGCAACAAGTGGATGAAACCCTAGGGGTGCAAGTGTGCATAGTGTTGTCATTTTACATGCTTTTTGTGTTTGTATTAGTCAAGCTATTTGTTTTTGATTTTGGACTTTTGCATACAAACCCTAATCTCTAACATGGCATATTTGAAAGCATAAAATGCGTAAAATAAATCTACACTATTATAACATTTGATATGGGAAGGGGGATACAATTTTTTAATGGGGATTATTTGGCAAGAAATTAAAACCCTAATACTTACTATTACATCCAAATTGAATAAATGGTACAAATAAATAAATGGACAAGTATTTAAATGGTCAATTAAATAAATATACAAAATATTATGAATATGCAAAAAATGTTTTTGTTTATTTTTTATGTATGTAAAAAAATATTTAATGTATATATAGAAAGAAATAAAAGATTATTATATTTTATTTATTAAGGGTAAAACCCTAATTTTCTTTTAAGAAAGTATATATATATATATATATATATATATATATATATATATATATATATATATATATATATATATATATATATATATATATATATATATATATATTAATTATAAAAAATAAAAATGAATGAAATATACACAAATGTCACAAAATGAAAATATATTAAAAAAAATATTATTTTTAATAAGGGTGGAAACCCTAGTTTTTGTTTTAAGATAATATATACTATATTATTTATTTTTATGTACAAGAAAATAAATACATATAAATATAAATATAAGAAAATAAAACATATGAAAACAAAATTATTTTATATATATGGATAATAAAAATAAAATATTTAATATTTCTATAATGTTTATAAGTTTTTTTTATTAAAGAATATAAAGGTATATGCCAAACAATAATTATTTTTATGTCTAAAAAAATAAAATAATAAAAATGAATGTGAAAATTTATGAAAATATTTTTAGGTATTTTTTATGTTTAGAAAATATGAAATAAAATCAGGAATGAAAAAATACAAAAAAATGAAGAAATGGGTCAGGGGGGTGCATTCAGCAATGAAGGGGGTGTAAAAAACAAGACCAGAACTAAGCCCAGCCCACTGACTTCATCTTCAACCTTTGTCAAAGAACGCGCACGCCTGATTCAAACATGGAGAACCTGCATACGTGCCCTAATGTAAAAACTCATAACATCAAAGTTGTAGCATTTTTCAAGACGAATCCAACCATGTAAAGAACTCATTCTAACTCTCAAAGACCAGAGAGAATTTCTCTGGCCCTAAATCCTAACCTAATTTTTTCAGAAAGTTCATGAATCAAATTCTCTTAACATGCTTAACTTAAATGAAAACTGAGCATATGTACAGTTTCATGGCTATGAGTACTACATTTTTTATTCACAAACCTAAGCCTAATGATTCCTAAATAGAGAGATAGGAAGTTGATAAAAACCTGTTTCAGTTGAAATCGTGTATGACAATGTGGAGCTTTTCAGTGAGGCCTGAGGTGTTTGGGAGCTTGCTTGAACTTCCTCTGACCTTTCCCAATGCCTAGTTTGCCTTGAATGTGCTTGAACAAGCTTATAGAACTCAACCTGCACAAGATGAAAAAAGAAATGGTGAACCTTTTAAAGGGAGTTACAGTCACTCTTTAATGGTTGGGATAACTTGGATAGGTTATGTGGAATGTGTTTGAACCAGTTTGAGGCAAAACGCACGAGGGTTTTTTGCTATGGAAGTTAAACTGCAGGGAGTGCCCTGTTTTGCCAATGGAAGGTGATTTTGTGTTCTGGAAGGTTTAAGGACTCAAAGGCTCGTGTTTTAGGTTCAATACAATGTGTGAAAACTTGTCTCAAAAGCTTGCAAGAGTTGGTTTTCACAGATGTGCAAGTTATGGTGTATTTGACAAGTTTCTTGTATTTTAAGCAAAAGCAAGCAATGATGCAAGACAAGCCTGTACAGGCTATCTATCAGCCTGCACTCTGTGATCTTGGCCCCCTCAATTGGTGGATATTGTGTGCTGTCCCAGATCTTGTTCAAGGCTCAAGAGATGTGGTTTGACATAAAGCAATTTTGACAAAAATGGCAATGTTGCCTTTTTGCTATTTTAGGATTAATTCTTTGTGTAATCCTCCCATGACCAAAACAAAGCCTTAAACCAATGGATTTGAATTTAATTATTGAGTATGGAAGGGTTTTGGGACCTGTAATAAAGTACAAACAAGGCTGATTAGAGTTTGCAACTTGTATCAATATGAAAATGCCATGGATCAAAAGTGAGTTTTTGCCAACTTCAAGCCTTCGATTCTACCTAACCACAAATGATTTTGGAGAGTTATTGGTATTTTTAGAAAGCTTGTAACATGATCTATAAAACATATTTGAAATGCATTTTGAGATTCCAAGTGGAACTAGGTGAAAAATTGCCAAGAAGATAGGTCAAAATCCTGCCTAAATTAAGGCAAAATTTCACTAAGTTAAAAGTTTCATGGACCCTTGTTCCAAAAATCATAAATTGAGATCCAAGCTTCTTTTTGGAAAACTTTGTTAATAAAAGTTGTAGACTTTGTGGAGGACTACAACTTTCATGTTGGAAGTTTTGTTTGAATCCTATTGCATCATGGTGAAAATGTTGGGCAAAGATGGGGAAAATTAAGAAAATTTCATAACTTAGAAAAATTCTAAGTTATGAAAATTTTTCAATCTTAAACCCTAATTTGCAAAATTAGGTTTCTTGATGAACAAGTTTCATGTTTTGACACATCTTGATGAAAAATGACCCTTGACACTTGATTTTGACCAAAAAGTCAAAGTTTGACTTTTCACTGTACAGTCAAATTTTGATTAGTTGACTGAAAAATTCATCTGCCAATCTAAGGAAATTGAGATCTTTTGAACCTTGTGAATAGGTCAAGATGATGCCATTGAGTCCTTGAATTCATTCTTGAACCCAATTTGCCATTGGCTAGGTCAAAAGTCAGATATTGCCCTTCTGTAGTCAAAACCCTAAAAATGACCATTTTGCCCTTTTGGTGATTTGATCAAATTTCTTGAGGAGTTGTGGTCCAAACTTGATCAAATGGATCATATGAGCTTATAATGTTTATATGGATCAAAATTTATGAGGTTTTACTGTAAATTGGCCACAATTGACTTTTTCCCCAATACAACTGATTTCTAGATCAACTATCCAATTGGCAGGGCAAAAATTTGATTCAAGGCTTGATACTTGGTATGGACAATCTTGTAAGTCCAACATGAAGCATGAAAGTCATATTGAGCATTGGAAGTCCAAAAATCCCTGTGCAAACTCAAACCCTAATTTCAGGTCAACAGTGTAAGGAGATGTCTTGAGCAGAGCAAACCCTAATCTTGTCTGGAGTTCAAAGAGTCTTGTGAGGGGAAATCTTGATAAAATGAGAGGGAAAATTTTGGGGTACAACAGCTTCCCCTGTTCAATCTTCTTGAACCTGAAGAGTTAGATTGGCGAGTTTTCCTTTCGTGACTCGAAGGTAAAAGATGATTGGACACTAGAGTGCCCGTAAATTTGCACTCGTTAAAATGTAGCGGAGGGAATGGGCTTAAAGATGCCATTTGGGGATAGTAGAATCTCGATGGAGATGGGTTTAAAGATGCCATCCAAGATTTGTTTGTTGAAAATCAGGAGAATGAATACCAGATTGGTATCCGTGTCTGGAATGTATCTGAGTCGTATCTGGAGATTGGATTTTTATGAGCAAAGGAATGGAGTCCGTGTCTGGAGCGTATCCGAGCCGTAACTGTATTTGATTCTTGAATGAATATTAGAATGACTACCGTGTCTGGAGTGTATCTGTATTGTATCTGACTTCTGAATGAGCGACAGAAAAACATCCGTGTATGGAGCATCTCTGGGCTGGGGATAAATTCCGAATGAGTGACAGAATGACAACCGTGTCTGGAGCATATCTGGACTGTATCTGAAGTTGAGATCTTGTATGAGTAGCAGAATGACTTCCGTGTCTGGAGTGCATCCGTACTGTAACTGAAATCTGGACAAGTGACAGAATGACTTCCGTGTCTGGAGTGCATCTGAACCTGAAGTTAATAGTTGAATCTGAATGAGAAATATAATGGCTTCTATGTCTGGAGCGTATCTAGTCTGTATCTGATTGCTGAAGTCTGAATGAGTAGTAGAATGACCGCTGTGTCTGGGGTGTATCCATACTGTATCTGAAATAAGAGATCTGAATGAATAGCATAATGACTTCCATGTCTGGGAGTGTATCTGTACTGTATCTGAAATCTTTGAATATTTGTTAAAGGTAACTTTTAATCTTATCCTGAAAAGGGTAAGATGTTAGCTAAAACACAAAGTTATGTTGCATGAAATGTATGATGTAATAAAATATGTTCTATCAATGTTTATGATATATGAATGTAATGTATGTGGATGTAAGCTGATTAGCTGTCTTGCTGAGGAAAACGAATCTTTGACAACTGGAGATAATGAAATCTTTGACTGCTGCCGGGGAAAATAAATTCTTGACCGCTTGTTGGGGATAGAAGATCCTTGGCAACTTGTGGGGATGTGAGAATCCCTCACGACTTTCTAGGGAATAAGGAAAACCCTGACGATCTCTACTGGGGAATCAAAACCTGGGAGACTTCGACTGGAGAAATGAGATTGAGAAATGAGATTGAGAATATTCGATCTGCTGGGAAATAACTCTGTGGGGAGAATGCTTATTCTGTTGAAAGAGTTTTCAAAAGCTGGAGTTGCATGCCAACACTCTGAGGAATTATCCGAAGCTGTTGTCTATTTTCTAAGATAACTTGTAGGGGAATCTTCTGATTTTAAGACAAATCTTTGGGGAATTGGAGGGAACTGGATGGTCTTCCACCGGGGTTTAAGGGTTAAAGTTTTGGACTCCTTTGGGGAAGGAAGCTTTATCTTCACTGAGGGTTTGCAGTTCAAAGTTTCCTGACTCCGCTGGGGATTGGGAGTTTGGAAACTTAAATCTGATGGGGATTTTGAAACTTAACTCCGCTGGGGATACGTATCTCAAGGCTTTAGTTATGTTGAGGATCTGAATGATATACTGTAAGGGATTTCTTCCGGAGTAGCCTAAAGAGTTTTTCCTATACTTTCAACCTATCAGTAATTATTCTTTGTCATTTCGTTTTATTTGTAAGAAGTGATTATATTCAAATGCATATGCTCATTTAATAAATCATTGGACATTTTCAAATAAAACATAAGTGTAAAAAAGAAAGAAAAGGCAACAATTTTTCCGCGCTTTGAAGTACCTTTGTATTAACCTTGTGTAAGTATTTTGTACAAAGGAGACAGACATCCTAGTAAGAGAATGTTGTCATAAAATTGAGAAAAAATTTATACAAAGAAAGATGGCTATGTGTAACAATTCCATGGGGCTCCCATTCTGCTATAGCCTTCGCAACTCTGAGTATCTTGTCCATTCGTTGCTTCGTTCGACATTGATTAGGTTGATCAGAAGCCTGGAGCTTGTCTGTGAAGAGATTGTCCTTAAAGTGATCCGACGAGACATAGTCATACGCTTTAATTCTCTAACTTTTGCCTGGACCGCCCTTTCGGGTTTTTGATCCACTGGGAAACCCTTTTTTGCCCAAGTCGCCCTTTCGGGTTTTCAACTTGCTGGGTGTACAGTTTATTTTATTTATCCCTAATTTTTGCCTGAACCGCCCTTTCGGGTTTTCGATTCACCGGGATGCCCATTTTTGCCCAAGTCGCCCTTTCGGGTTTTCGACTTGTCGGGTCGTTTTATACGTAGTATCTTTTGACTATGTCTGCATTCGCAGGGTGCGGCAAGTCATCGCCGTCCATGGTGGTCAAGATCATTGCCCACCAGAAAAGATGTTTTTGATCACAAACGGTCCTTCGTAATTAGGAGTCCATTTGCCCCTGGGATCACTTTGCGGCAAGATGATTCGCTTGATTACAAGGTCCCCGACTTGATATATTTGTCTTTTGACTTTCTTGTTGAAGGCCTTGATCATACGTTTATGATACACCTGACCATGGCAAACAACAGTAAGTCGCTTCTCGTCAATCAAGTTAAGTTGATCAAGCCGGGTCTGAATCCAATTGTCTTCACTCAAACCAGCATCCTTCATGATTCTCAAGGAAGGAATATGAACTTCCATAGGTAAAACAGCTTCCATGCCATATACCAAAGAAAAGGGGGTTGTCCCAGTTGAAGTGCGTGCCGTGGTACGGTACCTGTGCAGAGCAAACAGTAACATCTCATGCCAGTCCTTGTAGGTGACTGTCATCTTTTAAATCATCTTTTTGATATTTTTGTTTGCAGCTTCGACAGCACCGTTCATCTTAGGCCGATAGGGATATGAATTATGATGTTGAATCTTGAACTGCTCGCACAGAGCGGTGATCATAGTATTGTTCAAATTTGTACCGTTGTCAGTGATGATCCTATCGGGGATACCATACCGGCATATGAGGTTCTGCTTGATGAAGCGGGCAACCACATTCTTTGTAACGGTAGCGAAGGAAGCTGCTTCGACCCACTTGGTAAAGTAATCAATGGCCACCAGGATGAAATGGTGTCCATTGAATGCTGTAGGCTTGATCTCTCCAATCATGTCAATTCCCGACATCACGAATGGCCAAGGAGCTGTTAAGACATTGAGAAGAACTGGAGGAATATGTACCTTGTCAGCATAGATTTGGCATTTGTGACAAGTACAGGAATATTGATGAAAATCAGCTTCCATGGTAGACCAGTAGTAGCCTGCCCGTAGAATCTTCTTAGCCATCGTATGACCGCTTGAGTGGGTGCCAAAGGTGCCATTATGTAGTTCAACCATGATCTTCTTAGCTTCAACTTTGTCTACACAACGGAGTAGGACACAATCAAGATTGCGCTTGTATATGATACCATTACTCAAAGAATTTGGCCGCGAACCTTCTTAAGAACTTCTTACCATTGACTAAAGCTCCTTCAGGGTACTCTTGCGCTTCGAGATACCTTTTGACGTCGTGAAACCAGGGTCGGTCCACCACTTCTTCGGTATTAATCTCATGACAATTTGCAGGTTCATCCATTCGTTCAATGGTGATTTGGGGTGTCTCATTATCCCAGTTAAGTTTAAACATGGATGACACTGTAGCTAGCGCATCTGCTAGGTGATTTTCTTCTTGCGGGAAGTGCTCGAAGGTAATCTGCTCGAAAAGTGGTAGCAATGTCAGGACATGTTCTTTGTAAGGTATGAGATTAGGGTGCTTAGTATCCCACTCTCCTTTGATTTTACTGATAACCAAAGCTGAGTCCCCAAATACAACCAAAGATTTGATTCCCAAGTCAATAGCAGCCTTGAGACCAAAGATACAAGCTTCATACTCGGCCATGTTGTTGGTGCAGCTGAAGCAGAGTCTAACAGTGAAAGGTGTATGGAAAACTTCTGGAGAGATAAGCACCGCGCCGATACCGTTTCCAAGTGCGGTAGAGGCACCATCAAAGTACAGAGTCCATCGGGATCCTTGTTCAGGTCCGTCATGCGGTCTGTTCTCTTAAATGTTATCCAAAGCCATGATATCCTCGTCGGGGAAGTCGAATCTCATGGATTGGTAATCTTCGACGGCTTGATGGGCCAGATGATCGGCTAGCACACTCCCCTTTATAGCTTTTTGGGTCGTGTACTGTATATCATATTCGGTGAGGATCATCAGCCATCTAGCGATTTTTCCGGACAGAGCAGGCTTCTCGAAGATGTACTTGATCGGATCCATCTTAGAAATCAGTAAAGTGGTATGTGTCAACATATACTGCCTTAGCCGGCGAGCAGCCCATACCAAAGCGCAACAAGTTTTCTTGAGCAGTGAGTATCGGGTCTCACAGTTGGTAAACTTTTTCCTAAGGTAATAAATGGGATGCTCTTTTCGGCCAGACTCGTCATGTTGGCCCAATACGCACCCCATTGAATTATCCAAAACAGTCAGATACATGATTAACGGCCTTCCTTTGACGGGTGGCATCAAGATAGGAGGTTCCAGCAGATACTCCTTGATCTTATCGAAAGCAACTTGACAGTCATCATTCCATTTAACCACCTGATCTTTCTTCAACAGCTTGAAGATTGGTTCACAGGTAGATGTTAGGTGAGAGATGAACCTTGCAATGTAGTTTAGGCGTCCCAAAAAATCTCTGACCTCCTTCTCAGTGCGAGGGGCATGCATTTCTTGTATAGCTTTGACTTTGGCAGGATCAACCTCGATGCCTTTGTTACTAACGATGAATCCCAAAAGTTTACCGGACCAGACTCCGAAAGTGCACTTGCTAGGGTTCAGTCTGAGCTTGTATTCTTTTAACCTGATAAACAACTTTTGCAGATGGTCGAGGTGTTCTTCTTTTGTTTGTGAACGGGCTATCATGTCATCTACGTAGACTTCGATCTCATGATGTATCATGACATGAAACAAAGCTACCATGGCTCGCTGATAGGTTGCCCTGGCATTCTTCAGTCTGAATGGCATCACTTTATAGCAAAAGGTACCCCACTGCGTAACAAAAGTAGTCTTCTCCATGTCTTCGGGGGCCATTTTAATCTGGTTGTACCCTGAAAATCCATCCATGAAAGAGAATACCTTATGCTGAGCTGTATTGTCGACCAAGATGTCAATGCGCGGTAGTGGAAAATCATCTTTAGGGCTAGCCCTATTTAAGTCTCTGTAGTCCATGCACATTCTGACTTTGCCGTCCTTCTTAGGCACGGACACAATGTTAGAAACCCATTGTGGATAGGAAGTAACAGCAAGAAAGCCAGCATTGAACTACTTCATCACTTCAGCTTTGATCTTTTCGGTCATGTCGGGCCTCATTCGGCGGACTTTCTGTTTAATTGGTGGACAGTCTTCTCTTGTAGGGAGACGGTGAACCACAATATATGTATCTAGTCCTGCCATATCTTTATAGGACCAGGCGAAGATCTCAACATATTCATTCAACAGCTGAACTAAGTGCTCTTTGACACTTGGCTCCAGGTTGGCACCTACTTTAACCTCTTTTCTGTCTTCGGCAGTACCCAAATTGATAGTCTCTAACAACTCTTCATGGGGCAGAATAACCCTTTCTTCTTGTTGCAAAAGTCTAGCCAACTCTTCAGGCACTTCACAGCCTTCATCACCTTCATATTCGGCATGATTGACCAGATCTTCAGAGTCACTGAAGGCCATAGCAGAATTGTTACCCATGGAATCCGGAGTGGATGGGTACCTACATTTTGTGAGTGTGGGTGTGTGTAAGGGATAGCCACCTTTAAAAATGTAAAAAAGAAAGAAAATGAACACAAAAGTTTATATATGAAAACGTCCATGATTCATTAAAAATGGCATATGAAAATGAAGAATCAAAACCCTTACAAATGGACCTATATGCCCCAGGTAAGGCATAAGGCGAAAAGAGTGTACGAATTGTTTAATAATTATTACAGACCAAACAGGAAATGTTCAAAAGATAAATTACTGATTGATGAAAGTAATGGGAACGACGTCTTTCGCCTCCCAGTTGTTCAGTCCTCCTTCAATGGTTGGAAAGATCCAGTCTTCAAAATTGCTTCCTTCTTCATCATCCTCTAAAGCATGAACTCCATGATGAGTGATTTTCAGTGGCGGTCCTCCAGCCCGGGAGCGACGCACGACCTTCTACCTAGCAGCAGTGAAACCCAAACCGAACTTATCTGCCTTGTAAGGAAAATCTAGCAGTTGACCCCATATTGTGCTTCCTCCTTCCTTGACTACAGCCTCCGCATCTTTAAGGGATGACATCCGGGACACAGGTTTGGTAATGATGGGCACAACAGTCATTGTCTTGGCTACCGCAACTTCAGGAGAAACCTCTTCAAAGTGTTAGAAAGGTGTTTCTATGAATTCACCATCTAACTCCATGTAGCGGAAAGAGTTAAAGTGGCTTATCATATACTCCTCCTCACCATGAACTTTTATGACTTACCCTGTATTGGGTATTTGAGCATCTGGTGTAGAGAAGAAGTGATTGCCCCAACGTTGTGGATCCATGGTCTTCCCAACAAACATGAATATGAAGGACGGATGTCCATCACATAAAAAGTAGAGTTGAAAATTTCTGTACCCACTTTGTTTGGGATGTCCACTTCTCCGTGAACCATCCGCTTAGAACTGTCAAAGGCTCTAACAATGATATTACTGGGCTTTAGGGTCAAACCTTCACAGTCCAATCTGTCCAACGCTTTTTTAGGCAAGACATTTAAAGACGACCCGGTATTAACCAGAACGTGAGCAAGAGTGGTCCCTCTGCACTCTCCTGAGACATACAGCGCATCATTATACTTTCTTCCCTTAGATGTTAGATCGGAATCAGAGAAGCCAAGACCATTGTCGAATGTAAGGCTAGCTACACACTCTTGAAACTGATCCGCAGAAGTTTCTTGAGGCACGTGCGCCGTCTTCAGGAATTTGATTAAGGCTTTGGCATGAGCCTCGGAGCAGAGCAATAGAGCTAGCATAAAGATTTTTGAAGGGGTTTTCCCCAGCTTCTCTACGACATCATAGTCACTTTTCTTAATTATCTTTAAAATCTCCTCCATTTCCTTTTGGGTGGTCTCGGGGATAACCAAAGTATGAACCCTCGTCCTGACGGGTGCTTCTTGGATCCCCTTACCTTTATCAGCAGTAATAGAAGAGGGTATAGCTTCGGGAGTAACAATTTCTTCAATAACTGGACTTCGCACAAATATCTTGACTGGCACAGGAGCACTTGAGGGTCCGAAGATTGCCCTTGCAGGAGAAATCTCCGGAGAGAAGATTCTTCCGCTACGAGTGATCTTACTTGTCCCCGCAATATTTCCTATGTCAGGAGTTTCTTCATCGGAATTCTCTTCCACTGATTCGATCTGCTTCACACCGTGATAGAAGATCTCTCTTCTATAATTCCACGGTATTGTCTTATTGGACTTGTATGGGATAGGCCCCAGCATAGTAATCTTCAGCGGTACAAACTTTGAATCGGGTGTAATCTTAATAGGTCTTTTGGGGACCTTGGAAAGATTGTCGAAAATGGTGATTATAGCAACATCATTGATTGGAGTAACAGGAGTAACAAGAGTAACAGGAGTTTTATTGAAGAGGATTTCTTGAGTATCCATCAGGCGTTGGATGCCTGACTTCAATAGCGGACAGTCGAATTTCAAGGTCGAACAAAGGTAACAATCTTTTTCACAGCCTGGGAAGATCCCGACTTTCAAAAGATTCATCTTGATCATTGGAAACAGAGTCATTAAGTCAGCAACAACAAGAACATGAAGATCTTCTACAATAGCATGGACATTATGACCATGTTTTGGCATAGGAGCGGATATCACATTAGGTTTTTCGGGGGCATCAAACTCCACCTCCTTGGCATCTATTAAATCTTGGATCTTGTTTTTAAGGGACCAGCAGTTGTTGGTGTCGTGCCCCACACTGTCTGAATGATATGCACATTTTGCATTTGAATGATAATAGGGAGAAGAGGTATTTGGGTTCTTCGGCGCCTCTTTCAAATTGGTAAGGTTTAACTTTAACAGATGAGGGAGAACCTGAGTAGGTGTCATATTGACCCGGGTGAATTTCCGTGCAGGCCTGTCCACCCTGGTTTGGTTAGCTCTGGGTTGACTGCTTCGAGGTTGATCAGCTGAGGAGTTCTGAATCATCACAGCCCCCACCGCTGGTCGGCGCTCCATTCTTCCCTGATTTCTCTGGGTGTAAACAACAGAAACTTCTTTCTTGGATGGAAAGGTTTTCTTGATAGTAGTGGAAGCAGATGCATCCTTCTGAATTTTACCGCTCTTAATGCCAGCTTCGACCCTTTGACCCGTCAGAATTAATTCAGTGAACCCTCTAGATGAGCTCCCGATCAAGTGATTAAAAAATGGACCTAACAGGGTCCCCAGAAACATATCCACAAGCTCTCTCTCAGACAATGGTGGCTGCACCCTTCCAGCCAAATCCCGCCACTTCTGGGCATACTCCTTAAAGCCTTCATTAGAGACCATACCCATACCCTGTAATTGAGTACGAGTAGGTGCTAAATCTGCGTTATATTGGTATTGTCGATAGAAAGCAGCAGCAAAATCCTCCCAGTTATGTACATCAGATCTCTCAAGCTGATAGAACCAGTCCAATTGCGTACCCGACATACTATCTTGAAAAAAGTGGACCCACAGATCCTTATCAGAAGAGTGAGGTTGGATCTTTCTGACGTAAGACTGCAGATGCATCTTCGGACAAGACAAACCATCGTATTTAGAAAATGTAGGCACTTTGAATTTAGGGGGAATGACGATCCCCGCAACCAACCCTAGTTCTTCGAAATCCAACCCAGGTACTCTTTGTACCTCCATGGCGCCAGCCGATCTTCTAGATTCTTATACTTATCATCCGCAGGAGGGTACTTCTGCTCAAAGTAATCTTCATCCTCTTCTTCTTCTTCCTCTTCAGCCTCAGACTCGGAAGGTACTACAACTCCTTTTCCTTTACCGACCCCTTCATCAGACGTCGAGGGAAAATCTAGGACCCTTCTAGCCTGGTTCTCAAACCTTCTTCCCATAGTGGCCACACCAACTCTTTTCTTTTTCTTCTTTTCTTTTTCCTTTTCCTTCTCTAACAGTGCTTTAAGGTCCTCTTGACCCTTTGCCAAGGTCATGAGGAGTTGTTGGAACTGCGAATTCTGTGCTTGCAGATCTTTGACCGTCTACTCTATATCCATCTTGCTGAAATAAACAGCAGAAAGATAAGTAAACCTGGTGTGAAGACCTGTTTATGCATATTATGAATGATATGTATTCATGTAATTCATTCAAGGATTCAGAAATTCAAATTTGTTGCAAACAAAAAGAACACACGTCATATTAATAAGAAGAAATTTGTTAGTACATAAATGCCCCATGGGCAAAATATTACAAAATTCTTAATGTAAAAAGATGTTGCGCATCCTCTTTGGTGCGATGTAGGTGTTGAGAGTCTGCACTTCATGGATTCGACGAGTAAGTTCCAAAACCTTCTTCTCACTGGCGTACAAGCTGGCTTCAAAAGTATTCCGTTCTTCCTTGAGCTGTATCTAACTCTTTTGCAAATCCTCCAATGATGTTGGCATGTCAGGATGTAAGAGGGTGTATGGAACCTCTCCTTCCATAACAGGCTCTTTGATCATAGGCAGAATGTAGGGGTAAGGCATTATAAGACTCTGGGCGCGGGTTCGTACCCACTTGAGGTAAGGCTCAAGGGGGATGGAATTCTTGTGTCCCAGTGTCTTACTGTCCACCTTGTTGGGCATCCTCCAAGCTCGGATAAACCTTTGTCAAAGTCCTTGAGCGTCGTTGTCGAAGTCAAAAACCAAGTCTGGAATCAGCATGTCATGAGGGCCATCCCTTCGGGCATACCCAAATTGTCTCAGAGCCAAGCAGGGGTTGTAGGTAATGCCTCCCCTAATGCCAAGTAGTGGGACATTAGGGAATTCCCCACAACGATCAATGATGATGACATTTTCTCTGGACCGAGAACACCAATGAACATCAGAGTGTGTGAGAGTCATCAATCGTTGTGACCACCTCAAGCCTTGATCATTTTTCAAGAATGACTGGGGAAGGTGAGAAATAAACCACCTTGCTAGAAGAGGAGTACATCACATGAGAACACCTCTTTTCCTCATTGTTCGTGTGTGAAATGAGTGGAAGATATCCCCAAGCAATGTAGGCACAGGATTCCGAGATATGAAAATCTTGACAACATTCACATCTATAAGCTGATCAGGGTTTGGGAACAAGACCAACCCATAGATGAGAAGTGCTACAATCTCCTCAAAAGCTTGCAGATCTAGAGAATTCCAGCTTTCTTGTGCCTTCTCAAACAGAAACTTTGCCAAGAAACCCCTGACACCACTTCTGGTTTCCCAATGACCTTTGATATCAGATGGTTGCAAGTGTAAGGCTTGAGCAACATCTTCAGGCTTTGGATCTCTTTCCGTATCGTTGTAGGGTAGTTGATGGAGAATAGGAATCCTCAGAAGTTGAGAAAATTCCTCCAAAGTAGGTAATAGTTGGTAATCAGGAAATGTAAAGCAATTGTGTAGGGGGTCAAAGAACTGGAAAAGAACTTTCACCATGTCTTCTTCAATGTTGGAGTTGACCAAGTTGAGAAGTCTACCATGTCTTTCACTGAAGGGAGAATTCTACGGAATCTTGGAAGTAAGCTCCTTGAGTAGAGGAGGGATTCTCACAAGGTTGACCTGAATAGTTTTTCTGCAGAGTGATTCCATTACCTACAAAACAGGAACGAAGATGAAGATCCAAACCCATGAAATGGTTAGTGGATGCAAATGATGCTTTATGATGTTCATGATGTATGCACAAGTATATGTACAAGCAAGTCACACAAGTTCCTAGTTTCAGGCTTGCATGGGGTTTCATAGGTAAGTACCCTCTTGAAGTTAGTTGGCTCAACCTGTCCTATAAATAGTAACCGGGTTCTAAGGAGCTCAATATCACTGAATTATTTTCTGTGTTCATTGTTTCAGTTTAGCCACTTTACTGGCGACCGAAATATTCCAAGAAAACAACCCTCAATGAGTGTAGTATCGAGTATCTACCAAATTCGGACTGCACCAAAGCCGGTCATCTCACTACCCCTAATAAGACCAAGATGGTCAAGTAAAGGTTCTAAAAGTCCATTAGTGCTTCATGACATCACTCAGCGGCCCCGTATTCTCTTTGATTGACTCAAAGGCTACCGGTACCCACAAATATGTCGCACTAATATAGCTATTGCTTCAACCATGTCGGTATACCCCGCACAGTTTCCACAATGTATTGCTATTTACCTATGAATGTTTCCCAAAAATCCGGGTGGAGGATTTAAAACAAACCCAAACAAGGAACCGAAAAGTAAAGCATACAAGTCAAATAAGATAAGCATGTAAAGGTGATATAAAACCCTAAGGTAATCCCACTTTTAGCTCTCCCCAGCAGAGTCGCCAGTTCTATGATACGGTGGGAGAATTGACTTGAGGTTTTACGTTTGTGTTCACAAATGTTTCGGTTTAGCAAAAGTCGCCACCGACTTTTTATTTTATCCAAAGGAAAGGTCAAAAAGCACATGAAAGACCTTTGAGATGTTTTCTTGGGTTCGGGGGGTATATTATGAAAAGGGAAGGTGCAAGCACCCTTTTCATCCATGGTTATCCATGGGCTCTTAGTTACTTGTTTAGATCACTTGATTTTGCTTTTCAATTGTTTGAAATGGTGCTTTGTGTGTGTGGTTTTGAAAATGTTTTGAAAAGAGGCCATCGTTGTGGCAACCTTTATAATGATTCTTGTTTGAATGTATACAAAGGTGTATTGTCTTTTGAAAAGATGTTTCAATGTTTGAAAGTTTGTTTTGGGAAATGTTTTGAAATTGTGTTGTGAGGTGTGTTTGAAAATAGCAAGGATGTTTTGCAAGCTTTGATCAAGTAACTATGAGTTGTCTACCCTATTTTACTCAAAGATCTTTCCTACACATTTTTAACCCTTTTGACAGTGTTGTTTTACCATTGCATTTGGTAAACAACCTTGTTATTTGGAGGTTAAACGGGACAGGCGTGGGTCATTGTATTGACCATGATAGCAATATTGCCAAGTATCTTTAGCAATTTTTTGAGGGACTAGATCATTTTTTGCATAGGAAACCAAGATAGTGTCATCGAGGGACTATGATCTTTTTCTTTGTTTTTGTTTTGCCAAGATACTTAACATGCATAACATGACCATTTTCAAGGCAACAAGTGGATGAAACTCTAGGGGTGCAAGTGTGCATAGTGTTGTCATTTTACATGCTTTTTGTCTTTGTATTAGTCAAGCTATTTGTTTTTGATTTTGGACTTTTGCATACAAACCCTAATCTCTAACATGGCATATTTGAAAGCATAAAATGCGTAAAATAAATCTACACTATTACAACATTTGATATGGGAAAGGGGATACAATTTTTGAATGGGGATTATTTGGCAAGAAATTAAAACCCTAATATTTACTATTACATCCAAATTGAATAAATGGTACAAATAAATAAATGGACAAGTATTTAAATGGTCAATTAAATAAATATACAAAATATTATGAATATGCAAAAAATATTTTTGTTTATTTTTTATGTATGTAAAAAAATATTTAATGTATATATAGAAAGAAATAAAAGATTATTATATTTTATTTAATAAGGGTAAAACCCTACTTTTCTTTTAAGAAAGTATGTATATATATATTAATTATAAAAAATAAAAATGAATGAAATATACACAAATGTCACAAAATGAAAATTTATTAAAAAAATATTATTTTTAATAAGGGTGGAAACCCTAGTTTTTGTTTTAAGATAATATATACTATATTATTTATTTTTATGTACAAGAAAATAAATATATATATATATATATATATATATATATATATATATATATATATATATATATATATATATATATATATATATATATATATATATATATATATATATATATATATATATATATATATATATATATATATATATATATATATATATATATATATATATATATATATATATATATATATATATATATATATATATATATATATATATATATATATATATATATATATATATATATATATATATATATATATATATAAGAAAATAAAACATATGAAAAAAAATATTATTTTATATATATGGATAATAAAAGTAAAATATATAATATTTCTATAATGTTTACAAGTTTTTTTTTATTAAAGAAAATAAATGTATATGCCAAATAATAATTATTTTTGTCTAAAAAAAATAATAAAATAATAAAAATGAATGTGAAAATTTATGAAAATATTTTTAGGTACTTTTTATGTTTAGAAAATATAAAATAAAATCAGTAATGAAAAATAAATGAAAAAAATACAAAAATATGAAGAAATGGGCCAGGGGGGTGCATTCAGCAACGAGGGGGTGTCAAAAACAAGGCCAGAACCAAGCCCAACCCACTGACTTCATCTTCAACCTTTATCAAAGAACGCGCGCGCCTGATTCAAACATGGAGAACCTGCATACGTGCCCTAATGCAAAAACTCATAACATCAAAGTTGTAGCATTTTTCAAGACGAATCCAACCATGTAAAGAACTCATTCTAACTCTCAAAGACCAAAGAGAATTTCTCTGGCCCTAAATCCTAACCTAATTTTTTTAGGAAGTTCATGAATCAAATTCTCTTAACATGCTTAACTTAAATGAAAACTGAGCATATGTACAGTTTCATGGCTATGAATACTACATTTTTTATTCACAAACCTAAGCCTAATGATTCCTAAATAGAGAGATAGGAAGTTGATAAAAACCTGTTTCAGTTGAAATCGTGTATGACAATGTGGAGCTTTTCAATGAGGCCTGAGGTGTTTGGGAGCTTGCTTGAACTTCCTCCGACCTTTCCCAATGCCTAGTTTGCCTTGAATGTGCTTGAACAAGCTTGTAGAACTCAACCTGCACAAGCTGAAAAAAGAAATGGTGAACCTTGTAAAGGGAGTTACAGTCACTCTTCAATGGTTGGGATAGCTTGGATAGATTATGTGGAATGTGTTTGAACCAGTTTGAGGCAAAACGCACGAGGGTTTTTTGCTATGGAAGTCAAACTGCAGGGAGTGCCCTGTTTTTCCAATGGAAGGTGATTTTGTGTTCTGCAAGATTTAAGGACTCAAAGGCTCGTGTTTTAGGTTCAATACAATGTGTGAAAACTTGTCTCAAAAGCTTGCAAGAGTTGGTTTTCATAGATGTGCAAGTTGTGGTGTATTTGACAAGTTTCTTGTATTTTAAGCAAAAGCAAGCAATGATGCAAGACAAGCCTGTACAGGCTATCTATCAGCCTGCACTCTATGATCTTGGCCCCCTCAATTGGTGGATATTGTATGCTGTCCCAGATCTTGTTCAAGGCTCAAGATATGTGGTTTGACATAAAACAATTTTGACAAAAATGGCAATGTTGCCTTTTTGCTATTTTAGGATTAATTCTTTGTGTAATCCTCCCATGACCAAAACAAAGCCTTAAATCAATGGATTTGCATTTAATTATTGAGTATGGAAGGGTTTTGGGACCTGTAATCAAGTACAAACAAGGCTGATTAGAGTTTGCAACTTGTATCAATATGAAAATGCCATGGATCAAAAGTGAGTTTTTGCCAACTTCAAGCCTTCGATTCTCCCTAACCACAAATGATTTTGGAGAGTTCTTGGACTTTTTAGAAAGCTTGTAACATGCTCTATAATCCATATTTGAAATGCATTTTGAGATTCGAAGTGGAAATAGGTGGAAAATTGCCAAGAAGATAGGTCAAAATCCTGCCTAAACTAAGGCAAAATTTCACTAAGTTAAAAGTTTCATGGACCCTTGTTCCAAAATTCATAACTTGAGATCCAAGCTTCTTTTTGGAAAACTTTGTGAATAAACGCTGTAGACTTTGTGGAGGACTACAAATTTCATGTTGGAAGTTTTGTTTGAATCCAATTGCATCATGGTGAAAATGTTGGGCAAAGTTGGAAAAAATTAAGAAAATTTCATAACTTAGAAAAATTCTAAGTTATGAAAATTTTCAATCTTAAACCCTAATTTGCAAAATTAGGTTTCTTGATGAACAAGTTTCATGTTTTGACACATCTTGATGAAAAATGACCCTTGGCACTTGATTTTGAACAAAAAGTCAAAGTTTGACTTTTCAGTGTACAGTCAAATTTTGATCAGTTGACTGAAAAATTCATCTACCAATCCAAGGCAATTGAGATCTTTTGAACCTTGTGAATAGGTCAAGATGATGCCATTGAGTCCTTGAATCCATTCTTGAACCCAATTTGCCATTGGCTAGGTCAAAAGTCAGATATTGCCCTTCTGCAGTCAAAACCCTAAAAATGACCATTTTGCCCTTTTGGTGATCTGATCAAATTTCTTGAGGAGTTGTGGTCCAAACTTGATCAAATGGTTCATATGAGCTTATAATGTTGATATGGATCAAAATTTATGAGGTTTGACTGTAAATTGGCCACAGTTGACTTTTCCCCAATACAACTTATTTCTAGGTCAACTGTCCAATTGACTAGGCAAAAATTTGATTCAAGGCTTGAAACTTGGTATGGACAATCTTGTAAGTCCAAAATGAAGCATGAAAGTCATATTGAGCATTGGAAGTCCAAAAATCCCTGTGCAAACTCAAACCCTAATTTCAGGTCAACAGTGCAAGGAGATGTCCGGAGCAGAGCAAACCCTAATCATGTCTGGAGTTCAAAGAGTCTTGTGAGGGGAAATCTTGATAAAATGAGAGGGAAAATTTTGGGGTACAACAGTAGGCATATCAGGATGAAGAATGGTATGAGGAACATCTCCTTCAACAACAGGTTCTATGATCATTGGTAGGATAGTATAATATGGCATCATAAGATTTTGAGCATGAGATCACACCCATCTAAGGTAAGGCTCCATAGGAATGGAATTCTTATGCCCTAAAGTTCTTCTATCAATCTTATTGATCATGTCCCAAGCACGTATAAACCTTTGACGATAACTCTGAGGATCGTTCTCATAGTCGAATATTATACCATAGATGAGCATATCGTGAGGACCGTCTCTTCGAGCATAACCAAACTGACGTAGAGCTAGGGAAGGGTTGTAAGTGATTCCCCCTCTTATACCAAGAAGTGGTACATTAGGGAATTCCCCACAGCGGTCAATAATAGTGATATCGGCCTGAGATTGAGAACACCAATGAATATCCGAATGGACGAGTGACACTAAACTTTGAGACCACCTCAAAACTTGTTCATTCTTTATCACTGATTAGGGAAAGTGTGAAGTAAACCACCTGTACAGTAGAGGTATGCAACACATAAAAGTTCCTCTCTTCTTCATAGTACGAGTGTAAAGGGAATGCATGATATCTCCAAGCAAAGTAGGTATCAGATTATGAGTGAGAAATATTTTAATGGAATTCACATCTATGAATTGGTCCAGATTAGGAAATAGTACCAAACCATAGATCAGTAAAGCCAAAATATCCTCAAAAGCACGAAAGTTCATAGCATCTATAAACCAATAAGCCTTCTCTATCAGAAATTTAGGAGGAAAACCCTTGACTCCATTTCTTGTTTCCCAATTAGATACGATGTCTGATTGTTTCAGATGTATGGCGACATCAATATCTTCAGGTTTTGGAACTTACTCTAGACCGGTGAAAGGTATCTGATCAAGAATAGGCACTTCGAGTAACTTAGAGAATTCTTTCATTGTGGGTACCAACTAATAATCCGGGAAGGTAAAACAGTTATATTTAGGATCAAAGAACTAAAACAGAACACTCATCATGTTTTCTTTGAAACCAGTAGTAACCAAACTGAGTAGATGACCATGTCTCTTGGTGAATTGAGAATTCTCAGGAACTTTTAAGACTAATTCCTCAAGATTAGAAGGTACCTTTACAAAGTTAATCCAGATAGTATTTATGCGATTGGAAGCCATGACCCTGCAACAAAGAACAAAGATAAATCCTCTAGATCTTTGAAATGGTTAGTGAAAATGTCATAATAGGATGTTATGATGTTATAATGTCATGTTTGAATAGATAACAAACACAAACAAAGCATAAAAAGGCCTTAGGTTTAAATCTTGCATGGAGTTCATAGGTAAGTACCCTCTTGAAGTTTAGTTGGATCAACATGTCCTAAAGTAGTAACTGGGTTTTAGGGATCTCAATATGACTGATTTTTCCCATAGGTTTCGTTTCGCATGACAATTGACTTACCACCAAACAAAACCCGAGAGTCGAATCTCAATGAGCGTAGAATCGAGTATCAACCAACTTCAGACTGCACCAATGCCGACCATCTCACTACCTTCTAATGGCTAAGTTGGGTTAATTAAGGTTCTAAAGGTTAGTTAGTGCTTATGATACCATGCAACACCCTAGTATTCTCCCCGACTGACTCGAGGGACATCAGTACCAACCAATGTTTCGCACTAACATATCCATCACTTCAACCATATCGGTATACGCCGTATAGTTTCCGTGATCTATTGCTACTTACCTAAGGTATCCCCAGATCCGGGTATAAGATCTTTGCAAGAAAGTAAACCCAAGAAACCCTAAATGTAAAGTAAACAAAGTAAACAAAAGAAAATAAAAGTGATATATCCCTAAGGTAACCCCTCTTTTTTTGTGGAATCCCCAACAGAGTCGCTAGTTCTGTCATACATGGGAGAACTGACTTGGTTTTTATGTTTATTCTCAAATGTGCAGATAGAAAGAGTCGCCACTGACTTTTCTTTTATCCAATAAGGAAAGTATGAAAAGAACAGGAAATACCTTTGAGATTTTCTTGAGTTTGGGGGGTAGGTTATGAAAAGGGAAGATGTTAGCACCCTTTTCATCTGTTGTTATCTACGGTATCTTAATCGCTTAGCTCACTTCGAAAATTTACTTTTTTGTGTGTGGATTTGAAAATACTTTGAAGTTTGAACTTTGTAACAATTCTTGTATCGGTCCTCAAGAATGCTTACAAAGTGTTTTGAAAATATCTTAGAAAGCGTTTGTGTAAAATGTTTTGTTTTTTGTGAGCAAGTGATTAAAAGTTTTATCCACTCAAGGTCGTTCTTGTTATTTTCCTCCTCCTTTAGAGATAGTGCTATCTGTACCATTAGTTGGTAGGTAGCCCTATCTGTTGGATGTGAAGGGACGGGCGTGGATCATCGTACAGTTATCGAAGGCAACTCATCAAGATGATTTAGGAATTATCATTGAAGGGACTAGATCATTTACTGAAGGCAACATCAAAAGGGTCATCGAGGGACTATGATCTTTTGTATTGGAGGGACTCTGCTAAAGCATCCCCGCGTTCGAGGGACATGACTGTTTTTTTGTGGCGTCAATGGAGGTTACCCTATAGGTGGGGGTGTGCAAAGTGTGTTGTTATTTGAGTATTGTTTATCTTTCATTAGGGTTTGCTACCGTTTCATTTTTATCTTTCCATACAAGGTCTTCTTCTTCTTCTTCTTGCCAACCTTACCCATCCACCAGTTTGACCAAAAGTTAATCAAGAGACCATTGCCAACCTCAATATCCATTCCCTCCATAAGACCAACTATTAGTTGAATCAGAATAAGCATAAGAAAGGAAGATGAGATTCTACCAAGTAGACTAATGACGATTATGCACTACTACAAAACATACCTGCAATGAAGATATATTACCACGACCATCTATTCATTGTGGTAATATCTTATTTTTTACGTGCAATATTTTATTTTATTTTATTTTATCACGGCTCTGAAACCCAACCGTGGCCATAGAAGATGGGTGATAAGCTTCGCATCCTGGCATCAATATTTTCCTCTTTTTATGGTAAAAAGTGCGCGTCTCTTAACATTTGTTTTATTTAAAGATTTAAAGTTTTACAATTACGGTTTTCTTGATAAACTGTAAATATAAGTTTCATATATCACTGCGGTTGATTTTCTCAACCATTGTGACATTATTTCCCACAAAATTATAACATAGAACATACTTTATTTCATTCATAACACAGATGGGTGCCCTAACAAATGATGCGATAAGGATAGCGAAATCTTCACCATCCTCTTTGAATATCATTTTTGGAAGGGAAATCTTCACCAATTTCTTCGAATATCATTTGTGGAAGGGAAATCTTCACCAATTTGTAAGTCACCATTCTCTTTCTCAGACGCTAAAGAATGTATAGGGTTACCACATATGTTAAGGTATATTGTTTCATTATGAAGTGTTGGTTTTATTTAGATTTTGTAGCATATAATCATAGGATGAAAGCTGATAAATTGGTTTAAATTAGAAAGGGATAGCAGAATCTTCACCGTCCTCTTCGAATATCATTTCTGGAAGGGAAATCTTCACCAATTTCTTCGAATATCATTTATGGAAAGGAAATCTTCACCAATTTGTAAGTCACCATTCTCTTTCTCTGACGCTAAAGAATGTACAGGGTTACCACATTTGTTAATGTGAATTGTTTAATTTTGGAGTGTTGGTTTTATTTAGATTTTGTAGCATATAATCATAGGATGAGAGCTGATAGATTGATGTATATTAGAAAGCCCTATATTTTGTGCGTGAATCATTAATGTGAACTGTTTCGTGTTGGTTTTATTCAGACTTTGCAGCATATAATCATAAGATGAAAGCTGATAGATTGGTGTATATTAGAAAGCCCCAAATTTGTTTGTGAATCATTAATGTGGATTGTTTTGTTTTGTTTTTTTCCAAATTAAAGTTGAGTGTATATGAGAGTGTACATCATACTAAGAGTTAAGCTGATAGATTAAGTTGAATAAAGCTTAAGCTGAATAAAACTTTCATTAAATAAACCTTACAAAAAGTTTCATTAAATAAGCCCTAGAGTTAAGCTAATAATCATATCTAAATCCTCTGGCCGAGAGAAAGTTTGACCATGTCTAATTTGCTTTATCCTCATCACCAAAATCGATGATAATAAGCCTTTTCATCATTCTTCTTCTTCTTGATCTCCTCTTCTTGGGAACTCTCCCGAGTCTTAACAGTTCGGTTGCACAAGAGCGACTTTTTTCCACTTCTCTAATTTTTTTGAATGGATTATGAGGAGGGTTTTTCACAAGAGCGACTTATGTTTTCTCAGCATTGTTGAAAGCTTCTACAAAAGTACCCATTTTGATTTTCCTCTTATCTGATTTCTTTGGAGGAATTCCTCTTTTATATTGTTTCTTCTGATTCTTCTTCTGATTCTTCTTCTTCTTTCATCCTTGAAATTCTAAAATCTAAAAGATTTCACGCATGTCAAGCTTTCTCATTATTGGTTCTTTAATTCTATATGTTTTCTTCTGTTGTAAGTTGGAAAGATCTTCTGGTTGCCTACCTCGAGCTGTAGAATGATTATATCTCTTTGTCTTTTCAAATTTATTTTTCACTTCTTTGATATTATTTCTTACGCATAGTTTGATGTAATAATGTGTACATAATGGTTGTCTACCTCGAGCTTTTGAATGCATCTCTTTTTCTTTTTAAATTTTCCTTTCACTTATTTGAACGCATAATTTGATAAGATAATGTGTACATTATGGAATTATGTATGTAATTCAAGTTTTGATATTCAATTAACAAATACGTGTATTGTTGATTATGGTATAAAACGATTGAGAATTATTCTTAAACAATATAACAACGATTGTTAGTTTAACCGTTATTAGAAGTAGAATAATAAATGGCAGTGCAGGAGTTAAAACCCATGACCTTTAAGTTATTTCACAACGGCTGTTTCCTAAAACCATAATTATAAATAGTGGGATATCCAATTTATAACAACGGTCAACCGCCCATTGTGGTAACCAACATACATACAATCACACATTACTTAACAACATACATGATATCATCATTATATGTGTTTTACAACCGTCATTATTTGTGTTTTCCATAGTAGTGATGCCTTCTGCCCAGTCTAGACGGAGATCAAGCAATCAATTTGCAATATATATATATATATATATATATATATATATATATATATATATTTATTTATGATAAAACATCATTTGGTTAACCCCTCTGAAGCTAGTCATGAAGGATCACAAAAGTAATGGAATTTTGTGTAATTGAGGTACATGTTTAGAAGAGATGAATGACCACCATATTTGGTGTCTTCCAGATTTTCCTCTGTATCTGTGTATGTTTTTATGCCCTACCATTTTTTCCTTGCTCTTGCCTCATATTTATATATTGTTCTCCCTTTGCCGTGATTCCAAGAGACTCACCTAATTACATTTAATGGACACTATGGTACTGTGGGAGGATTGACTTTTAGGTTTTGCGTTTTATCACAAATGTTGCGGATAGCAAGAGTCGCCATCGACTTTTCTTTTATCCATTAAAGGAAAGGGTGAAAAGAACAGGAAATAACTTTTGAGAATTTTCTGAGTAAGGGGAGTAGGTTATGAAAAGGGAATGTGTTAGCACCCTTTTCATCCGTAATTATCTATGGGATCTTAACTGCTAGCTCACTTCTTGAAATGCTTTGTGTTTGTGTATGTTTGAAAATATTTTGAAAATGCCTAAGTGCGACAATTTTGTAATGATTCTCGTATCGTTGAGAATGTATACAAAATGTTTGTTTTGAAAATATTTATTGAAAGAAAGTGTTGTTTTGTGAAAAGTGTTTTGAAAATGCCAATGTAAGGGAGTCTACTTTATAATAACCCTTGTATCAGTCCTCAAGAGTGTTAATAAGTATTTTAAAAGTAGTTGTTTTTGAATGTGTGAGATATGAAAAAAAATTTAGTTTGTGAGCAAGCGGTTACGAGCGATCTACCTATTCAAAAAGTCTTTGTTCTTTTCCTCCTCCTTTAGATAGTGATATCCTACCATTAGTTAGTAGAAATCCCTACCATTAGATCTAGGGGACAAGCGCGGGTCATCGTACAGTCATAGAAGGAAACTTGTAGGACGCTTTTTCAATTTTCATAAGGGACTCAGATCGTTTACCAAAGGCAGCATCGAGGGACTACGATCTTTTAACCTAGGGTCTTTGCTAAAGCGTCCCACATTTGAGGGACATGACTGTTTTTCATCAGAGGCAACAAGTGAGGGTCATCCTGGAGGTGCGCGTGTGAATAATGTTTCGATTCAGTTATTTTATCTTGAGGTTTATGGTTATCTATCGTTAGATTTTAGATCTTATCATACACGCCTAATTACTATACAATTATATATATATATATAGACATACATACATAGGTGCGGAAAGTAAAGTACGGGGAAATAAACCTAGGCTATTACATCCCATGAGCAATTACATAATAAGGAAAAATGCGGGAAAAATAAACTAAGCTATTACAAAATCAACCATGCGACCTATACATTTGTTAGCAAAGAGAAAAAGAAATTAGAAGAAGGTATTTAAAACCTAAAGATAATTTCTAAGTGTTAGTGATCGGGACTTTATGAGTCTGTCGGGATACTAACTGCAAGTATACAGTTCAGTCGTTCTAGTTTTAAAAGATTGTCGAACCCACAGAGACTAAGGATCAATCACATACGATCTAATGCTACAGTTTGTCTAACTAAGCGATGAATATTCGATTTTTGGGGGAAACAGTTTAATTAAAAATAATAGTACTAGTTATACCGGTATGTGATAATCGGACTTAGGGAATTCGGTGAATCACTTGGCCTATAAAGTATTTCGGTAAAAGCTAATTGTTTAAAAACCTGAGACATACACTCTCGTGTTTATGAAATAAGTCATGCTACTAAACCTAGTGGATGCACTTTAAATTTAATAACACTTTTTGAAAACAATTTGAGTTTAATTAATTTATTAAAACACTCTCGTGTATTTAAAAATCAATGTTTCGTTACCACTATCTGGGTTGAACCCCAGCTCTCGCATGCAGGTTCTTGCCTTAATTAATTTCCCACTCTCGTGGCAAAATCGTATTAATTAACCTCTCACTCTCGTGACAAGGTTAATTAAATTAATCTTGGAAATTGGAAACAAAAAATTGTTTTATAGATATTTTTGGCCAAGGTATCACTGAATTTCTTTAGTTCTTACGGGTCACATACCGGTATTAATAATTTAGCCGGACATAATTAAATTGAAAGCAATACAATTAAAAATATAATTCATAACAACAATTGGCATAATATAAAAACTGAATAAATATTAATTGCAATAACAACCTGGAATCAAAGTTGCTATGGTAATCTTGAAGTATTACAATAATCCTTGAGCTTGATTGCAGTAAATAATTCGTGTTAATTCTTGAAGGAAGAATTAACACTTAAAACTAAAAACTAAAACTTGAAATGAAAATTACAGGAACGTGAAAACAATATTCCAAAACAAGGAAATGGAAAATAATTGCAAAAGAATAGAAATTTGGTCTGTAGAAAATTCTTCGACCCCTGCAGCTTTGCACTACCACACATATATATAGCAGAGGAAATGGAAGTTGAAAGTGTCTTGAGAAGAGGCTTGAGTGGCGTAAAAATAGGATGCATGGTCACTGAGTGGAGGAAATATTGGAGAAGGATTCTTCCTCACGTTGCCCACGTCTCCACCAAAGCATAATGTTCCTCTTTACGCGCGTGACGGTCGTCACAGGTGGGTGACGGTCGTAATGCGCTTAAATAGCGCATTACGCTCGTCAACAATGTGTTACGAGCGTTATTTCTAGTTGGGGAGGCGTGACGGTCGTCACAGGTGCAAAAATCCAAACTTTGTATTTTAGTTCTTTTTCTATTTGTCTATTGTCTAGCCTTCTTCATGTTGTCCTTTTCCATTGGTTTGAGTTGACAAATGTTATACCTGTAAAAAGACAAATAAACTCGGAATAATCGGGGGTTAGACGACTTAATATAATATAAAATCGGTAAAAAGCGTAGTGATTATACGATACATTTTCTCGTTATCAAATTCCCCCATACTTAAACCTTTTCTTGTCCTCAAGCAAATAGTCATTCAAAAGGTCGGACAAGTTTTGTCAAGCGCATATGCATGACATACCTTGGATTTTTAAAGCAATTTCGGGAAATCCTCATCGGTTCGGCCAATACTTGACTGAAACACTAAAGATACGCTAATGACACAAGCAATAAGCTTAGTCGTAGGCTTCCATTTAAAATGAGCTATCCAACAGTTCCTTTATAATTCTGCCCAGAGTTCCTCGTATCTATTTCACCCGGTTTCGTTCTGGCGCAATCACATTAAGCCCTTTGTCTTAGCACGCACGTAGTGGAGTAACCGGTTAGTGACTTTGATCCTTTTAGCACGGGGTCTGGTACATGAATGTGGCAACCCTACATATGTTATCCAAGTTGGAGGCTGTGGGGGATCGGGCAGTAGCACGCCCTACCGAGTTCAGAACCAGATACCTCTGAACCAACCAACACTGGATTCCTTCATTATTTGCTCAGCTCTTATATGTGACCGTATATTTTGGTGCACAAAATTTCTTTTCTTTTAGAAGCGAGATAGGAAGGATATTTTTAGAATTAGGTGTCAAACACTTATATTCATCGATTCTCCACGTGGTTTGTGTCAAGACGGTGCTGACTGCTAGTATAAACTACTAGGGGTTACTCTAGAACTTAAAACTCCAGATATCGGTATAATGGTTATTGAAACGGATCGCGTAAATAGGAAGTCTACAATGTCATAACCGTATCAATCTTGTTATGTTGTTTTCGGCTTCCTCAACTGGGATTTCGTTAAAATAGGTATGTCGGGCTAATGCAAAGATAAAAAATTTCGGTATGGCTAAATAAAGCGAAGAATTTGAATCGAGACATATCATAAAAATTTACTAGTTTATAAAAGATGGAAAGGTACGTCTCCCAAACTAAATCCGACATTATCCTCAATGTTGCGGTATATAGGCGGGGAAGTACAATTACAAAAACAAACAGAAAGGAAATGAAACAGAAAAAAGTAAACTACATAGAAAATAAAGAAAAACTACTGGTGACCACGTCCTCTACTCCTGGTGCGAGAGCGTCTGGTAGGAGTGGCTTCTGTGTCAGTATCTTGGAAACCAAGGGTGCTGACGTCCATCCTTAAGGAATTAAGCTCTGACAGGGCCTCATCCAACCTCTCATTCATGTTCCGCTGCCCAGTCAAGATTTGAGTGTTTTGAGCGCATAAATACTCATATTGCTCCTGTTGTCTTCTTTCAAGCGCTGCGCTCCTTTAAAAACTGTAAAAAGTAGACTTGTTTAAAATGAAATCATAAACTGCCTAGAAAAATAAAACACAAGGTAAAAATAAGTGCTGATTCTGCTGCTTCATCCCAGTCGTGTCTTCCAGTCTTCGAAAGCTGCATGTATGTGAGAAAACTGTTCCACAGTTATATCAGTTAAGCTTATCACGTCCATACGCATACCCTTCAACTCGTTCTTGATTCCATTGATGTCTGTCTGATAAACATCCAGCGTAGAAAAGATTTTATTCAAATTTTCAGCATATTCCCCTTTTGTTATTGCAGGGGCATCAACTTCCTCTACGATGTTGTTACCATCATGGTAACCAGGAGGGGTCTCGGGGTCACTCTCATCAGACATTGTGGTATCATAAACTTGGTAGGATTGGGGTGTCTCAGGTGTCGAAGGGTGGTCGGGAGGGTTAAGCTCCTACAGCCAATTGTCGCGATTTTGGGCACTTGTTTTGGCATGGTTAGGAAGTGTAAATACTGTGACTACTTCGTCCCTTATCAAGTAATCGAAGGGTGCATGACCTAGGTTACCTATTATTCGTAGATGGAAACAAAAATCAATGTTTATAGGGCGGTGTGATCGGTGGATCTGGAACTGACTGTTTAACGCTGGTTCGCAAAATGTCGCGGAAGCAAGAGTCGCCACCGTCTTTTATTTTCTCCAAATGGAAAGGACAAAAGCACAGAAAAATTCCTTTTAAGAGATTGCTCTCGGTTCGGGAGGTAGGTTATAGAAAGGGAAGGTGTTAGCACCCTTTCTATCCATGGTTATCCATGGGCTCTTAGATACTTGCTCATTTGTGTTTTCAAAATTGGTTTGTTTGCTTTTCAACTGTGGGTTTTAAAAAGTCTCTTTGAAAATTTCAGTTCGACTCTTGTATCGGTCCTCAAGAGTGTTTGAAAAATTGCTTTCGAAAGCTTTTTGAAAAGGTGTCGGTGTGAAAAGTCTTTTTGAATTTGTTTTGAGATTAGAGCAAGTATCTACGAGAACCTACCTACCCTAAGGAATTCGTCTGTGTAAATGTCCTTTAAAGTAGTGCCATCCCACCATTGAGAGGTAGGTAGCACCACCGTTGGAGGTGTTCGGGTCAATTCGAGCTTTAGGGACGTGGTGATCACCAGAGCAATGGGAAGACACCTTAGAAGCTACCCTCATGCCAGGTTCCCGGATCATGAGGACTTACTAAGACGTCCTCTACTCGACGACCACCTTTCGAAAGGCAACAGTGAGGCGTACCCTAGGGGTGGTGTGTGCGAATTGTGTGTCATGTTTCAATTATTTGTCTTGTCATGTTCCTCGGTGTTCTACGCTTGATTTTAATTAGGGCCATTCATTCTTGCATGCATATTTAACAGTTATAAGTTGCGGGAAAATAAATCTAAACGATTACAAATGGCGCGGGTCCACATCGCCAAAATTAAACCGGACCCGATTTAGCGGAAAATAAATAAAGCGATAAAAATGCGATAAATAAATGTACATGGCCTTGGGAGAGATACAGAATTATAATAAGCAATAAAGTAAACGCGCGAAAGAAAATAATTAAAGTAAAACTAGGGCGTTGGACCCTTCTTACAAAAATTAAATTACAAGAATTAATTAATTAGAAGTAAATAGGGAATTAAAATTAAAATTCAAAAAGAAAATGTTTTTTAGATTTTTATGTTTTTTATTTATTAAAAGAAAAAAAAAGAGTTAATTGAAATTAAACTATAAGGCAAACCCTAATTCTAATGTTTTTTTATTTATTATGAAAGAATTAAATTAAGATCTAAATTAAACCTAAAATTTATTATGTACAATTTTAATTATAAAAATAAATAAATAAATAATAATTATTATTGTGGAAAAAAGGGAAAAATTAAAAAAAAAGAAAATGGAAAGTCATTAAACCTAAATTCTATTTTTTGGATTTTTATTAAAAAAAGATTAAAATTATAACCTAATTACATATAATTTATTTATGAAAATAATTAAAAGAAATAAATATTATATTTGGCCTTTTCTGATTTTATGATGTTTTTGTGTTTTGGTTAAAAATTAAATAAAACAAATAATTAAAATAAACATAACAATTAACATAATAATTAAAAAGATAAGAAAAATAATTAAATTTGGCAAACCAGGGTGGGGTGTAGCCCCAGATTAGGAGGTTCAGGCCTGGAAATTCTGGCCCAACAAGAGTTGATTCGTTGACTTCTCCAATTTGGTGTACCAATACGTTGACCTAGGCTTAGTGGACCTTCAATCTCAGCCCTTGATCTATATCCATTAGGCATGTGTACGCTTGGATGAGGGTGGAATATGGTGTACACCACTATGAGCGCTGCATGGAATAACGTATTGAAAAATAATGTGAGAAATTACACAGACCTGGGACTTGAACCCAGGTCTTGAGGATCATTCATGTCACGTGCTACCAACTGAACCAAACGCTTTTAGTTAACATATAATAACACGTAAATATAATAAGTAAAACATAATGCTAATTGGTTAAAAACGCGCGAATTTCAAAAGGGCCTATCACCAATTGACACGATGCCTTCGTCTTCCTCACCCTGCAATACAAAACACTATGGGAACGGTTTTTGAAGCGTTGTTTTAGAGGGGCTAGCAGAAAATAGCGAATAGCTCCATGAGCTTCATAAATTGTTCGCGAGGTATGTGTTTGCTTCGTCTTAACCTGCTCAATTCAACCATGATACTCACGAGCCCTAATTTTTCCTCTACGCAAAATCCCTATTTTAAGAAACCTGCAACCCTAATATTCAAACATGGCGAATTCGTATATATGGCACAAAAAAGCAATTGAATGTAATGGTTAGCTCAGAAACATCATTGTAAGCAATAATCCATAAATAAAAATGCAAGAGGATGCTTAATTCATGCTATGCGATTTCAGAATTTTTGCTTCACAGTTGGACTTAGGAGTACCAATTCAAGGCGTTTTTGCTGATGTTAATGATTGAGAAATGTTCAAGAATGTCTCAGGATGCTATTGGAATGAAACTTGGGGCTTGAATCCACCTATAACCTTGATTTCAGATTTCAGTTTTAAGGCAATTTTCTCAAGTTTGTATGTTGGTTTCTTGCGCAGCTTGCAGTCTCAGATCATTAGGGTTATGATTCTGAGTATGTATAGAGCATGCTAGGTCAAAAATATTGCACAAAATCTCAAGCATTCATGGTTTTACATATTTGATTTTATGAAATCTTTTTTGAATCTTTTCCATGTGCATTTGGTTCAAATCTGATCAATTCTCATCAAAACTTGCTTAATTAAGAAGTGCACGAAATATTGACCTTGGAATGTGCATAAAAAGATTTTTTTTAGGTTAGGTTTATATTTTTCATGTATTAAAATGATTTAAATGAATATAAATTAATATAAATTCAAATAAATAATTAAAAAATATGAAAATACTTCCCTTTGGGCCTAGTGGTCGTGCATAGGCTTGACATGAAGAAACTTGGAAGAAAAATGGGCCCATTTGCATTTTTTAGGCCTTTTGCATCAATGTTGACTTTTCAAAATTCCTAAAAATTTCCCAACTTCCACAAGGCATAACTTGGTCAATTTTTAAGCTTTTCACATGTTCTTGGACATTTTGGAAAGGTCTTTGAGTCCTTTAACCAATGCCTTTGGTCCCATGTCATTTTGATTTACCAATCTCAAGTTATGGCCTTTGACTCAAAGTCACTTTTTGTTGACTTTTGAAAATGACCTATAATGTTGAAATTGATAACTTTTTGTGAGAGCATTTCTTGGACTTGAAACATGAAGATGAATTGTAGGAAATGTCTTTCTCTTCAAAATGAGCTTTGGATGGAATTTTTCTGATAATCCATGTGAAAGTTATGCCCTGGTCAATTTCAGTTGACTTTTTCAGCTGTCCAAATATAGCAACTTTTGCATCTTTGATGATTTCTGAGCCAAATTTTGAGAATCATGATCAAGCATTGATCAAATGATGTTTGTGGCTTCAAAATGATATGTTGACCAAAAATTTGAACTTTTGACTGTCAAATGACCATTTTGCCCCTACAGTTGACTGTGGTGCAATCTAGGGTTTTGACTGTGCAATTTTTGAGCTGAATGCCTTGAAACTTGACATGAAGACACTTGACCATCTTTTTAAGCATGTGAGACTTGATTGGGCCTTTGAAAAGTTCATTTGCTTGACCAGAACTCAAACCCTAGTTTTGACTGTATAGGAGACAGTTGAGCTGCACAACCCTTGGGGAATTTTGTGACCTTGACTTAGTAATTTCTTGATGAATATGGGAGGGCAAATTTTGGGGTACAACAGTTGCCCCTGTTCAATCTTCTTAGACCTGAGGATGCAGATTGGCTGACGTGCCTTTCGTAATCCGAGGGTAGAGGATGATTGGACACTAGAGTGCCCAGAAATTTGCGCTCACATAGTAGCAATGATGATGAGGGAATGGGCTTATAGATGCCATTTGGATGTTGCTTGGATAGGATGATGGGCTTATAGATGCCATCTGGACGTTGATCGCGTAGGAGATTCCTTAGCGAGAACCTGCATACCTGCAAAACAAAAAAATGAGTACCTGACACGTCGCAGGAGCTGATTTTAGATGCTTGATATAGATATGTCCTGACTGGTTACAGGAGCTGGGTCTGGAGCTTCAAACGCTGATGAATGAACCAGGGATGGTTACTGCCTTAGCATGAATGGTAAGAGAATCCTGAATGATTTCGACCTCAACAACGCTCGTTGAGAAAATCTTGGTGAGAATTACCACCTTCGTAGTGTCAGGAAGAGAACCAAAGGACATTATAATCTCAAAGGGAGTCACCTCACTCACCGTTGGAGAGGGAACTATAGGAAATTATAATCTGGAAGGAAATATCACCTCACTCGCCGTTGGAGAGGGGACCATAAGAGAATATCACCTCACGCTCATGCCGGAGAGGGGAACATCTGAAAAAGGAATTACCACCTCACTCGCCGTTGGAGAGGGGACCATAAGAGAATATCACCTCACGCTCATGCCGGAGAGGGAAACCTCTGAAGAAGGAATTACCACCTCACACGCCGTTGGAGAGGGGACCATAAGAGAATATCACCTCACGCTCATCGTCGGAGAGGGGAACATCTGAAGAAGGAATTACCACCTCACACGCCGTTGGAGAGGGGACCATAAGAGAATATCACCTCACGCTCATCGTCAGAGAGGGGAACATCTGAAGAAGGAATTACCACCTCACACGCCGTTGGAGAGGGGACCATAAGAGAATATCACCTCACGCTCATGCCGGAGAGGGAAACATCTGAAAAAGGAATTACCACCTCACACGCCGTTGGAGAGGGGACCATAAGAGAACTTCTACTGAGTCTTTATCAGAAAAATCTGTTTGGAGTCGATTTAACTGGACTAGAGAAGTCCTTGAAATAGGTTTGAGAATTTCAACTGCATCTTTCCTGAAAGGTAAAGGTCAGTTATATGCAATGCATGATATGGATCAAGCAATGGTGTTCTCAATATGGATGCGACTTGTATGATATGATGTGTACATGCATGCTATAATGATGTATGTGATGATTCATGTATGTTTTTGTCTAGGAAAATAAATCCTTGACGGATGCCGGGAAGTCATATCCTGGGCTGATGTTGAGGAAGAGTTTTTGCTTCCGCTGTGGATGATCGTTGCAAGAATACCGGTAGGAGAAGATAACTCCGTTGAGGAATAAACTTGGCAAATGAAATAATTCTGCGGGAGAAAAGATACTCTAGCGATCATGCTGGGGAGTGCTACTCTGTGGGGATAGCGATGCTTTGCTGAGTTGATGGAGATAATTCCGCTGGGGATACCGTTGATGGGTTATGCTGGGAGATTTGATGAATTCCGCCGGTGATATCCTTGTTGTGCTGGAAGTGTTGATAGACTTCGCTGGGGGTAGGAAGATACTTTGCCGAGGACGCTCTTTCCGTGGCTTTTGGCTGAGGATAACCCAGTTATATCCTGTTACGGAAATAACTCTTTAAATCAAGCCGGGACGACGCGTTCGTGCTCTGCGAGGGATAAGCTTCCAGAATCTACTGGGGATAAGCTTACTGCTTGGGGAGATATGAATTCCAACTTTCCTGGGGAAACTGGATTGGACTCTCCTGGGGGAAGTTTTGATATGCTGGAGGATGATCCCTTAGAATGTTGATATACCGCCGGGGAACAATCTTTTAGACCAAGACTGCCGGGGATGCTTTATGTATACTGCTGGGGAAGTATTGAGATCTACGGGGGATACTCAATTTCCTTGATAATTGTAATTTTGCTTGGAGAGAGAATGTATTGTTTTATTGAACCGCTCTCTGGGGAATTAAGGTGTACTGGTCGTTTTCTTTAGCCGAATCTACCTTGGTTCTTTGGAGGATAGAACAATTAGACTGCTCAGACAACTCTTTATTGCCCCTGTTTCTAGTGTCACCTGCAATTAATTCCTTTGTTTCGTATGCAAATATTTATGAGTTAGCAAATTATTGTCAATGCATACATCACAAATTGAACCTTGGACGTTCTTCGCAAAACAAAACAGAAAAAGAAAAACACTTGGGCACGTTTAACTGGAAATATATTTTTATTGATTTTGAATGGCCTGAATAGGCGTTTTGTGTACAAGAGGCTGACGTCCTAGTAAGAGGTACGTCGCCGATCAAAAGAGTTTATACAAGTTTTGTACAAATGAAAATAAAACAGCTGTGTGAAAGATGAATGATCCACTGGGTTTCAACTCTGCTATTGTCTTTATGACTCCGAGCGTCTCATCACTTGATGACCTTGGTTGAAGGTGAAGCTGACTGATCGATGCCGTCTGAGCTTGATGTAGATACCGGATTCTGGATGCAAAGTGATCCAATGAGACATAGTTTTACGCTTTTATCCCTAATTTTTGCCTGGACCGCCCTTTCGGGTTTTCAGTCCACCGGGATACCCATTTTTACCCAAGCCGCCTTTTCAGGTTTTCGACTTGCCGGGTGTACAGATTTTTTTATTTTCATCCCTTCATTTTGCCCGAACCCTTTTGGTTCGACGGGAAGCCCTAATTTTTGCCTAGGCATGTCAGCCTAGCGGGTCTTTTTTCATGCGTAGTATTTTTTAACTATGTCTGCATTGGCGGGGTGAGGAAGGTCGTCACCATCCATGTTGGTTAATATCATTGCTCCTCCTGAGAACACATGTTTAACCACAAATGGCCCTTCATATGTAGGAGTCCATTTGCCCCTTGGATCACTCTGAGGAAGGATGATTCTCTTGATAACCAGATCCCCAACTTGATATTCCTGTGGTCTGACCTTTTTGTTAAATGCCCTGATCATTCGTTTCTGATACGTCTGACCATGACAGATAGCAGCAAGTCTCTTTTCGTCAATGAGATTGAGTTGGTCAAGTCGTGTCTGGATCCAATCAGCCTCGTTCAGATTTGCATCCTTCATTATCCGGAGAGAAGGAATTTGCACTTCGATTGGCAAGACTGCCTCCATGCCATAAACCAGAGAGAAAGGCGTTGCCCCGGTTGACGTCCTAGCTGAGGTACGGTACCCATGCAGAGCGAACGGTAACATCTCGTGCCAATCTTTGTACGTTACTGTCATCTTTTGCACGATCTTCTTGATGTTCTTGTTAGCTGCTTCTACAGCCCCATTCATCTTCGGTCTGTAAGGAGAAGAATTGTGGTGCTGTATCTTGAACTGTTCGCAGAGCTCAGCAATCATCTTATTGTTCAGGTTGGTACCGTTGTCTGTAATAATCCTTTCGGGGACGCCGTACCGACAAATCAGATTGTGCCGAATAAACCGTGCCACAACAGTCTTGGTTACCGTAGCATAGGATGCCGCTTCAACCCACTTCGTAAAATAGTCAATCGCCACTAGGATAAAGCGATGTCCATTGGATGCCGTAGGTTTTATCTCGCCGATCATGTCTATGCCCCACATTGCAAACGGCCAAGGCGCAGTCAGAACATTCAGGGGAACCGGAGGAACATGCACCTTGTCTGCATAGATCTGGCACTTGTTGCATGTCCTGGAGTGTTGGTAACAGTCAGCTTCCATTGTGGACCAGTAATATCCTGCCCGTAGGATTTTCTTAGCCATAGTATGTCCACTAGAATGTGTACCAAAGGTCCCTTCATGTAGCTCTTCCATGATTCTTTCCGCTTCAGACTTATCCACGCAACGCAGTAAGGTTGAATCAAGGTTTCGCTTATACAAGATGCTGTTGCTTAGGAAGAACTTGGCTGCGAACCGCCTCAGGAATTTCTTATCATTGATAGAGGCACCTTCAGGGTATTCCTGAGCTTCCAGATATCTCTTCACTTCATGGTACCAAGGCTTCTCAGTCACCAATTCAGTTTCGAGATCACAACAGTATGCTGGTTCGTCCAGTTTCCAGATGATAATCCGGGGAGCTTCGTTGTCCCATTTGACCTTGAACATTGAAGACATTGTAGCTAACGCGTCCGCTAACTGATTCTCTTCTCTTGGAAAGTGCTCAAAGGTTATCTCTGTAAAGTGGGGAATCATGGTCAACACACATTCTCTGTAAGGAATCAAGTTTGGATGTTTCGTATCCCACTCTCCATTGATCTGATTGATCACCAGAGCGGAATCTCCGAAGACACTGAGGAACTTGATCCTTAAGTCGATCGCAGCTTGAAGACCCATGATACACGCCTCATACTCCGCCATGTTGTTGGTACAGTTGAAACATAGCCGGGCAGTGAGTGGAGTATGAGTACCCTGAGGAGATATGATGATGGCGCCGATACCATTTCCCAAAGCATTGGAAGCTCCGTCAAAGTGCATAGACCATCGGGATCCTGGCTCAGGTCCTTCATCCGGTCCAGGTACTTCACAGTCAGTTACAATCATGATGCTTTCATCTGGAAACTCGAAGTTCATTGATTGGTAGTCGTCTACAGCTTGATGAGCTAAGTGGTCTGCCAATACACTCCCCTTGATGGCTTTATGGGTTGTGTACTGAATGTCGTATTCCGTCAAGATCATTTGCCATCTTGCAATTCTCCCAGACAGAGCAGGCTTTTCGAATATGTACTTTATAGGATCCATTTTTGAGATCAACAAAGTAGTGTGAGTCAGCATATACTGTCTCAGCCGGCGAGCAGCCCATACCAAAGCGCAGCAAGTTTTCTCAAGCAGTGAGTATCGGGTCTCACAGTCGGTAAACTTTTTGCTAAGGTAATAAATGGCATGCTCTTTTAGGCCAGACTCGTCATGCTGCCCCAGCACACACCCCATTGAGTTGTCTAGCACTGTCAGATATAGGATCAGAGGTCTCCCTTCAACCGGTGGCATAAGGATGGGTGGTTCTTGGAGATACTCTTTAATTCTGTCGAAGGCAGCCTGACATTCATCGTTCCAACGTACTACCTGATCTTTCTTCAGCAGTTTGAAGATTGGCTCACAAGTAGCAGTCAGATGAGAGATGAATCGAGCAATGTAATTCAGGCGCCCTAAGAAGCCTCTGACTTCCTTCTCTGTCTTAGGAACCGGCATCTCTTGAATAGCTTTGACCTTAGCAGGGTCCACTTGGATACCTTTATCACTGACCACGAAGCCTAGCAACTTCCCAGATCTTACCCCGAAGGTGCACTTGTTCGGGTTCAATCTCAGCTTGTACAGTTTCAATCGGTCGAACAACTTCTGTAGATGATCTAGATGCTCTTCCTCAGTCTGGGACCTAGCGATCATGTCGTCCACATACACTTCGATCTCATGATGGATCATATCATGAAATAAGGCAACCATGGCACGTTGGTAGGTTGCCCCAGCATTCTTTAATCCGAACGGCATGACCTTGTAACAGAAGGTGCCCCACTGAGTAACAAATGTAGTCTTTTCCATGTCTTCAGGTGCCATCTTGATTTGATTGTAGCCTGAAAAGCCATCCATGAAAGAGAATACTTTGTGCTGAGCTGTATTATCAACAAGGACATCAATGTGAGGTAAAGGGAAGTCATCCTTGGGGCTGGCCCTGTTTAGATCCCTGTAGTCGACACACATTCTGACCTTGCCGTCCTTCTTAGGTACCGGCACCACGTTAGCAACCCACTGAGGGTAAGAAGTCACTGCAAGGAACCCGGCATCAAACTGTTTCATGACTTCGGCTTTAATCTTCTCGGACATCTCTGGACGCATCCGACGAACCTTTTGTTTAACTGGAGGGCAGTCTTCCTTAGTCGGCAAATGATGGACGACAATATCGGTATCCAACCCTGGCATGTCTTCGTAGGACCAGGCAAAGATCTCCATATAGTCATGTAACATCTTGGTTAACCGTTGCTTCACGCTGAGCTCTAGGTTGGCACCAATCTTTACCTCTTTTTTGTCTTCGTCGGTACCCAGGTTTATGGTTTCCACTGGCTCTTCATGGGGTTGAATTGCCCTTTCTTCCTGAAGCAACAGTCTTGCAAGCTCGCCAGGCACTTCGCAATCATCTTCACCTTCGTCTTCGGCTAAGTTGATCGGATTTTCGAAGTCATAATTGGCAGTAGCAGAGCTGTTATCAGTGAGATCCAGAGTGGATTGGAACCTGTATGAGTGGGTGTGTGTGTAAATACAGCTGTTTTGATAATTATGTAAAGGAAAAGAAAGATAGAAAAGGAACACAATATTTGCAATGCGAAAAATACGTCCAAGATTTTCATTCATGATGTATAAAATGACAGTTTGTATGCCCTCACAAATAGAACCACGGTGTCTCGGGTAAGACACCGGGCCATAGAGTTTATCATTGTTTATTACAAAATAACAAAACAAAGAAATTTATTACTTAGTGTCAAAAGAAACAGAGAGATTGTCCTTGGCGCTCCAATTGTTAAGTCCACCATCAGCAGCCGGGTAGATCCAGCTATCGAACTCAGTTTCGTCAACTTCCTCTTCATCACCAATAGCATTAACTCCATGAGCAGGCAGGGGAGCTGTCACCACATTAGGCTTGTCAGATGCCTCAAACTGTACCTCCTTAGCGTTAATGAGGTCCTGCAGCTTGTTCTTTAGTGCCCAACAGTCATCGGTAGAGTGCCCCGGGCTTTCTGAATGGTAAGCACAACGAGCATTCGGGTTGTACTTGGGAGAGGTAGTGTTTGAGAACTTTGGCGCCTCCTTGACAGTCACCAAATTGGTGGATAGTAACTGTGGCAGGATTTGCGATAGGGTCATGCTTAACCGGGTAAACTCTCTCCGGGGTCTATCAGCCCTTTGAGGATTGTTTGGCCGGGGAGCGGCAGCAGGCTTAGCAATCATGACCGCACTGACAGATTGGCGGTGTTCACTTCTCTCTGATCTCCTAGGACCATACACGGCACTAGACTCCTTCTTAAATGGCTTCTTGTCCGAACCAGATGATGACGCAACCTTTGCAATCTTCCCAGACTTCAACCCAGCTTCAATTCTCTCTCCAGTTAAGATCAAATCAGTGAAACCAGCAGAAGAATTCCCAATGAGATGGTTAAAGAATGGCCCAGATAGGGTCCCCAAGAACATGTCAACCAACTCCCGATCAGTCAATGGTGGCTGCACCCTGCCAGCCAGGTCTCTCCACTTCTGAGCGTACTCCTTAAAGCCTTCGCTTGCACCTAACGCCATACCCTGGAGTTGGGTACGTGTGGGTGCAAGGTCGGCATTATACTGATACTGCTTGTAGAAAGCAGTAGCCAGCTCCTCCCAGTTACGAACTTTGGTCCCATCCAGCTGATAGAACCATTCGAGATGAGTCCCTGAAAGACTCTCCTGGAAGAAGTGGATCCATAGATTCTTGTCCGCAGAGTACGGCTGAATCTTTCGAACATAGGACCTCAAATGCAGCTTGGGACAGGACGCCCCGTCATACTTAGAAAAGGTTGGAGCTTTGAACTTGTGCGGGATAATTACACCAGTCGACAAACCCAGATCTCCGAAATCCAGCCCAGGTGCCTGTTGCACCTCCATAGCCTTCAACCTGTCCTCCAGTTGCTTGTACCTGTCATCTGCAGGAGGGTACTGCTCTTCATCAAAATCTGTCTCGTTGTCAGAGACCACTGGAGTAGGAACCTTTACTTCTGCCTGGGAAGGACTCCTGCCAACAAAAGAACCAGCCTCTTCATGATGCAGAGTATTACCCAACCTTCGGCCCGAGTTGAACAGAACAGTTCTTCTCTTCTTCTTCTTCTCCTTCTTCAGGAGCATAGTCTTCAGTTCTTCTTGGCCTTTAGCTAGACCCATGATTAGCTCTTGAAACTGCGCATTCTGCGCCTGGAGAGCCTTGATTGATGTCTCTGTTGATTCAGATCCGGGATTCATGATGCTGAAATAAACAGCGAAGAACTGTAAGCAACCTGAAAAGAGGAAAAACCTGCTATGCACATGATGTATGAAATGCGTATGCAATGCATTCAAGGGTTCGAAAGTTCAAATTCGTTGTAGACAAGAAAAGAACACACGTTATCATTAAAGAAATCATTGTTTTAATACATCAAGGCCTCATGGGCAAAAGTACAAAAACCAAGTCAATCCCAAAATACACTGCGCATCCTTTTCGGAGCTATGTAGGTGTTGAGGTTCTTCTCCTCATGCAACAGACGGGTGAGCTCCAAGACTTTCTTTTCGCTGGCATGTAGACTAGTCTCAAGAGAATTCCTTTCCTCCTTAAGCTGGATCCAGCTCTTCTGCATCTCTTCCCAGGATGTGGGCATATCAGGGTGCTGAATAACATGAGACACTTCCCCTTCCAAGACGGGCTCTTTGATTACTGGAAGCATGTGAGGATAAGGCATCACTAACTTCTGGGAGCGGGCGCGTACCCACTTGAGATAAGGCTCCAAAGGGATGGAGTTCCTATGCCCCAGTGTCTTGCTGTCTATCCTACTGGGCATCCTCCAAGCTCTGATAAATCTCTGACGAAGTCCTTGAGTATCATTGTCGAAGTCAAAAACTATGTCGGGAATTAACATGTCATGAGGACCATCCCTCCGAGCATAACCAAACTGTCTCCAAGCCAGGCATGGACTATAAGTAATACCTCCTCTGATTCCAAGTAAAGGAACATTAGGGTATTCCCCACAACGATCAATGATAGTGACATCTCCTCTGGATCTAGGACACCAATGTATATCTGCATGTGTAAGAGTCATCAACCGTTGTGACCATCTCAAACCCCGCTCATTCTTCAGGACTGATTGGGGAAGGTGCGAAATAAACCACCTTCCCAGGAGAGGAGTGCAACACATAAGGACACCTCTTTTTCTCATGGTTCGAGTGTAACATGAGTGAAGGATGTCCCCCAGTAATGTAGGTATAGGATTCCTGGACATGAAGATCTGGACAGCACTGATATCAATAAGCTGGTCTGGGTTAGGGAACAATACCAAACCATAAACAAGGAGGGCCACAACCTCTTCAAAAGCTTGCAAGTCAAGGGAGTTCCAACATTCATGGGCCTTATCAAACAGAAACCTGGCTAAGAACCCTTTGATACCACTTCTGACTTCCCAATGTCCCTTGAGGTCAGATGACTGTAGGTGCAAGGCTTTGGCAATCTCTTCCAGCTTAGGTTCCTTTTCTGTACCGTTGAAGGGTAGCTGATCAAGGATAGGGATCTTCAGGAGCCGGGAGAACTCCTCCAAGGTAGGTACCAACTGATAGTCCAAGAAGGTAAAACAGTGATGCAGAGGGTCAAAGAATTGGAACAAGACCTTAATCATATCTTCCTCTATGTTGGTGTTGACCAAGCTGATGAGGCTTCCATGCCTTTCACTGAATGAAGAGTTCTCGGGAATCCTGGATATAAGCTCCTTAAGCTGAGGAGGGATCCTTACAAGACTGACTTGAATTGTCTTTCTACGAGCAGTTTCCATGTCCTACAAAACAAGAACAAAGATGAAAATTCGAACCCCTGAAATGGTTAGTCAATGCATATGATGCTGGATGATGTCATGATGCTATGATTAAACACACCACAGATATTTACAAAGACAAACATGTAGGGCAAACAAGGCACACAAGACAGGCCCTTAAGGTTTAAGGCCAGCATGGGGTCTGGGTAGTACCCTCTTGAAGTTGGTGGGTTCAACCTGTCCTAATCAAAGTAACCGGGTTCTAAGGTTCCCAATATCACGGGATTGCTTTCATTGTTCATCGTTTCGATTTAGCCACTGAACTGGCGACCGAAATATTCCAGGAAAGCAACCCTCAATTGAGCGTAGTATCGAGTATCAACCAACCTCGGACTGCACCAAAGTCAGTTATCTCACTACCCTAAAGAGGCCAAGATAGTTCCATTAAGGATCCTAAGGTCTGTTGATGCTTCATGACACCACGCGGAGGCCCCGTACTCTCCTTGACTGAACTCAAGGGTTACTGGTACACACCAAAGTGCCACATCAACGTAGCAGACTGTTTCAACCGTGTCGGTATACCCCACACAGTTCCCTCACAGCCTTGTTGCTACTTTCTAAGAAAGGTATCCCCCAGATCCGGGTGTAGGATCTATAGAACTCCCAAGCAACCCACAATTTAAAGCACACAAGGAAAACAATTGAAAACATAGTTATAAGCTAGCCCTAAGGTACACCTCACTTTATAAAGGATCCCCAGCAGAGTCGCCAGTTCTGTGATCGGTGGATCTGGAACTGACTGTTTAACGCTGGTTCGCGAAATGTCACGGAAGCAAGAGTCGCCACCGTCTTTTATTTTCTCCAAATGGAAAGGACAAAAGCACAGAAAAATTCCTTTTAAGAGATTGCTCTCGGTTCGGGAGGTAGGTTATAGAAAGGGAAGGTGTTAGCACCCTTTCTATCCATGGTTATCCATGGGCTCTTAGATACTTGCTCATTTGTGTTTTCAAAATAGGTTTGTTTGCTTTTCAACTGTGGGTTTTAAAAAGTCTCTTTGAAAATTTCAGTTCGACTCTTGTATCGGTCCTCAAGAGTGTTTGAAAAATTGCTTTCGAAAGCTTTTTGAAAAGGTGTCGGTGTGAAAAGTCTTTTTGAATTTGTTTTGAGATTAGAGCAAGTATCTACGAGAACCTACCTACCCTAAGGAATTCGTCTGTGTAAATGTCCTTTAAAGTAGTGCCATCCCACCATTGAGAGGTAGGTAGCACCACCGTTGGAGGTGTTCGGGTCAATTCGAGCTTTAGGGACGTGGTGATCACCAGAGCAATGAGAAGACACCTTAGAAGCTACCCTCATGCCAGGTTCCCGGATCATGAGGACTTACTAAGACGTCCTCTACTCGACGACCACCTTTCGAAAGGCAACAGTGAGGCGTACCCTAGGGGTGGTGTGTGCGAATTGTGTGTCATGTTTCAATTATTTGTCTTGTCATGTTCCTCGGTGTTCTACGCTTGATTTTAATTAGGGCCATTCATTCTTGCATGCATATTTAACAGTTATAAGTTGCGGGAAAATAAATCTAAACGATTACAAATGGCGCGGGTCCACATCGCCAAAATTAAACCGGACCCGATTTAGCGGAAAATAAATAAAGCGATAAAAATGCGATAAATAAATGTACATGGCCTTGGGAGAGATACAGAATTATAATAAGCAATAAAGTAAACGCGCGAAAGAAAATAATTAAAGTAAAACTAGGGCGTTGGACCCTTCTTACAAAAATTAAATTACAAGAATTAATTAATTAGAAGTAAATAGGGAATTAAAATTAAAATTCAAAAAGAAAATGTTTTTTAGATTTTTATGTTTTTTATTTATTAAAAGAAAAAAAAGAGTTAATTGAAATTAAACTATAAGGCAAACCCTAATTCTAATGTTTTTTTATTTATTATGAAAGAATTAAATTAAGATCTAAATTAAACCTAAAATTTATTATGTACAATTTTAATTATAAAAATAAATAAATAAATAATAATTATTATTGTGGAAAAAAGGGAAAAATTAAAAAAAAAAGAAAATGGAAAGTCATTAAACCTAAATTCTATTTTTTGGATTTTTATTAAAAAAAGATTAAAATTATAACCTAATTACATATAATTTATTTATGAAAATAATTAAAAGAAATAAATATTATATTTGGCCTTTTTTGATTTTATGATGTTTTTGTGTTTTGGTTAAAAATTAAATAAAACAAATAATTAAAATAAACATAACAATTAACGTAATAATTAAAAAGATAAGAAAAATAATTAAATTTGGCAAACCAGGGTGGGGTGTAGCCCCAGATTAGGAGGTTCAGGCCTGGAAATTCTGGCCCAACAAGAGTTGATTCGTTGACTTCTCCAATTTGGTGTACCAATACGTTGACCTAGGCTTAGTGGACCTTCAATCTCAGCCCTTGATCTATATCCATTAGGCATGTGTACGCTTGGATGAGGGTGGAATATGGTGTACACCACTATGAGCGCTGCATGGAATAACGTATTGAAAAATAATGTGAGAAATTACACAGACCTGGGACTTGAACCCAGGTCTTGAGGATCATTCATGTCACGTGCTACCAACTGAACCAAACGCTTTTAGTTAACATATAATAACACGTAAATATAATAAGTAAAACATAATGCTAATTGGTTAAAACGCGCGAATTTCAAAAGGGCCTATCACCAATTGACACGATGCCTTCGTCTTCCTCACCCTGCAATACAAAACACTATGGGAACGGTTTTTGAAGCGTTGTTTTAGAGGGGCTAGCAGAAAATAGCGAATAGCTCCATGAGCTTCATAAATTGTTCGCGAGGTATGTGTTTGCTTCGTCTTAACCTGCTCAATTCAACCATGATACTCACGAGCCCTAATTTTTCCTCTACGCAAAATCCCTATTTTAAGAAACCTGCAACCCTAATATTCAAACATGGCGAATTCGTATATATGGCACAAAAAAGCAATTGAATGTAATGGTTAGCTCAGAAACATCATTGTAAGCAATAATCCATAAATAAAAATGCAAGAGGATGCTTAATTCATGTTATGCGATTTCAGAATTTTTGCTTCACAGTTGGACTTAGGAGTACCAATTCAAGGCGTTTTTGCTGATGTTAATGATTGAGAAATGTTCAAGAATGTCTCAGGATGCTATTGGAATGAAACTTGGGGCTTGAATCCACCTATAACCTTGATTTCAGATTTCAGTTTTAAGGCAATTTTCTCAAGTTTGTATGTTGGTTTCTTGCGCAGCTTGCAGTCTCAGATCATTAGGGTTATGATTCTGAGTATGTATAGAGCATGCTAGGTCAAAAATATTGCACAAAATCTCAAGCATTCATGGTTTTACATATTTGATTTTATGAAATCTTTTTTGAATCTTTTCCATGTGCATTTGGTTCAAATCTGATCAATTCTCATCAAAACTTGCTTAATTAAGAAGTGCACGAAATATTGACCTTGGAATGTGCATAAAAAGATTTTTTTTAGGTTAGGTTTATATTTTTCATGTATTAAAATGATTTAAATGAATATAAATTAATATAAATTCAAATAAATAATTAAAAAATATGAAAATACTTCCCTTTGGGCCTAGTGGTCGTGCATAGGCTTGGCATGAAGAAACTTGGAAGAAAAATGGGCCCATTTGCATTTTTTAGGCCTTTTGCATCAATGTTGACTTTTCAAAATTCCTAAAAATTTCCCAACTTCCACAAGGCATAACTTGGTCAATTTTTAAGCTTTTCACATGTTCTTGGACATTTTGGAAAGGTCTTTGAGTCCTTTAACCAATGCCTTTGGTCCCATGTCATTTTGATTTACCAATCTCAAGTTATGGCCTTTGACTCAAAGTCACTTTTTGTTGACTTTTGAAAATGACCTATAATGTCGAAATTGATAACTTTTTGTGAGAGCATTTCTTGGACTTGGAACATGAAGATGAATTGTAGGAAATGTCTTTCTCTTCAAAATGAGCTTTGGATGGAATTTTTCTGATAATCCATGTGAAAGTTATGCCCTGGTCAATTTCAGTTGACTTTTTCAGCTGTCCAAATATAGCAACTTTTGCATCTTTGATGATTTCTGAGCCAAATTTTGAGAATCATGACCAAGCATTGATCAAATGATGTTTGTGGCTTCAAAATGATATGTTGACCAAAAATTTGAACTTTTGACTGTCAAATGACCATTTTGCCCCTACAGTTGACTGTGGTGCAATCTAGGGTTTTGACTGTGCAATTTTTGAGCTGAATGCCTTGAAACTTGACATGAAGACACTTGACCATCTTTTTAAGCATGTGAGACTTGATTGGGCCTTTGAAAAGTTCATTTGCTTGACCAGAACTCAAACCCTAGTTTTGACTGTATAGGAGACAGTTGAGCTGCACAACCCTTGGGGAATTTTGTGACCTTGACTTAGTAATTTCTTGATGAATATGGGAGGGCAAATTTTGGGGTACAACAGGCGGATTGAAACAAATTGTGTGCACCTATGTAGCTGGTATCTAAGTCTGAGGGTGTTAGCAATCATGGTAACAAGGCCTCCTATGATGATTGGCTCGCTAGGGTTCTCAGCAATGCGGGTAAATGTCTGCATCAGGAATGGCACTGCATTTACAGGTCGGCCCTGGGTCATGCACTGCAGCAAAAATATCTCATCTTTAGATACGACAGTGCGGTTCTGTTCTTTTCCGAAAATGGTATGTGCTAGAATCTTATGGAAATAGCGGATAGCAGGGTTGTGTGGTTCATTATTATCCATGCTATCCAGCTCAGGGTGGTAGTTCCCGGTTTAAGTCCCCCAAAAGTAGTCTAGCTCAAAATCCATTAACTCTACCTGGGTGGTAGAAAAAGCAAAAGGTCCGCAAGGGAATCCTAGAAGGTTGGATAATTCTTTATGGGTATAAGCAAATTCAATACCAAACAACCCTAAGGCTATAAATCCCTTTCTAGTTCAGAAACCGCGCTCGGGTATATGAACTAAAGAGCTCAGAAACTCAAGGGTGAGCTCGCGGTATGTAACAAACCTAGATTTAATGTGGGCTTTTTCCACCCTAGCTGGCTAAACAGACAATGGACACTATCCTTAATGCCTAAAATGTCCATTGGTGGTTCATCATAATATAAGGTCATACCAATATTTCTGTGTGATAATTCCTCAAACCTCCTCATTTGGTTCCTGCCTCTAAAAGTGGTTTCTATAGTAAATAGCAAAGGGGGAAAGCAAATCAGGGGAGAAGGTAGGATAGAAAAAGACTTTTTCAGAAAACCTGTAAAGTTGATTGAAAATCACCAGCAGTTGTATAAATTTTTTTATTTTTATTTTTAGAAAAGATGAAAAAGAAAATAATGAAAATAATGCTTTTAAAGAAAATGAATATAAAAACGGAATAGAAAGTTAAAGACAAAAACAAACAGAAACAAACAGATGGGTCGCCTCCCACGCATCACTTTGTTTAATGTCATAAGCCTGACGAACAGGAGTGCAAGCACTCATGGTGGTTCTCTCGAGGATGACTCCTCGGTTGAACTTTTAGTAGTTGTCATTTTCCATGGCCACTTATCAAGCCATCTCACATATCCCTCACCTTTTCTTTTCTTTCTTTTGTGGGTTGGTTCATTCTTCTGAACTTGTGGTGGTGGTTCTGGATCTATCCTAAGTATCAACTTTTCATGTTTGGGCTTAGTGATTTCATCCACCACCTCAAAGGTTAACCTTACCTTCTTAACAGTAATTATATCCCTAGTTTCACGGTCCTCTAATTTTCTCTTTTTATGCAAGACTTCCAACAAGGGTGCATTAATATGGATATTTTCCAATACCTCCACATACGTTTTAGATTTGGAGTCTATCTGAGCTTCCATAAAACTTTTCGAGAAAGGAAACGGCGGGGTATAGGGGTGAGGAACAAAAATAGGTTCTTCCTTCTCTACCTCTTCTACAACCTCCCTATTAGATGGTGTTGGAGGATTTTTCTCAATCTTTACTCTTTTCTCGTCTGAACTCTCCTCATCCACATCATCACTCTCCTCAACCTCATTATCGCTCTCCTTAGGATTTTCAACTCGTTTTTCACTACTGGTTGTTACAACATCCAATTTCTCCTCAGGGAAGGGTCCTAGAGGGTTTTGTTCAAGCTGGGAGATTTGGGTCTCTAAGGTTATGTTGTGGGTCGCGAGTGACTCAACCACAGTGGTCAGTTACCTAAGGTTTTCACTGTTTTGAAGACTTTGTTTTCTAAACTCTTCGTTCTGGACAGTTTGTGTCTCTACAAAGTGCTCCATCAGAGATTCTAACCTAGAGTGCATTAGCGTCGCGTCAGAATCTTCCATTGATGTTTCGAAGTTGAAATCATGCGATTCTTCTGATTCTTCAAATTGAGTTAGAGTCGCATTTTGTGTTTCCGTAAAGTGCTTTGTCATCATTGATATTTCATTAAAATTTCCCATTAATATTTCGAGGTAGGATTTATAGGATACTTGCGTCTCCTCGAAATATTGGGTGTAGTGATTGTAGGGGAAATTTGGTTGAGGATAAGTTTGGTTGGAATTATAATATTCTTGCGATTCCTCAAAACGTTGGGATTGGTGGTTGGAAAGGTAATTCGGATGAGAATGAGTCTGTGATGCATTGAGATTCTCCAATAGTATTTCGAGGTCGGATTTATGGGATTCTTGTGATTCCTCGAAATACTCAGAGTAGGGGTTGTAGAAAAAATTCGGGTGATACATAGTAACTGGGACAAGATTTGTAGATGCAAAGGCTCGCTTCGGGAGTGAGTATTTGGCATACAAATCGAAAGAGGGTTTCTGTTGCCTAGTCTAAACGCGCAACAGAAGAATCGTACTTAATTGATTAATCAGTCCCCGGCAACGGCGCCAAAAACTTGATCGGGACTTTATGAGTCTGTCGGGATACTAATTGCAAGTATACAATTCAGTCGTTCTAGTTTTAAAAGATTACCGAACCCACAGAAACTAAGGATCAATCACATACGATCTAATGCTACAGTTTGTCTAACTAAGCGATGAATATTCGATTTTTGGGGGAAACAGTTTAATTAAAAATAATAGTACTAGTTATACCGGTATGTGATAATCGGACTTAAGGAATTCGGTGAATCGCTTGGCCTATAAAGTATTTCGGTAAAAGCTAATTGTTTAAAAACCTGAGACATACACTCTCGTGTTTATGAAATAAGTCATGCTACTAAACCTAGTGGATGCACTTTAAATTTAATAACACTTTTTGAAAACAATTTGAGTTTAATTAATTTATTAAAACACTCTCGTGTATTTAAAAATCAATGTTTCGTTACCACTATCTGGGTTGAACCCCAACTCGCATGCAGGTTCTTGCCTTAATTAATTTTCCACTCTCGTGGCAAAATCGTGTTAATTAACCTCTCACTCTCGTGACAAGGTTAGTTAAATTAATCTTGGAAATTGGAAACCAAAAATTGTTTTATAGATATTTTTGGCCAAGATATCACTGAATTTATTTAGTTCTTACGGGTCACATACCGGTATTAATAATTTAGCCGGACATAATTAACTTGAAAGAAATACAATTCAAAATATAATTCATAACAACATTTGACATAATATAAAAACTGAACAAATATTAATTTCAATAACAACCTGGAATCAAAGTTGCTATGGTAATCTTGAAGTATTACAATAATCCTTGAGCTTGATTGCAGTAAATAATTCGTGTTAATTCTTGAAGGAAGAATTAACACTTAAAACTAAAAACTAAAAACTAAAACTTGAAATGAAAATTACAGGAACGTGAAAACAATATTCCAAAACAAGGAAATGGAAAATAATTGCAAAAGAATAGAAATTTGGTCTGTAGAAAATTCTTCGACCCCTGCAGCTTTGCACTACCACACATATATATAGCAGAGGAAATGGCAGTTGAAAGTGTCTTGAGAAGAGGCTTGAGTGGCGTAAAAATAGGATGCATGGTCACTGAGTGGAGGAAATATTGGAGAAGGATTCTTCCTCACGTTGCCCACGTCTCCACCAAAGCATAACGTTCCCCTTTACGCGCGTGACAGTCGTCACAGGTGGGTGACGGTCGTAATGCGCTTAAATAGCGCATTACGCTAGTCAACAATGTGTTACGAGCGTTATTTCTAGTTGGGGAGGCGTGACGGTCGTCACAGGGTGTGACGGTCGTCACAGGTGCAAAAATCCAAACTTTGTATTTTTAGTTCTTTTTCTCTTTGTCTATTGTCTAGCCTTCTTCATGTTGTCCTTTTCCATTGGTTTGAGTTGACAAATGTTATACCTGTAAAAAGACAAATAAACTCGGAATAATCGGGGGTTAGACGACTTAATGTAATATAAAATCGGTAAAAAACGTAGTGATTATACGATACGTTTTCTTGTTATCAGTTAGGAAAATATTTTTTGATGTTTTTATTTATGAAAAATAATTAAAGTGATAATAATAATTAACTCTAATTCTAATTAATTAATTAATTAACAAAAAAATATGCCAAAGAAAACCTAATCAATAGTTAATTGGTTTTAGCTAAATAAAAAAAGTGAATTAATGGAAATGAAGAAAGAAGAAAAAAGGGTTAGTAAAAAAGAAATTGTATGGGGTGGGATTTGAACCCACCCCCTCTTGCATCACAAGCATGATATCCTCCATTGGGCCATTGTGTTTTTTGCATAGATAGAATTTGAGCCAAGACCTTTTGTTATGTACCTGAAAAAATATTCAGAATAATAAAAGAAAGTGCCAGGGGTGGGTATCGAACCCACACCCTCAACTTCTCCTCGTGCCTACCTTACCACTAGACTATGTTTGTTTTCTGTTATGTCTATGCTTCAAATAATATAAGAGGATAAGGCTAACTATGTTGGGCTTAAAACTAAAGCCCATAACTCGAACCCAACTAGAGGGAATAGAGAGGGTTTTTTTGAAACCCTAATTGAGGGAAAGAGGTTCCGCTGGGCATTGGGAAAGGGGAAAGTTATAATAAATTTTTTTAACCCCTAATTACTTGTAATTAAAACAAAAGAAACACTCTCTCTCTCTCTCTCTCATAATTTAATCAACATTTCCTCTCTTCTTACTCTGTTCAAACCGAAAAAAGAAAATAAAAAGGACCACGCTCTCAACCTCTCTTGATCTCTCACCGGAAAAGATGAAGGTGATGGCTCACGGCGGAGCTACGGCAGACCACCACCAAACACGAAAATCCAAACACCAACCCCCCTATTTTTCATCTCTAAAACTGAATCTAAAGTTAGATTTTCGCATATCATTCTATAACAACTGGATCAGAGTGATCCCAAGTTAAACCCTTGGCTCACAAAAAAAGATGAAATGAAAATTAAAATGAGAAAATGATGAACAATGAGGTAATGAGGAATTATATCAGAGCAAATCAGCTAAACCAGTCATGGTAGTGATAAATCAGAGCTTCGAAGGAACTCAACCTTGAAGGTTAACACGGGTACGAAAGAAATTTCTTCTTCTCTTGTCTTACTTGTCTGTGCACTACTGCCTTGTGAGTCGTTGTTTTTCAGTTTGAGTTGTGTACTGTTGCGGTGCGGTTTGTGTTTAATGTCACATGTTTGCGTGTTTCGGTGGGGAGCTGCTGGAGATTAATGTTGAGTGTTATTATGGGATCGTGGTTCTGGGTTTGCAGTTTCTGCAGTGTGAGCGATTGTGGGTTTGTTGATTCGTGAGTGAAGCGGTTTAGCATGAAGGTTTTAGGAAGAGTTATAAGGGTTTATGAATGAAGAGGTTGAAGGAGGCCGAGTGTGATGGTTGTTCTGGGTAAGGTTGCAGCAATTTAAGGGGTTGCAGGAGTATTTGCAGCGTGAGGCTAAAGGATGTAGTAGGTTCAAGCATGGTAATGACAACTTGTGATTATTGTGAATTTGGCAAAGTTTTTGGGATTGTGTGGGTGAATTTTGGTATTTCGGGTGAGGTTGTGGAAGAGATTTATTAGTGGACTGTTTTTTTTTATAGTTTTCTTTGAATTTTTTTATGAATTTTTGTATCTGTATTTGTGTGTGAACCGAAATCCCTTTTTTTGTATACATGGATGCCTTTCTTATAGTGAAATAAGGGTAAGTTTTTGGGGGAAGTTGGAGCCACAAAGTGAAGAATTTGAACTAAATCGGTAGTGTTTCTTGTTGTTTTTCTGATGCAGGAATTGCCTTGCCATCTTGGTGCAATCCTTGGCATTGTTTAGACAGCAGTGGACTGGTTCATGCAGGTTTTGAAGCAGGTTGTTTTTGACAGCTCTGTGCAGGTTGGACAGAAGGTGCAAATTTTGAAGCAGTTTGTAGCAGAGCATAATTTTGGACTGATGCAGGAGGTTTGTGGATATCATTTCGATTTTGGGATGGTTTTTGGTGATGAATCTATGCAATAACTGTGATGCCTTTGGTGTTCAATTTTTCTGTTTTGCTTTCTTTCCAAATTGGTGTAATATATGTACTGTACTGTTTTTTATTTAGGTCTACTATGAATTCTAAATATTACAGGGTTGTTGTATGGTCAATTTTGGACAAATTTGGCTACATTTTGAACTTTGTCTTATTGTGTTTCATGTGGACAGATTTTGGTGCTAATGAAGTGAAACATAGGTTGAAGATTGAAAATGATTATTCGGCTTTAGGACTTAGGACCACGACTTTAGAACTCCTTTTCTTTGCTTGAAGATGAAGCCTTAGGCATAGGAACCTAAATTATTTCTTTTGTAATTGTAACTTGAAAATTGGAGAAACATGAATTGAATTGAATTTGTCATGAAGCCTATTTCTTTTGTATTTTTTGTAATATTTGAACATCTTGTGAGCTTTTAGAATTCTTGAGTAATGACATGAAACTTATTTATAATGGTGAAGCTTGTATGAAATCTTGTTGAAAGTCTCTTGAATTGTTTGGAAGATTATGAATGGATATTTTAATCTTGCTTATGGAACCATTTTATATTCAATCCAAATTGAATTCCAGTTAAAGAAATCTTGTCATACAATCTTGGCTTGATATATCAAAAGACAAATGGATCCCAAACTTGCACAAACCATGATTCCCTCTTCATTACTCAAAAATATGGAATTAAGGAATCATTTGAATCCTTAAATCAAATCTTCAATTCATAGTAACCAATGTTCAAATACAAACGAAAAACAAAATCGAAGGATTCCCGAACTCATCATCTTGTATCAATAAAATAATTATGACATGAATTAGAAGTTAGGAACATTTTAAATCAATAAATGACCTAAAACAATTCAAATAACTTTCAAAGCATAATTTGTCCTTGATCCTTGAAGAAAACTGATAGAAGACATCTTTTATGTCAGTGTACAAAAAGAATCGTCTCAAAATATTAAAAATTGAGGAAGTTATGATCCGTTGAAGTTGGGCACAACTATTTTGAGATTAGGTCAAATTTCACAAAATGACCTCTAAAATATTTGAAATTCTGGTGATCCTCTGCACATAATTAGCTCTTGACTTGAAAATAGAAGTTAGAGATGATGTCAAGGAGAGTCATATGCAAAGAGAGCCACTCAAAAATATTGAACAATAAAGAATTTATGATCGTTTAAACTTGATCTTGAAAGTGTTGACTTTTTACCCAATACAATTGATTTGCAGTCATCTGAGCAATTGAATGACAAAATTTGTGATGCAAGGCATAAAATTTTATATGAGCATTCTTGAATAAATATGAAGAACCATGAAATCCACTTGATACCTTGGAAACCCAATATTTATTGAGAAATACCAAACCCTGGTTGTGGATCCATTACTAAGGAGGAGAATTTGTCTGATCAATTCTTGAGTCACCTTGAGCATTTGAGAAACCCTAGGAGAATATCTTGAATGAGAAATGGGAGGAAAATTTTGGGGTAAAACAGACATAAACAACAGTTTTATGGTCATGAGTAGAACAGCAGTTACAACCATCCATTATTGATAAAGGTCGTAATGTTCCAAGATTTATGGAAGAACGATGTAACAGACAAATCATAATTTCATAACTGGTGACTGGCCCTTGGCGACCCCTTCCTTGCTACAGATGGGTGACCATCTCAACATAGACATCAACGGTTCATAGTACCCATCTCGGTTATCACAGTCTTCCCGATGTTAGGTTTAACCATTCAGGGTCTTACCCCTGTCATAAGGATACAACCCAAAATGTAAACAGAACTCGTCAGCCGGCTTCATAAAAAAATATTGATATTTACATAAGCCCTCAAAGCACGAAACCTGTATGGGTGAAGTGTTTTGATTTTATCCCGAGTCACATAAACTTGACATACACGTATTTTAGTTTTAGACATTTTGACCGAGTAAGCTTTTGTACATTTGTGGCCTTGATGATGGATCAATTCCTGGCGTATATTGTGAATATTTACAATTTCAATGAAGGAATTGGAGAACCATGGTGGACTCACAATGTAAAAAATTAGATAGCCTAGGTGGGATCTTGACCCATTTGAAGTTATAGAACACGGTAGGTTCTAAACATAGAGAATTCGGAGAGCCCAAGTGGGATCTTGACCTGTTGGTTCCATAGAACTCAATATGTTCTAGACATAGAGAAATATGAGATCCCCAATGGGACATCAACCTGTTTGAAGCCTAGAACCTGATAGGGTCTAGACATAGGGAAGTCGGAGAGCCCCAATAGGATCTCGACCTATTGGCATTGTAGAACCTGATAAGTTATAGACATATAGAGGTCGGAGAGTCCCTAGTGTGATCTTGACCCGTTTGAAGTCATATAACCTGGTAGGTTCTAGACATAGGGAAGTCGGAGAGCCCTATTGGGATCTCAACTTGTTGGCATCATAGTACCTGATAAGTTTTAGACATAAAAAAGTCAGAGAGCTCTTAGTGGGATCCCGAACCGTTTGAAGTCATAGAACCCAGTAGGTTCTAGACATAGGGAAGTCGGAGAGCCCCAATGGGATCTTGATCTGTTGCAGCTCCTTCTTAACTATGCCAATGTCTGGCCTTATAATTAGAATCATAATAGCTTGTGCGGGTTTTAAAATATCAGAAGTAACCAAATGCCGAAAGACTTAGATGTATATAAAATGTATAATCTTGAGTAGATCTTATTTCATTCATTTTATCTCTTTGATAGATAATTGATTTGTTCGAATGGAAATAAAAAAAGAATGACTTGCCCCAGGCGGATCATGGATTTTACTTAGTTGAGGTTTGTACCGTATAGATTCAAAAGCCCTAGTGAGTGAAGCAACTAGGAAAATGATCAAACAATGAAGTCGCCATCAAATGTTATTTATCCCAAATAAGAGAAAGGAAAACATCAAAGAAAACTTGAGAAAGGAGAAATCAAGGTCTTGCGACCAAGAGAACGAGTAAGGGAGTCTGTTATGCAAGGGGAATGTATTAGTACCCCTCACGTCTGTGGTATTCAACATGATCCACTCTTGTTGTTCTAATCAAATGGCATGTTATCAGAAAAATAACAAGTATACTATTCTGCCTCTTGTACTAATAGGGAAAATTCCCCAAATGTCGATCTTAAGGACTGCACAGAAGTACCGAGTTCAATTCATGGTTCAATTAAACAAAAACTTAACTTGGGGTTTGTTTGGTTATTGTTACAGTAAAATAAACAGAAATATAAATTGTCTTTTTCTCGGATATGAGGAACATGCTAGGTTAAAGTGTATAATTTTCTCTGTAACAACCTTGAATCCTAATTTCTTCAACAAGTTCATATCATTCAATTACTGCTCTTTAGGTCATTTCCCCTAAGTCCTTAGTAGGAAAACCTTTGAACATTCATCCTAAATCATAAGTCCTTAGAGAATTATGTGAATTAAAGCCTTTGTTTTATCAAGAGTTTAACCAGTAACTTAGGGTATCCCTAGTCCTAGGTGATACCTACTACAGCCTAATCATACCAAAACCTTAACAAATGTGGTCTAGCTAATTGTTAACCGTAAATCAATCCTTGTTGGTCGGATGGGGAAAGCATTAAAAATATTGCACGATCAAATTGAATATGAAGAAATAATGCATTAACGAAATTCAAAATCAAAGTTGTTTACAAAATAAAATCAAGGACACCCCCTAGCATTTGGGGGTTTAGCTACTCATATTGTTCAAAGTAACTACAAGATAAAAATAAGACATTACAAGTATTGGGATAACTTCGATCTTCAATTGCTTCCGCTTATGAGAATCTTCTGCCTTCCAATAACCTTTGTCTCTCCAATATTAAATCAAGTAAAGTATTCTTCCATGGAAAAAGTACCCTAATTCATCGCAGAAACTTGGCTAAATAGAGAACAATCCATTTGTCTCAGTCAGTGTAGTGGTAGAAATGTTTAAGACTAAGCCATTGGATTGACTAGACTTATACAAATCAAAATAAAAATCGCCACCGTGTTTTATTATTTCTAAAGGAATGGGAAAAGAGAGAGTAACCCAAAAGAGGGGGAAAGATTTAAGGTAAGGGAGTTGGTTATGCAAAGGGAAGGTATTAGCACCCTAAACATCTACGGTACTCCGCAGGAACCTCTTTGTAAAATCTGTATATTTTGGCTATAAAATGTTGTATAAAAAATAGATGGTGGAGGTGAGAAAAGAAATACATTTTTTATGATTTTTGCACCCGCCGCGGTTGTGAACCTTTAGTGCCTACTGTGATACGGTGGGAGAACTGACTATGGTTTTGCGTTTGTTTTCGCAAATGTTTCGGTTGAGCAAGAGTCGCCACCGACTTTTTATTTTATCCTAAGGAAAGGTTTAAAAAGCACAGCAAAAACCTTTGAGATTTTTCTTGGGTTCGGGGAGTAGATTATAGAAAGGGAAGGTATTAGCACCCTTTCTATCCATGGTTATCCATGGGCTCTTAGGTACTTGCTTAGATCAACTTGCCTTGGTTTTCAATTGTTTGAAATGGTGCTTGGTGTGTGGTTTTGAAAATGTTTTGAAAAGATGCCTTGTGTAGGCTACCCTTGTAACAATTCTTTACTCGAATGTTTTACAAAAGGTGTTTTGTCTTTTTGAAAAGATGTTTCAAGGTTTTTGAAAGTTTGTTTTGAAAGTGTTTGTGAAGTGTGGTTTGAATTTAGGCAAGTGTTTTCTTTGCAAATTGACAAGTACTTAAGAGTTATCTACCCTAAAGTTTTCTCAAAGATTTTTTGTCATGTTTTAAACCTTTTGACAATTTTGTTCCACCATTGCATTTGGTGGACAATCTTGTCTTAGGAGGTGAAAGGGACGGGCGCGGGTCATCGTTTAGACCATAATTGCAATAATGTTAAATGTCTTTGGGCAATTTTTTTTTAAAAGGGACTCGATCATTCATTTAAGCAACATTTTGAGGGACTATGATCATTTGATTGTTTGTTTTACCCAAAGAAATTCAACATGCAACATGGCCCAATTATTTGAAGGCAATAAAGTGGAATACCCTAGGGGTGCAAGTGTGAAATGTGTTGTCTATTTTCATGCTCATTTATCTTGTATTATGTCCAACTATTTTGTTCATTTTTATTTGCATACAAAACCCTAATTCTAGCATAGTATGTTTAGAAAGCGATAAAGTGCGGAATTTAAATTCCTATGCTATTACATCACAATAATATAGGGAGGGGGGTACAATGTTCAAATGGGGATATTTAGACAAGAAATTAAACCTAAAACTATTACATCAATTTTGAATTTATACAATTTAATTAAGGTACAATAATTAAATAAAAAATGGAACAAAGTATGCAAGATGCAAAAATGTTTTGTATATGTATGACAAAAGTATAATTTATGTAAAATAAAATAAAAAATAAAAAGATATTATTTTTGAGGTATTTTTAAATTTAGGGTAAAAAAAACCTAATTTTTTAATCAAAAGGGACATTAATTAATCAATTCATACAATATTTATTATTTACATATAAAAACAAAATAAAATATGGTATATTTGTACAAAAGGCATTTTTTAGTATTAAATATTAAAGAATAAAATATGTACATTTTTTTGGTATTTTTTTATCCTAAGTATATTAATAAATATATGTATATATATATTATTTTAAACATGTATTATATATATAAATAATAATAATTTTTAATATTAACAAAAAAAGTATTTTTTATGTAAAATATTTACAGGGGGTATAATAAAATAAAAAATGAAAATAAAAGTATTTCTACCTATTTCTCAACATTTTAATAAAATGCATATATTTATTTATCTAAGTATTAATCAAAAGAAAATCAATATAAATACCTAAAAAATTAAAAAATGGTGAGAAAAATATTTTTATATTTTTTATGTCATGAGAAAAAATAAACAAAGTCAATCAAAAAAGAAAAAAGTCAAAAAGTTAAATAAATAAGCAAAAGGGCCTTGGGGGTGCAAAAGTAATTATGTGGTGTGAACAGAAAATACAGCACAAGCCCAGCCCAAACCACTTCTTCTTCAACCTCTGAACCAAAAAACGCGCGCCTGCAAGCTTGTTTGAAATCCTGATTCTTTGATTTTTTGAACAAACTTCCAACACAAAAGATGTTAAGCATGAAACCACGATTCTAACCATATGCATAACTTGATCTAACTCTCTAAGATGAGGGAGAATTTCTCCTCCCCCAAATCCTAACCTAGTTTTTCTGCCATTTTCAAACTCCAAATTCTCATAACTCAAGAAAAAGAAATGAAAAGTAAAAACATGTACATGTTCAGTGGCATGAGTAGAACCTTGTTTATTCACAAACTTAAAGCTAATGATGCATAATAAGAGAGATACGAGTTCATCAAGATACCTGTTCAGTTGAAGTTCTACCTTGCAATGTAGGAACTTTCAGTGCAAGGTGATGATTGGAAAAGCTTCCTTGAGGTCCAGGGATGCTATTCCAATGTTTACTTTGTCTTGAAAGCTTCTGAATCAAGCTAGAGAACTTCACCTGCAAAACAAGAAATGGAAAATGGTGGAAATGGTTAGAGGGATTACAGGTCGTGCTTCAGGTCATGGTTAGCTTGTATAGATGCTAGGGGATGTGTAGGAACTGGTTTGGGCAAGAAAGCTTGAGAGAAATGAGAGATAGCACTCAAACTGCAGGCTTTGCCCTGTTTGTGCAGTTTGAGGGTGATTATGGCAATGGGAGTGTTTGAGAGGTGCAAGGGTCGTGCAAAAGCTTGGTTGTGTTGTGTCAAAGGTGTTTGATAACTTTTTTCTTGTGTACCTAAGCTGAGATGGATGTTGTGTTATGTTATGGCACTTTTCTTCATTCTTAAGCAACAAAATGCAACTTGGTGTTTTAGGTCAGTAGGGGACCTCTAATCCTACTGCAAAGCTTCTCTTGATCAGAGCAATTTGTTCATAATCTTGTGCCAAAGAGATTTAGTTTGTACTTGCTTGATTTTCAATTTGACATAAAGTGAACTTTTGCAAAAATGGATAGTTTACTTTTTCCAAATTGGGATTAATCCTCTAGACAAAGCTTGAACTCAAAGAACTTGGTCTTGGCACAAAGAATATGCATTAAATTTATGAGTGTAACTTGGTTTAAGGACCTGTAATCAAGGGCATGCTGGTTTTGAGAAATTGCATAATCTTATGAACATGAAAAATGGCCAATTCAAAAGTGAGTTTTTGCTATATTGTGAAATTCGATTCTCCCTAACCATGAGGTTGTTTGAGAAGTTCTTGGACATTTTGGAAATCTTGGAATGTGTACTACAATCCATCTTTGAAATTCAATTTGAAATTCCAATTGGAAGTGTATGGAAAATGGCCTTGAAGTGGGGTAGAAAAACTTGTCAAAATAGGTCAAAAATTCACTAAGTTAAGAATGGTTTAGTGCCCTTATTCAAAAATTTGTAACTTGAGACACAAGATTCAAATGAGAAAACTTTGTGAATCAAAGTTGTAGATTATGCAACAAACTACAACTTTCATGTTTGGACTTTTGTTTGAATCCAAATGGATCATGGTGAAAAAGTGGGGCAAAGTTAGGAAAAAATTAGGGTTTTTCATAACTTAGAAAAATTCTAAGTTATGAAAAATTCCAATTTAAACCCTAATTTGCATTTTGTGATTTCTTGGTGAACAAGTTTCATGATTTGGCATGTTTTGATGAAAAATGAATCTTGACTCTTGATTTTGACCAAAAAGTCAAAGTTTGACTTTTCAGTATACAGTCAAAATTGATCAATTGACTTGGAATTTCAATTGTCAATCTTGTGTACTTGGGATCTTTTGAGTTTGTTGAGCATGTCAAGATAATTCCATGGGGTCCTTGAGTCCATATATGAGCTTGGTTTGCCATTGGCTAGGTCAAACAGTCAAAAATTACCTTTGTGCAGTCAAAACCTTAAAAATGACCATTTTGCCCTTTTGGTGATCTGATCAAATTTCTTGGGGAATGGTGATCCAAACTTGATCAAATGATTCATATGAGTTCATAATGTTGATGTGGGTCAAATTTCATGAGGTTTGACTGTCAATTGGCCACAGTTGACTTTTTCCCCAATACAGTTGATTTATAGGTCAACTGTCCAATTGACTGGGCAAAACTTGGAATCAAGACTTGAAACTTGATATGGGTAAACTTGGGAGTCCAATATGAAGCATGAAAGTCATCTTAGGCCTTTTAGGTCAAAACATCTTTGTGCAAACACAAACCCTAATTTGAGTCAACAGTGCAAGGAGAGGTCTTGAGCAGATGAAACCCTAACTGGATCTTGGGCTTCAAAGGTTTTGTGATGAGAAATCATTGAGAAATGGGAGGGCAAATTTTGGGGTACAACAGTTTCCCCTGTTCAATCTTCTTGAATCCGAAGAGTTAGATTGGCAAGTTTGCCTTTCGTGACTCGAGGGTAAAAGGAGATTGGACACTAGAGTGCCCGGAAATTTGCACTTGTCAAAGTAATGGATGCGGGAATGGGCTTAGAGATGCCATTTGGAGATGGGCTTAACGATGCCATCTGGCAGGGAATATCAGGAAGGTGTCCAGACTTGGGACCATCTCTGAACTGGGGGGTCTGAACAAGCAATAGATTGACATCCGTTGTTGGGAGGAATCTGTAAACTGTTTTCAGTGGTTTGGAGAAGAAACTGAACAAGCGATAGGTTAACATCCGTTACTTGGAGAACCCGTGAACTATTTTCAGAAATCTTGAAGTTGAATAAGCAATAGAGCAGCATCCGTTGTTGGGAAGCGTCCGTAAACTGCTTTCAGAAGTTGCATCTGAACAAGTCGATAGATTAACATCCGTTGTTGGGAAGAATCCATAAACTGTTTTCAGAAGTCTTGAAGAAGAGTCTGAACAAGTGACAGGTTAACATCCGTTTACTTGGAGAACCCGTGAACTGTTTTCAGAAATCTTGAAGTTGAATAAGCAATAGAGCAGCATCCGTTGTTGGGAAGCGTCCGTAAACTGTTTTCAAAGGTTGCATCTGAACTAATCGATAGATTAACATCCGTTGTTGGGAAGAATCCATAAATTGTTTTCAGAAGTCTTGAAGAAGAATCTGAACAAGTGACAGGTTAACATCCGTTTACTTGGAGAACCCGTGAACTGTTTTCAGAAATCTTGAAGTTGAATAAGCAATAGAGCAGCATCCGTTGTTGGGAAGCGTCCGTAAACTGTTTTCAAAGGTTGCATCTGAACAAATCGATAGATTAACATCCGTTGTTGGGAAGAATCCATAAACTGTTTTCAGAAGTCTTGAAGTAGAATCTGAACAAGTGACAGGTTAACATCCGTTTACTTGGAGAACCCGTGAACTGTTTTCAGAAATTTTGAAGTTGAATGATTTTAGTCTGTCGACTGATCTTTCCTGAAAACGTAAAGAGTTAGTTGTATGCAATGTTATGATGCATGATGCAATATACGTGACATCAATGTTTATGACATGGATGTGATGAATGCGCATGTAAGCTGACGAGCTATCTTGCTGAGGATAAATGAATCCGAGGTGGCCGAAGATAAAAACATCTTGACTGCTGCTGGGAAAAATAAATCCTTGGCTGCTGCTGGAAAAGAGAATTCCTGATGACCTCTACTGGGGAGTATCAATCTAGTAGACTCATGCTGGGGAGGTAAGACTGAGAATCTTCAATTGGATGGGAAGTAACTCTGGAGATCTTACTGGGGAACCCAAGATTTCTCTTTCTAAGACCCTGTGGGGAGAAGGCTCATTAGTCTGGCTCCGCTGGGGATTGACAATTTGAAGTTTTATCTCGGCTGGCGATACTGAAATTTAAACTCTGGGGGGGAAATGAGTTCTAGAGGATCCTCTGGCTGGGGATAACAAGGATAAGCTCCTCTGGGGATCATACTGATAAGTTGCGCTGGGAGACTCTTGATGAACTCCGCTGGGGATAGGACGAACTCTGGCGAGTGCGATCTTCTGTGGTTGTTAGCTGAGGATAACCCAGTTATAAGCCTTTGTGAGGAATAACTTTGAATAAAACTCGGGAGAGACATTCGTGCTCTGCGGGGAAATATCATCCAGAACCTTACTGGGGATAAGCTTCGAGAGTCTGCTGGAGATAAGCCTCAGGGTTTGCTAGGGATGTGGATTCCAAATCTCTTGGGGGGTTTCCTTCGAAAGGGTGTCAAGATATCCATCTGTACCTTCATCCTATCAGTAATCCTCTTTCTTAGGTTTATTTAGGAAGTGATTATGTTTCAAATGCATATGCCTATTTAACAAAACATTGGACGTTTTTCAAAATAAAACAAATAGCGCAAGAGAAAAAGAAAAGGGAAATGACACAAGTTTTGGGAAGAGTATTTGTATTGATTTTCTTTGAGTATATTTGTACAAAGGAGACAGTCATCCTAGTAAGAGGACTTTGTCGTAAATATTGAAATATTTTATACAAAATAAAGGATGGCTATGTGAAATAATTCCATGGGATTCCGTTCCGCTATAGCTTTCACAACTCTGAACACCTGTCCATTCAATGCTCCGTTTGACGATGACTGGATTGATCAGAAGTCTGGAACTGGTTGAAGAAGAGATTGTCTTTGAAGCGATCCGATGAGACATAGTCATACGCTTTAATTCCCTAACTTTTGCCTGAATCGCCCTTTCGGGTTTTCGATCCACCGGGAAACCCCTTTTTTCCCAAGCCGCCCTTTCGGGTTTTCGACTTGCCGGGTGTACAGATTTTTTTCGTTTTTATCCCTAATTTTTGCCTGAACCGCCCTTTCGGGTTTTTGGTTCACCGGGATGCCCATTTTTGCCCAAGCCGCCCTTTCGGGTTTTCGACTTGTCGGGTTATTTTATGTGTAGTATCTTTTGACTATGTCCGCGTTCGCAGGGTGCGGCAAATCGTCGCCGTCCATGGTGGTCAGAATCATTGCACCACCAGAAAATATGCTCTTGATCACAAATGGTCCTTCATATGTAGGAGTCCATTTGCCCCTGGGATCACTTTGCGGCAAGATAATCCGCTTGATTACGAGATCCCCGACTCGATACACTTGACGTCTGACTTTCTTATTGAAGGCCTTGATCATCCGCTTTTGATACGTCTGACCATGGCATATAGCAGCAAGTCGCTTCTCGTCGATCAGATTGAGTTGATCAAGTCGAGTCTGCATCCAATCATCTTCATTCAAACCTGCATCCTTCATAATCCTTAGAGAGGGGATCTGGACTTCCATAGGCAAAACAGCTTCCATGCCATAAACCAAGGAAAATGGGGTTGCCCCAGTTGAAGTACGTACCGTCGTACGGTATCCATGCAGAGCAAACGGTAACATCTCATGCCAGTCTTTGTAAGTGACTGTCATTTTCTGAATGATCTTCTTAATGTTTTTGTTCGCAGCTTCAACAGCACCGTTCATCTTCGGCCGATAGGGAGATGAATTGTGATGATAAATCTTGAACTGTTCGCATAATGCAGTGATCATTGTGTTATTCAGATTTGTACCGTTGTCCGTGATGATCCTGTCTGGAACACCATACCGACATATGAGGTTTTGCTTGATAAAGCGGGCAACCACATTTTTGGTGACAGAGGCGAAGGAAGCTGCTTCGACCCATTTAGTGAAGTAGTCAATGGCAACCAGGATGAAGCGATGTCCATTGGAAGCCGTGGGCTTGATCTCTCCAATCATATCAATGCCCCACATTGCAAAGGGCCATGGAGCAGTCAGGACGTTAAGGGGAACCAGAGGAATATGAACTTTGTCAGCATAGACTTGACACTTGTGACAAGTACGGGAATGTTGATGGCAGTCAGCTTCCATGGTAGACCAGTAATAGCCTGCCCTTAGGATCTTCTTAGCCATTGTATGCCCGCTCAAGTGAGTGCCAAATGTGCTGCTGTGTATATCAATCATGATCAATTCTGCTTCAGCTTTATCCACACATCGGAGTAATACACAATCATGGCTTCGTTTGTAAAGGATGTCGTTGCTCAGGAAGAACTTAGCAGTGAATTTCCTTAAGAACTTCTTGTCATTTACGGAAGCCCCTTCAGGATAATCTCTAGTCTCGAGATACCTTTTGATTTCATGGAACCAAGGTTGTTCCACTACTTCTTCGGTATTAATCTCGTGGCAATGTGCCGGTTCATCCATTCGCTTGATGGCGATTTGGGGAGCCTCGTTATCCCAGTTGAGTTTAAACATGGAGGACATTGTGGCTAGAGCATCGGCTAGCTGATTCTCTTCTCGCGGGAAATGCTCGAAGGTAATTTGCTCGAAATGCGGCAACAATGTCAGGACATGTTCTTTGTATGGGATAAGATTAGGATGCTTGGTATCCCAATCTCCTTTGATTTGGCTGATGACCAAAGCCGAGTCCCCGAATACGATCAAAGATTTGATTCCCAAGTCTATAGCAGCCTTGAGACCAAAGATGCAAGCTTCATACTCAGCCATGTTGTTTGTGCAGCTGAAGCAAAGTCGGGTCGTGAAAGGAGTGTGACAACCTTCCGGAGAAATGAGTACTGCGCCAATACCGTTTCCAAGTGCATTTGAAGCACCATCAAAGTATAGGGTCCATCGGGATCCCTTTTCGGGTCCGTCATACGGTCCGTCACTTTCAACGTTGTCCAAATTCATGATGTCCTCGTCTGGGAAGTCAAATCTCATGGATTGATAGTCTTCGATAGCCTGATGAGCCAGATGGTCAGCTAGTACACTCCCTTTTATAGCTTTTTGGGTGGTGTACTGGATGTCATACTCGGTTAAGATCATTTTCCATCTAGCTATCCTTCCAGATAAAGCGGGCTTCTCGAAGATATACTTGATAGGGTCCATCTTGGAAATCAACAAGGTAGTATGAGTCAACATATACTGTCTTAGTCGGCGAGCAGCCCATACCAAAGCGCAGCAAGTTTTCTCGAGCAGTGATTAGCGAGTCTCACAGTCGGTAAACTTTTTGCTAAGGTAATAAATAGCATGCTCTTTTCGACCAGACTCGTCATGCTGGCCCAAAACACACCCCATTGAGTTATCCAAGATGGTCAAATACATGATCAATGGTCTTCCTTCGACGGGTGGCATCAGAATAGGAGGTTCTAACAAATACTCCTTGATTCTATCAAAAGCAGCTTGGCAGTCGTCGTTCCATTCAACTACCTGATCTTTCTTCAAGAGTTTGAAAATTGGCTCACAGGTAGAAGTCAGATGCGAGATGAATCTGGCAATATAGTTTAAGCGACCCAAGAATCCTCTAACCTCCTTTTCAGTACGGGGAGCAGGCATCTCTTGTATTGCTTTTACTTTTGCCGGATCGACTTCGATGCCTTTGTTGCTTACAATGAATCCCAGGAGTTTACCAGACCTAACTCCAAAAGTGCATTTGCTTGGATTCAGCCTGAGCTTGTATTCTTTTAACCTGGAAAACAGCTTCTCCAAATGTTCAAGGTGCTCTTCCTCTGTTTGTGATCGAGCTATCATATCATCTACGTAAACTTCAATCTCATGATGTATCATGTCATGAAATAAAGCTACCATGGCGCGTTGATAAGTTGCCCCTGCGTTCTTCAGCCCGAACGGCATCACCTTATAACAGAAAGTGCCCCATTGTGTGACAAAAGTTGTTTTCTCCATATCCTCGGGAGCCATTTTGATTTGATTGTAGCCCGAGAATCCGTCCATGAAGGAAAACACTTTATGCTGAGTTGTATTGTCGATCAAGATGTCGATATGAGGTAGCGGGAAATCATCTTTAGGGCTGGCCCTATTCAAATCCCGGTAGTCCACACACATTCTGACTTTGCCGTCTTTCTTTGGTACCGGTACAATGTTAGCGACCCATTGAGGATAGGACGTAACAGCCAGGAAGCCAGCATCGAATTGCTTCATTACTTCTACTTTGATCTTTTCGGACATGTCAGGCCTCATTCGGCGAACTTTTTGCTTGATTGGTGGACAGTCCTCTCTTGTGGGGAGACGGTGAACCACGATGTCTATGTCTAGACCCGGCATGTCTTCGTAGGACCAAGCGAAGATTTCAACATACTCATTCAACAATTGTACCAAGCGCTCCTTGACTTTTGGTTCCAGATTGGCACCCACTTGCACCTCCTTCCGATTCTCCTCGGTTCCCAAGTTAACAGCTTCCAATGGCTCTTCATGCGGTAAGATGGCCCTTTCCTCTTGTTGTAGAAGTCTGGCTAGTTCCCCGGGTACTTCACAACCTTCGTCATCTTCATACTCGGCTAGATTGACCAGATCTTCAGAGTTATTGAAAGATACAACAGAATAGTCACCCATGGAATCCGGAGTGGATGGGTACCTGCATTGGTGAGTGTGGGTGTGTGTAAGGGATAGCCATCCTTAAACAAAAAATGCAAAAGGAAAGAAAATGAACATAAGCAGTTTATCAAATGAAAAACGTCCAATGAATCATTAAACATGGCATATGAATATGAAAAATAGTCAAAACCCTTACAAGTGGACCTACATGCCCCGGGCAAGGCAGGAGGTGAAAAAGATAGTGTACGGATTGTTTGAAAGTAAAATATTACAGACCAAATAAGAAATGTTTAATAGATAAATTACTGATGAATAAAAGTGATGGGGACAAAGTCTTTAGCCTCCCAATTGCTCAATCCTCCTCTGACAGTTGGATAAATCCACTCTTCAATGTTGCTTTCCTTGTCTTCATCTTCCAGGGCATTGATTCTGTAAGGAGAAATTTTGACTGGCGCCTTTTCAATCTTCGACCGGCGCATAGCTTTCTGGCCAGCGGCTGTGAACCCTAATCCAAACTTGTCAGTCTTATGCGGAATATCAGGCAACTGCCCCCATGTTGAATTCTTCCCTTCTTTAACTGCGGCCCTTGCATCCTCCAGAGATGCCATCCTGGCCATCTGTCTCGGTGTCTCAGCTACCAACTTTGTCACTGCTATTTCAGGAAGAACTTCTTCGAAATGTTGAAACGGCGTCTCAATGAACTCTCCTTCAACCTCCACATACCGGAAAGAATTTAAATGGCTAATCATGTACTCCTCTTCGCCGTGGACAGTGATGATCTTTCCCTTGACAGGATACTTCAGCATCTGATGCAAGGAGGAGGTGACTGCCCCAACATGGTGTATCCAAGGTCTACCCAGCAGGCAAGAGTATGATGGACGGATGTCCATTACATAGAAAGTGGATTTAAACACCTCAGTACCTATCTTGATGGGAATTTCAACCTCTCCATGGACCATTCTCTTCGACCCATCGAAAGGTCTGACGACAATATCACTCGGCTTCAATTCCAACCCTTCGCAATCCAGTCGGTCCAAGGCCTTTTTGGGGAAAACATTCAGCGACGACCCGGTATCAACCAAAACATGTGCAAGGGTGGTTCCGCGACACTCGATTGAAATATGCAAAGCGTCATTGTGGTTTCGACCTTTAGGGGTCAGGTCGGCATCAGAAAACCCTAATCCATTGTCCGCAGTCAGGCTAGCCACGCAATGTTGAAATTGGTCTGCGGAGGTTTCCTGGGGCACATGAGCCGCCTTCAGAAACTTAATCAAAGCTTGAGCGTGCGCTTCTGAGCAAAGCAATAGTGCCAGCATGGAGATCTTGGAGGGGGTTTTCCCCAACTGTTCCACCACATCGTAATCACTTCTCTTGATTATCCTCAAAATCTCGTCCATTTCTTTCTTGGAGGCTTCCGGGATCACCAAGGGTTGAGCCCTCGTCCCGACGGGCTCATCTTGTATTCCCTTTCCTTTATCAGTAATGGTAGGAGAGACAGCACTAGGAACAACAACTTCTTCAATCAAAGGAGTTCTAGCAGATAGCTTTACTGGTGCAGGGATGACTTCTTTAGCTGATGAGGGTCCAAAGACTGCTCTTGGAGGGGCAATCTCTGGAGAAAATATTCTCCCGCTCCTGGTGATTTTACTGGTGCCCGCAATGTTACTAATGCTGGATTCTTCATCACCCGAACTTTCTTCAATTACCTTGATTTGCTTGATACCATGGTAGTAGACGTCACCGCCATAGTTCCAAGGTATCGACTTCTCAGAAACATAGGGAACAGGCCCTGGCATTGTTATCTTCAAAGGAACAGATTTCGCAGCTGGTGTAATGTTAACAGGCTTTTTGACGGCCTTGGAAAGATTGGCGTGAATGGTTATGATTGAGACATCTTCGGTATGAACTGGAACAGCAGAAACTTTTTCAAACAAAATTTGTCGACTATCCATAAGGCCTTGGATGCCTTTCTTCAGTAGCGGACAATCAAATGGCAGAGAGTAACAACAGTAGCAGTCTTCCTTACATCCCGGGAAGATCCCGGCCCTCAACAGATTCAACTTAATGGTTAGCAGTGGAGTAGTCAGATCACTGACATCAGCAACATACAAATCTTCTTCAATAGCGTTGACATTTCGGCCGTGCTTCGGCATGGGTGCAGATATCACATTAGGCTTCTCTGGAGCGTCAAACTCTACCTCCTTTGCCTCTATCAGGTCTTGGATTTTATGCTTGAGTGCCCAGCAATCATTGGTGTCGTGTCCAACACTGTCTGAATGGTAGGCGCATTTAGCATTGGCATGATAATGCGGAGAGGACGTATTCACATTCTTTGGTGCCTCCTTGATGGTGGCGAGATTCAACTTCAGTAGATGGGGAAGCACTTGCGCTGGAGTCATGTTAATACGGGTGAACTGCCGTTGTGGTCGTTCCACCCGTTGTTGATTTGGTCTGGACTGGTTATAGCGAGGCTGCTCACTAGAAGTGTTCTGAATCATTACGGCCCCCACAGTTGGCCGACGCTCCGTCTTCCCTGCTCTTCTCTGAGAATATACCACAGTTGTTTCCTTCTTAAAAGGCTTCTTCTCAACACTTGCAGCAACACCCTTCTGAATCTTTCCTGACTTGATGCCGGCTTCTATTCTTTCGCCTGTTAAGATCAAATCGGTAAACCCCGCGGAAGAGTTACCAATTAGATGATTGAAAAATGGCCCAGATAGGGTCCCAAGAAACATATCAACGAGCTCACGATCGGTTAAAGGAGGTTGCACCCTGCCAGCCAAATCCCTCCATTTTTGTGCATATTCTTTGAATCCCTCACTTGTTCCTAGTGACATACCCTGAAGTTGGGTACGAGTAGGAGCAAGATCAGAATTATACTGGTATTGTTTGTAGAAAGCGGTGGCCAAATCTTCCCAATTCCTGACACTGGTTCCTTCTAGCTGATAAAACCATTCCAACTGAGCTCCCGAAAGGCTGTCTTGAAAGAAATGAATCCAAAGATTCTTATCTGCCGTATATGGTTGAATCTTTCTCACGTAGGACCTGAGATGCATTTTGGGACAGGACAACCCATCATACCTCACAAACACTGGCACTTTGAATTTTGGGGGAATCACAATCCCGGAAACCAAGCCCAAGTCTTCAAAGTCCAAGCCCGGTACTCTTTGTAATTCCATGGCGGCCAACCTGTCTTCTAGACCCTTGTATTTATCATCAGCTGGAGGGTATTGCTGATCAGAATAATCTTCATCCTCTTCAACCTCTTCTTCTCCCGCATCAGACTCGGAAGGCATCGCAGCTCCATCTCTCTTACTGGTCCCTTCATCAGAAGTAGGAGGAAATTCAAGCACTCTTCGAGCTTCTCCGTCAAATCTTCTCCCCAAAGTAGCCACCCCGAGTCTCTCTTTCTTCTTTTTCACTGGGTCCTTATTCCTCAATTGAGTTTTGATATCCTCCTGACCCTTAGCCAAGGTCAACAGGAGTTGCTGGAACTGTGCATTCTGAGCTTGTAGGTCTTTGACTGTTTGCTCGAGATCCATTCTACTGAAATAAACAGCAGACAGATAAGGAAACCTGGAGTGAGACCTGCTTATGCACATGATGAATGATATGCTTATGTATGCAATGCATTCAAGGATTTAGAACATTCAAAATTGTTGTAGACAAAAGGGAACGCACGTCATATTAAGAAGAAATTTATTAGTACATAAATGCCCCAAGGGCCAAATATTACAAAATAAACTTCTTAAGGCAGAAAGACATTGCGCATCCTCTTTGGTGCGATGTAGGTATTGAGGGCCTCTTGCTCATGGAGTCGGCGGGTAAGCTCTAGAACCTTCTTCTCACTGGCGTATAAGCTAGCTTCAAAAGTATTCCGTTCTTCCTTAAGCTGAATCCAACTTTTCTGCATTCCCTCCCACGATGTAGGCATGTCTGGATGTAGGATGGTGTAGGGAACCTCTCCTTCATTGACGGGCTCTTTAATCACTGGGAGTACATGAGGATAAGGCATCATTAGACTTTGGGCTCGGGCTCGTACCCACTTGAGATAGGGCTCAAGAGGGATGGAGTTCTTGTGTCCCAGAGTCTTGCTATCAACCTTGTTGAGTTTTCCCCAAGCTCTGATGAATCTTTGGCGAAGTCCTTGCGCATCGTTGTCGAAGTCAAAAACTAGGTCAGGAATCAACATATCATGAGGGCCATCCCTCCGTGCATATCCAAATTGCCTCAAAGCTAGGCAAGGGTTGTAGGTGATACCTCCCCTGATTCCAAGTAAAGGAACATTAGGAAATTCTCCGCAACGATTGACAATGATGACATTTTCTCTGGACCGAGATTACCAATGCACATCAGAATGAGTAAGAGTCATCAACCGTTGGGACCACCTTGTACCTTGGTCATTCTTCAAGACAGATTGCGGAAGGTGCGAAATAAACCACCTTGCAAGGATAGGAGTACAGCACATGAGAACACCCCTCTTTCTCATTGTTCGTGTGTAAAATGAGTGAAGAATGTCCCCAAGCAATGTTGGTATCGGATTTCTGGACAAGAAGATTTTGACGGTGTTGACATCTACCAATTGGTCAGGATTTGGGAACAAGACCAACCCATAGATAAGGAGTGCCACAATCTCTTCAAAGGCTCGTAGGTCCAATGAGTTCCAACATTCTTGTGCCTTTTCAAACAAGAATTTTGGTAAGAATCCTTTGACGCAGCTTCTGGTTTCCCAATGCCCCTTGATGTCGGATGGTTGTAGATGTAATGCTCGAGCAACATCTTCCGGCTTTGGTTCCTTCTCTGTACCGTTGAATGGTAGTTGATTAAGGATAGGGATTCTTAGGAGTTGAGAAAACTCCTCCAAAGTGGGTACCAACTGATAATCAGGGAAAGTGAAGCAGTGGTGAAGAGGGTCAAAGAACTGGAATATCACTTTCATCATGTCTTCTTCAATGTTGGTGTTGACTAGGCTGAGCAGTCTACCATGTCTTTCACTGAAGGATGAATTTTCCGGAATTCTTGAGGTGATCTCCTTGAGTTGAGGAGAGATTCTCACAAGGTTGACTTGAATGGTATTTCTGCGAGGGATTTCCATGTCCTACAAAACAAGAACAAAGATGAAGATCCAAAACCCTTGAAATGGTTAGTGAATGCATATGATGTTTTATGATGTTTATGATGTATGCACAAAACATATGTACAAGCAAATCACACCAAACCCTAATTTTAGGCTTGCATGGGGTTTCATAGGTAAGTACCCTCTTGAGTGTAGTTGGCTTAAAAACCTGTCCTATAAATAGTAACCGGGTTCTAAGGAGCTCAATATCACTGGATTATTTTCAATGTTCATTGTTTTGGTTTAGCCACTTAACTAGCGACCAAAATATTCCAAGAAAATAACCCTCAATGAGTGTAGTATCGAGTATCTACCAACTTCGGACTGCACCAAAGCTGGTCATCTCACTACCCCTAATAAAAGGCCAAGATGGTCAAGTAAGGTTCTAAGTCATTAGTGCTTAGTGACATCACTCAGCGGCCCCGTACTCTCCTTGATTGAACTCAAGGGTTACCGGTACTCACAAATATGTCGCACTAATATAGCTATTGCTTAGACCGTGTCAGTATACCCCGCACAGTTTCCACAACGTATTGCTATCTATGAATGTTTCCCAAAATCCGGGTGGAGGATTGTAAACCCAAACAATAGAGCCAAAGTATAAAGCAAGAAAATCAAACAATTAGTCATGCAAGAGGGTGATCTAAGCCCTAAGGTTACTCCACTTTAAAAATTCTCCCCAGCAGAGTCGCCAGTTCTGTGATACGGTGGGAGAACTGACTATGGTTTTTCGTTTGTTTTCACAAATGTTTCGGTTGAGCAAGAGTCGCCAACGACTTTTTATTTTATCCTAAGGAAAGGTTTAAAAAGCACAGCAAAAACCTTTGAGGTTTTTCTTGGGTTCGGGGAGTAGATTATAGAAAGGGAAGGTATTAGCACCCTTTCTATCCATGGTTATCCATGGGCTCTTAGGTACTTGCTTAGATCAACTTGCCTTGGTTTTCAATTGTTTGAAATGGTGCTTGGTGTGTGGTTTTGAAAATGTTTTGAAAAGATGCCTTGTGTAGGCTACCCTTGTAACAATTCTTTACTCGAATGTTTTACAAAAGGTGTTTTGTCTTTTTGAAAAGATGTTTCAAGGTTTTTGAAAGTTTGTTTTGAAAGTGTTTGTGAAGTGTGGTTTGAATTTAGGCAAGTGTTTTCTTTGCAAATTGACAAGTACTTAAGAGTTATCTACCCTAAAGTTTTCTCAAAGATTTTTTGTCATGTTTTAAACCTTTTGACAATTTTGTTCCACCATTGCATTTGGTGGACAATCTTGTCTTAGGAGGTGAAAGGGACGGGCGCGGGTCATCGTTTAGACCATAATTGCAATAGTGTTAAATGTCTTTGGGCAATTTTCTTTTAAAAGGGACTCGATCATTCATTTAAGCAACATTTTGAGGGACTATGATCATTTGATTGTTTGTTTTACCCAAAGAAATTCAACATGCAACATGGCCCAATTATTTGAAGGCAACAAAGTGGAATACCCTAGGGGTGCAAGTGTGAAATGTGTTGTCTATTTTCATGCTCATTTATCTTGTATTATGTCCAATTATTTTGTTCATTTTTATTTGCATACAAAACCCTAATTCTAGCATAGTATGTTTAGAAAGCGATAAAGTGCGAAATTTAAATTCCTATGCTATTACATCACAATAATATAGGGAGGGGGGTACAATGTTCAAATGGGGATATTTAGACAAGAAATTAAACCTAAAACTATTACATCAATTTTGAATTTATACAATTTAATTAAGGTACAATAATTAAATAAAAAATGGAACAAAGTATGCAAGATGCAAAAATGTTTTGTATATGTATGACAAAAGTATAATTTATGTAAAATAAAATAAAAAATAAAAAGATATTATTTTTGAGGTATTTTTAAATTTAGGGTAAAAAAAACCTAATTTTTTAATCAAAAGGGACATTAATTAATCAATTCATACAATATTTATTATTTACATATAAAAACAAAATAAAATATGGTATATTTGTACAAAAGGCATTTTTTAGTATTAAATATTAAAGAATAAAATATGTACATTTTTTTGGTATTTTTTTATCCTAAGTATATTAATAAATATATGTATATATATATTATTTTAAACATGTATTATATATATAAATAATAATAATTTTTAATATTAACAAAAAAAGTATTTTTTATGTAAAATATTTACAGGGGGTATAATAAAATAAAAAATGAAAATAAAAGTATTTCTACCTATTTCTCAACATTTTAATAAAATGCATATATTTATTTATCTAAGTATTAATCAAAAGAAAATCAATATAAATACCTAAAAAATTAAAAAATGGTGAGAAAAATATTTTTATATTTTTTATGTCATGAGAAAAAATAAACAAAGTCAATCAAAAAAGAAAAAAGTCAAAAAGTTAAATAAATAAGCAAAAGGGCCTTGGGGGTGCAAAAGTAATTATGTGGTGTGAACAGAAAATACAGCACAAGCCCAGCCCAAACCACTTCTTCTTCAACCTCTGAACCAAAAAACGCGCGCCTGCAAGCTTGTTTGAAATCCTGATTCTTTGATTTTTTGAACAAACTTCCAACACAAAAGATGTTAAGCATGAAACCACGGTTCTAACCATATGCATAACTTGATCTAACTCTCTAAGATGAGGGAGAATTTCTCCTCCCCCAAATCCTAACCTAGTTTTTCTGCCATTTTCAAACTCCAAATTCTCATAACTCAAGAAAAAGAAATGAAAAGTAAAAACATGTACATGTTCAGTGGCATGAGTAGAACCTTGTTTATTCACAAACTTAAAGCTAATGATGCATAATAAGAGAGATACGAGTTCATCAAGATACCTGTTCAGTTGAAGTTCTACCTTGCAATGTAGGAACTTTCAGTGCAAGGTGATGATTGGAAAAGCTTCCTTGAGGTCCAGGGATGCTATTCCAATGTTTACTTTGTCTTGAAAGCTTCTGAATCAAGCTAGAGAACTTCACCTGCAAAACAAGAAATGGAAAATGGTGGAAATGGTTAGAGGGATTACAGGTCGTGCTTCAGGTCATGGTTAGCTTGTATAGATGCTAGGGGATGTGTAGGAACTGGTTTGGGCAAGAAAGCTTGAGAGAAATGGGAGATAGCACTCAAACTGCAGGCTTTGCCCTGTTTGTGCAGTTTGAGGGTGATTATGGCAATGGGAGTGTTTGAGAGGTGCAAGGGTCGTGCAAAAGCTTGGTTGTGTTGTGTCAAAGGTGTTTGATAACTTTTTTCTTGTGTACCTAAGCTGAGATGGATGTTGTGTTATGTTATGGCACTTTTCTTCATTCTTAAGCAACAAAATGCAACTTGGTGTTTTAGGTCAGTAGGGGACCTCTAATCCTACTGCAAAGCTTCTCTTGATCAGAGCAATTTGTTCATAATCTTGTGCCAAAGAGATTTAGTTTGTACTTGCTTGATTTTCAATTTGACATAAAGTGAACTTTTGCAAAAATGGATAGTTTACTTTTTCCAAATTGGGATTAATCCTCTAGACAAAGCTTGAACTCAAAGAACTTGGTCTTGGCACAAAGAATATGCATTAAATTTATGAGTGTAACTTGGTTTAAGGACCTATAATCAAGGGCATGCTGGTTTTGAGAAGTTGCATAATCTTATGAACATGAAAAATGGCCAATTCAAAAGTGAGTTTTTGCTATATTGTGAAATTCGATTCTCCCTAACCATGAGGTTGTTTGAGAAGTTCTTGGACATTTTGGAAAGCTTGGAATGTGTACTACAATCCATCTTTGAAATGCAATTTGAAATTCCAAGTGGAAGTGTATGGAAAATGGCCTTGAAGTGGGGTAGAAAAACTTGTCAAAATAGGTCAAAAATTCACTAAGTTAAGAATGGTTTAGTGCCCTTATTCAAAAATTTGTAACTTGAGACACAAGCTTCAAATGAGATAACTTTGTGAATCAAAGTTGTAGATTATGCAACAAACTACAACTTTCATGTTTGGACTTTTGTTTGAATCCAAATGGATCATGGTGAAAAAGTGGGGCAAAGTTGGGAAAAAATTAGGGTTTTTCATAACTTAGAAAAATTCTAAGTTATGAAAAATTCCAATTTAAACCCTAATTTGCATTTTGTGATTTCTTGGTGAACAAGTTTCATGATTTGGCATGTTTTGATGAAAAATGAATCTTGACTCTTGATTTTGACCAAAAAGTCAAAGTTTGACTTTTCAGTATACAGTCAAAATTGATCAATTGACTGGGAATTTCAACTGTCAATCTTGTGTACTTGGGATCTTTTGAGTTTGTTGAGCATGTCAAGATAATTCCATGTGGTCCTTGAGTCCATATATGAGCTTGGTTTGCCATTGGCTAGGTCAAACAGTCAAAAATTGCCTTTGTGCAGTCAAAACCTTAAAAATGACCATTTTGCCCTTTTGGTGATCTGATCAAATTTCTTGGGGAATGGTGATCCAAACTTGATCAAATGATTCATATGAGTTCATAATGTTGATGTGGGTCAAATTTCATGAGGTTTGACTGTCAATTGGCCACAGTTGACTTTTTTCCCAATACAGTTGATTTCTAGGTCAACTGTCCAATTGACTGGGCAAAACTTGGAATCAAGACTTGAAACTTGATATGGGTAAACTTGGGAGTCCAATATGAAGCATGAAAGTCATCTTAGGCCTTTTAGGTCAAAACATCTTTGTGCAAACACAAACCCTAATTTGAGTCAACAGTGCAAGGAGAGGTCTTGAGCAGATGAAACCCTAAATGGATCTTGGGCTTCAAAGGTTTTGTGATGAGAAATCATTGAGAAATGGGAGGGAAAATTTTGGGGTACAACACCTACGTACCACATTTCTGGCAATAGGGGATCAGGGTACACGTAGTTCACCTTTTATAAATTTTAAAACACAAGTGTGTTGGTTAATTTTATGAGATAAGACATCATTGTTATTGTCCGTGTGGAAAACATACTTACTACCCACAATCATGGGAAATGAGAATTTGCATCATCTCAAAGTGGAGGATATGGCTTGGATTTTAAAGTAAACAATGTCTCACTCAACACCCAAGTGAAAAATATCTCACTTCACTTCATATTGTAGAAGGATAGTTGCTTGCATCACTATAAGGATTGACAAGAGTCCAATCTTTTGAGAAAAGTTTTAAAATAAAAAGGCAAAGTGGCAAAATTGTTTGAAATGAGATTGATTGACTTTTAGTCTTATCACAAAAATGTCAAGGTATTATTAAGTTGATTGAAGTTTATTTATGATAAATGTTTTGAAAATGCATGGACCTAAGTCCAAGTTTATTATGAAAATGGTTCAAGTTTCAAACCAAGAAGAGTTTTCAAAAGGAGAGAGAAGATTTTTGAAATTAAAGAAGACGGGAGGAGAAGAAGAGACTATCCTAAAGCATAAGGTAAAAGCTAGGGATAAGAACTATCTAACCAATGAGAAGCCAGGACTTGACATTATGAGTCAAGATAGAATTCCCATTCTTTGGATTGAAACCAAGCAAGCAAAGATATTAGACCTCTTCAAGTGTATTAAGTCTTCACAAAAATTAGGCAGAGTAACGATTGTATACCGGTGAATTCCAGAGTACAAACAAAGAATGTAATCACAAAAAACCTGCACACAAAAACAAACAAGCAACCCAATGTCTTGAGGTAAACCTCAAGAACTCCAGAAAAAATAATCAGATAAGATCATAAGGTCTCCAAGATAGGCTAAAGTTTCTAATCCTAAGTCCAAGAAATAGTCTCATGCTCAATAATGTCAAGGATAGTAACCAAATAGTCCAAGTACCATTAAGAGTTTTTTAGGGTTTATGTTGATTATTAAGTATCTTAAGAAAAGAAAAGAAAAGCTCAAGGAGGCAAAGTAAAAATGATAAGAAAATAAATGCTAAAATGAGCAAAGATGAAAATGGCATGAAATGAAAATGCTAAAAAATAAATTGTACATAAAGCAAGCAAAGATACTAGACCCCTTGAGAGAACCAAACTTCAGGTATATTAGTTCTTCACAAAAATTGGACAGAGTAACGGCTATATACGGGTGAATTCCAAATTACAAACAAAGTATGTAATCACAATAACCTGCACACAAAACAAACTAACAACCCAATGTATTGAGGTAAACCTCAAGAACTCCAGACAAAATATCAATTAAGGTTACAAGGTCTCCAACATAGGCCAAGGTTTCTAATCCAAAGTCCAAGAAGTCCAATACTCCATAATGCCAAGGATAGTAACCAAATAGTCCAAGTATCATTAAAGTTTTTTATGGTTTATGTTGATTATTAAGTATCTTAAAAAAGAAAAGAAAAGCTCAAGTGAGCAAACTAAAAATGACAAGAATACAAATGCTCAAGTGAGCAAAGATGAAAAAATAGCATAAAATGTAAATGCTAAAGTAAATGGTGCATAAAATAAAAGAGCATAAAATAAAAACACAAAAATAAAGTCAATTATTAGTAATTAGTGGTTAGTTGGATGACCATCTTGAAACTTGCATTTGGAACTCATTAGAGGATTGGTAGAACCAAAGCCTCCACACAACAAGTTGCATTTTCTTTTTGTCAAGTATATCATCCATTTTAAAATCCTCAAAAGTATCATTTAATGATCAACGATGTTTAAGTGATCCGCGTTGACCAAAAGTAATGTAGATCCATTAGAGGATTGGTAGAACCAAAGCCTCCACACAATGAATCTCAAGGTTATTGGATTAAAGAGATAAAATTAACATACTTTGGCTTGCAAACATAGGTTTGGGCCACGAATGATCATTTATTCGAATCGGGACAAAATTTAGCGCTATGTTAAGCAATCGTAAGTGGACTTATATAGAAGTCACACCTATTTTGAAGCCTGTTAATAGCAATCTATGCACCATTTGTATTGAGACACGATATAGAGATCATGCTCCAATAACACTTAGTGCAATAAGAAAGGGATGAGATGAAGAGGGGTGGGAAAGAATATATAAACCACATTTGAATTAAAATTTAATCAAACTATTATTAAAAGCATTCATCCATTTTTATGTAGTTAGATTCAACATTATGGATCCAATGACGTTAATAAAGTTCATGATAAAAAATTCAACCCAAGATCAACCAGAAAATAATCACAAAGTAATATTACATTTTATATATATATATATATATATATATATATATATATATATATATATATATATATATATATATATATATATATATATATATATATATATATATATATATATATATATATATATATATATATATATATATATATATATATATATATATATATATATATATATATATATATATATATATATATATATATATATATATATATATGAATAAACATTTAATCAGAAAAAGAAATATCAACTATATTCAAATTAATTCATAAAAAAGAAATAAGGTCATAGAAAAATCAGAAATAGACTCAATTATTTTTATAAATTTTTTGGTAATTTTTTAAAGTCAGAAACTATTTTTAAAATTAAAATAAATGAGTAAAATAAACCAAAAATGATAAAAAATAAGAATGTCAAAAATAAAAAATAAATGAGGTCACCAATATTTGTCACAATATCATTGGATCATTCCATATTTTTTTTAGAATTTAAAAATGTATAAAAGTATTTTTAAACATTTGAAACAATTCAAATAAAGTGAAAATTTCTTTAAAAAAATCAAAATACAAAATAAAATTGTAAAAAAATAAAAATCAGAAAGAGAAAAATCAAAAATATTTTTCATAGTATTTTCAGATTTTTTGGACTTAAAATGAATTTTCTATGATTTTTTGAAGTTTAAAACAATTTAAATATAAAAATCAAAAAATAAAATAAAGTCAAAAAAATGTGGACCAATGGATGAGAGTCAAAACGTGTTATTAAGCTAATCTAATGGATCATACGCATTGTGCACATCATGGTCTTTAATAAATATCACACCGGATCCAACATTTTAAAAATAAAACAACTTAAAATGTGGCACGTTGAATGGAGTCTGACTCACAAAAGTAATCAGATCCAAGGGCTCCTGAGGCGCGCACATGGTAAGGCAAGCATATTATATCCGTTTCAAAAAAATAACGTGGCTTCATGTCATTGGTTGAAGACAGACATGTCATCGTCTTCAACCTCCAGCCATCCCCAAATTGAATCCTTCAAACTGTAAAATTAGAAAACCATACTAGTACCATTAGACTCGTCTCTTCAAGACGATTCTAATGGTACCATCGCGCCAAATTTATATAAATTATGGAAGGTTGTGTTTGAAGAAAACCAGAAAAAATAGCGAGCACGAAAGTCTGGGATATCTCACTCAATTCTCAATGAAATTGCAAATTATAAAGATCACGAGGATCAAAAGAATACAAGGAGTGGATTAGTATTTTATTTGAATCAATATGGCCAAGAAGTCTACCTGACCAAAGTAGTGATAAGTTGCTCTGAAACTGGACTTCTATAGATCAATATAGGTCACAATTCTTGAAAGTAACCATATGGTTAGCTTCAGAGAAGTTCAATGAAGCTAACTGAATGGAGCTTTCGGTGTTTGAAGGTGAGAATGTAAGAAATCAGAATTTCAAATTCAGAGTTCATGTGGGATCTGAACAGGTGTCAATTGGCTATCAAAAGCTTGCGAAAATGAGTGAGGGATGATCCTTATTTATAGTTGATCATGATGCAAGGCTCAAGCGTGTGAATTGGAGCCAAAATCACGTGGACCTACAAAGTGTGAAAAGTGTTACTTGACATGACTCAAAACGCATCAAAATGAATGGTTTAAGGGTCGTTTCTTGTTAAGGCAAGTTCCTAAACATGATTAGACGCGAAATTGATCCTTAAACAGGCTTGTAATTGGATTAAAACTAATTTTCAAATCTGACTGAACTTGGAATTTCCATTTTATGATGCTAATTTCATAACCATGGTGCCAACAATGTAGGGCACCATATAATTTGATTTTTGAAGTGTTTGAAATATAAAGTCACAAGCTTTACAATGTGCAAGGAGTGAGATCAATTGGATGTTTAAGCAAGAAGTTGTGTTGAGTCAAAGTTGGAAGAAAAGGGCTGACTTTTCATACTTAGAAAATTTCTAAGTTTTTCTTCAAAAGTGACCTATAATTTTTTTCATCCAAACATGGCCTTCCTCTTGACCAAAAAATATGGCATGAAATAGACCTCTTTAATGACATTTTGAAACTTGAACCATTCAAAATCTCCAAAAATTGAGAGAGTTATGAATTGTTGAAGTTGGCAAAAAAATCATAAAATGACCTATAATCTTTTGTATCCTTAAGGCATCCTCCATCCATTTTCTCACTTTGCACATAAAATAAGGCATAAAGTTTACATCCTCAAGATCATTGTGCAAAAAGAATGGGATCAAGGTGATAAAAATTGATCAAGTTATGATCATTTGAAGTCACATGAAAAGATTTGAGAGTTCATCTAGAGGACTTGTAATCTTTCTTCATCATCAAGTTTCTTCCACATGAAAAATCCTTGAAACTTTTGAAGTTATTTGTTAATAACCCTTTGAAGAGAAGTATTTTTTAGGAATCACTCAAAAATACCAAAAGATGAGGCAGATATACTTCTTTGAAGTTCAAAACCCTAGCTCATAGATCAAGAAAATGCTTTGAGGAACTTTGACAATTTTAAACAACCTTCTTGTACCAACACTTTTGATTTGTAGATAGAAGTTGTTGAGGATGATAATGAGAACTCATAGCAACCAAAAACACTTCCATATCTTGAGAATTGAGAGAAATATGCACTTGTGACCAATGGGAACAAGGCTTTGTCCAACCATGACAACTTCTTCAATCAACCCCTTGTACTTTTGAATCAATCTTGATAACTTTGAAATCTGGTGAACCAAAATAAACCTTGCCATTCCATTTCTTCCAAAACAACTTCAAATGGTGAGGTTTTGTTTTCTCAAGCTTTATTGACTAGGGCATGGAAATAAACTCATGAACCCATGGATCAACTTGCTAAGCCACATTGCCTTTACCTACATCATTAACAAGTAAGACAAACAAACATTGCATTTTATTAGATAAAAGGAAAGTCAAAACAAAACATGCATGATCACAAAAGAAAAACAAGTCAAGGTGCTTGGTGATTCTTTAAAGAGAAAATCTGAAGATAAGGAGGAGAACCAAAAGCCCTAATGTGATCTTGTTGTGATTGAATTAATATGGTATGATGAAGGGATCTTAGGGGAAAAAATTGGGGTACAACAGCTGCCCTTATTTAAGTTTCTTCTATCCGGAGATACGAAGGTTAAAAATATTTGTGTCGACGTGATCGAAGATACTTAAATATAAAACAAACACTATTTTTGGCCCTAAGATGCCATGCACCGCTTATGAGTATGAATGCATATGATCAACTTCAAAGGGACGCAAAACACCACTGGGGATGTAGCAAAGGAAATAAGGATCAAAAGAGAAACTCGACCAGGAAAATATATCACTGGTGAATCAAAAAGACCCGACTCTAATGGTGTAACACCCAAAGAAGAGATAAGGTAGCATCAACTTAGCTAAAGAGGAGATAGTACAGGATAAAAGTGATTGACAACCAACTGTGAACTACCAAACTCAATAGTCTGAGGTAGAAGATCAAAAAGATAACGACTCATAGATGACAGTAAATTACCAACTTATAGTTGAAGGTAGAAGATCAAAAGATACACTAAATTTTACTGAAAGAGAAATTACCAACATTCACTGAAGGTAGAAAGAGAAAAGAATAACAACACTGACGTTCATTGAAGGTGAGCTACCAACATTCACTGAAGGTAGAGAGACAAACATCGACATTCACTAATGATGAACTACCAACTTTCAATGAAGGTAGAGAGAAAAGAAATATCATAGCACCGACGTTCACTGACGGTGAACTACCAACACTCACTGTAGGTAGAAAAAAGATAAAAATGACCAACGTTCACTGATGGTGAACTACCAACATTTAATGAAGGTAGAGAGAAAAGAAATATCATAGCACCGACGTTCACTGATGATGAACTACCAACGTTCACTGAAGGTAGCAAAAAGATAAAAATCACCAACGTTCACTGATGGTGAACTACCAATGTTCACTGAGGGTAGCAAAAAGATAACAAGTTTCCCCAAAATTCTGGTGTTTCACCTAGAACGGGTCTGAACTTCTTCTTTAACCAAGGCATTCCGCCTGGAAAGGGTAATATGAAAGCTGTCTCAAATAAAGAGACTACCACTTGCGAAGATTTCTTAATGAATTATCTCTCATATATTGAAAGCTTGCCATCCACTGGAGTAATTTGACAATGAACTGCAAACTATCCACTCATAAAGAAGATAGCAAAAAAGTAACGTCGACTTTTACGGGGAAGTACGAGTTGGTCAAATAAAGAGACCTGCTACTTGCTGTTATAGGAAGGATTGTAAAAATGACTTTTTGGGGAAAGAAATATGGCTTCCTGGTGAAAGAAATATGACTTCCTGGGGAAAGCAATATGGCTTCCTGGGGAAAGAAATACAACTTCCTGGGGAAATGCCAACGTATTCCTGCTAAGGAGATAAAAGTTTTCTCGTGCCAAAATAAATGCATATTCTCAAACCAAAGCTCGAAGCTTGCAGAGACTATAAGTAATAATATTGCTGGGAAGCAAAGATTCAAACCAGAAATAAACTGGAGCAAAACAGTCAACCAAAATACATCCTTTAAGAACTAAACTCAAAAGGAAAATCCAAATCATCCAGAAAAATAGCTGTACAGGAAGGCTAAAGCAAAAATCTTCCACGAGGGATAACTCAGTGGGGAAATTGAAAGAATATAAACTTTCTGCTTAAGGCCGACACTCTATTGGAGAGAGGATAACATAACTCTGCAAAACAGGGTAATATGTCAACAAAATATTAACGAATGTGAATAAGCAATGATTTGCTAAATTTAACTATGCATGATGTATGTATGAATGTATGAGTGTTATCATGTATATGCTGACAAAACAGACATATAACACTGGGAGTAACCAGGCAAAATCAACTCGGGCACAATCAACACTCGGCTAAATCACATCCAAGATGAACATTCCATAAGAAAATAAGCACCAAACGAGGAAACAGAATCCTATTTCGTGGCTTAACTTCACTGGGAAGGAACATAATCCGGAAGTAAACAAATCATAACGAAAGAATAGTACAGATACAGGGATATACCATCCTTCTCCAGGCTTCACCGGGGAATAACACTCAAACTTCAATGTGGAAACAAATGTTTTCACGGTCCGCACTTCTAATGGGGATTGCAATACTAATTTCAATAAGGAAAATGAAAACCATATCATCAAAACATCAACTGAGGATTTCGAGCTGACTTCATTGGGGGAACATCATACAGACTTCACTAAAGGAGATAACGCCTCATCATCGAGACATCAATTGGGGACCTCGTGCTGACTTTATTGGGGAGGCCAATACCACATCGAAGAGGGGAAACCAAGATACGTTCTTTAATATTGAGAGTAAGTATTGCACCAACTTCTCTGGGGAGAAAGTATGAAACCTCATGGGGATAAAAATTTGGGGAGTTGAGAAGTTAAACATTACAGCAAGAAATCAATCTTATGGGGATTTTAAATCAAACGCAGCACTTGGTGGGTGAAAACCCAAAAAATTGACGAATGCCTCAACACTTCTTAAATAAAACATTGCCCTTTCCTGATTATCGGGAAATAAAAAAAATGCAAGTACTGCCGAAAGGGAGATGCTTCATAAATAAGTCAAATATCAGCATGCACGGGGAGAAAAAACTTCTATCAAATAGCGAAGCCTTCACTGGGGAATCTTGGATTGAGTCGTCATATCATGCAAACTTATTCCAACAAAAGATGCCCTGGGAAAGCCTTCATGGGGAATCAAGAAGTCAACATTATAGAAAAAGGTCAAACTCATGGGGGTTTTAAATCAAACTCAGCACTTGGCGGGTGAAAACCCAAAGGGTTGACAACTGTCTCAACACTTCTTAGAAAATATACTGTCCTGGTCTAGTTGCCTGGAAAATAAATACCAACAATAATGCCAATACTGCAGAAAGAGCGACATTTTGCAAATAGTTCCATCTTAGCACACTAAGGGAAAAAGACCTTTCGTCATATGAGGGAAGACTTCGCTGGGGAATCTGAGATAGAGGCTTCAGACCATGCAAACCCAAAATAATAAATGAACCAAGACTTGACTGTGGACAATGGGATCACAAACCCAATATTGCACTTTACGCCAATTGGTATCGTCTCTAATATACAAAAAAAATCATGTGCATACCAGTGGAAACAACCTGAGAAAACCTTCCTGGGGGAAATAAAACTTCCCAAAATTACTGGAGTTCGTCCATTCCTGGGATCACCACTTTTGTTTTCCTCTTGAATCATAAAATCTAAAGTAAAAGTAAGTTGTAAATTCTTTTTGAATTTTTTTTTATTTAATCTTTTTGCTTTGAAAATTATTATCAATAATAAATGGAGTCTTTGTAAGCTGAATAAAAATAAGAAATACAAAGAAATGGGTAAAAGCTTAAATTTTATTGATAGAATGGTAGTCTGTGAATGGCGAGACTCCACAGATGATTACAAAATTCGGAAAATGGTAATATATAATGGAAAAGATACATTGAGATACAATGACCATTATTCCCTCTATCGACTTTGAAATTCTGAGCAGCAACTTCCGTTGAAGTATGGTGAGGATCCAAGAAGATTGTTGCTTCAATGATCAAGTCTTGTATGATGTAGTTACTTGCCAAGTGTGATGCGGTGAGAGAACTGACTTGAGGTTTTGTGTTTGTGTTCGCAAATGTTGCGGTTTAACAAGAGTCGCCACCGACTTTTATTTTATCCAAAAGGAAAGGTGAAAAAGCACAGGAAAGACCTTTGAGATTTTTTCTTGAGTTCGGGGGGTAGATTATGAAAAGGGAAGGTGCTAGCACCCTTTTCATCCATGGTTTTCCATGGGCTCTTAGTTACTTGTTTAGATCACTTGCTTTGCTTTGACAATTGTTTGAAATGGTGCTTTGTGTGGTTTTGAAAGTATTTTGGAAAGAGGCCATTGTTTAGGAAATCTTTGTAATGATTCTTGTTCGTAAGAATGTATACAAAGATGTTTGTCTTTTGAAAAATGTTTCAATGTTTTGAAAGTTGTTTGGAAAATATTTTGAAATGTGTGTGTTTGTTTGAAAATAGCAAGGATTGTTTTGAAGTTGATCAAGTAACTAGAAGCATTCTACCTACTCAAAAGTCTTTCTTGTACATTTTTATTCCTTTGACATTGTTGATTTACCATTGGTTTGGTAAACAACCCTATCTTTGGATGTTAAACGGGACGGGCGTGGGTCATCGTATGACCATGATAGCAATATTGCCAAGTATCTTAACAAGTTTTGAGGGACCAAGATCATTTTGTTTTAGGCAACCTTTTGATAGCGTCATCAAGGGACTATGATCTTTTGTTTTGTTTTGTTTTGCCAAGATACCTAGTGATCTGACCTGATCAGAAGGTTTGGACCGTCACGGCTGCTCCGAGTTGAAGGCTTTTTGAACGAGAAAGGGGGGGTACCTGCAAGGCACTCCGATGCTTAAGTCAGTGGGAGTACTAGCAGATAATAGAGTTGAGGTTAGAATTGATCATTACCTGACCCTCTGGAAGCAGAGGGTATTTATAGCCCCCAGCGCTGGGCCAAGGTTCCTTCACTGGGCCGGGCGGATTTGGCCCAATGGAGGAACTGCCAGGTCCTACGTGGGTAGTGGGGATCAGCACGTGGTCCCCTCCCTGGATGTGGTGCGTGAAGTGCGGGCGGACAGAGACGCGGTCTTTACGGAGTATCGTTGGGGCAATGGTGACTGAGTCTGCCCTAGCAAGGTAGCTTGAGTCCATGTCGAGCAGTGCAGCATGATGTCGAGCTCGGCGCCAAGACCCCGAGCTGGACAGCGAATGTCGAGCTGGAAACCAGGGCATAGAGCTGGACGGCAGTCTGTCGAGCGTGACTTCGTCGCGTGGGCTGGCACACTGAGATGTCGAGGTGGACATCAGGGTGTCGGGCATAGACGTTGTGGTCCTTAGTGAGCCCCATTGGACTGGGCCTTAGTAATGCTTTTGGGCCTGTCGGGCCCAGTCCAGAACAGGAGCCCCCCAAGTCGTGGTTCCTTTGCGAGGAGCCATGACTTGAAACCAAGTTGTTCAGTCGCTGAGGTCTCGTGCCCGGAATGGAGGCGCGGGCCCTCGAGGAGCCTCCTCGTGTCGTGCTCGGGAACGTCCTCGGTGGTGGATGCGTGGAGGATCCGTACCGAGCACGTTGGTCGGGCACGCGAGGCATCTTTTGGGAATTGTGCCGCTACCCTAGGGGGGTAGGGCCATCATTGCGTTGGGTGCAGTGCGTCGAGGAGACGGAGTCCGTGGCTAAACGAGGTGACGTTTGGTATTCCATGTCATCACTATAAATAGGGTCCTTGGGCCCCATAATACGCTTTCCGCTCTTCGTGCTCTCTTCGTTGCAACTCTCAACACTCTCTCCAACCGTGACTTCCCGTCCCAGATTCTTCTTTTCCTAGCCGAATCCCATCTTTGATCCAAGTAAGTGATCCACTCTCTTTATTTTCTTGTTTTAGAATGCATGATTCTAGGAAATTGTGGATGTTTTAGGACCGTTAATGTGGGATTAGCCCGGTAAACTCGTGTTTTGCCCGACAGATTTACGTCTAGGACCGGCAAACGCATACTTGTGGCCGACGCGTTCTTAGTTTTAGGTGAAAAACTTCAGAGCTGCCCGGGGTATTCATGATCCTGGGCGCCTGATTCATGCCGGTGCCCGGTATGTTTATGGTCGTGGCCGTGGGCTTCATAATGCGGCTCGCCATGTTCATACCCCGGACCGACATGCTTGAAGAGTGGCCGTGCAGTTGGTTTGTGGAGGAACACTGGATTCAGGAGAGTCGGGGAGGCATCCACTTGTGAAAATGGACTTGCGGTAGTGTATGGACGACATGATTATGTCGAGCATAGGGCTTCATGCTCAATCTGATTGGTTTCCCGTGCTCTGCAGGTAACCATGGCGGATGAGCCGAGCTCCTCAGGTCGTCGTGACAGCGAAGAACAAAGTGCCGACGAGTCGGCCAACCTTATAGACACTGTGACCGACCCATCGCTGGAATGGGTGGGCGCCAAACCTCGGGGGACGGCGTCGATATACAGTCGGGATGACCGACACCCGTTCATCGCCATTGAAGGGGGGCAGGACCAGCCCGACTTTCAACCGAATTTCGAGGTCATGCTGCCTGCGACCACTGCCAGAATTTGTTCGATGTACCCGGATTACAGTTTTGCGATGTATGAGATCGCCTTTAAGGACTTGGGTTTGCGGCTGCCCTTCACAGACTTTGAGACCGGGGTTTTTACGCATTTGGAGCTGGCCCCGTCCCAGCTACACCCTAACTCTCTCGCCTTCATCCGGGCGTTTGAGCTGACGTGCCGCTACTTAAGGATAGGGGCGACCATACCTCTCTTCTTTAGGGTCTTCCACCTACAGCGCCAGTCCCGGGGAGGGAAGCACAGCTGGGTGTCCTTGAAGCAGTCGAGGAGACTGTTTAGGATGTACATGGATTCTGTGAGGGGGTTCAAGGATAAGTGGTATGTGGTACACCCTATCACTGATTCTGCTGTGGATTCCCTCTACGAGGAGGAAGGGCCGGTCAGCGATGACGACGGAGAAGCATTGTTGAACGATGACGGGAGCCCCGTGCTAGGACGTCGGGCTAAGTTCCCGGTGTACTGGATGTCTCGACACTTCCAGCATGGAACCGGCTACTTCCACACTGCAGTCGGGGACATGTGCACGGAGGATCAGCGGGCGTACACGACCCTCTGCAACTTCGTCGACAGTTTTCATCCCGCCCAGTGGGTTACACGGGAGGGGAATGAAATCCTCGACAAGGATGGTTACCCGACATTCGAGGCTCGCCCGATTGACACCAAGGCGTTGGTGGAATGTTCGACCTATAGGGAGGCAGCCCGCCTGTTAGGTTGTTTGTTTGCAATTTACTTGTCATTTATTTACGCGTTTTGCTCGATACTGACTTGTTTTACTTCGTGCAGGTACGATGGCCAGCCGACACGAGAGGCTCCTAAAATTGTCAACCGGCCAGAGGCGAAACAAGAAGGTCGTCCCGGCTCCTCAGGCGACCAGAATGGGTCCACCAACAACTCTGAACCCTCCTCAGCATGTGAGGGTGGATTCGACGTCGAGCTCGGGGGCGGCGTCAGATCCAGATGTCGAGGTCATTGATGCCGAAGCCGTTCTGACACATAGGAAGAGGACCCGCGTGGAAGGCGGTCCGACTGTCGGGGAAGATGCCGGTCCCGTTCAATCCTTTGCCTTTCCCCCTTGCATCGAGGAGGAAGGTTTTTTCGAGCGGTTTCCCCCGACCGTGGTCGCGCATGAAGCCGAGGCCATAAAGAGGATGACTAAAGAGGAGAGGCGGTCGCGGCTGGTCGCCAGTGTGGACGGGTTGGTTAAAATGGCTGAAATGGCTCTGGTATTGTCTGAAGACGCAGGGGATGCTGCTCGTGTTGAAGAGCTCGAGCGGGAGAAGGCGGCCTTGACTGTGAGCTCAAGGAAGTTGAAGGTCGCTCTGGAACGCTCCGAGGGGATGTTCCAAGAGCAGACCGTGATACTTGACGCCGAGAGGGAGGCGCTGACCTTGGAGAAAGAGAAGTCGGGGCGGTTGACCGAGGAAGGGGAGTTGCTCCGGACGGACAGGGATCGTTTGGCTGCTGAAGTCGAACGCCTGGGCAAGCAGGTCGAGGGACTGAATGCTGCTCAACAACCCGCCGAAGATGAGCCCGAGGACCTAATGGCTTTGAAGAGTCGGGCTGAGTTTATTGCTCATATCCGGAACCTCGAGGAGGACGCAGTCGGTGCCCTGGAAGACGGGTTCAATTCTGCCGTCGACCAGCTCTCGTTGCTAAATCCCGGCTTGGTCACCGAGGGTATCGGGCACACTCATCGGGTTGTCGGTGGTGCGATCATTCCCCCGCCCGACTCTCCTTGCGTCGACAGTGGTGATAATGCGGAAGTTTGATTTGTATTCTTTGGATAGCGGGCCTGCGTGCCCTTGATTTTTGAATTTGTACTTTGGGCCTGCGTGCCCGTTTATTGCATGTATGAACATCGCCGGCCTTCTTGGTCGGTTTAATATTACTTTGTTGCCTTCGGGCGTTTATACGTTTATTTTGGATTTTCTGCCCTTGTATGAACTGACATGCTTGTATGAATTTAGCTCGTCCCGGGCCTGACGAGTGCCCGTAGGTGGCTTTGATTTGGCGAGCGACTATGCTCGACTCTGTTTGTGCGCAAACTCGGCCCAATTTCGGTTGGCCGGGGTTGCTTGAGTGTTTCGCTCGAGAGGAGAGATTTTGTTTTGACCCTTGTAGATGTCCCGTTATTCTTGGTGGAATGTCGGGTATTTCGGAGCGAGGTTGCTCAGTCGGGCGTGGAGCCCGTAGGGACGACTTGCCCTTGGCGTGAACTGCCCATCGCGAGCTGGGTGTTCTGCCTTATGGGTACGACGACGGTGGTGCTCGGTATAGCTGTCCCCGTCGGGCACTATAGATCGTCAACGTCTACCGCGCGATGCCGTGCCATTTTGGTCGTGCGTCGGCCTGTACCTTAGCCTTAAACGAAGTGGGACGTTTTTCCTCGTTGCCCGAGCATGGTTGTTCTTGGTCGAGGGTCCTAGGTGTTGTCAGTTTTTAACTGTAGTACTGCTTCAACTTAGCAGCATTCCAGGGTCTTGGTAATGGCTCTCCGTCTAACTGTTCGAGGTAGTACGCCCCGGTACCCGTGGTGCCGTGGACGCGGTAAGGTCCTTCCCAGTTCGCGGCCAACTTCCCCTCGCGGGAGTCTTTCTGGTTTCTGCGTAGTACCAGGCTGCCTATTTCGAACTCGCGCTTGATGACCTTGTCGTTGTGGCGTAGAGCCACTCGCTGTTTTAGGGTGGCTTCGCGCAGGGCAGCCCCCGAGCGGATTTCCTCGACTAGGTCGAGTTCATCCCTCAGTGCTTCGTCATTCATTTCTTCGTCGAGGGGTTCCTCCGTTCGTCGGGATGGTTCCATGATTTCGACTGGGATGACAGCTTCGGTGCCGTACGTTAGTCGGAATGGTGTTTCACCCGTCGTTGAATGGGGTGTGGTGCGGTATGCCCATAGGACGCTGTGGAGCTCCTCGACCCATCCTCTTTTGGCTTCGCCGAGTCGACGTTTGAGCCCTCGGAGGATGACTCTGTTCGCAGCTTCGGCTTGCCCGTTGGTCTGAGGGTGCTCGACCGATGTGAAGTGATGTTTGGTCCCCAGTTTGGTGACGAAGTCTCGGAATCCGTGGTCGGTGAACTGGGTGCCGTTGTCGGTCACCAGTGCCTGTGGAATTCCGAACCTGGCGAGCACGTTTCTTTTGTAGAAACGGAGGATGTTATGCGAGGTGATTTTCGCGAGGGCCTCGGCCTCGATCCATTTTGTGAAGTAATCCACGGCGACGATTAGGAACTTGTTCTGATAGGTCCCTTGCACGAAGGGCCCGAGAATGTCCATGCCCCACCAGGCGAACGGCCATGGGGATGACAATGTGGTCAGCTCGTGTGGGGGAGCGAGGTGCATATCCCCATGCTTCTGGCACTTGTCACATTTTTTTACGTGTTCCTTGGCGTCCTGTTGCATCGTCGGCCAGTAGTATCCTGCGCGGAGGGCTTTCCTCGCCAAGGATTTACCGCCCATGTGTTGGGCGTTGATGCCTTCGTGTATCTCCCGCAGTACGTCGGGGATGGATGACTCGTCAATGCATTTCAGGAGGGGGATGGAGAATCCCCTTCTGTACAGTTTCTGTTCGAGAACAACGTAAGAACATGCTCGCCGCTTTATTGTGGCTGCGTCGGCCTGGTTCGTCGGGGGTTCTCCCTTTGTAAGGAAATTGTAGACCGGGGTCATCCAAGACGTGGCGTCCCCGATAGCATGAACCTCGACAGTAGTCGAGGGTGATTCAATGCTTGGCCGTGCCAGAGATTCCTGGATGACGGATTTATTCCCGCCTTTCTTTCGTGTGCTCGCGAGTTTGGACAATATGTCCGCCCTCGTGTTCTGCTCGCGGGGAACATGAGAGATTTCTGCTCGTACGAACTTTGCCATGTGCTTTTTGACTAAGTTCAAGTACTCAATGAGGTTGTCATTCTTGGCCTGGTAGCTTCCTTGTACTTGGGAAGCGACGAGCTGGGAGTCGGTGTAAATTTGAACTTCGCGGGCTCCTAGGTCCTCGGCCAATCTCAGTCCCGCGAGCAGGGCTTCGTATTCTGCCTGGTTATTTGATGTCGGGAAGGAGAGAACCAAGGAGTGCTCGATTACCACCCCCTCTTCGTTTTCCAGGAGGATCCCTGCGCCGCTTCCGGACGAGCTGGAGGCTCCGTCGACGAAGATGGTCCACTTGTGTTCCTTTCCCGGGGGAATGTCGTTGGAGGTCATCTCGGCGACGAAGTCGGCCAGGGCTTGTGCTTTCAGGGCCTTCCTGCTCTCGTACTGAATGTCGAATTCAGAGAGTTCCAGGGACCACTTAAGCATTCTGCCCGCCATATCTGGTCGACCCAGGAGTTGTCTCACCGGTTGATCAGTTCGCACGACAATGGTGTGTGCTAGAAAGTAGTGTCTGAGCCTCCTCGCCGCGTTGACGAGGGCCAGTGCCACCTTTTCTATCTGTTGATACCTGCTCTCGGGGCCTTGTAAGGCTTTGCTAGTGAAGTAGACAGGCTTCTGCCCGTCGGGAGTCTCGCGGACAAGAGCCGCACTGATGGTTTCGTTTGAAACTGCCAAGTATAGGTAAAGTGGCTCGTTGTCATCTGGTCGAGACAGCACGGGCGGTTGAGACAGGCTCTGTTTCAGATGGCGAAGTGCGTGTTCGCATTCCTCGGTCCATTCGAAGGCTGCTTCCTTTCGAAGGAGTTTGAAAAAGGGAAGGGCGTGCTGAGCGGACTTCGCGACGAAGCGCGAAAGCGACGTCAACATGCCGTTCATTATCTGTATCGACTTCTTCGACGTTGGAGTCGGGAGGTCGGCAAATGCTCGGCACTTGTCGGGGTTTGCTTCAATGCCTCGTTCTGTTAGGTAGAATCCGAGGAACTTTCCTGCCTTAACCCCGAATGTGCACTTCTCCGGGTTGAACCTCATTTTGCATTGTCTTGCTTGGGCGAAGACAGTCTTGAGATGAGCTGCGTGATCGGTGTCTGCTCGAGACTTGACGATCATGTCGTCCATGTATACCTCGAGCATGTCGCCTATCTGTTTGTTGAACACTTTGTTCATCATGCGTTGGTACGTCGTGCCGGCATTCTTTAATCCGAAGGGCATTACGTTGTAGTAATAGTTGCCCGAGCTGGTCATGAATGCCGTGCAGCGTTTGTCGCCCGGAGCCATTGGGATTTGATTGTATCCCGAGTAAGCGTCCATGAACGACAAAGTTTTGTAGCCGGCCGAGTTGTCGACCAGCATATCAATGTTCGGTAGAGGAAAAGCATCCTTCGGGCAAGCCCGATTGAGATCGGTATAATCAACACACATACGCCATTTTCCATTATTCTTTTTGACAAGTACAACATTTGACAGCCAGGTGGAATACCGGGCTTCAGAAATAAAATTTGCCTCTAAGAGGTCTTTTACAGCTTTTTCAGCAGCCTCCGTTTTTTCTGGAGACTGCCTACGCCTACGTTGTACTACTGCCTTGGCGGCTGGATCAATGGCGAGGTGATGACAGGCGACCTCAGGGTCGAGTCCGGGCATCTCTGCAGCGCTCCAGGCAAAGAGGTCAGCATTCTCGCGCAGACAGGCCTTGATTTGCTTCCTGGCCAAGTCGGGGAGGTCCTTGCCAATCTTCACTCCTTTGGTCGGGTCTGCTCCAAGGGGAACGAGTTCGAAATCACCGTCCGGAATGGGTCGGAGGGGGATTTGCTCGCTGCTGGCCGGTTCATCTTCGTCAAAACGGGCGTCGAGCGCAATGGAGTCGACCTTTGGTGGAGCCTTCTGAGCTTCTACCTCAGGAGATGCTGTGTCGGGCTCTTGCTTTGTCTTCTTGACGGGCCTAGTGCTGGGACCCACGTCGACAGTATCCCGACCCCTTGAAGCGGCGTTGAAGCACCGGCGGGCAGCAGCGAGGTCGCCCTGGATGGTGGCTACCCTCCCCCTTTTGGTATAGAACTTCATCTTTAGGTGGACAGTTGAAGGGACCGCTGTCAGTTCCGCCAGTGTCGGCCTCCCCAGGATGCAATGGTACAGGGATGGGCAGTCAATGACGAGGAAGCGGACCTTCACCTGTCTTGTAGCAGTATCTTCCCCGAATGTCACGAGGAGCTCGACATATCCCCAAGGTTTGGACGTCGAGCTGTTGAAGCCTTGAAGGTCCGAACCTATGTATGGAGACAGATGGGATTCGTCCAGTTGTAAGGTCCGGAACAGCTGGGTGTACATCACGTCGACGGAACTCCCTTCGTCGACCAGGATGCGATGCACATCAAAATTAGCCATCTTCGCCCTTATCAGCAAGGGGATGACTGCGTTCGGTGCTCCGCCGGGGAGCTCTTCCAAGTAGAATGTGATGGGCTCTGACCTGCCCCTCACCATTTCAAAAGTCACAGTTTGAGGAGGAGCTTTGTCGACCAGTTCGTCCAACTTTCTCTTGGCTGAGTTGATGGTGAGGTCGCTGAACCCGCCCCCGTTGATGACCATGGCGGAGGGGAAGTATTCCCACCTGCTGTGAGTAGTCAGGGGCTCCTGCAGGAGCTCGGGAAGTTCGAAATCCTCGGGCCTGGTTATTGAGTAGGCGGTCTGGATTGGCACCGACTCGTCAGATGGTCGGGCATCTTCTTCAGGCTCCTTTGCCTCGCGGGCTTCACGGCGGGGAGCGTCGTTTTTCCTGTACTGCGCAAGTCTCCCTCCTTTGATGAGGGTTTCAATAGCATCCTTCAGGTGGACGCAGTCCTCTGTCAAGTGACCATGACTCCTATGGTACTGACAGTACTTGTTTTTATCTACTCCTGGCTTGGCAGGAGCTGGTCGGGGACGCTTGACGCCACCGTCCTTGAAATCTGTGCTTGCACACTCCGCCAGAATACGCTCGCAGGAAGCCGTGAGCGGAGTGTACTCAGTAAACCTGCCCGAGGGGCCCCTTTGTTCCCGGACCTCCCGGGGTCTGTCTTCCTTCCTCTTCTCTCCGGTGCGTCGGGGAGGAGGGTCTTGTCTCGAGCTGCTTCCATGGTTGCGGGCTCTGGAGTCCCGTGCCCTGTTGGCAGCTTCTCTCTCCTCGTAATCCATATATGCTCGAGCTTTGTCGAGGAGAGCATCAAAAGTTGCAGGTGGCTCGATGCCTACAGCTTTCCTGAATTCGGTGCCGGGGAGGAGGCCCCTCTCCAGCAAATACCTCTTCATGTGGTCCGCGCAGGGGACCTGGATCGCTTCCCGGTTGAAGCGGTTGATGAATTCCCTCAAGGTCTCATCATGTCTCTGGATGATGGCCTCGAGGGCTGCCTCTGTCTTTGGGTGGCGACGAGAGGCTGTAAAGGAACTGATGAACTGGTTTTTCAAGTTCCGCCACGAGGTGATGGAGCCCGGGGCAAGTCCTTTGTACCAGTCCATGGCCGCCTTCCTGAGAGTTGTTGGAAAGAGACGGCACTTGATTGGCCCCCCGACATTGTGATAGTGGAGCATGGCTTCAAACCCGTCAATATGGTCGACTGGGTCTGCCACCCCATCATACTCCTTTAGGTGTGGGGGCTTCTCCATGCCCGGGGGGATAGGTGCGTCCATGATTGCCTGCGACAGGGGACCGCGGGGGTCGTCCTCGTCGCTCCTTTCTGGAGAAAGAGAAAGGGTCCTGTAGTTGTGTCGGGCACGATGCTCGTGCTGGGACTCCCTTGAACGTGATGTTCGGTGGGCGAAGGTCACGTGTCCGTCTCTGTTGTGCCTCCGTTCGTGCCTTGAGGCGTCGCGGACAGGCTCTTCGGCAGGGATGACGGGCTGTCTTTCGTATTGGGGCCGCCTCTGCCTTGGTGCGGGAGAGGGGCTCCTAGAGATTTCCCTGTAATGTCTCCGCGGGGGAGTAGGGTGTCGAGCTTCTTCGACCCGAGGAAGTGGAGATGGTGGCCTTTGATGTCTCCTCGGGGGGCGTCGATCATTTTCCAGTGCCCTAAGTCTTTCTCCTTGTGCAAACAGGAGATAGTTCGTCTGGTTGATGGCCGCGAACAGTGCCTGAGCAGTGGCATCTGCTCCGACAGGGGCCTGGACTTCATAGAACCGGGCAGCCTGGCGATAGGCGAGAGCTTCCGGATCGTCTTCGAGCTCTGGGGGAGTTGTCGAGGAGGACGCAGTGTGACCGTCCCTGCGGGTGGAAGGTCCAGGGGCGGTTGTCAGGGGGGCGGCATTGTGGCCGGCACCACTGGGATTGTCCAGGTGCCCGTTCTTGTCCGGGGGACCGTTGTTGACATCGAGGACGCGAGTGAGTTGTTCTTCACGAGTGGGAGAGGCCATGACAGTGAATGGATTGAGCTTTGGTCTTTGAAAACTGTTCGTTAGACGGGGAAGCTGTTTCCCACAGACGGCGCCACTGATCTGACCTGATCAGAAGGTTTGGACCGTCACGGCTGCTCCGAGTTGAAGGCTTTTTGAACGAGAAAGGGGGGGTACCTGCAAGGCACTCCGATGCTTAAGTCAGTGGGAGTACTAGCAGATAATAGAGTTGAGGTTAGAATTGATCATTACCTGACCCTCTGGAAGCAGAGGGTATTTATAGCCCCCAGCGCTGGGCCAAGGTTCCTTCACTGGGCCGGGCGGATTTGGCCCAATGGAGGAACTGCCAGGTCCTACGTGGGTAGTGGGGATCAGCACGTGGTCCCCTCCCTGGATGTGGTGCGTGAAGTGCGGGCGGACAGAGACGCGGTCTTTACGGAGTATCGTTGGGGCAATGGTGACTGAGTCTGCCCTAGCAAGGTAGCTTGAGTCCATGTCGAGCAGTGCAGCATGATGTCGAGCTCGGCGCCAAGACCCCGAGCTGGACAGCGAATGTCGAGCTGGAAACCAGGGCATAGAGCTGGACGGCAGTTTGTCGAGCGTGACTTCGTCGCGTGGGCTGGCACACTGAGATGTCGAGGTGGACATCAGGGTGTCGGGCATAGACGTTGTGGTCCTTAGTGAGCCCCATTGGACTGGGCCTTAGTAATGCTTTTGGGCCTGTCGGGCCCAGTCCAGAACACCTAGCATGCATACCATGGCCATTTTGTTAAGGCAACCAAGTGGATGAAACCCTAAGGGGTGCTTGTGTGCAATGTGTGTCATTTACATGCATTTTGTTTGTCTTGAATTAGGTCATTCTATTTGTTTGATTTTGTCTTATCATACAAAACCCTAGTTTTCCTAAACATATATATAATGCGATAAATTGTGTAAAATAAATCTAAGCTATTACAACAATTATTATGCGAGGGGGGATACAAGTTTTTGAATGGGGATATTTGCACAAAATAAAAACCTAATTTACTATTACAACCCAATTTAATATTTGCAAATTAAATAAATAAACAAATATTAAAAATGCAATAAAAATGTAAATATGCAAAAAATGTTTTGTATTTGTTTTATGTATGAGAAAATTAATTATTTAAACCCTAGAAAATAAGAGAAAAATAGTATTATTTTTGAAAGGGGTAAAACCCTGGTTTTTGATTTAAAGGAAAATATTATTTTCTAATATTATTTTTGTCCATTTTTTTATACAAGTAAATATTAAATAATATTATTAACAAATATTAAAAATTAACATATGTATGGAAATAATATTTTATGTATATGAATAATAAAAATAAAAATGTATAGTATTTTTAAATTATTTACAAGTTTTTTTTAAGAAAATGATTTCCATTTATTAAAATAAAACTATTTTATATGTGGAAAAAATAATAAAAATAAAATAAAAATTGCAAAAAATTAAGAAAATATTTTTGTGATTTTTTTAATGTTTAGAAAAAATAAATGCAAGTCAAAGATATAAAATATGCAAGAAAAATGGAAAAATAAAAGAAAATAGGTCAGGGGGTGCAAATAGGAATATGGGGGGTGTGAAAAACAAAACAACAGGCCCAAGGCGCGCTCAGACCCAGACCATCATCTTCATCCCTGTCCTTGGCTTCCTGCGCGCGTTCTGAGTTTGAATCTGTAACTTGCTATAGCTTGTATAAAATCAAAAACTTATAACACAAAAAATGTAGCTTATGATCTCACGATTCCAGTGATATAAAGTTTGTGACCTAACACTCAAAGATCAAGGAGAATTTTATCACCCCTAATTTCTGACCTAAATATTTCATGAACTTCAAGCTTCAAATTCTCACTACTCAGTTGATATAAATAACAACTATGCATATGTACAACTTAAGCAAGTTAAGGACTACATTTTTGCTTCACAAATCAAAGCTTGAGGATTCCTAAATAGAGAGATAGAGATTTGAAAAATACCTTGTTCAGTTGAGTTTGGATATGGCAATGTGGGGACTTTGAGTGAGGCCTGAAGATCATGCGAGTTTCCTTGAAGTTCCCTCAAGCTTTTCCAATGCTTAGCTGGCCTTGTAGATGGCTGAAACTCCTTGTAGAAGTCAACCTGCAACCTTCCAAAATGAAAATGGTGATGTTTGAAATAGGGGTTACAGTTGCAAGACAAGGGTCTGGATAGTTTAGATGTGATGCATGGAAGGTGTTTGAAGTGTTACAAAGCAAAACGCACGAGCCAATATTGAAATGACAAGAGTTTTGCAGAAGCTGCCCTGTTTGGGCAGAAAAATGTGTTTTCTGTGTTTGGGAAGGTTTTGGATGCTATGAATTCGTGTTTCTGCTTGAGACAAGTTTGTGAAGTTGTTTAGAATGAAGCCAAGTCTTCTCTTTATCAGATGGACAAGTTATCTTGACTTTTGCCAATTTTCTTGCTTTTGAAGAAAGTTGAAGTGACTTAAGCCAAAAGCTTGTACTTGCGAGTTCCTTAGCTGATGGGAGTTGGTAAACATTGCCTGGTATTTATGGATATTGCTTGCAACAAAAGATCAGGTCCATGGCTCAAGAATTGCAAAGTTGCAAAAAGCATGCTTTATCAAAATGGCATTGTGAACTTTTGGCCATTTATGGAATTATTCTTTGTACAATGCTCTAAAGGTCAAAATAAAGCCATTAACCACTGAGATAGCATTTCATTATGGAGTGTAGAAGGGATTAGGACCTGTAATACAAGGTACAAGCATGCTAGGAACTGATTTGCAACTTGAAGCATTGTAAACATGGCTTGAACAAAAGTGACAAATTGCCATTTTCTCTTCTTCGATTCTCCCTAACCACAAATGATGTTGGGGATTTCTTTGACATTTTGGAAATCTTGTAACATGCTCTACAACCCATCTTTGAAATGAATTTTGATATACCTCTTGGAACTAGGTGAAAAATTCCCATGAAGTTAGGTCAAAAACCTGCCTAAATTAGGGCAAATTTTCACTAAGTTAAAAAGTTTATGGACCCCTATTCACAAAATCATAACTTGATATCCAAGCATATTTTTGGAAAAATTTGTGAATAAAAGTTGTAGATTTCATGGAGGACTACAACTTTCATGTTGGAAGTTTTCTTTGAATCCAATTGCATCATGGTGAAAAAGTTGTGGAAAGTTGGGAAAAAATAAGACAATTTCCATACTTAGAAATTTTCTAAGTTATGAAATTTCTTCAAATTAAAACCCTAATTTGCAAAATTGATTTTCTTGATCAACAAGTTTCACGTTTTGCCATATCTTGATGAATTATGACCCTTGGCACTTGATTTTGACCTAAAAGTCAAAGTTTGACTTTTCAGTGTACAGTTGACTTTTGATCAGTTGACTGCAAAATTCATCTGTCAATCCTATGCATTTGAGATCTTTTGAACTATGTGATTAGGTCAAGATGATGCTATTGAGTCCTTGAAATAATGCTTGAACCCAATTGGTCATTGGCTAGGTTAAAAAATCAGAAATTTCCCTTTCTCAGTCAAAACCCTAGTTTTGACCATTTTGCCCTTTTGATGATCTGATCAAATTTCTTGAGGAGTTGTGATCCAAACTTGATCAAATGGTACATAGGAGCCTAAAATCTGATTGTGGATAAAAAATTATGAAGTTTGACTGTAAATTGGCCATGGTTGACTTTTCCCCAATATAGCTGATTTTTAGGTCAACTGTCTAATTGACTGGGCAAAAATTTGATTCGAGGCTTGAAACTTGACATGGGCAATCTTAGGGGTCCAAGATGGTGTATGAAAGTAACATGAAGCATTGATGGTCCAAAAATCCTTGTGCAAACTCAAACCCTAATTTCAGGCTATCAGTGCAAGGTGATGTCTTGAGCTGAGCAAACCCTAATCTTGTCTGGAGTCCAAGAAGTCTTGTGAGGAACAATATTGATAAATGAGAGGGCAAATTTTTAGGTACAACACCAAGAAAGTCCCTAACTTTTTCCTAACCTGACCTTGTGGGTTATCAACTTAGTGGGAAATTTTATTCTGTTTATGTCTCTAATTTTTTCCTAGACCGCCCTTTCGTGTTTTCGGCCTACCGAGACACTCCTTTTTGCCTAAGCTGCCCTTTCGGGTTTTCAAATTAGTGAGTTGTTTTATTTAGGAGAAGTATTTCTTGACTGCATCAACATTCATAGGACGTGGGAACTCCTCGCTATCCATAGTTTCAAGAATTAATGCACCGTCAGAGAAGGCTTTCTTGACAACATATGGTCCTTCAAAATTGGGAGTCCACTTGTCCCTAGAATCACTGTTAAAAGACATGATCTTCCTGAGCACGAGGTATCCTTCTCTGAATTCACGAGGTTTGACCTTCTTATCAAAAGCTTTCTTCATTCTCTTCTGATATAACTGCCCATGACACAAATCCGTCATTCTCTTCTTGTAGCGGTAGAAATGTTCAAGACTAAGCCATTGGATTGACAAGACTTATACAAATCAAAGTAAAAATCACCACTGTGCTTTATTATTTCCAAAGGAATGGGAAAAGAGCAAATAACCCAAAAAGGAAGGGGAAAGATTCAAGGTAAGGGGGTTGGTTATGCAAAGGGAAGGTATTAGCACCCTAAATATCTACGGTACTTCGCAGGAGCCTCTTTGTAAAATTTGTATATCTTGTTTTGCTATAAAAATGTTGTATATAAAAATTGGATGGTGGAGGTGAGAAAAGAAGCATATTTATTTTATAATTTTTGCACCCGCCGCGGTTGTGAAACTTTAGTGCCTACGTACCATCTTTCGTGCAATAGGGGATCAGGGTACACGTACTTCCTCTTTTAAGAATTTGAAACACAAATGCGTTGGTTAATTTTATGAGATAAAACATCATAGTAATTGTCCGTGTGGAAAACATACCTACTACCCACAATCATGGGAAAGGAGAATTTGCATCATCTCAAAGTGGAGGATATGGCTTGGATTTCAAAATCAACAATGCCTCACTCAACACCCAAGTGGAAAATATCTCTCTTCACTATATATTATGGAAGTATAGTTGTTTGCATCACTACAAGGATTGACAAGAGTTCAATCTTTTTGAGAAAAATTTAAAGATAAAATCCAAAGTGGCAAAATGGTATGAAATGAGATTGATTGACTTTTAACCTTCTCACAAAAAATGTCAAGGTATTATTAAGTTGATTGGAGTTTATTTATGAAAAATGTTTTGAAAATGCATGGACATAAGTCCAAGTTTATTATGAAAGTGGTTCAAGTTGAAAAACAAGAAGAGTTTTCAAAAAAGGAGAAGAAGATTTTTGAAATTAAAGAAGATGGGAGGAGAAGAAGGGACTATCCTAAAGCATAAGGTAAAGGCTAGGGATAAGAACCATCTAACCAATAAGAAGCCAATACTTGACATTATGAGCCAAGATAGAATTCCCATTCCTTGGATTGAAACCAATCAAGCAAAAATACTAGACCTCTTGAGATAACCAAACTTCAAGTGTATTAAGTCTTCACAAAAATTAGGCAGAGTAACGGCTGTATACGGGTGAATTCCAGATTACAAACAAAGGGTGTAATCACAAAAACATGCACACAAAAACAAACAAGCAACCCAATGTCTTGAGGTAAACCTTAAGAACTCCAGACAAAATAATCAGATATGATCACAAGGTTTCCAAGGTAGGCCAAGGTTTCTAATCCTAAGTCCAAGAAAAGTCCCATGCTCCATAATGCCAAGGATAGTAACCAAATGGTCTAAGTACCATTAAAGATTTTTTAGGTTTTATGTTGATTATTAAGTATCTTAAGAAAGGAAAAGAAAAGCTCAAGTGAGAAAAGTAAAAATGACAAGAAAGTAAATGCTCAAATGAGCAAAGATGAAAATGGCATGAAATGTAAATGCTAAAAGTAAATGGTATATAAAGCATAAAAAAGAATAAAAGCATAAAGTAAGATAAGTCAATAATTAGTGGTTAGCTGGATGACCATCTTGAAGCTTGCATTTGGAACTCATTATAGGATTCGTAGAACCAAAGCCTCCACACAACAAGTTGCATTTGCTTTTTGTCAAGTATATAATCCATTTGGAATTCTCATAAGTACCATTTAATGATCAACGATGTTTAAGTGATCCGCATTGACCAAAGGTGTTGTAGATCCATTAGAAGATTGGTAGAACCAAAGCCTCCACACAATGAATCTCAAGGTTATTGGATCAAAGAAATCAAATTAACATACTTGGGCTTGTAATCATAAGTTTGGTATACGAATCGGGACAAAATTTAGCGCTATGTTAAGCAATCGTAAGTGGACTTATATAGAAGTCACACCTATTTTGAGGCCGGTCAATAGCAATCTATGCACCATTTGTTTTGAGACATGATATAGAGATCATGCTCTAACAACATTTAGTGCAATAAGAAAGGGATGAGATGAAGAGGGATGGGGGAAAATATACAAACCACATTTGAATTAAATTTTAATCAAACTATTATTAAAATCATTCATCCATTTTTGTGGAGTTAAACTCAACACCATGGATCCAATAATGTTAATAAAGTTCATGATCCAAAATCTAACCCAAGATCAACCAGAAAATAGTCACAAAACAATATCACATTTAATATACACAAAAGGGTAAAAAAAAGAGTTTAAAAATGGAAAATGAAGTGAAAAATATCAACTATGTTCAAATTAATCAAGAAATGAAAAGTAAGACCATAGAAAAATCAAAAAAAGGCTCAAATAATTTTACAAATTTTTTGGTAATTTTTTAAAGTCAGAAACTATTTTTAAAATTAAAATAAATGGGTAAAATAAACAAAAAAATGGTAAAAAATAGTAAAGTCAGAAACAAAAATAAAATAAGATCACAAATATTTGTCACAATATCATTGGATCATTCCGTATTTTTTTTCAGAATTTAAAAATGTATAAAAGTATTTTTAACCATTTAAAACAAATCAAATAAGTGTAAAATTTAGAAAAAAATACCAAAACACAAAATTAAATTGTGAGAAAATAAAAATCAGAAAGAGAGTAATCAAAAATATTTTTCATAATTTTTTCAGATTTTTTGGACTAAAAATGAATTTTCTATGGTTTTTTGAAATTTAAATTAATTAAAATATAAAAATCAGAAAAAGAAAATAAAAGTAAAATATGTGGACCATTGGATGAGAGTCAAAACGCATTAGTAATCAAATCCAAGGGATCTGGCGCGCTGTGCATATCATGGTCATTAGTGAATATTGTACAGAATCATTAATTAAATCAGAATTTGAAAAAAACAGATGGCGCGCCTTCATTGGTTGGAAGATGACACATTGGTCATCTTCAACCTCCAGCCATCACGAATTGCAGGTCTCTCAAACTGTAAAATCAGAAGCTTAGACATATGTCGTTCTCTTTGTCTCTTCAAGACGAAGACAACCATACCCTCACGCCAAATTTATATAAACTGTAGCTTAAGCAATTTAGAAGGAAAGTTTTGAAAAGGGATTTGAAATTTCATGGTCAAAATATGTTTCCAGTAAAAGGTAAGTGTTGCAACTAGAACCAAGGTAATGAGAGCAACACAATGATATCAGAGTTTTGAAGAATTGATGAAGGAATCTACCTATTAAAGTTGAGTTGTAGAGCTCTGAAACTGGACTTCTATGGAGCAGTATAGGGCACGATTCTTGAATGTAATTATGTGGTTAGCTTCAGGGAAGATCAAGGAAGGTGAATTGATGGAAAAATTTGATTGAAAAAGGCTCGAGAATGGATTTTGAAGTTACTGAACTCTGAGTTATGAAATAAGTTTGGCAGGGTGATTCTGGCTATCCAAGCTTGGGAAAATGAATGGGATAGTACATGTATTTATAGGAGAAGCGAATGGGATCAAAAGGAATAGTGAATGATGCGTTTTGGAAGGAATTCGTGCAAACCTGATGCACGAGTGAAGTGTGATCCAAACTTCACCAAAACTCATCCAATTCTTGCGTTTTGATGCACTAATCCACTTGGGAAAGTTGGCTAATCATGTTTAGACCCAAAACGCGTGTTAATTTGAGGTTTAGAGGTTGTAACATGAAATTCAAATTCTGACTTGCAAGGAAACTTCAATTCCAAGTTACCATTTTTGAAACAATGGCATTCTCAGCTCAAGGGGTCTTAAGGCATGAATCTTGATGCTTTATAAAGATGAGGTTACAAGCTTTGCAGTGGAAAAAGAATTGAGTTAAATGGATGCTTGAGCTAAAATTTGCGTTGAGTCAAAGTTGGAGAAAAAGGGTTGACTTTCCATACTTAGAAATATTCCAAATTCTTCTTCAAAAATGACCTATAATGTCTTGCATCCAAACATGGTCTTCCACTTGGAATTTGCTCTTGACCAAAAAAGATGGAATGAAGTAGATCTATTGAATGAAATTTTGAAACTTGAATCATTCAAAATATCCAAAAGTTTAGCAAGTTATGACTTGTTGAAGTTAGCAAAAAATCATGAAATGACCTATAATCTTTTGCATCTTTAAGGCAACTTCCATACCCTTTCTTACTTTGCACATAAAAGAAGGCATAGAGTTCACATCTTTAAGATCATTATGGAAAAATAATGGACTCAAGGTGATGAAAATTGACCAAGTTATGACCATTTGAAGTCACACATGGAAAATTGGGGATTCATCTGGAGGACTTGTAATCTTTCTTCCTCATCAAGTATCTTCCTCATTAAAAATCCTTGGAACCTTTAAAGTGATTTATTAATAATCCTTTGAAGAGAATGATGTCTTTAGAATCACTAAAAAATACCAAAAGGTGAGCAAGATATACTCCTTTGAAGTTCAAAACCCTAGCTCATAGATCAAGAAAATGCTTTGAGGAACTTTGACAAGCTTGAACAAACTTCTTGTACCAACATTATTGCTTTGTGAATAGAAGTTGTTTAGGATGATAATGAGGACTCATAGCCACCAAAAACACATTTATATCTTGAAATTTGAGAGAAATATGCTCTTGTGACCAATAGGAACAAGGCCTTGTCCAAACATGACAACTTCTCCAATCAACCCCTTGTACTTTTGAGTCAAATCTAATAACCTTGAAATGTGATGAAACAAAGTGTGATACAGTGGGAGAACTGACTTGAGTTGTTTTGTGTTTGTGTTCGCAAATGTTGCAGTTTAGCAAGAGTCGCCACCGACTTTTCTTTTATCCAAAAGGAAAGGTGAAAAAGCACAGGAAAGACCTTTAGAGATATTTTCTTGAGTTTGGGGGGTAGATTATGAAAACGGAAGGTATTAGCACCCTTTTCATCCATGGTTTTCCATGGGCTCTTAGTTACTCGCTATATCACTTGCTTTTTGTTTGAATGTGTGCTTGTGGTGTTGGTTTTGAAAGTATTTTGAAAATATAACTTTGTAATGATTCTTGTTTCGAAAATGTTTTCAAGAAAATGTTTGTGAGATGTGTTTTTGAAAGTGATTTTGAAAAGTGTTTTCTTTGTAATGGATCTCGTTTCTATAAGAACGCGTACAAAGTGTTGTTTTCAAAAGTGTTTCAAAATGAGAGTGTTGGTGTATAAAATGTTTTTGTTGTGAGCAAGCGAGTAACTGAGAGCGAACCTACCTACTCAAAAGGTCTTAGATGTGCTTTTCCTCCTCTGTTAGATGTTGCTATCTTACCATTGTTTTGGTAAGAAGCCCCATCGTTGGATGTGAAGGAACGAGTGTGGGACGTTTGTATAGTCATAGAAGGAAACTTATGAGACGTTTTAGCAATGTCATTTAGGGACTAGATCGTTTACCGAAGGAAACATCGAGGGTCATCGCGGGACTACAATCTTTTTATCGAAGGGTCTTTGCTAAAACGTCCCATATTCGAGGGACATGACTATTTTTCCGATAGGCAACAAAAATGAGATTACCCTAGAGATGCTAGTGTGCAAGTGTGTTGGTTTGCATGCATTTTGTCTTGTATTTGAAGGTCATCTATTTGTTGATTTTATCTTGCCATACATCATATTAACTAGCAATATACGAAATGCAAGTAAAAATGTGGAAAATAAAATCTAAGCTATTACATCGCTTTAGGGGGATGGGGGTACAATTTAACAATCGGGATGAAGTGGAGACTGAAATATTACAACCATATCGAATAATAATGAAAGCAATGTAAAAGCAGTGTAAAATAAAAGGAAAAATGCATTTTGGACTGCTATGTGTCGACCCATGTTGTTATGCAACGACACATAGCTTTTCCTTGATCCTGTAGACCAAAAATAGCTCAGTATGAGTCGACACATAATGGGATGTATCGACTCATACACCTTCTTGTATCGACGCGAAACGCATATGTATCGACTCATAGGCTCTTCCAGCTTCTGTTTTACAACCTGAGATCCAGTATGGGTCGATGCATGGGGGTTATGTGTCGACTCATACCCTGTTTTTTCAATAGGATGAGTCGACACATAAAGATATGTGTCTATACATGCTACATTCTCTTGTCTTAAACATTGTTTTACTGTCCATACATGTCAGTTTACAGGATATGATTGATAAACATGAACAACAAATGATTGAATAAGCCTAAACAATAATCAAGTAAACAGTTCAAGAAGACTTACCTTGAGGCTGCACTGGCTGTTTTAAACCATAATGCTTTTCCAGATGCTGTGATGACTTTGTGAATCTTCAGAAAGCTGCTCCGCACTGTTGAAACTGAGTTAGACTGTACTGTAATGTTTTGATGTTTTGAGGGTAAAGATGATAGCACTACAAGGATTGTCCTTATGTTTAGAGAATCTTTATGTGTGATGAGTTGTTTGGCTTATGGGAGAGTTTGTCTGGTGGAATAATGGATTGGGATTTTGTTTTGAACAAGAACATATTTTGATTTTGAAAAATCAGTCAAGGTTAACAAGAATACTGTTTTTCTGCTCAACAAAACTCTCTATTCTCTCCCTTAATCCTCTCTCTTCCAATCCCACTTCAAAAAATCCAGCCCCTTTGTCTTATAAGACAATCCCTCTTGTAGACCTTTTACTGTGGTTTAGGGGGGAAACCAAATAAGTTATTTTAAATTGTTTTTGCTTACTATTTTGACACTTTCTTCCCACAATTTTTCTTTGCCATTTTGGTGCAATTCTGGGGCTGTTGTGATGCAGGCTTGGGCAGACTGCATAGAGCAGTTTTGGACTATATTGGGAAGCATGCATACTTGGGGTGCAACATAGCACAAGCTTTATTTTAGGGCAGCATGGGGTGTTGTGGCAATGTGGCATATCACATTTTGTTCAAACTTGGACAATATGATTTGTTGCATGACACAAATTTAGTCTTGTGGAATATTTCATGTACATTATATCAAGGGCAAAATAATGTAGCAAAGTTTTTTTTTAGAGAACTCAATCAAGAAATAGATTTAGGATTTGTAATTTTGCAAAAATGCCACTTTGTAATAACTTGAATTACTTGCATCATTTTGAATTATTTGGAATTGCAGCAAAAAATGTCATGAAGTAAAATGAAATTAACCAAGTATAGAAAATACTTAGAAAAATTTTAAAGTCTTGCAAAGTTGGATTTTTTATTCTCTTGATTTTAATGATCAAACTTCATTTTTGGATGTCTTGACATAATGTGATTTTTGGGACTCAAATTTGGTCAAAAAGTCAAAGTTTGACTTTTTAGCGTCCGATTGACTTTTTCCAGCTGAAACTCCAATGTTACTCATTTTCCCCCCTTTTGATAATTTGAATGATTCTTCTTAGAAAATATGGTATAAGGCTTGAACCTTGACTGAAGTAATTCGAAGAGTCCTCGAGACATGAGAGGGCAAATTTTGGGGTACAACAGCTGCCCTTGTTCAATCTTCTTACAACTGAAGAGTTAGATTGGTAAATCTGCCATTCGTGACTTGAAGGTGGAAGATGATTGAACACTAGAGTGCCCAAAAAATTTGCACTCGAAGATGTGTTAGTTGATTATGCAGGGAATGAGCTTAAAGATGCCATTTGTAGAGGTAATGGATAATTGTTGGAGATGGGTTTAAAGATGCCATCCGAAGGTGATTGTATCTGAAGGAATCTTGGACGATTACTACCTCAGTAGGATGATAAAGGAATCTTGGATGACTACAACCTCAACAGGATGGTGAAGGAATCTTGGATGACTACAACCTCAGCAGGATGATGAAGGAATCTTGGGTGATTTCTACCTCAGTAGGATGATGAAGGAATCTTGGATGACTACAACCTCAACAGGATGATGAAGGAATCTTGGGAGATTTCTACCTCAGTAGGATGATGAAGGAATCTTTGATGACTACAACCTCAGCAGGATGATGAAGGAATCTTGGGCGATTTCTACCTCAGTAGGATGATGAAGGAATCTTGGATGACTACAACCTCAACAGGATGATGAAGGAATCTTGGATGACTACTACCTCAATAGGATGATGAAGGAATCTTGGATGACTACTACCTCAGCAGGATGATGAAGAAATCTTGAGACGACTACTACCTCAACAGGATGATGAAGGAATCTTGGACGATTACTACCTCAACAAGATTATGAAGGAATCTTGGATGATTACTACCTCAGCAGGACGATGAAGGAATCTTGGATGACTACTACCTCAACAGGATGATGAAGGAATCTTGAGACGACTACTACCTCAGCAGATGATGAAGGAATCTCGGATGACTACAACCTCAACAGGATGATGAAGGAATCTTGGATGACTACTACCTCAACAGGATGATGAAGGAATCTTGGATGACTACTACCTCAAAAGATGATGATCTTTGTTTGTTGATTGATCTTTCCTGAAAAGGTAAAGAGTTAGTTGTATGCAATATCATGATGTATGCATTGTGTAACGATGTTCTCAAAATAAATGAGATTTGTGTCGTATGCACTTTATCATGTATGTAGATAGGATGTATGAAATGTGACATGTTTATTGAAGTGTATCTTTGTCTGGGAAAATAAATCCTTGACAAAATGTCGGGGAGTCGTTAAATCCTAGACTGCTGTTGAAGAGTTTGTGTGTCTTTAAACATTGCTTAGAATGTTTCCACTAGGGATTCCTGTTTTGTTGTTTGAGGAGAACTCTGTTGGGGAATATTGAAAACTCTGTGGAGAGTGTTGATTCTTGCTTGGGAAAAGAGTTCTGGATTCTCGGTTGTCCGTTGCTCTACTGGGGTCGAAGTTGAACTGATATCTGGTCGGGTCCAGGTTTCACAGTAACTTGCTGAGGATTGTAGAGTAGCCTACTGGGGGAGAGGAGTTGTGGTCCTTTGATTTGTATTAGTTGGAGAGGCCACCTCAAACTAGGGATTCCTGCCATTTGTTGGGGAAATAAACCCTATTTCCGGTCTTCTAGAGAGGTGATGACTTCGTTGGCAGAAATCCTCGAGGATTCTTGAAGTCGACTCAGCTGGGGAGAGGTTTTCAGAGGTTAAACTTTTGCTGATAAATTATCCTATGGGGAGATTCGTCACTGCCCCTAGTAGCGAGTTTTTGTGGAACTGCATGGAAATGTTGGACTGTACATAACCCTTTGCTGAGATTGATGTTCAATGCCCCAAGTGATGGAGATGGAGACTTTCCTCTGGTTACTCTGCACTTCTTAAGATATTTCTTGGAATCTTGACTGGACTTCCCCAGGTGTGCTGGAGAGTGACATGTCATGTCCCTCTGTTGATAGTAGATTCATCAAAGGGAGTGTCATCCTACTTGAATTGATTTTGTTCACTGAGAGAACTTTCGTTCATCGGATATTCGTTGTGTGAATTTCTCCGCTGTCAAACAAATAGCCATATGCAAACATTGATATTCAAGTAATGCAAAGTTCATGTTTCTCTTGAAGTTTTGAAAAATGCGTTTTTAGCAAGTAAAGAGGTTTGTAATTCAACTCTGGATTTTGAGAAAAGCCTTACAGGAGTCATGATAGCTTTTGTAATAGTATGCTTTCAAACTAACCCATGCTTCAATTAGGACTTTTGAAGGGTTGTAACGTGGCTTGGTTCATAGTTTAAGAAACAAAGTATTAAGGCTCAAAGTGTATTTGTACCCACCCGTTCTTCGTGATGTTCTTCAGTCCTAAGCTCAGTTAATTGTACGTTTGAACTCCAATTGAGTCTGGAATGACGTTGGTGATAACTCAGACAAGTTAAGTTTGTCAGAAGGCAGCCATTTTTGCAGTATTATTTTTTTCATGTTGTTGAGGATTTGTAGTGACCTCTTTCTTTTGATTTGTTATCCCTAATTTTTGCCTGACTGTTCTTGTTTTGAGATTACGGTCAACGGGATGCCCTAGCTTTCTTTAAGTCTCCTTCGTAGGTTTTGACTTAGTGGGCTTGTCTCTTCGAGAGATAATGACTGCCTATGTGATAGGGAACCATCACCGTCTTTTGATTCCAGAGAAATGTTTTGACGTCATTCGTTGTATTACGAGATGAGAGTTTGTGGCTTAACGCGGGTTTGAATTAACTGAGAGACTACCCTGCCCCAGGTTTTGATTAAAGGTTTCAATTTGTGTTAAAACATAAAACTTCTACTTCTTTGGCTCGAAGGGGTTGACTAGGGATTATCTTCTTTATAACTCCAGTGTTTAGGATTTTTTTTAAAAACGCATGTACATCATCAACAAGGTTTGTTCAAAAGTATACTATATGAGATTATGGCATTGTTTTCGTCAACCTCCCTCTAAAGGCTTGTAACTTTTGGCAAGAGTTAAATGTCATAAAGTGAGTAAAAAGCCTAGTTTAAATGTAATGAAAATGAGTGGATCAAATCAAGACAAACATATGCAATGCGTTAAATGAAACAAAGTTTGACATTAATAGATAATTGTTTGAACAAGAAAAATAAATTACAACTTGAAAATTCAAATGAACAAAAGCTTTCAATGATTCGTCATAGGAGTAGTGGTCACGTTTGGAGTCTCCGGATGGTCAAACTCGATCTCCTTGGCATCAATCAAGTCTTGAATCTTGTTCTTAAAAGTCCAACAACCATCAGTGTCATGTCCGGGACTGTCAGACTGATAGGCACATCTTACGCTCAGATTGTACTTAGAAGAGGAGGTGTCAGGATTTTGAGGAGGATCCTTTAGCGTGATCAGTTTCAATTTCAGCAAATGTTGTAATGCTTGATACAAAGGCATGTTGATGTTAGTGTACTTCCTTTCTTGATATCTTACCCTACGCCTATTGCTCTGTGTGATGCGGTGGGAGAACTGACTTGAGATTTTGCGTTTGTGTTTGCAAATGTTGCGGTTTAGCAAGAGTCGCCACCGACTTTTATTTTATCCAAAAGGAAAGGTAAAAAAGCACAGGAAAGACCTTTGAGATTGTTTTTGGGTTCGGGGGGTAGATTATGAAAAGGGAAGGTGCTAGCACCCTTTTCATCCATGGTTTTCCATGGGCTCATAGTTACTTGTTTTAGATCACTTGCTTTTGCTTTTCAATTGTTCGAAATGGTGCTTTTGTGTGTGGTTTTGAAAGTATTTTGAAAAGAGGCCTTTGTCTAGGAAACCTTTGTAATGATTCTTGTTTGAATGTATACAAAGGTGTTTGTCTTTTGAAAAATGTTTCAATGTTTGAAAGTTTGTTTGGAAAATGTTTTGAAATTGTGCTGTGTGTTTGAAAATAGCAAGGATGTTTGCATTTTGATCAAGTAACTATGAGTTGTCTACCCTAATCAAAAGTCTTTCCTACACATTTTTATTCCTTTGATGTTGTTGATTTACCATTGCATTTGGTAAACAATCCTATCTTTGGATGTTAAACGGAATAGGCGTGGGTCATCATATGACCATGATAGCAATGGTGCTAAGTGTTGTACTCCAAAATTTTCCCTCCCATTTCCTCAATATTTTCTCACCACAAGACCCTTGGAGCTCAAGATCAAGTTAGGTTTTACTCTGCTCAAGACTCCTCTTTGCACTGTTGACCCAAATTAGGGTTTGTGTTTGCACAAAGATGTTTTGATCTAAAAAGCCCAAGATGACTTTCATGCTTCATGTTGGACTCACAAGTTTATCCATACCAAGTTTCAAGCCTTGATTCCAATCTTTGCCCAGTCAATTGGACAGTTGACCTAGAAATCAGCTGTATTGGGGAAAAAGTCAACTGTGGTCAATTGACAGTCAAACCTCATGATTTTTGACCCACATCAATATTATGAACTCATATGAACCATTTGGTCAAGTTTGGATCACAATTCCACAAGAAATTTGATCAGATCACCAAAAGGGCAAAATGGTCATTTTTAGGGTTTTGACTGCACAAAGGCAATTTTTGACTGTTTGACCTAGGCAATGGCAAACCAAGCTCATATATGGACTCAAGGACCCCATGGCATTGTCTTGACATATTCAAAAAGTTCAAAAGATCCCAAATGCACAAGATTGACAGCTGAATTTTCCAGTCAACTGAGCCAAATTTGACTGTATACTGAAAAGTCAAACTTTGACTTTTTTTGTCAAAATCAAGTGTCAAGATTCATTTTTCATCAAGACATGTCAAATTATGAAACTTGTTCATCAAGAAATCAAAAATCACAAATTAGGGTTTGAAATGAAGAATTTTCATAACTTAGAATTTTTCTAAGTTATGAAAATCCCTAATTTTTTCCTAACTTTGTCCCATTTTTTCACCAAGATACATTTGGATTCAAGGAAAACTCAAAACATGAAAGTTGTAGTCCATTGCAAAATCTACAACTTTGATTCACAAATTTCCTCAAAAGAAGCTTGTAGCTCAAGTTACAATTTTTGAAACAAGGGTGCAAAACATTCTTAATTTAGAAAAATTTTGACCTATTCTAGGCAGGATTTTTTGCCTAACTTCATGGCCACTTTTCACATGCTTCCACTTGGAATTTCAATTTGCATTACAAAGATGGATTGTAGTAAACATTCCAAGCTTTCCAAAATGTCCAAGAACTTCTCAAACACCATTGTGATTAGGGAGAATCGAATTTGTCAATATGGGCAAAAGTCACTTTGTTCATGAGCCATTTCCATGTTCATAACTTGTGCATTTTCAAACTCAGCATGTGCAAGCTACATTACAGGCCTCTAATCTCATTTACACTAAAAAATTAAATGCTAAAACATTGTGCCAAGATGTTATTCTATGCATTTGGTCATTACATGAAGGATTAGTCCATAATTAGAAAAAGCACATTATCCATTTTTGAAAAGGTGAACTTTATGTCAAGATTGCAATCTATGAAGTACAAGGCAAATCCTTTTGGCACAAGTTCAGGAACATATCCCACTGATCAAGACTAAAAGGTGCAGCATACTTGAGGGGCCTAGAGAAGCTTGTAAACCAACTTGCCAAACTTTGCTTAAGATAGAAGAAACATTGCATAACTAAGGACATCACACATTTCTGCCAAGAGAAGCTTAGACAAACTTGTTGAACACATTCAAAACATCATAACTGAGCTAAGGCACGAGCTAACCACCTTCCAAACCTCATCATTCACCAAAACACCATCCTACTGCAAAAAACAGAGTCCCTTCTGCAGTTGGACTTCTACAACTCAATCCATTCGTGCGCCTTGGCCAAAACCACTTCATACACACTCCATAGCATCCATACAAACTATCCCAATCCCTAGCTTCAGACTGTAACACCTCTAACCAACTTCACCATTTTCACTTTTTCTGTTTTGCAGGTTGACTCCTATAGCTCGATTCATTTAGTTTCAAAGCAAGCTAAAGGTTGGAGAAGAATCCCTGAACTTCAAGCAAGCTGTACAAGTCCTCACATTGCACTGAAAGTACCTCCATTGTCAGACACGATCCAAGTTGAACAGGTAAGTTCATGGACTTCTATCTCTCAATCTAGGAAGAGTTAGCTTTAGGTTTATGAATGAAAAATGCTCTACTCATGGCCCTGAAGCTACACATATAACTACTTTCCATTTATATTGCATGTGCTGAGAGAATTTGGAACCTGAATATTAGAAAAAACTTAGGTCAAGAATTAGGGATGGAGAAATTCTCTCTCATTTCTGAGAGTTAAGTCAAGTTTTTTATATGTCTGAATTCGTCTCTTGATGCTCTACATTTTTTGTGTTATGAGTTTTGCTTGAAAGTCCAGGAATCAGGAGTTAGGAAACGCGTGTTGTTGTTGTTCAAACAAGTCTGGAGGTTGAAGATAACTCCTCTTGGGCTGGGCCTGAGTTTGATTTTCTTTTTGCACCACATCCTTACACATACACCCCCTTGGCCCATTGTGTTTTATTTTCATTATTTTTGACTTTTGATTTTTATTTCTCACTTGTTTATTTTTGTCAAAGCATAAAAAATATTAAAAAATATTTTTCTCACATTTTTTGCATTTTATTTGATATTTATTTTGTTTCATTTAGTTTTATATGTAAATAAATACATAATACTTTTTTATTTAAAATACTAAAAACAATACAAAATACATTTATTTTCTAATTTTATTTTATTTTATATTTTGAAAACATTTCCTAAAAAATATGATTTTTTTGTAAATATTAAATATTTTATTTTTTGTACATATTTAATATATTTAATAAATAATATAAATACTTATATATTTATTAGTATATTTAGGGTAAAAACATAAAAATAATACATTTTTATTGTTATTAATATTTAACTTGAAAAATCACTTTTTTACAATATACTTTCTTTTTATTTATTTTTTATATAATTAATAAATATTGCATATAATAAATAATTAATACATTTTTATTTAGTAAATTAGGGTTTGCCCTAAAAACCTAAAAAATCCAAAAATTAAACCTTTTTATTTTTGTTTATTTGTCACATGAAAAATACTTTTTACATACATATAAAAGATCTTTTTTGCATCTTGCATATTTATTGTATTTTATTTAATTATTGTGCAATTAAATACCTTGTAAATTTCAATTTGGATGTAATAGTTAGATTTAAATTTGTTGCTAAATATCCCCATTTGAACATTTGTACCCCCCATCCCATAATTTGTGTTGTAATAACTTAGGACCTTTAAATTTCGCACTTTAAAGCTTTCTAAATATGCCATGATAGAATTAGGGTTTTGTATGCAAAAATCAACCAAACAAATAGCTTGACCTAATTCCAAGATAAAAGCATGAAAATGAACAAACACAAATCACACTTGCACCCCTTAGGGTTACTCCACTTGTTGCCTTCAATAATGGGCCATATTGCATGTTAGGTGTCTTTGGCAAAACAAAACAATATCAAATGATCATAGTCCCTCGATGACGCTTTCGAAAGTTGCCTAAAAATGATCAAGTCCCTTAAAAGAAAAAGTTGCCAAAGACACTTGGCACCATTGCAATCATGGTCTAAACAATGACCCGTACCCGTCCCGTTCACATCCTAACACAAGATTGTCCACCAAATACAATGGTGGAACAAAATTGTTAAAAGGTTTAAAACATAGCAAAGATCTTTGAGAAATTTAGAGTAGACAAACTCTTGGTTACTTGCCAACTTGCAAAACAAAAACACTTGCCTATTTTTCAAAACACACATCACAACACACTTTCAAAACAACTTTCAAAAACATTGAAAACTTTTCAAAAGATAAGTACATCTTTGTATACATCCCAACATGGATCATTACAAGGGTTTCCATCACATTGGCCTCTGTTCAAAACAATTTCAAACACACACACAAAGCACCATTTCAAACAATTGAAAGCACCATTTCAAACAATTGAAAATCAAGGCAATTTGATCTAAGCAAGTAACTAAGAGCCCATGGATAACCATGGATAGAAAGGGTGCTAATACCTTCCCTTTCTATAATCTACTCCCCGAACCCAAGAAAACATATCAAAGGTTTTTGCTGTGCTTTTTAACCTTTCCTTAGGATAAAATAAAAAGTCGGTGGCGACTCTTGCTCAACTGAAACATTTGCGAAAAACAAACACAAAACTCAAGTCAGTTATCCCACCGTATCACAGAACTGGCGACTCTGCTGGGGATTTCTTTTAAAGTGGAGTAACCTTAGGGCTTAGATCACCCTCTTGCATGACTAAATTGTTTGCTTTGATTGCTTTATATCTTGGTTCTCTTGTTTGGGCTTGAAATCCTACACCCGGATTTGGGGAAACATTCATAGATAGCAATACATTGTGGAAATTGTCCGGGGTATACCGACACGGTTGAAGCAATAGCTATATTAGTGCGACATATTTGTGAGTACCGGTAACCCTTGAGTTCAATCAAGGAGAGTACGGGGCCGCTGAGTGATGTCACTAAGCACTAATGACCTAGAACCTTACTTGACCATCTTGGCCTTTCATTAGGGGTAGTGAGATGACCGGCTTTGGTGCAGTCCGAAGTTGGTAGATACTCGATACTACACTCATTGAGGGTTGTTTTCTTGGGATATTTTGGTCGCTAGTTAAGTGGCTAAACCAAAACAATGAACATGGAAAACAATCCAATGATATTGAGCTCCTTAGAACCCGGTTACTATTCATAGGACAGGTTTTTAAGCCAACTACACTCAAGAGGGTACTTACCTATGAAACCCCATGCAAGCCTGAAACTAGGGTTTTGTGTGATTTTCTTGTACATATGTTTGTGCATACATCATAAACATCATAAAGAATCATATGCATATACTAACCATTTCAAGGGTTTAGATCTTCATCTTTGTTCTTGCTTTGTAGGTCATGGAAATTCTTTGCAGGAAAACTATCCAAGTCAACCTTGTGAGAATCCCTCCTCAACTCAAAGAGCTCACATCAACAATTCCGGAAAGCTCTCCCTTCAGTGAAAGACATGGTAGACTGCTCAGCTTAGTCAACACCAACATTGAAGAGGACATGGTAAAGGTGTTGTTCCAGTTCTTTGACACCCTTCACCACTGTTTCACTTTCCCCGACTACCAGTTGGTGCCCACTTTGGAGGAATTTTCTCAACTCCTGAGAATTCCTATTCTTAATCAACTACCTTTCAACGGTACGGAAAATGAACCAAAGCCTGAAGATGTTGCTCAAGCACTACACTTGCAGCCATCTGACATCAAGGGGCATTGGGAAACTAGAAGCGGTGTCAAAGGTTTCTTGGCAAAATTCTTGTTTGAGAAGGCACAAGAGTGTTGGAATTCATTGGACCTACAAGCCTTTGAAGAAATTGTGGCACTCCACATTTATGGGTTGGTCTTGTTCCCAAACCCTGACCAGCTTGTAGATGTCAACGCCGTCAAAATCTTCTTATCCAGAAATCCAATACCAACATTGCTTGGGGACATTCTTCACTCATTTTACACACGAACAATGAGAAAGAGGGGTGTTCTCATGTGCTGTACTCCTCTCCTTGCAAGGTGGTTTATTTCGCACCTTCCACAATCTGTCTTGAAGAATGACCAAGGCTTAAGGTGGTCACAACGGTTGATGACCCTCACTCACTCTGATGTACATTGGTGTTCTCGGTCCAGAGAAAATGTCATCATCGTCGATCATTGTGGAGAGTTCCCTAATGTTCCATTACTTGGCATTAGAGGAGGCATTACCTACAACCCTTGTCTAGCCTTGAGACAATTTGGATATGCACGGAGGGATGGCCCTCACGACATGTTGATTCCTGACCTAGTTTTTGACTTCGACAACGATGCGCAAGGACTTCGCCAAAGATTCATCAGAGCTTGGAGGATGCCTAACAAGGTTGACAGCAAGACACTGGGACACAAGAATTCCATCCCTCTTAAGCCTTATCTCAAGTGGGTATGAACCCGAGCCCAGAGTCTAATGATGCCTTATCCTCATGTTCTCCCTGTGATTAAAGAGCCCGTTAAGGAAGGAGAGGTTCCCTACACCATCATATATCCTGACATGCCTACATCGTGGGAGGAGATGCAGAAAAGTTGGATCCAACTCAAGGAGGAACAGAACACTTTTGAAGCCAGCTTCTACGCCAGTGAGAAGAAGGTGTTAGAGCTTACCCGTCGACTCCACGAGGAAGAGACCCTCAACACCTACATCGCACCAAAGAGGATGCGCAACGTCTTTTTACCTTGAGAAGTTTTTTGTAATATTTTCCCATGGGGCATTTATGTACTGACAAATTTCTTCTTATTAATATGACGTGCGTTCTTTTTGTTTATAACAATTTTGAACTTTCTAAATCCTTGAATGCATTGCATACATAAGCATACCATTCATCATGTGCATAAGCAGGTCTCCACACCAGGTTTCCTTATCTTTCTGCTGTTTATTTCAGTAAGATGGATCTCGAACAGACGGTCAAGGACTTGCAGTCTCAGAACTCACAGTTTCAACATCTCCTGATGACCTTGGCTAAGGGTCAGGAGGATCTGAAAGCCCTGCTGGGGAACAAAGAGCAAGTGAAAAAGAAGAAGAAAAGAATCGGGGTGGCTACCCTAGGAAGAAGGTTTGAGGGTGAAGCCAGAAGAGTCCTTGAATTTCCCCTACATCTGAAGAGGGAACCAGTAAAGGGAATGCGGCTGCAGTACCTTCCGAATCCGAGGTTGAAGAAGAGGAGGCTGAAGAGGACGAAGACTACTCTGATCAACAATACCCGCCCGCCGATGATAAGTACAAAGGCTTGGAAGACAGGTTGGCAGCTATGGAGCTGCAGAGAGTTCCCGGCTTGGATTTCGAAGACTTGGGATTAGTTGCTGGAATTGTGATCCCCCCGAAGTTCAAAGTACCAGTTTTTGCAAGGTATGACGGGCTATCCTGCCCGAAGATGCATCTCAGATCATATGTAAGAAAGATTCAACCTTACACTGCAGACAAGAACCTTTGGATCCATTTCTTTCAGGATAGCCTTTCAGGGGCTCAACTCGAGTGGTTCTATCAGCTGGATGGAGCCAGTATCCGAAACTGGGAGGACTTGGCCACTGCGTTTTATAAACAGTATCAGTACAATTCTGACCTCGCTCCCACGCGTACCCAACTTCAGGGTATGTCGCTGGGGACGGGCGAAGGATTCAAGGAGTATGCGCAAAAGTGGAGAGACTTGGCTGGCAGGGTACAGCCACCGCTGACTGACCGTGAACTTATTGACATGTTCCTAGGGACCCTGTCTGGTCCGTTCTTCAATCATCTGATTGGTAATTCTTCTGCTGGGTTTACAGATTTGATCTTGACTGGTGAGAGAATAGAAGCTGGTATCAAGTCGGGGAAGATACAGAAAGGTGCCGCTGCGAGTACTGAAAGGAAACCTTTCAAAAAGGAAGCTAGTGATGTTTATGGTCCCAGAAGACAAATTAAGCCGGAACGCCGCCAAGCTGTCAATGCATTGGTAATCTTAAAGCCTGTTGCTGCTCCTCAGCAGTATAATCAACAAAGGAGTGAGAGACCCAAAAGGCAGTACACTCGGCTCAGTATGACCCTATCTCAGATTTTGCCGCAACTACTATCAACCAATCTGGTAACTGTCAAAGAAGCTCCGAAGGTAGTGAACACGGCTTCTCCAAAGTACAACCCCAACGCCCGTTGCGCTTATCACTCTGATAGCCCGGGGCATACTACGGACGATTGTGGGCTTTGAGGAATAAGGTTCAAGACCTTATTGATGCTAAAGAAATACAGTTTGAGGCGCCCGAAAGACCCAATGTTGTGACTGCTCCCATGCCCCAGCATGGAGTGAATGCTGTGGAAGAAGATTGGTATGTGGCCTCCATGGAAGAGATTGTTACTCCATTGTTGACTGTCAAGAGGAACCTGTTTCTAGTCGGTTTATTTCCGGGATGTGGTAAAGGTTGCCCTCTATGTGCTGTTTTACCTGCTGGTTGTCCCTTGCTGAAATCAGGTATCCAAAGCCTGATGGATAGCAAAGAGATCTTGTTCGAGAAGATTGTTGTTCCTGCTGTCCCTGCTGAAGAAGTTTCTATTGTCACTATTTTCAGCAAACCTCCTAAGGCTCTCTCAAAGAAGCCTTTCAAAATCATGTCCACTCAGAAGATTGCTCCTATCATCATTACTGTTCCGGGGCCCCTCCCCTATACATCCGCCAAAGCTGTACTGTGGCACTATGGGGCAGACGTTTATGTTCTTGGAGTAAAACAAGAGTTTGATACAAGTACCGGTGTCAGCAATATCACCGGGCCTGCCAAAATTACTCGCAGTGGTAGGCTGTTCTCGCCAGATATTGCGCCACCAGCTATTCAGAAACCTCTCATCATCACACCTGCAAGTGTGCCTGTTCCCCTTCCTAATAAAGTTCCTGTTTCTACCCCTGCTGCCGAGCCGTCTAACGCTCGGGGCAAAGGGATTGCTACTTATTTTCCTGCCCTGACGGAGGCACCGAAGACAACCACTATTGAGGCTTCCCAGCAAGAGATGGAAGAGATCCTCAAGATTATCAAGAAAAGTGATTTCAACGTAGTTGAGCAGCTGGGGCACACCCCATCGAAGATTTCTATGCTATCAATGTTGTTGTGTTCAGAGGCCCACGCCAAGGCTCTGATTTCCTTCTTAAAGATGTCCCATGTGCCACAAGAAACATCTGCTGATCAATTTACTGATTGTGTGGCCAACTTGACTGCCGATAATGGTTTGGGCTTCTTTGACGCCGATCTGACCGCCAAAGGAAATAACCATAATGACGCCCTGCATGTCTCCATTGAATGCAGGGGCACTACTCTTGCCCATGTGTTGGTAGACACCGGTTCTTCTTTGAACGTATTACCCAAGAAGGCCCTAGACAGGTTAGATTGTGAGGGTTTGGAGCTCAAGCCTAGTAACATTGTTGTCCGAGCCTTTGACGGTTCGAAAAGGATGGTACATGGTGAAGTTGACATTCCAATCAGGGTTGGTTCTCAAGTCTTTGATTCTACTTTCTATGTGATGGACATCCGTCCATCCTACTCTTGTTTGTTGGGTCGTCCATGGATCCACAAGGCTGGAGCTGTGACCTCCACACTTCATCAGAAGCTTAAGTACCCAGTCAGAGGAAAGATTGTCACAGTTCAGGGGGAGGAAGAATATATGGTCAGCCACCTAAACTCGTTCTGGTACATAGAAATGGATGGGGAGTTCATTGAAACCCCCTTTCAACACTTTGAAGAAGTGCCTCAGACACTGGCGTCAGCTGAAACTGTGATTGAAGACCCTCCTTTGAAGATGGCTTCCTTAAAGGATTCCCGGGCTGTGATTGAGAAGGGTGAGTGTGCAAACTGGGGCCGACTTCCTGACTTTACTCTGAATACCGACAAGTTTGGCTTGGGTTTCACTACAGAGGCTCAGAGGGCTGTTCGTAAAGCAAGGATTGGAAGACCTCATGTGTTCATCACTAACCCGGGAGTGAATGCTATTGGGGACGAAGTGGAGGAATCTGAATTCGACAGCTGGATCTACCCAACAACCGACAGTGGACCAAGCAACTGGACTGCCAAAGACTTCACACCTATTACTTTTGTCACTCGGTAGTGAACTCTTTTGTTCTCAATTTGTAACAAACAATATGTTGAAACTTTTATGGCTCGGTGTCCTACCCGGGGCACTGTGGCTCCATTTGTGAGGGCTTTTGTGTGTCATTTTCATATATCATCAATAAAAACATTGGACGTTTGTTGCATTTCAAAATCTTGTGCTCCTTTTTCTTTCTTTGTTATATATTGCAAAACAGCTATATTTACACACACTCACTTATACAGGTTCCAATCCACTCTGGATCTCACTGGTAATGACTCTACTACTGCCAGTTATGACTTCGAAAATCCGATCAACTTAGCCGAAGACGAAGGTGAAGATGATTGTGAAGTACCTGGTGAACTGGCAAGACTGCTACTCCAGGAAGAGAGGGCCATTCAGCCACATGAAGTGCCTGTGGAAACGGTAAATCTGGGTACGGAGATAGACAGAAAAGAGGTCAAGATTGGTGCCAATCTAGAGCTCAGTGTGAAACAATGGTTGATTCAGATGCTGCATGACTATATGGAAATCTTTGCCTGGTCTTACGAAGACATTCCTGGGTTGGATACCAACATTGTGGTTCATCACCTGCCTACCAAGGAAGACTGCCCTCTGGTAAAACAGAAGGTCCGCCGTATGCATCCAGAGATGTCCGAGAAAATCAAAGCTGAGGTTATGAAACAATTTGATGCCGGGTTTCTAGCAGTGACTTCTTACCCTCAGTGGATTACCAACGTGGTTCCAGTGCCGAAAAAGGATGGTAAGGTTCGGATGTGTGTTGATTACAGGGATTTGAACAGGTCCAGCCCCAAGGATGATTTCCCTCTGCCTCATATCAACGTTCTGGTTGACAACACTGCTCAGCATAAAGTTTTCTCCTTCATGGACGTCTTCTCCGATTATAACCAGATCAAGATGGCTCCTGAAGACATGGAGAAGACCACTTTTGTTACTCAGCGGGGAACCTTTTGCTACAAGGTCATGCCTTTTGGGTTGAAAAATGCTGGGGCAACCTACGAACGTGCCATGGTTGCTTTATTTCATGACATGATCCATCATGAGATAGAAGTATACGTCAACGATATGATTGCAAGGTCCCAAACTGAGAAGGAACACCTTGACCATCTACGGAAGCTGTTTGACCGTCTAAAGTTGTACAAGCTGAGGTTGAACCCAAACAACTGCACCTTTGGGGTGAGATCTGGAAAATTGTTAGGCTTCATCGTAAGCGACAAAGGCATTCAGTTGGACCCTGCCAAAGTGAAAGCCATACAAGAGATGCCAACTCCCAAGACAGAGAAAGAAGTCAGAGGCTTTCTAGGATGTTTGAACTACATTTCCCGATTCATCTCACATCTAACTGCTACCTGTGAACCAATCTTCAAGCTACTAAAGAAAGATCAAGTTGTACGCTGGAATGATGAATGTCAGGCCGCTTTCGAAAAGATCAAAGAGTACCTCCAAGAACCACCCATTCTTATGCCACCGGTTGAAGGGAGACCTCTAATCTTATACTTGACAGTACTTGACAACTCAATGGGGTGTGTGTTGGGGCAGCATGACGAGTCTGACCGAAAAGAACACGCCATTTATTACCTGAGCAAAAAGTTTATCGACTGTGAGACTCGGTACTCACTGCTCGAGAAAACTTGCTGCGCTCTGGTATGGGCTGCTCGCCGGCTGAGACAGTATATGTTGACTCACACTACTCTGTTGATTTCAAAAATGGATCCAATCAAGTACATATTCAAAAAGCCTGCTCTGTCTGGAAGAATAGAAAGATGGAAAATGATCTTGACGGAATACGACATCCAGTACACGACTCAAAAAGCAATCAAGGGAAGTGTAGTGGCAGACCATTTGGCACACTAGGCAGTGGATGATTACCAGTCGATGAACTTTGAATTTCCAGACGAGGATATCATGGTAGTAACTGATTGTGAAGTACCTGGACCGGATGAAGGACCCGAGGAAGGATCCCGATGGTCTATGCACTTTGACGGAGCCTCAAACGCTTTGGGTAATGGTATCGGTGCTGTGATCATATCCCCCAAAGGCACTCATACTCCACTCACCGCTCGGCTATGTTTCAATTGCACCAACAACATGGCGGAGTATGAGGCATGCATCATGGGTCTTCAAGCTGCAATTGACTTAAGGATCAAGTTTCTGAGTGTCTTTGGAGATTCCGCTCTCGTGATCAATCAGGTCAAAGGCGAGTGGGATACGAAACACCCAAATCTTATTCCTTACAAGGAGTATGTGCTGACATTTCTTCCCCACTTCGAAGAGATAACTTTTGAACACTTCCCAAGAGAGGAGAATCAGTTAGCGGATGCACTAGCTACGATGTCTTCAATGTTCAAAGTCAAATGGGACAACGAGGCGCCCAGATCATTATCTGAAGATTGGACGAACCTGCACATTGCTGCGATCTTGAGGCTGAAGAGGTGACTGAAAAACCTTGGTATCATGAAGTGAAGAGGTACTTGGAAGCTCAAGAATACCCCAAGGGTGCATCTGTCAACGACAAGAAGTTTCTGAGAAGGTTCGCGGCAAAGTTCTTCCTCAGCAATGGCATTCTATACAAGCGAAACCATGATTCAACTTTACTGCGTTGTGTGGATAAAACTGAAGCAGAAAAGATCATGACGGAGCTACATGAAGGTACATTTGGAACACATTCCAGTGGACACACCATGGCAAGGAAAATCCTCCGGGCAGGATATTTCTGGTCCACAATGGAAGTCGACTGTTACCAACATTCTCGGACATGTCACAAGTGCCAGATTTATGCAGATAAGGTGCACATTCCTCCAGTTCCTCTGAACGTCTTGACAGCACCTTGGCCTTTTGCAATGTGGGGCATTGATATGATCGGCGAGATCCGACCTACGGCATCCAACGGGCATCGCTTCAACCTAGTCGCGATTGATTACTTCACGAAGTGGGTTGAAGCAGCTTCCTACGCCACCGTAACCAAGAGCGTCGTGGCACGGTTCATTCGGCATAACCTGATCTGTCGATACAGTGTACCAGAGAGGATCATTACGGACAATGGTACCAATCTTAATAACAAAATGATCACTGAGCTCTGCGAGCAATTCAAGATACATCACCACAACTCTTCTCCCTACCGGCCGAAGATGAATGGGGTTGTCGAAGCGGAAAATAAGAATATTAAGAAGATTGTGCAGAAGATGACAGTGACATACAAAGATTGGCACGAAATGTTACCGTTTGCTCTTCATGGGTACCGTACCTCAACGTGGACGTCAACAGGGGCAACACCCTTCTCCTTGGTCTATGGCATGGAGGTAGTCTTGCCTATTGAAGTCCAGATACCCTCTCTCCGGATAATGAAGGATGCAGGTTTGAGCGAAGATGACTGGATCCAGACTCGACTTGATCAATGAAACCTAATCGACGAAAAGAGACTCACTGCTGTTTGTCATGGTCAAACATACCAAAAACAGATGATCAGGGCATTTAACAAGAAAGCCAGACGACAAGAGTATCAAGTCGGAGACCTGGTAATCAAGCGCATAATTCTTCCTCAAAGTGATCCCAGGGGCAAATGGACCCCTACGTACGAAGGGCCATTTGTGGTTAAACATATCTTCTCAGGAGGAGCTATGATTCTAACCACCATGGATGGTGATAACCTTCCTCACCCTGCCAATGCAGACATAGTAAAAAGATACTACGCATGATAAAAGACCCGCTAGGTTGACACACCTAGGCAAAAATAAGGGCTTCCCGGCGAACCAAAAGGGTTCGGGCAAAAATAAGGGATGAAAATAAAAAAATCTGTACACCCGGTAAGTCGAAAACCTGAAAAGGCGGCTTGGGCAAAAATGGGTATCCCGGTGGACTGAAAACCCAAAAGGGCGGTCCAGGAAAAAGTTAGGGATAAGCGTAATACTATGTCTCATTGGATCACCTGGAATCCAGAATTCGGTATCAACTATCAGGTTCAGACGGCATCGATCAATCAGCTTCATCTTCAACTAAGCAGCAAAGTGATGAGACGCTTGAAGACATAAAGGCAATAGCAGAGTTGGAGCCCAGTGGAATTTTTCACATAGATGTTTTATTTTCCTTTTTCAAAATTGTATAAACTCTATGTTGTTCGGCGGCGTTCTCTTACTAGGACGTCAGCCTCTTGTACACAAAACGCCTATTTATAGGCAAAATTCAAAAATCAATACAAATTCACTTTTCCAGACAAATTGCCAATTGTTTTTCCTTTTTCTGTTTTGTCTTGCGAAGAACGTCCAATGTTCATTTTTTATATATGCATTTGACATCAAATTGCTAACTCATAAATACTTGCATGCGAAACAAAGGACTAATTACAGGTGACATTAGAAACAGGGGCAATAATGAGTTGTCTAAGCGATCTAGTCGCTCTGTCCACCAAGGTACCAAGGTAGGTTCGGCTGAAGAACGTAACCAGGTTACCTCAACTCCCCACAGAGTAGCCCCAGCAAGTCAGCAATACTCTCCCCAAGCAGAGTTAGTCTACTGTCAGCCTTAAGGAAGTTGAGCATCCCCAGAAGATCTCAACATTCCCCAATAGAGTATAGGCATTCCTCAGCAAGCATCCTCGGCAGTCTTAATATAAGATTGTTCCCCGGCAGAATACAGACACCCCAGTGGAACCATCCCCCAGTACAATCTAAAGTTTCCCCAGGAGAGTGGAATCCATATCCCCAGCAGGTCTGAAAGCTTATCCCCAGTAGATTCTGGAAGCTTTTCCCCTGCAGAGTACGAACGCATCTCTCCGACTTCATTCAAAGGTTTATTTCGCATCAGGTCTTATAACTGGGTTATCCTCAGCTAATTACCAAGGAAAGACCGTCCTCGGCGAAGTTCTTCCTATCCCCAGCGGAGTTCATCAAATTCCCCAACATAACTTATCAGTGGAATCCCCAGCGGAGCTCCCATCAAAACCTCAGCGAAGTATCTCTCCCCGCAGAGTAATCACTTCACCTATTTTATTTCCCTCAGAGTAATCTCTCCAACAAGTTCATTCCCCAACGGAGTCATCTTCTCCTACCGGTTCATTTTTGCAACCATCATCCCCAGTGGAAGCGAAGAACTCTACTCTTCAACATCAGCCCAGGATTTGATTCCCCGGCCAGTCGTCAAGGATTTATTTTCCTAGACGAAAATAAATTCATAGACATTTCACATTTCATACATCCTGCTTACATACATGATAAAGTGCATACAACACTATCTCATTTTGAGCATCATGACATCATGCATCTCATACATCATGACCTTGCATACAACTGACGTTTTTCCTTTTCAGGATAAAGGACAATCCAAAGTTGATTACTATCAACTATCGCAATTCCAGATTCGATACCTGTATCTAGCCAGGGCATATCTGTGAGTGATTGATTGTAGATTCGATACCTGCATCTAGCCAGGGCATATCTACATGAAGAGTTTGAAGATCAACCCCTGTAACAGGCCAGGAAATTATCTTTCATTCTCAGGTCAGAGGCTTACACCTGTATCCAGCCAGGAAAGCTATCTCTACCAACCTTTTACAACTTCCAAATTCGATACCTGTATCCAGCCAGGGCATATCTGAAGACAACAATTCCCAGATTCGACACTTGTATCCAGCCAGGGCATATCTGAAGACGACAAGTTCCAGATTCGATTCCTGTATCCAGCCAGGGCATATCTGTGAGTACTTGATTGTGGATTCGATTCCTATATCTAGCCAGGGCATATCTGCATGAAGAGTTTAGAGATTCGATACCTGTATCCAGCTAGGGCACGTCTGTAAACAACCTTTTGAAGTTCCAGATTCGATTCCTGTATCTAGCCAGAGCACATCTGTGAGCAACTAATTGTGGATTCGACTCCTGTATCCAGCCAGGGCACATCTGCATGAAGAGACTGAAGATCAACACCTGTAACAAGCCAGGAAACCATCTTTCTTTCTCAAGTACGCAAGTTCTCGCTAAGGAATCTCTTACGCGATCAACACTTCCAAATGGCATCTATAAGCCCATTCCCGACAAGTTTCTGTCACGCCTCCAAATGGCATCTGTAAGCTCATCCTCCTATCCACCATCTCTCCAAATGGCATCTGTAAGCCCATTCCCGCCATCACATTGCTGATACTCCACTATGCGAGTGCAAATTTCTGGACACTCTAGTGTCCAATCTCCTTTTACCCTCGAGTCGCGAAAGGCAAACTTGTCAATCTAACTCTTCAGGTCCAAGAAGATTGAACAGTGGCAACTGTTGTACCCCAAAATTTGCCATCCCATTTCCTCAATATTTTCTCACCACAAGACCCTTGGAGCTCAAGATCAAGTTAGGTTTTGCTCTGCTCAAGACTCCTCTTTGCACTGTTGACCCAAATTAGGGTTTGTGTTTGCACAAAGATGTTTTGATCTAAAAATCCCAAGATGACTTTCATGCTTCATGTTGGACTCACAAGTTTATCCATACCAAGTTTCAAGCCTTGATTCCAATCTTTGCCCAATCAATTGGACAGTTGACCTAGAAATCAGCTGTATTGGGGAAAAAGTCAAATGTGGTCAATTGACAGTCAAACCTCATGATTTTTGACCCACATCAATATTATGAACTCATATGAACCATTTGGTCAAGTTTAGATCACAATTCCACAAGAAATTTGATCAGATCACCAAAAGGCCAAAATGGTCATTTTTAGGGTTTTGACTGCACAAAGGCAATTTTTGATTGTTTGACCTAGCCAATGGAAAACCAAGCTCATATATGGACTCAAGGACCCCATGGCATTGTCTTGACATATTTAAAAAGTTCAAAAGATCCCAAATGCACAAGATTGACATATGAATTTTCCAGTCAACTGAGCCAAATTTGACTGTATACTGAAAAGTCAAACTTTGACTTTTTTGGTCAAAATCAAGTGTCAAGATTCATTTTTCATCAAGACAAGTCAAATTATGAAACTTGTTCATCAAGAAATCAAAAATCACAAATTAGGGTTTGAAATGAAGAATTTTCATAACTTGGAATTCTTCTAAGTTATGAAAATCCCTAATTTTTTCCTAACTTTGTCCCATTTTTTCACCAAGATACATTTGGATTCAAGGAAAACTCAAAACATGAAAGTTGTAGTCCATTGAAAAATCTACAACTTTGATTCACAAAGTTTCCTCAAAAGAAGCTTGTAGCTGAAGTTACAATTTTTGGAACAAGGGTGAAAAACATTCTTAATTTAGAAAGATTTTGACCTATTCTAGGCAGGATTTTTTGCCTAACTTCATGGCCACTTTTCACATGCTTCCACTTGGAATTTCAATTTTCATTACAAAGATGGATTGTAGTACACATTCCAAGCTTTCCAAAATGTCCAAGAACTTCTCAAACACCCTTGTGGTTAGGGAGAATCGAATTTGTCAATATGGGAAAAAGTCACTTTGTTCATGAGCCATTTCCATGTTCATAACTTGTGCATTTTCAAACTCAGCATGTGCAAGCTACATTACAGGCCTCTAATCTCATTTACACTCAAAAATTAAATGCTAAACCATTGTGCCAAGATGTTATTCTATGCATTTGGTCATTACATGAAGGATTAGTCCATAATTAGAAAAAGCACATTATCCATTTTTGAAAAGGTGAACTTTATGTCAAGATTGCAATCTATGAAGTACAAGGAAAATCCTTTTGGCACAAGTTCAGGAACATATCCCACTGATCAAGACTAAAAGGTGCAGCATACTTGAGGGGCCTAGATAAGCTTGTAAACCAACTTGCCAAACTTTGCTTAAGATAGAAGAAACATTGCATAACTAAGGACATCACACATTTCTGCCAAGAGAAGCTTAGACAAACTTGTTGAACACATTCAAAACATCATAACTGAGCTAAGGCACGAGCTAACCACCTTCCAAACCTCATCATTCACCAAAACACCATCCTACTGCAAAAAACAGAGTCCCTTCTGCAGTTGGACTTCTACAACTCAATCCATTCGTGCGCCTTGGCCAAAACCACTTCATACACACTCCATAGCATCCATACAAACTATCCCAAGCCCTAGCTTCAGACTGTAACACCTCTAACCAACTTCACCATTTTCACTTTTTCTGTTTTGCAGGTTTGCTCCTATAGATCGATTCATATAGTTTCAAAGCAAGCTAAAGGTTGGAGAAGCATCCCTGAACTTCAAGCAAGTTGTACAAGTCCTCACATTGCACTGAAAGTACCTCCATTGTCAGACACGATCCAAGCTGAACAGGTAAGTTTATGGACTTCTATCTCTTAATCTAGGAAGAGTTAGCTTTAGGTTTATGAATGAAAAATGCTCTACTCATGGCCCTGAAGTTACACATATAATTACTTTCCATTTATATTGCATATGCTGAGAGAATTTGGAACCTGAATATTAGAAAAAACTAAGGTCAAGAATTAGGGATGGAGAAATTCTCTCTCATTTCTGAGAGTTAAGTCAAGTTTTTTATATGTCTGAATTCGTCACTTGATGCTCTACATTTTTTGTGTTATGAGTTTTGCTTGAAAGTCCAGGAATCAGGAGTTAGGAAACGCGTGTTGTTGTTGTTCAAACAAGTCTGGAGGTTGAAGACAACTCCTCTTGGGCTGGGCCTGAGTTTGATTTTCTTTTTGCACCACATCCTTACACATACACCCCCTTGGCCCATTGTGTTTTATTTTCATTATTTTTTACTTTTGATTTTTATTTCTAACTTGTTTATTTTTGTCAAAGCATAAAAAATATTATAAAATATTTTTCTCACATTTTTTGCATTTTATTTGATATTTATTTTGTTTCATTTAGTTTTATATGTAAATAAATACATAATACTTTTTTATTTAAAATACTAAAAACAATACAAAATACATTTATTTTCTAATTTTATTTTATTTTATATTTTGAAAACATTTCCTAAAAAATATGCTTTTTTTGTAAATATTAAATATTTTATTTTTTGTACATATTTAATATATTTAATAAATAATATAAATACTTATATATTTATTAGTATATTTAGGGTAAAAACATAAAAATAATACATTTTTATTGTTATTAATATTTAACTTGAAAAATCACTTTTTTACAATATACTTTCTTTTTATTTATTTTCTATATAATTAATAAATATTGCATATAATAAATAATTAATACATTTTTATTTAGTAAATTAGGGTTTGCCCTATAAACCTAAAAAATCCAAAAATTAAACCTTTTTATTTTTGTTTATTTGTCACATGAAAAATACTTTTTACATACATATAAAAGATCATTTTTGCATCTTGCATATTTATTGTATTTTATTTAATTATTGTGCAATTAAATACCTTGTAAATTTCAATTTGGATGTAATAGTTAGATTTAAATTTCTTGCTAAATATCCCCATTTGAACATTTGTACCCCCCATCCCATAATTTGTGTTGTAATAACTTAGGACCTTTAAATTTCGCATTTTAAAGCTTTCTAAATATGCCATGATAGAATTAGGGTTTTGTATGCAAAAATCAACCAAACAAATAGCTTGACCTAATTCCAAGATAAAAGCATGAAAATGAACAAACACAAATCACACTTGCACCCCTTAGGGTTACTCCACTTGTTGCCTTCAGTAATGGGCCATATTGCATGTTAGGTGTCTTTGGCAAAACAAAACAATATCAAATGATCATAGTCCCTCGATGACGCTTTCGAAAGTTGCCTAAAAATGATCAAGTCCCTTAAAAGAAAAAGTTGCCAAAGACACTTGGCACCATTGCAATCATGGTCTAAACAATGACCCGCACCCGTCCTATTCACATCCTAACACAAGATTGTCCATCAAATACAATGGTGGAACAAAATTATTAAAAGGTTTAAAACATAGCAAAGATCTTTGAGAAATTTAGAGTAGACAAACTCTTGGTTACTTGCCAACTTGCAAAACAAAAACACTTGCCTATTTTTCAAAACACACATCACAACACACTTTCAAAACAACTTTCAAAAACATTGAAAACTTTTCAAAAGATAAGTACATCTTTGTATACATCCCAACATGGATCATTACAAGGATTTCCATCACATTGGCCTCTGTTCAAAACAATTTCAAACACACACACAAAGCACCATTTCAAACAATTGAAAGCACCATTTCAAACAATTGAAAATCAAGGCAAGTTGATCTAAGCAAGTAACTAAGAGCCCATGGATAACCATGGATAGAAAGGGTGCTAATACCTTCCCTTTCTATAATCTACTCCTCGAACCCAAGAAAACATCTCAAAGGTTTTTGTTGTGCTTTTTAACCTTTCCTTAGGATAAAATAAAAAGTCGGTGGCGAGTCTTGCTCAACCGAAACATTTGCGAAAAACAAACGCAAAACTCAAGTTAGTTCTTCCACCGTATCACACTAAGTATCTTAGCAAGTTTTTGAGGGACTTAAGATCATTTTTGTTTAGGCAACCAAGATAGCGTCATCGAGGGACTATGATATTTTTGTTTTGATTTTGTTTTGCCAAGATACCTAGCATGCATACCATGGCCATTTTAAGGCAACAAAGTTGATGAAACCCTAGGGGTGCTTGTGTGCAATGTGTTGTCACTTTTCATGCATTTTTGTCTTGTATTAAGTCATGCTATTTGTTTGATTTTGGTCTTTTTTTGCATACAAACCCCAATTTACTGTCATGGCATTTGAAAGCAATAAAATGCGTAAAAGTAAATCTAAGACTATTACAACAATATTATGGGGAGGGGGATAGAAGTTTGAATAGGGGGATATTTTAACAAAATAAAACCCTAAAACTATTACAACCATATTGAATTTATTTGTACAAATAAATAAAATAAGCAAATATTTAAATATACAAATAAATGTAAATATGAAAAAAAATGTTTTGTATTAATTTTTATGTATGTAAAGTAAATTTATTTAAGTCTTAAAAATAAGAAAATAAAAATGATTATTTTTGGAAAGGGTATAAACCCTAGTTTTGATTTAAAAGAAATATTGTTTATATTATTCATTTGTATTCAAGAAAAATAAAAATAATATGTACAAAATGTTAAAAAATAAAATGTTGTATGAAAATATTAATTTAAGTATATAAATAATAAAAATAAAAATATATAATATTTTTATATTATTTACAATTTTATTTAAGAAAATAAAAGTATTGTTATTAAATAAACTATTTTTATGTCCAAAAAAATAATAAAAATAATAAAATAAAAATGCAAAAATTAAGAAAATATTTTTGGTGATTTTTAATATTTAGAAAAAATAAATAAAGTCAGAAAATATAAAAGAAATGAAAAATATACAAAAATAAAACAAATGGGCCAAGGGGGTGCAGAAAGCAAGCAGGGGGTGTCAAAAGTCAAGCAAGCCAGGCCCAACCCAATATCACTTCATCCATGTCCTTCAGACAGAAAAAATTCGCGCGCCCTTGTTCAAACTGTAACTCCTGCATACGTGCTTAAAAACGAAATCTTGCAACATGAAACTTGTAGCTTGTTACATCACGATTCCAACCATATAAAAAACTTGATCTAACTCTATGAAACCAGGGAGAATTTCAGTGGCCCTAAATTCTAACCTAGTTTTTTCAGCAACTTCAACAATCAAATACTCCTAGCTTAGTTAATATAAATGGAATCTAAGCATATGTACAGCTCAAGGACATTAAGGACTACATTTTTGCTTCACAAACCTAAGCCTAAGGATGTCTAAATAAGGAGATAGAAAGTTGGAAATTACCTTGTTCAGTCAAGTTCGAATATGGCAATGTAGCAACTTTGAATGAGGCCTGAAGGACTTTTGAGCTTGCTTGATGTTCCCGTGACCTTTCCCAATGCTTAGCTTGCTTTGAAATGGTCTGATACTCCTTGTAGAACTCAACCTGCAATGCTTCAAAATGAAAATGGTTAAGTGTGAAAACGGGGTTACAGTTGCAAAGTATGGGCCTGGACAGTTTAGGTGTGTTGTATTGAATGTGTTTGAAGTGGTTCCAAGCAAAACGCACGAGCCAATTTAGTTTTGGCTTGAGTTCTGCAGAGCTTGCCCTGTTTTAGGAAGAAGTTGATGTTTTTGTGCTTAAGGGTGTTTGAGATGCTATGAGCTCGTGTTTTTGGCTTGGTATAATGTGTTGAACTCGTTTGAAATGGTCACAAGGCTTGGTTTTAACAGATGCACAAGTTGTGGACCTTTTGCAAGGTTTCTTGCTTTTGAAGCAAAAGTGAGTTGACAAAGGCAAAGGCTTGTACAAGCTAGATCAGGGTCTGCACATAGTTGGTACACTTTTCCTGATATTTGTGGAGTTGGTTTGCAGCAAAAGCTTTGGTCCATGGCTCAAGATAAACAAAGTTGGCATAAAGTGTGCTTTATCAAAGTGGCAATGTTAACTTTTTGCCATTTTTGGATTAAACCTTTGTACAAAGTTTCAAAGATCAAAACAATGCCATTAACAATTGTATTTGAATTCAATTTTGGAGTGTAAAAAGTATTAGAACCTTTAATGCAAGTACAAGCATGGTTCAAACTGATTTGCAAGTTGTAACATGGTGAAAAATGCCTTGGACAAAAGTGATAATTTGCCATTTTCAAACTTTCGATTCTCCCTAACCATAAATGATCTTGGAGAGTTCTTGGACATTTTGGAAAGATTGTAACATGCTCTACAATCCATCTTTGAAATGCATTCTGAGATTCCAATTGGAACTATGTGAAAAGTTTCCATGAAGATAGGTCAAAATCCTGCCTAAACTAAGACAAAATTTCACTAAGTTAAAAGTTTCATGGACCCTTGTTCACAAAATCATAACTTGAGATCCAAGCATCCTTTGGGAAAACTTTGTGAATCAAAGTTGTATATTTTGTGGAGGAGTACAACTTTCATGTTGGAAGTTTTCTTTGAATCCAATTGCATCATGGTGAAAAAGTTGGGAAAAAATAAGAAATTTTCATAACTTAGAAAATTTCTAAGTTATGAAAATTTTCAATCTTAAACCCTAATTTCCAAAATTAGGTTTCTTGGTGAACAAGTTTCATGTTTTGACACATATTAATGAAAAATTACCCCTGGCACTTGATTTTGACCAAAAAGTCAAAGTTTGACTTTTTAGTGTACAGTTGATTTTCGATCAGTTGACTGGAAAATTCATCTGTCAATCCAATGTATTTGAGATCTTTTGAATCTTGTGATTAGGTCAAGATGATGCCATTGAGTCCTTGAAACCATGCTTGAACCCAATTTGCCATTGGCTAGGTGAAAAATCAGAAATTGCCCTCCTACAGTCAAAACCCTAATTTTGACCATTTTGCCCTTTTGATGATCTGATCAAATTTCTTGAGGAGTTGTGGTCCAAACTTGATCAAATGGTTCATATGAGTCTATAATGTTGATGTGGATAAAAAATTATGAGGTTTGACTGTAAATTGGCCACAGTTGACTTTTTCCCAATACAATTGATTTTTAGGTTAACTGTCCAATTGATTGGGCAAAAATTTGATTCAAGGTTTGAAACTTGGTATGAGAAATCTTAGAGGTCCAACATGAAGTATGAAAGTCACATGAGGCATTGGAAGTCCAAAAATCCTTGTGCAAACTCAAACCCTAATTTCAGTCAACAGTGCAATGAGATGTCTTGAGCTGAGCAAACCCTAATCCTGTCTGGAGTCCAAGCAGTCTTGTGAGGAAAATCTTAATAAAATGAGAGGGAAAATTTTGGGGTACAACAGCTGCCCCTGTTCAATCTTCTTGAACCTGAAGAGTTAGATTGGTGAGTTTGTCATTCCTGACTCGAAGGTAAAAGATGATTGGACACTAGAGTGCCCGTAAATTTGCACTCGTCAAAATGTAGTTGAGGAAATGGGCTTAAAGATGCCATTTGGAGATGGTAGAATCTTGCTGGATATGGGCTTAAAGATGCCATCCAAGACTGTTTGTTGAACTGTATGTTGTAAGTCAAAAGAATAAATATCAGAATGGTGTCCGTATTTGGAACGTATCTGAACTGTATCTGGAGACTGAGTCTGTATGAACAATGGAATGGCATCCGTGTCTGGAGCGTATCTGAGTTGTAACTGTATTTGATTCCGAATGAATAGAAGAATGACTTCCGTGTCTGGAGTGTATCTGTATTGTATCTGATTCTGAAATTTGAATAAGCGACAAAAAGGCATCCGTGTCTAGAGCGTCTCTGGGCTGGGGAAAATTTGAATGAGTGACAGAATGGCAACCGTGTCTAGTGCGTATCTAGACTGTATCTGAAGTTGAGATCTGTATGAGTAGCAGAATGACTTCCGTGTCTGGAGTGTATCTGAACTTGAAATTGATAGTTGAATCTGAATGAGAAATAGAATGGCTTCAGTGTCTGGAGCGTATCTAATCTGTATCGGATTGTTGAAGTCTGAATAAGTGACCGAATGGAATCCGTGTCTGGAGCGTATCCGTACTGTATCTTGACTTGAAATTCTGAATGAGTAATAGAATGACTTCCGTGTCTGGAGTGTATCCGTACTGTATCTGAATGAGAGATCTGAATGAGTAATAGAATGACTTCCATGTCTGGAGTGTATCCGTACTGTATCTGAAATCTTTGAATATTTTTTAAAGATAGCTGTTAATCTTATCCTGAAAAGGGTAAAATGTTAGATGAAACACAGAGTTATGTTGCATGAAATGTATGATGCAATAAATGTGTTTTATCAATGTTTATGATATATGAGTGTAATGTATGCGCATGTAAGTTGATTCGCTGTCTTGCTGAGGAAAATAAATCCTTGATAGCTGGAGATAATAAAATCCTTGACTGCTTTCGGGGAAAATAAATCCTTGACTGCTGCTGGAGATTCAAAATCTTTGATTGTTGAGGATGAGAAATCCTTGCTGACTTTTTGGGGATTAAAGATCCTGACAACTTCTGTGGGGACGTGAGAATCCTTCACGACTTTCCTGGGGATAGGGATCCTTCAAGTCTTTGGAGTTGGAGGATGATAAACAATCTATTGTGAAAATAATGCCAAGTGTTGCTTAAGAAACCTGCTCGGGGAATCCCAAAAACTTTGATAACTATGGCTGGGGATTACACAATGGGAATCCTTATTCGGTTGGGGAATAAGGAAAACTCTGGCGATCTCTACCGGGGATCAATCAAAGGAAAACCTTGATCTGCTGGAGAATAAGGAAGACTCTGATGGCTTCTGCGGGGAACTAAGAATGAGAATCTTCGATCTCCTAGGGAATTTGAATCCTTGGGGACTTCATGCCGGGGAGTCAAGAATGAGAATCTTCTATCTATAGGGGATTAAAAATTCTGACAAATTCATGCTGGGGAGTAATGAAGACTCTGGCAACTTCACTGGGGAATCAAGAATGAGAATCTTCATTCTGTTGGGGGAGTAAAAACTATGTGGTGAAGAAGGCTTCTTGCTGGAGAGTAAGTGAACACTTTGGGGGAGTAGCTATACTGCCGGGGAGATCAGGAGTTTGGGTTATATACCAATTTACTGGGGAGTTATCCTAGGTTGGGGATAAAAGTTAACTGTTAGTTTGGGGAATTTGGGGAAAGCTGAATGGTTTCCGCCGGGGACTGGTAGTTTGAATCGACTGGGGAAGAAGGTTTCATCTCCACTGAGGGTCTGTAGTTCAAAGTTTTTACTCCACTGTGGACTGGGAGTTTGAAGACTTAACTCTGATGGGAATTCTGAAATTTAGCTCCGCTAGGGATATGTATTTCAAGGTTTTAGCTCCGTTGGGGATCTAGATGATGTACTGCAGGGGATTTCTCTTGGAATAGCCTGAAGATGTTTTCCTATACTTTCAACCTGTCAATAATTATTCTTTCCCATTTCGTTTATTTGTAAACAGTGATTATATTTAAATGCATATGCTCATTAATAAATCTTTGGACGTTTCCAAATAAAACACAAGTGTAAAAAAGAAGAAAAGGAAAATAGTTTTTCTGCACTTTGAAGTATCTTTGTATTGACTTTGTATAATTATTTTGTACAAAGGAGACAGACATCCTAGTAAGAGAACGTTGTCATAAAAATGAGAAAAATTTATACAAATAAAGATGGCTATGTGTAAAAATTCCATGGGGTTCCCATTCTGCTATAGCCTTCACAACTCTGAATATCTTGTCCATTCGTTGCTTCGTCCGAAGATGATCGGATTGATCAGAAACCCGGATCTTGTCTGTGAAGAGATTATCCTTAAAGTGATCCGACGAGACATAGTCATACGTTTTAATTCCCTAACTTTTGCCTGGACCGCCCTTTCGGGTTTTCGATCCACCGGGAAACCCTTTTTTTGCCTAAGTCGCCCTTTCGGGTTTTCAACTTGCCGGGTGTACAATTTTTTATTTATTTATCCCTATTTTTTTCCTGAACCGCCCTTTCGGGTTTTCGATTCACCGGGATGCCCTTTTTTTGTATAGGTGTGTCAACCTAGCGGGTCATTTATGCGTAGTATCTTTTGACTATGTCTGAGTTTGCAGGGTGCGGAAAGTCGTCGCCGTCCATGGTGGTTAATATCATTGCCCCACCAGAAAAGATATTTTTGATATAAAATGGTCCTTCGTAGGTAGGAGTCCATTTGCCCCTGGGATCACTTTGCGGCAAAATGATCCGCTTGATTACAAGATCCCCAATTTGATATGTCTGGCGTCTGACTTTCTTGTTGAAAGCCTTGATCATCGATTTTTGATACGTCTAACCATGACAAACAGCAGTAAGTCTCTTCTCGTCAATCAAGTTAAGTTGATCAAACCGGGTCTAAATCCAATCGTCTTCACCCAAACCAGTATCTTTCATGATTCTCAAGGAGGGAATCTGAACCTCAATAGGTAAAACAACTTCCATGCCGTATACCAAGGAATAGGGTGTTGCCCCAGTTGATGTGTGCGCCGTGGTACGGTACCCGTGAAAAGAAAACGGTAACATCTCATGCCAGTCCTTGTAGGTGACTGTCATCTTTTGTATGATCTTCTTGATATTTTTGTTCGCAGCTTCGATAACACCGTTCATCTTTGGCCAATAGGGAGATGAATTGTGATGTTGAATCTGGAACTGCTCGCAAAGGCGGTGATCATAGTGTTGTTAAGGTTTGTACCGTTATCAGTGATGATCCTCTCGGGGATGCCGTACCGACAAATGAGGTTCTGCTTGATGAAGCGGGCAACAACATTCTTTGTGACAGATGCGAAGAACGCTGCTTCGACCCACTTGGTGAAGTAGTCAATGGCCACCAGAATGAATCGGTGTCCATTGGATGCTGTAGGCTTGATCTCTCCAATCATGTCGATTCCCCAAATAGCGAATGTCCAAGGAGCTGTTAGGACATTGAGAGGAACTGGAGGGATATGTACCTTGTCTGCATAGATTTGGCATTTGTGACAAGTACGGGAATGTTGATAGCAGTCAGCTTCCATGGTAGACCAGTAATAGCCTGCCCTTAGAATCTTCTTAGCCATCGTATGTCCTCTAGAGTGAGTGCCGAAGGTACAATTGTGCAGTTCATCCATGATCTGTTCAGCTTCAATCTTGTCCACACAACGGAGCAGAATGCAATCATGATTGCGCTTGTATAGGATACCATTGCTCAGGAAGAACTTGGCAGAAAACCTCCTCAAGAACTTTTTGTCATTGATTGAAGCTCCTTCAGGTCATTCTTGAGCCTCGAGATACCTTTTGACTTCGTGAAACCAAGGTCGGTCCACTACTTCTTCGGTATTAATCTCGTGACAATGTGCAGGTTCGTCCATCCGTTCAATGTTGATTTGGGGAGCCTCATTATCCCAGTTAAGTTTAAACATGAATGACATTGTAGCTAGAGCATCCGCTAACTGATTTTCTTCTCGCGGGAAGTGCTCGAAGGTAATCTGCTCGAAATGTGGTAACAATGTCAAGACATGTTCTTTGTAAGGGATGAGGTTTGGATGTTTAGTATCCCACTCTCCTTTGATCTGACTGATGACCAAAGCTGAGTCCCCGAACACAATCAAGGATTTGATTCCCAAGTCAATAGCAGCCTTGAGTCCAAAGATGCAAGCTTCATACTCGGCCATGTTGTTGGTGCAGCTGAAGTAGAGTCTGGCATTGAAAGGTGTGTGGCAACCTTCTGGAGAGATGAGTACAACACCGATACCGTTGCCAAGTGCATTAGAGGCACCATCAAAGTACAGGCTCCATTGGGATCCTTGTTCAGGTTCGTCATATAGTCTGTTCTTTTCGATGTTGTCCAATGTCATGATATCCTCGTCAGGGAAATCAAACCTCATGGATTGGTAATCTTCGACAGCTTGATGGGCCAGATGATCGGCTAGCACACTCCCCTTTATAGCTTTTTGGGTCGTGTACTGTATATCGTATTCCGTTAGGATCATCTGCCATCTAGCGATTCTTCCGGACAGAGCAGGCTTCTCAAAGATGTACTTGATCGGATCCATCTTAGATATCAGCAAAGTGGTATGAGTCAACATATACTGCCTTAGCCGGCGAGCAGCCCATACCAAAGCGTAGCAAGTTTTCTCGAGCAGTGAGTATCGGGTCTCACAGTCGGTAAACTTTTTGCTAAGGTAATAAATGGCATGCTCTTTTCGGCCAGACTCGTCATGTTGGCCCAGTACGCACCCCATTGAATTCTCTAGGACAATCAGATACATGATTAGTGGTCTTCCTTCGACGGGTGGCATCAAGATATGAGGTTCTAGCAAATACTCCTTGATTTTATCGAAAGCAACTTGACAGTCATCATTCCATTTAACCACCTGATCTTTCTTCAACAACTTGAAGATTGGCTCACAGGTAGACGTTAGGTGAGAAATGAACCTTGCAATGTAGTTTAGGCGTCCCAAGAAACCTCTAACCTCCTTCTCATTGCGAGGGGCAGGCATTTCTTGTATAGCTTTGACTTTGGCTGGATCAACCTCGATGCCTTTGTTGCTGACAATGAAACCCAAGAGTTTACTGGATCGGACTCCGAAAGTGCACTTGTTAGGGTTCAGTCTGAGCTTGTACTCCTTCAACCTAACAAACAACTTTTGCAAATGGTCAAGGTGTTCTACTTCAGTTTGTGAACGAGCTATCATGTCATCTACGTAGACCTCTATCTCATGATGTATCATATCATGAAACAAAGCTACCATGGCGCGCTGATAGGTTTCCCCGGCATTCTTCAGTCCGAATGGCATCACTTTGTAGCAGAACGTACCCCACTGTGTAACAAAAGTAGTTTTCTCCATGTCTTCAAGTGCCATTTTGATCTGGTTATAGCCTGATAAACCGTCCATGAAAGAAAATACCTTGTGCTGAGCTGTATTGTCAACCAAGATGTCAATGTGCGACAGTGGAAAGTCATCTTTAGGGCTGACCCTGTTTAAGTCTTTATAATCCACGCACATTCTCACTTTGCCGTCCTTCTTAGGCACGGGCACAATGTTAGCAACCCATTATGGATAGGAAGTAACAGCAAGAAATCCAGCATTGAACTTCTTCATAACTTCTGCTTTGATCTTTTCAGACATATCGGGCCTCATGCGGCGGACCTTCTGTTTAACTGGTGAACAGTCTTCCCTTGTGGGTAGATGGTGTACCACAATGTCTGTATCAAGTCCCGGCATGTCTTTGTAAGACCAGGCAAAGATCTCAACATATTCATTCAACAGCTGAACTAGGCGCTCTTTGACACTTGGCTCTAGGTTGGCACCTACTCTGACTTCTTTTCTGTCCTCCTCAGTACCCAAGTTGATTGCCTCTAACAACTCCTCGTGAGGTAGAATAGCCCTTTCTTCCTGTTGTAGCAGTCTAGCCAATTCTCCCGGCACTTCACAGTCTTCCTCACCTTCGTATTCGGCGTGGTAAACCAGATCTTCAGAGTCACTGAAGGCCATAGCAGAATTGTTACCCATGGAATCCAGAATGGAAGGGTACCTGCATTTGTGAGTGTGGGTGTGTGTAAGGGATAGCCACCTTTAAACAAATAAAATGTAAATAGAAAGACAATGAACACGAAAGTTTATATGTGAAAACGTCCATGATTCATTAAAATGGCATATGAAGATGAAAAATCAAACCCTTACAAATGGACCTATGTGCCTCGGGTAAGGCACAAGGCTAAAAGTGTACTAATTGTTCAAGAATTATTACAAACCAACAGAAATGTTTGAAAGATAAATTACTGCAGTATGACAGTAATTGGAATAAAGTCCTTTGCCTCCCAGTTGTGCAGTCCTCCGTCAACAGTAGGGAAAATCCAGTCTTCCAAGTTGCTATCCTCTTCACCATCCTCCAAAGCATTGACTCCATGATGGGTGATCTTCACTGGCGGCCCTCCAGCCCGGGAGCAACGCACAACCTTTTGACTAGCCGAAGTGAAACCCAAGCCGAATTTATCAGATTTGAAAGGAGAATCGGGAAGCTGCCCCTAGATTGTGCTTCGTCCTTCTTCAATCACAGCCTTTGCATCTTTGAGAGACGACATCCGAGGCAGAGGTCTGGTAATCATGGGTACAGAAGACACTGTTTTGGTTGCCGCAGTCTCCTGAGCTACCTCTTCAAAATGCTGAAAGGGGGTTTCGATGAATTCGCCATCCAATTCTACATAGCGGAAATAATTTAGATGGCTTATCATGTATTCCTCTTCGCCGTGAACAATTACAATTTTCCCCTGGACAGGGTACTTGAGCTTTTGATACAGAGTAGAAGTGACGGTTCCAGCATGGTGAATCCAAGGTCTTCCCAACAAGCAAGAATAGGAAGGACGGATGTCCATCACGTAGAATGTGGAGTTGAAGGTTTCAGTTTCCACTTTAATCGGGATGTCCACCTCCCCGTGGACCATCCTTTTAGAACCATCGAAGGCTCTGACAATGATATTGGTGGGCTTCAAAGTTAGGCCTTCACAATCCAACCTATCTAATGCCTTCTTTGGCAAGACATTCAACGTTGAACCAGTGTCTACCAGTACGTGTGCTAGAGTAGTCCCTCTGCATTCCACCGAAACATGCAAAGCGTTATTATGTTTTCTCCCTTTGATTGTTAGATCAGCATTGGAGAATCCTAAACCGTTGTCAACTGTTAGGCTAGCTACACATTCCTGGAACTGATCCACGGAGGTTTCCTGGGGCACATGGGCCGTCTTCAAAAATCTGATCAGAGCTTTAGCATGAGCTTCTGAACAAAGCAGTAAGGCCAACATAGAGATCTTTGAGGGGGTTTGCCCTAGTTGCTCCACAACATTATAATCACTTTTCTTGATTATTTTCAAAATCTCTTCCATTTCTTTTTGAGAGGTCTCAGGGATGACCAATGGTTGAGCCCTCGTCCTGACAAGCTCTTCTTGGATCCCTTTCCCTCTATCATCAACAGCAGTAGAGGGGATAACTACATGAGTTACAATCTCTTCAATAATCGAAGTTCTCACAGATATGTTTACCGGTACAGGGGTAACCTTAGGATCAGATGAGGGTCCAAAGATTGCCTTTGGATGGGCAATCTCCGGAGAGAAAATTCTTCCACTGCGGGTGATTTTACTCGTTCCGGCAATGTTTCCAATGTCGAAAGTCTCTTCATCAGAACTCTCTTTAGTTGATTCAATCTGTTTAATACCGTGGTAGTAGATTTCTCCACCATAGTTCCACGGTATTGATTTGTTGGACTTGTACGGGACGGGCCCCGGCATGGTTATCTTCAAAGGTGCAATATTCAGATCGGATGTAATCTTAACAGGTCTTTTGGAGACCTTGGAAAGATTGGAAGATATGGTAATTATTGAAATATCATTGACAGGAGTCGGTGTAACAGGAGTCTTTTCAAAAAGGATTTCTTGGTTATCCATTAGGCACTGGATGCCCAACTTCAACAATGGACAGTCGGTTGGTAAGGATGAACAAATGCAGCAATCTTCTTTACAACTTGGGAAAATCCCAGCCTTCAGCAAATTCAACTTGATTATCGATAGCGGAGTTATCAAATCATCAACAGTAGTAACAAAAAGATCCTCTTCAACAACATGGGCATTATGGCCATGCCTTGGCATTGGAGCAGAGATCACATTCGGCTTTTCAAGGGCGTCGAATTCAACTTCTTTAGCGTCTATTAAATCCTGAATCTTATTTTTGAGGGCCCAACAATTATTGGTGTCGTGCCCTAGGTTGTCTGAATGATAAGCACACTTGGCGTTCGAATGGTAGTAAGGAGAAGATGTATTCGGATTCTTCGATGCCGCTTTCAAACTTGCACGGTTTAACTTCAAGAGGTGGGGGAGAACCTGAGCAGGATTCATGTTTATCCGGGTGAATTGCCGTACAGGCCTTTCCACCCTTGTTTGGTTGGTTCTGGGTTGATTGTTTCTAGGCTGATCAGTTGCAGACTTCTGAATCATTATGGCCCCCACCGCTGGCCGGCGCTCAACTCTTCCTTGACCTCTTTGGGAGTAGACAGCTGAGACTTATTTCTTTGCTGGAAAAGTCTTTTTGATGGCAGCGGAAGCAGATGCATCCTTTTGAATTTTCCCGCTTTTTATGCCGGCTTCAACCCTCTCACCAATTAGAATCAACTCGGTGAACCCCACAGACGAACTTCTAATTAGGTGATTGAAAAATGGGCCTGACAGTGTTCCCAAGAACATATCTACTAGCTCCCTCTCAGATAGAGGTGGTTGTACTCGTCCCGCCAAGTCTCTCCATTTTTGGGCATACTCTTTGAAACCTTAATTCGAGACCATGCCCATACTCTGTAATTGAGTACGGGTTGGTGCTAAGTCCGCATTATATTGATACTGTCTATAGAAGGCGGCCGCTAAACCCTCCCAATTATACACATCATACCTCTCCAACTGGTAAAACCAATCCAGCTGCATCCCCGATAAACTGTCCTAGAAGAAATGGACCCACAGATCCTTGTCAGAAGAATGTGGTTGGATTTTTCTAACATAAGACCGTAGGTGCATCTTGGGACAAGACAACCCATCGTAATTAGCAAACAGAGGTACTTTAAATTTAGGGGGAATCACAATTCCAACAACCAAACCTAACTCTTTAAAGTCCAGCCCAGGCACTCTTTGTATCTCCATGGCAGCTAGACGCTCTTCCAAGTTCTTGTACTTGTCATCTGCAGGAGGGTACTGCTATTCAGAATAGTCTTCATCCTCTTCGTCTTCTTCTTCCTCAGAGTCAGATGGCACTGAAGTTTCTTTACCCTTTCTTACCCCTTCATCAGATGTTGAGGGGAAATCCAAGACCCTTCTAGCTTGACCTTCAAATCTTCTACCCATGGTAGCCACACCAACCCTCTTTTTTTTTTTTCTCCTTTTCCTTTTCCAAGAGAGTCTTGAGTTCCTCCTTCCCCTTAGCCAAGGTCAGAAGTAACTGTTGAAACTGTGAATTCTGCGCTTGTAAGTCTTTGACCGTCTACTCAATATCCATCTTGCTAAAATAAACAGCAGAGAGATAAGGAAACCTGGTGTGAAGACCTGCTTATGCATATGATGAATGATATCTATTCATGTAATGCATTCAAGGATTCATAAATTCAAATTTGTTTTAAACAAAAAGAAACACACGTCATATTAATAAGATAGAATTTGTTAGTACATCAATGCCCCATGGGCAAAATAATACAAAATTCTAAGGTAAAAAGACGTTGCGCATCCTCTTTGGTGCAATGTAGGTGTTGAGAGTCTGCTCTTCGTGAAGTTGACGAGTAAGTTCCAGAACCTTCTTCTCACTTGCATAGAATTGGGCTTCAAAAGTATCGTGTTCTCCCTTGAGATGTATCCAACTCCTTTGTAAATATTCTAGTGATGTTGGCATGTCAGGATATAGGAGGGTGTATGGAACCTCTCCTTCCATAACAGGCTCTATAATCACAGGAAGCATGTAGGGGTAAGGCATCATAAGACTTTGGGAGCGGGTTCGTACCCACCTGTGGTAAGGCTCAAGGGGGATGGAATTCTTGTGTCCCAAGGTCTTACTGTCCACCTTGTTGGGCATTCTCCTAGCTCGGATAAACCTTTGTCGAAGTCCTTGATCGTCATTGTCGAAGTTAAAAACTAAGTCTGGAATCATCATGTCATGCGGGCCATCCCTTCGGGCATAACCAAACTGCCTCAGAGCCAAGCAGGGGTTGTAGGTAATGCCTCCCCTAATACCAAGTAGAGGGACATTAGGGAATTCCCCATAACGATCAATGATGATAACATTTTCTCTGGATCGAGAACACCAATGAACATCTGAATGTGTAAGAGTCATCAATCGTTGTGACCACCTCAAACCTTGCTCATTCTTCAAGACTGATTGGGGAAGATGAGAAATAAACCATCTTGCCATTATAGGAGTGCAACACATGAGAATACCTCTTTTCCTCATTGTTCGAGTGTGAAAAGAGTGGAGGATATCCCTAAGCAATGTAGGCACCGGGTTACGAGCCATGAAAATTTTGACAGCATTCACATCTATAAGCTGGTCAGGGTTTGGGAACAAGACTAACCCATAGATGAGAAGAGCCACAATCTCCTCAAAAGCTTGCAGGTCTAGAGAATTCCAACATTCTTGAGCTTTCTGAAACAGGAACTTTGACAAGAAGCCTTTGACACCACTTCTAGTTTCCCAATGGCCCATGACATCAGATGGTTGCAAGTGTAGGGCTTGAGCAACATCTTCAGGCTTTGGATCTCTTTCCGTACCGTTGTAGGGTAGTTGATTGAGAATAGGGATCCTCAAGAGTTTAGAAAATTCCTCCAAAGTAGGCACAAGTTGGTAGTCAGGAAATGTAAAGCAATGATGCAAAGGGTCAAAGAACTAGAAGAGAACTTTCAGCATATCCTCCTCAGTGTTGGTAGTAACTAAGTTGAGAAGACGACCATGCCTCTCGGTGAATGGAGAATTCTCAGGAATCCTTGAAGCTAGCTCCTTGAGTTGAGGAGGAATTCTTACAAGGTTAACCTGGATAGTTTTCCTGCGAAGTGAATCCATTACCTACAAAATAGGAACAAAGATGAAAATCCAAATCCTTGAAATGGTTAGTGGATGCATATGATTCTTCATGATGTCCATGATGTTATGCACAAGTATATATGTACAAACAAGTCACACAAGTTCCTAGTTTCAGGCTTGCATGGGGTTTCATAGGTAAGTACCCTCTTGAAGTTTAGTTGGCTCAACCTGTCCTATAAATAGTAACCGGGTTCTAAAGAGCTCAATATCACTGGATTATTTTCTGTGTTCATTGTTTCAGTTTAGCCACTTTACTGGTGACCAAAATATTCCAAGAAAATAACCCTCAATGAGTGTAGTATCGAGTATCTACCAACTTCGGACTGCACTAAAGCCGGTCATCTCACTACATCCCAAAAGGCCAAGATGGTCAAGTAAAGGTTCTAAAAGTCCATTAGTGCTTCATGACATCACTCAGCGGCCCCATATTCTCTTTGATTGTCTCAAAGGCTACCGGTACCCACAAATATGTCGCACTAATATAGCTATTGCTTCAACCATGTCGGTATACCCCGCATAGTTTCCACAACGTATTGCTATTTACCTATGAATGTTTCCCAAATCCGGGTAGAGGATTAAAACCCAAACAATAGAACCAAAGTGTAAAGCAATCAAGTCAAACAAGATAGGCACGTAAAGGTGATCTAAAACCCTAAGGTAACCCCACTTTTAACATTTCCCCTGCAGAGTCGCCAGTTCTGTGATGCAGTGGGAGAACTGACTTGAGGTTTTGCGTTTGTGTTCACAAATGTTGCGGTTTAGCAAGAGTCGCCACCGACTTTTATTTTATCCAAAAGGAAAGGTAAAAAAGCACAGGAAAGACCTTTGAGATTGTTTTTGGGTTCGGGGGTAGATTATGAAAAGGGAAGGTGCGAGCACCCTTTTCATCCATGGTTTTCCATGGGCTCTTAGTTACTTGTTTTAGATTACTTACTTTTGCTTTTCAATTGTTTGAAATGGTGCTTTTGTGTGTGGTTTTGAAAGTATTTTGAAAAGAGGCCTTTGTCTAGGCAACCTTTGTAATGATTCTTATTTGAATGTATACAAAGGTGTTTGTCTTTTGAAAAATGTTTCAATGTTTGAAAGTTTGTTTGGAAAATGTTTTGAAATTGTGTTGTGTGTTTGAAAATAAAAAGGATGTTTGCAATTTGATCAAGTAACTAGGAGTTGTCTACCCTAATCAAAAGTCTTTCCTACACATTTTTATTCCTTTGATGTTGTTGATTTACCATTGCATTTGGTAAACAACCCTATCTTTGGATGTTAAACGGGACAGGCGTGGGTCATCGTATGACCATGATAGCAATGGTGCTAAGTATCTTAGCAAGTTTTTGAGGGACTTAAGATTATTTTTGTTTAGGCAACCAAGATAGCGTCATCGAGGGACTATGATCTTTTTGTTTTGATTTTGTTTTTCCAAGATACCTAGCATGCATACCATGGCCATTTCATGCATTTTTATCTTGTATTAAGCCATGCTATTTGTTTGATTTTGGTCTTCTTTTTTTTTTGCATACAAACCCTAATTTACTATCATGGCATTTGAAAGCAATAAAATGCATAAAAATAAATCTAAGACTATTATAACAATATTATGGGGAGGGGGATACAAGTTTGAATAGGGGGATATTTGCACAAAATAAAACCCTAAAACTATTACAACCATATTGAATTTATTTGTACAAATAAATAAAATAAGCAAATATTTAAATATGCAAATAAATGTAAATATGCAAAAAATGTTTTGTATTAATTTTTATGTATGTAAAATAAATTTATTTATGTCTTAAAAATAAGAAAATAAAAATGATTATTTTTGGAAAGGGTATAAACCCTAGTTTTGATTTAAAAGAAATATTGTTTATATTATTCATTTGTATTCAAGAAAAATAAAAATAATATGTACAAAATGTTAAAAAATAAAATATTGTATGAAAATATTAATTTAAGTATATAAATAACAAAAATAAAAATATATAATATTTTTTTATTATTTACAATTTTATTTAAGAAAATAAAAGTATTGTTATTTAATAAACTATTTTTATGTCCAAAAAAAATAAATAAAATAAAATAAAAATGCAAAAATTAAGAAAATATTTTTGGTGATTTTTAATATTTAGAAAAAATAAGTAAAGTCAGAAAATATAAAAGAAATGAAAAATATACAAAAATAAAGCAAATGGGCCAAGGGGGTGCAGAAAGCAAGCAGGGGGGTGTCAAAAGTCAAGTGCGCCCTTGTTCAAACTGTAACTCCTGCATACGTGCTTAAAAACGAAATATTGCAACATGAAACTTGTAGCTTGTTACATCACGATTCCAACCATATAAAAAACTTGATCTAACTCTAAGAAACCAGGGAGAATTTCAGTGGCCCTAAATTCAAACCTAGTTTTTTCAGCAACTTCAACTATCAAATACTTCTAGCTTAGTTAATATAAATGGAATCTAAGCATATGTACATCTCAAGGACATTAAGGACTACATTTTTGCTTCACAAACCTAAGCCTAAGGATGTCTAAATAAGGAGATAGAAAGTTGGAAATTACCTTGTTCAGTCAAGTTCGAATATGGCAATGTAGCAACTTTGAATGAGGCCTGAAGGACTTTTGAGCTTGCTTGATGTTCCCTTGACCTTTCCCAATGCTTAGCTTGCTTTGAAATGGTCTGAAACTCCTTGTAGAACTGAACCTGCAATGCTTCAAAATGAAAATGGTGAAGTGTGCAAACAAGGTTACAGCTGCAAAGTAAGGGCCTGGACAGTTTAGGTGTGTTGTATTGAATGTATTTGAAGTGGTTCCAAGCAAAACGCACAAGCCAATTTGGTTTTGGCTTGAGTTCTGCAGAGCTTGCCCTGTTTTGGGCAGAAGTTGATGTTTTGTGCTTAAGGGTGTTTGAGATGCGATGAGCTAGTGTTTTTGGTTTGGTATAATGTGTTGAACTCGTTTGAAATGGTCACAAGGCTTGGTTTTAACAGATGCACAAGATGTGGACCTTTTGCAAGGTTTCTTGCTTTTGAAGCAAAAGTGAGTTGACAAAGGCAAAGGCTTATACAAGCTAGCTCAGGGTCTGCACATAGTTGGTAAACTTTTCCTGATATTTGTGGAGTTTGTTTGTAGCAAAAGCTTTGGTCCATGGCTGAAGATAAACAAAGTTTGCATAAAGTGTGCATTATCAAAGTGGCAATGTTAACTTTTTGCCATTTTTGGATTAAACCTTTGTACAAAGTTTCAAAGATCAAAACAATACCATTAACCATTGTATTTGCATTCAATTTTGGAGTGTAAAAAGGATTAGAACCTGTAATTCAAGTACAAGCATGGTTCAAACTGATTCGCAAGTTGTAACATGGTGCAAAATGCCTTGGACAAAAGTGATAATTTGCCATTTTCAAACTTTCGATTCTCCCTAACCATAAATGATCTTGGAGAGTTCTTGGACATTTTGGAAAGATTGTAACATGCTCTACAATCCATCTTTGAAATGCATTCTGAGATTCCAATTGGAACTATGTGAAAAGTTTCCATGAAGATAGGTCAAAATCCTGCCTAAACTAAGACAAAATTTCACTAAGTTAAAAGTTTCATGGACCCTTGTTCACAAAATCATAACTTTAGATCCAAGCATCCTTTGGGAAAACTTTTTTAATAAAAGTTGTAGATTTTGTGGAGGACTACAACTTTCATGTTGGATGTTTTCTTTGAATCCAATTGCATCATGGTGAAAAAGTTGGGAAAATTTGGGAAAAAATAAGAAATTTTCATAACTTAGAAAATTTCTAAGTTATGAAAATTTTCAATCTTAAACCCTTATTTCCAAAATTATGTTTATTGGTGAACAAGTTTCATGTTTTGACACATCTTGATGAAAAATTACCCTTGGCAATCGATTTTGACCAAAAAGTCAAAGTTTGACTTTTCAGTGTACAATTGATTTTTGATCAGTTAACTGGAAAATTCATTAGTCAATCCAATGCATTTGAGATCTTTTAAACCTTGTGATTAGATCAAGATGATGGCATTGAGTCCTTGAAACCATGCTTGAACCCAATTTGCCATTGGCTAGGTGAAAAATCAGAAATTGCCCTCCTACAATCAAAACCCTATTTTTGACCATTTTGCCCTTTTGATGATCTGATCAAATTTCAGGAGGAGTTGTGGTCCAAACTTGATCAAATGGTTCATATGAGTCTATAATGTTTATGTGGATAAAAAATTATGAGGTTTGACTGTAAATTGGCCACAATTGACTTTTTCCCAATACAGCTGATTTTTAGGTTAACTGTCCAATTGACTGGGCAAAAATTTGATTCAAGGTTTGAAACTTGGTATGAGCAATCTTAGAGGTCCAACATGAAGTATGCAAGTCACATGAAGCATTGGAAGTCCAAAAATCCATGTGCAAACTCATACCCTAATTTCAGGTCAATAGTGCAAGGAGATGTCTTGAGCTGAGCAAACCCTAATCCTGTCTGGAGTCCAAGCAGTCTTGTGAGGAAAATATTAATAAAATGAGAGGGAAAATTTTGGGGTACAACACTCTGTCTTTGTTGAACAGGCGTGGGATTAGAGATCAGGATTGCCCCTACATGTTGATCATGGTGACTCTTTTGACTATACACAACATTGGACTCTTTCTTCCCATTGCCTGGATTTTTCTGAGCATCAGAAGGTGTAGCTCCTTGGATCTTTCCACTTTTGATGCCAGCTTCGACTCTTTCGCCAGTTAGTATTAGCTCGGTGAACCCGGCTGAGGAACTTCCGATCAGGTGTTTGAAGAAAGGTCTTGTCAAAGTTCCCATGAAGATGTCAATTAGCTCCCTGTCAGTTAAAGTGGGCTGCACTCTACCAGCCAGGTATCTCCACTTTTAGGCATACCCTTTGAAGCTCTCGTTGGAACCCATGGTCATGTTCTGAAATTGCACACGAGTTGGTGAAAGATTAGCATTATACTGATACTGTTTATAGAAAGCAGCAACCAAATCTTCCAAGGTGTGGATGCGAGAACTCTCCAATTGATAGAACCATTCGAGTTAAGTCCCTACTAGGCTCTCTTGGAAGAAATGGATCCAAAGCTTTGGATCAGTTGTGTATGGTTGAATCTTGCTAACATAAGACTTTAAGTTCATATTAGGGCAAGAGACTCCACCGTACAGGGCAAAAGTATGGATTTTGAACTTTAGCGGGATGACCACTCCAGAAACCAAACCCATGTCTCCTAAATCCAAGCCAGGTATCTGTTGAATCTCCATAGCACTGAGGCGATCCTCCAACTGTTTGTACTTGTCATTAGTGGGAGGATATTGTTCCTCGGAGTAGTCAACTTCAACTTCATCAATCTCCAAATTGTGGTCTTCTTTAAGACTATCCCCCATGTTGGATGGATTTGAAAGATCTAGAGCTCCCTTGACTGGTCCTCTAGGTCTTCTTCCCAAGTTCAGGATGCCTATTGAATTCTTGGACTTTTTCTTCTTGTCTTTGAGAAGAGTCTTCAAGTCCTCTTTCCCCTTAGCCATATCCAGGAACATTTGTTGGAATTGAGCATTTTGAGCTTGGAGATCTTTCACTGTTTGTTCCATATCCATCTTACTGAAATAAACAGTAGGAAGATAAGGAGACCTGTAGGGGAGAAACCTGTCATGATATGATGCATGATATGTGGATGCATGTTTTCAAGGATCTTGCGGGGTAGACATAATAAAGAGTTAGATGTTAAACTTTGATCAACAACTTTGATTGAAGAACTTTGTATCGGTGGATGTCCTTCCACGAGAATCAAGATCACCATGTCAAGTGGGTCATAGCCCTTGACTCAAGTTTGTTATACTTGATTTTGATGGCGTTTGGTTAGAGGGAAATAAATCCTCTTGCCTCTTGATAGACGTCTGGTTCAACGTGACCCTGCATCAAAGACCCTTGAGATCCTTGAAATTCTATGGTTCAATGGTATTGAAAATTATATGGTATGATGTTATGATGTTATGTACAAATATGTGAGGTAAGCAAGTTATATACAAATAATCATATTCACACAAAGAAGACAAGTCCTTAGGTTTAAGCTTGCATGGAGCTTGTAGGTAAGTACCATCTTGAAGTTTAGTTGGCTCAACCTGTCCTAGTTAATAGTAACCGGGTTCTAAGGGATCTCAATATCACTGACCTTTCCCACAAGCTTCGTTTGGTAGGAAATTGACTCGCAACTGAACAAAACTCAGAAGTCAAGTCTCAGTGAGTGTAGCATCGAGTATCAACCAACTTCGGACTGCACTAATGTCGGTTATATCACTACTTCCTAATGGCCAAGTTGTGCAATCTAAAGGTTCTAAGGTCAGTTGATGCTTTATGACATCACATGGCGGCCCCGTACTCTCCTTGATTGACTCAAGGGTTACCGGTACCAACCAAAGTGCCACATCAACGTAGCTACTGCTTCAACCCTGTCGGTATACCCCACACTGTTCCCTCACAGTTTATTGCTACTTACCTAAAAGATGTCCCCAAATCTGGGTGTAGGATTTAAAACAAACCCAAAAAAGGAACCAAAATGTAAAGCATACAAATCAAACAATGTAAACAAGTAAATGTGATCTAACCCTAAGGTAACCCCACTTTTAAGATATTTCCTCAGCAGAGTCGCCAGTTCTGTGATACGATGGGAGAACTGACTTGAGGTGTTTTGCTTTTGTGTTCGCAAATGTTGCGGTTTAGCAAGAGTCGCCACCGACTTTTCTTTTATCCAAAAGGAACGGTGAAAAAGCACAGGAAAGACCTTTAGAGATATTTTCTTGAGTTCGGAGGGAAGATTATGAAAAGGGAAGGTATTAGCACCCTTTTCATCCATGGTTTTCCATGGGCTCTTAGTTACTCTCTAAATCACTTTCTTTTTGTTTGAATGTATGCTTGTGGTGTGGGTTTTGAAAGTATTTTGAAAATATAACTTTATAATGATTCTAGTTTCTATAAGAACGCACACAAAGTGTTTGTTTCGAAAATGTTTTCAAGAAATTTTTTGTGAGAAGTGTTTTTGAAAGTGATTTTGAAAAGTGTTTTCTTTGTAATGGCTCTCGTTTCTATAAGAATGCGTACAAAGTGTTGTTTTCAAAAGTGTTTCAAAATGAGAGTGTTGGTATATACAATGTTTTTGTTGTGAGCAAGCGAGTAACTGAGAGTGAACCTACCTACTCAAAAGGTCTTAGATGTGCTTTTCCTCCTCCATTAGATATTGCTATCTTACCATTGTTTTGGTAAGAAGTTGCATCGTTAGATGTGAAGGGACGAGTGTTGGACGTTTGTATAGTCATAGAAGGAATCTTATGAGACGTTTTAGCAATGTCGTTTAGGGACTAGATCGTTTACCGAAGGCAATATCGAGGGTCATCGAGGGACTACGATCTTTTTATCGAAGGGTCTTTGCTAAAACGTCCTATATTCGAGGTACATGACTATTTTTCCGGTAGGAAACAAAAATGAGATTACCCTAGAGATGCTAGTGTTCCAGCGTGTTGGTTTGCATGCATTTTGTCTTGTATTTGAAGGTCATTTATTTATTGATTTTATCTTGCCATACATCTTACTTACTAGCAATATATGAAATACAAGTAAAAATGCGGAAAATAAAATATAAGCTATTACATCGCTTTAGGGGGATGGGGGTACAATTTAACAATGGGGATGAAGTGGAGACTGAAATATTACAACCATATCGAATAATAATGAAAGCAGTGTAAAATAAAAGGAAAAATGCATTTTGGACTGCTATGTGTCGACCCATGCTGTTATGCATCGACACATAGCTTTTCCTTGCTCCTGTAGAACAAAAATAGCTCAGTATGAGTCGACACATAATGGGATGTATCGACTTATACACCTTCTTGTATCGACGCGAAACGCGTATGTATAGACTCATAGGCTCTTCCAGCTTCTGTTTTGCAACCTGAGATCCAGTATGGGTCCATGCATAGGGGTTATGTGTTGACTCATACCCTGTTTTTTCACTAGGATTGAAAGAACAAGATTAAGTTCTGACCTATCCCAAGTGTTTTGATGATAACTAAATTATATTTAAGATAATTTATGCTCTAATGAATGTGGTTTTGAATATCTTAGTTAATGTTCTGACAAGAAACATTCCAAAATGCTAAGCAAAGATTATAAAGAAGTTCTTTGACATAAGAACCTTTTATTCAAACGCATCTGCTGACTCTGGTAAGAACACTCATTTGTTAAATGTATCTTCTAACTTCTAGCAGGCTTCTTAATTCTGAAGATAACTTGAAAGCAAGCGCTGTTCAAAGATCTTAGCAAGCAACGCTCTGACCAGAAGTTGAATAAAGCATGTTCCGAGTTAAAGCAAATACTGAAACAACGTCTTAATCAACGTGTCTTGTCAAAGCAAAGGAAACACGTTCTTACATTCTGACGTTTGCTAATTAATGCAAAGACGGCTGAAAACACTCAAGTGCCTACAACTAGTTTCTTGGAGAATGGAATTTTTGCAAGGATACACGCAAAGCATTTAATGCTCTCCATTTCCTCTGAAGGCAGCAACTGTCTTATTTTATCCTACTATAAGTAGAAGGACATTTATTGCAAGCCAACAAAGATTTATTCAAACAAGAAACTACGTGAAATATTCAAAAGCTTACAAACTCATAGTTCTTACATTATTGTGTATTACATTCTAAGAAAAATCACAGTTGTGATATAGCTTGATTAGAAGAAAACTCTATTTCAATTATCTGTAAAGATTACACTTCTGTATTTGTTCCTTGAGAGACCAAGTTTGGTCAGATTTCTCAAGCAGACTAGGACTAGATTTAAGTCTTAGTGGTGTTAATCACTTGTAAGTTTACTTGTGCATTGTTAGTCACAACAGTTGTTGTGTGATTGTAATCAGTTGATTATAGTGGATTAAGTCCTTGTTGAGAAAGGCGAAATCACCTTGGCGGGTGGACTGGAGTAGTTTGAGTTCAAACGAACCAGGATAAAAATAACTGTGTTATTCCATTACCGTTTTAAGCTTTGTATTGAAAGAACGAAAAGAGTCACTTATTCAACCCCCCCCCCCTTCTAAGTGTTTTCTTACCCCTTCAATTGGTATCAGAACTTGACTCTGAGCTCAACACTTAACCGTGTCGGAAAAAGATCCAGAAGAAAACACAATGGCCGCTGAACAAAACAATAATAGTTATAACAAACATCCAGTGTTTGATGGAGAAGATTTTGAGTACTGGAAAGATAGGCTAGAAAGTTTCTTTCTAGGTCATGATAGTGATCTTTGGGATATAGTCTTGGATGGTTACAAACATCCTACAGATTTAGAAGGAAACAAAGTGGATAGAAAAAATATGGATAGACAACAAAAAGTTGATTTTAAAAATCATCACAGAGCTAGAAATATTTTTTTAAATGCTATCTCTAAAGTAGAATATGAAAAAATCACTAATAGAGATAAAACGCATGATATGTTTGAGTCTCTCAAAATGACTCATGAAGGAAACACCCAAGTTAAGGAGTCTAAAGCTCTGGCTTTAGTTCAAAAGTATGAAGCCTTCAAAGTTGAGGAAAGTGAGTCTATAGAAGCAATGTTCTATAGGTTTCAGACTCTGATCGTTGGTCTGAGAGTTTTGAACAAAGGGTATACCAAAGCAGATCACGTGAAAAAGATCATCAGAAGCTTACCCAGAAGAAGGGCACCAATGGTCACTGCGTTCAAGGTGTCAAAAGATCTGAACAATGTGTCTTTAGAGAAACTCATTAGCGCTCTCATAAGTCATGAGATTGAACTGGATGAACATGAGCCTCAGAAGAAAGGTAAGTCTCTAGCCCTTAGATCAATTAAGAAATTTGATACTAACGCTTTTCAGGCTGAAGAAGAAAACTCTGAAGAATCAGCTTCAGAAGAAGACGAACTATCTTTGATCTCCAAAAGGATCAATCATCTGTGGAAGCACAGACAAAAGAAGTCCAGGAACTTCAAGAAGTCAGAAGATAAACCAGAATCTTCTGGACATAAAAAGTCAAACAGAAGAGAGATCATCTGTTATGAATGCAAAGAACATGATCACTTCAAAAGTGAATGTCCAAAGCTTCAAATAGAAATACCAAAGAAGAGATTTGGAAAGAAGAAAGGAATGATGGCAACCTGGGATGACTCGGATTCTTCTGAAGATGAATCTGGTTCTGAAGATGAAAATGCTAACCTAGCTTTAATGGCTATCACAGAAGATGACTCAGACTGTGAGTCAGAACAAAGAGAGGTATTTTTCTTAATTTTCTAGAGAAGAACCTGTTGATAGTTTATCAGAACTTATGGAAAACTACAGTAAGCTCAAAATCAAATACAAGAAACTCAAGAAGAGTCTTGCATCTGATTTTAAGAAACTTGAAACAGAAAAATCTGAACTTTTAGAAAACAATCTTAAACTTAAAAAAGAAATTCAAATTGTTCAAAAGAATTTTAGTTCAGAGTCTGTATCTAGTTCAAAAGATATTCTGAAAGAATATGACTATAGCTTTCAAACTTTTCTTGCTAAAAGCATAGACAAAAGCAAAATGGCTTCAATGATTTATGGAGTTAGTGGGAAAAACAGAAGAGGAATTGGATATGAACCTCCCAAAGGGAAGAAAACATACATTCCAAAACCTGTTGCTAAAATTACCTTCACTTACAATCCTCTGAATAAGCAATTCAAGTTTGGACATTCACATGATATAAAATATACATCACATTATGGAAACTCTTATGCTAACCCAAAAGGACCCAAAAAGATATGGGTACCTAAGGATAAAATAATATTTGTTGCAGATGTCCTTAACAGCTCAATTGAAACACCAGTCATGGTACCTGGACTCTGGATGCTCACGGCACATGACGGGAAAAAGGTCTATGTTCCAAAGCCTGGAACTTAAAGCTGGAGGAGATGTGAAGTTTGGAGGTAATCAGAAAGGGAAGACTATTGGTTCTGGAACCATAGGAAACGGTAACCTTCCTTCTATCTCTAATGTTTTATTAGTAGAAGGATTAGATCATAATCTATTGTCTATAAGTCAATTAAGTGACAATGGCTATGACATTATCTTCAATCAAAACTCCTGTAAAGCTGTAAATCAAAAGGATGGATCAATCCTTTTTTCTGGTAAGAGAAAAAACAACATTTACAAAATTGATTTATCAGATCTTAAATCTCAAAACTTAAAATGCCTTTTGTCTGTTAGAAATGAGCAATGGGTATGGCACATAAGATTGGGACATGTCAGTCTTAGAAAAATCTCTCAACTAAATAAATTAAATTTAGTCAGAGGACTTCCCAATCTTAAGTACAACTCAGATGCTATGTGTGAAGCATGTCAAAAAGGAAAATTTTCAAAACCTTCCTTTAAATCTAAATTTTTTGTCTCTTCCTCTAAGCCATTAGAGTTACTTCATATTGATCTGTTTGGACCAGTGAAAACTGCATCCATCAGAGGCAAGAAGTATGGATTGGTCATCGTTGATTATTTCAGCAGATGGACATGGGTAAAGTTTTTAAAACACAAGGACGAGTCACACTCTGTATTCATTGACTTCTGTACTCAAGTGCAAAATGAAAAAGATTTTAAAATCACAAAAGTTCGAAGTGATCATGGTGGTGAATTTGAAAATCATTATTTTGAAAAATATTTTAAAGAAAATGGTATTGTTCATAACTTTTCTTGTCCTAGAACTCCCTAGCAAAATGGAGTTGTAGAAAGAAAGAATAGAACATTACAAGAGATGGCCAGAACCATGATCAATGAAACAAATATGGCTAAGCACTTTTGGGCAGAAGCTGTGAATACAGCGTGTTATATTCAAAATAGAATCTCTATAAGACCTATTCTTGAAAAGACTCCCTATGAATTGTGGAAAAACAGAAAGCCCAACATTTCTTATTTCCATCCTTTTGGATGTACTTGTTTTATTCTAAACACCAAGGAAACTCTGAATAAGTTTGATTCCAAAGCAAAAAAGTGTTTCCTACTTGGATACTCTGAACGCTCAAAAGGCTATAGAGTATACAACACAGAAACTCTGATTGTTGAAGAATCAATCAAAGTCAGGTTTGATGATAAGCTTGGCCAACCACAGCCAAAGCAAATTAATTTTTCTGTAGGTACAGAAGATCATCACTCAAACTCTAAAAGTTCAGAAGCAAAATAAGATGTAGCAGATCATCCTCTTGACGATGCTCTCAACAATCTCAGAATCTCTGACCAACTCACTCAGAAAAGGTTTCCTAGATTATCTTCAGCTCACAAAGAAGATGTAATCATTGGAAGAAAAGATGATCCCATTAGAACAAGATCATCTCTCAGAATCAATGAAGAATCTCTATTCAGTTTAGTCTCTCTGATTGAGCCAACTACCATTGATGAAGCTCTGGAAGATAATGATTGGATCTTAGCAATGTAAGAAGAACTAAATCAATTCTCAAAGAATAATGTATGAAGTCTAGTTCCAAGACCCAAAGCATTCAATGTTATAGGAACCAAGTGGGTCTTCAGAAACAAATTGAACGAACAAGGAGAAGTAATCAGAAACAAGGCACGACTGGTTGCACAGGGTTATAGTCAACAAGAAGGAATTGATTGTAATGAAACCTTTGCCCCAGTCGCCAGGTTAGAATCTATAAGATTATTAATTTCTTTTGCTGTACAAAATAACATTACATTATATCAGATGGATGTTAAAAGTGCATTTCTAAATGGTTATATTGAAGAAGAAGTATATGTCCATCAACCTCCTGGATTTAATGATTCAAAACAACCAGAACATGTTTTTAAATTGAAAAAGTCTTTGTACGATTTAAAACAGGCTCCAAGAGCTTGGTATGATCGTCTGAGTAATTTTCTATTAGAAAAAGATTTTACCAGAGGGAAAGTGGACACAACTCTCTTCAGAAAAACATTTAAAAACGATATTTTAATCTGTCAAATTTACGTTGATGATATAATTTTTGGAACCTCTAATATATCCCTTGGAAAAGAATTTGCTAAGACAATGCAGGCAGAATTTGAAATGAGCATGACGGGTGAATTGAAATTCTTTCTTGGAATTCAAATCAACCAGACTCAAGAAGGTACTTTCATACATCAAACGAAGTATGCTAAAGAACTTCTGAAGAAATTTCAAATGTCATAAAGCAAAGATGCCAAGACACCTATGCATCCAACCTGCATTCTAGGTAAAGATGAGGTAAGTATGAAAGTAGATCAGAAGCTCTACAGAGGTATGATTGGATCCCTTCTCTATCTGACTGCATCTAGACCTGATATATTATTTAGCGTGTGCTTGTGTGCTAGATTCCAATAAGATCCTATAGAATCTCATTTAACAGTTGTTAAGAGAATTCTTAGGTATCTGAAAGGTACTGCTAATCTTGGTCTGTGTTACAGAAGATCACAAGATTACAAACTAGCAGGTTATTGTGATGCTGACTTTGCTGGAGATAGAATTGAAAGAAAAAGCACCTCTGGAAGCTGCCAGTTTTTGGGTGACAATCTTATCTCATGGTACAGCAAGAAGAAAGCAACAATTGCTCTATCAACCAAAGAAGTTGAATATATATCTGCTGCTGGATGTAGCTCTCAGATGATTTGGATGAAAAGTCAACTAGAAGATTTCAACCTTTATGAAATTAAGATTCCTATCTTCTGTGACAATACTTCTGCTATTTGTGTTTCTAAAAATCCAATCTTACATTCTAAAGCCAAACATATAGAAATTAAATATCATTTCATAAGGGATTATACTCCGAAGGGGATTTTAAACTTGATTTTTGTAAAAACAGACCATCAATGGGCTGACATTTTTACTAAACCCCTTTCAGAAGATAGATTTAATTTCATTCTGAAAAATATTTGTATGGAAGTATGTCCTGAATAAAATAATATTTATTTTCTGTGACTGGCTTTAGAACTTTCTGAAATGAATGCTCTGATCAAAAACTCTTCAGAAGTTAGAAGAGAAGTTGTAACAGAAGCTATATGAATCATTCTAACGCTTCATTTCCAAGTGTAGTTCAAAAATTCATTAGATCAAATAGCTGTTACATGCATCCTTCAGGAGATGAACACGTGGTGTGTTTCTGAAAGGTCAAGCGTGCAAAAGCTACTGATGACGTTCTAGGTAACTGTTGATGATTAGCCATAATCTCACGTTTTCCCTCATTTTTAGCAATTCATTAAATGCAAGTAATGATGAGAATCGTTTTTTTAATCCGTTTTAATCTTTATTTTAATTTGTCTTAAATACTTCTAATTTAATTCTTAACCTATTCTCTGAAATTAATGCCTATAAATACTCTTTGAAAAACCCTTTCATTCTTTACTGTCTCTTTCAACTCAAGTTTTTATTTGAACATTTCTCTTAAAAACCCTTTTCGAAAAATTATCTTTTCATAAAACTTCAATGGCTTCTTCTTCCCCTACCCACTATGAGCAATACTGTATACCTGAAAGGACAACACTCATTCTGGTAGAAAGTTTGGAAGTTTTGAGTGAGCTAATGGTAGACTTTGAGAATCTCAGAGAGAATGGATTTGACTTGTTCCCTGTTGTGAAGTTTCAAGGTTGGGAAAGCTACTTTGATCGTCTTATTGGTCCAGTCTTTCCTCATTTTGTAAAAGAATTCTGGATTCACGCTATTGCAACTCCCAAGGTTATTCTCTCCTTTGTAATGGGCAAGGAAATATCAATTACAGAAAATCTAATCAGAAGGTTGATGGGATTTAAAGGACTTGGAGTTACAGGAATGCCCACTGGAAGAATGGAGATGTCTAGGGTATACATAGAGATTTTTACAAATGGTCAAGGTTCCTCCAAAGTTAGGGATTTGAAAGACAAGTATAAGATTTGGGCAAGGATTATTCATGGATGTATTCACCACAGGAAAGACACCAGTTCTCCTGATTACATCAATGCTGATCAACAATATTTGTTGTTTTGCCTTGGAACCAATGTCAAAATTGATTTTCCCTACTTGCTTTTTGAACACCTCTAGAACCATGTCAAAGAAACCAGAGAAGCTGAAAGGATGAAGAATGCCAAATCAAAGAGGAATTGGATTCCCATGCGGAGGTTATTATCAGACATTCTGACTGAGAATGGTCTGATTACTCACCTAAGAGAAGCAAATCTTCTGGGGGAGCTTGAACTTATTTTTGGTAAGACAATGACTGGGAAGAACTTGCTAAAAAGGAAAATTATTGACAAACTGCTGGTGGAACCCTCTCCATGTCTGTCAACTATTGTGAAGAAAAGAAGAATTCATATTGCTAATTTTCCTATGTTCAACTCATTGGAACATTCTCGTATGGTTTTTCACTTTCTTGAGACCTGCAGAGAAATAGGATCACCTATTGATCCAGCTTGGCTTCAAGGAAGAAATCAAGTTGCTGTTGATGTTGTTCTCGAAGGATCTGTGAAGAGAAAAGCTGTAGAAAGACCTTCTGACTCTCATCAGAAGAAAAAGAAGAAAAGTAATCATGCTGAAACTATACCTGTTTATAATTCTGAAAATATATCTGCATCTGCTGAATCCTCTCAAACCTCACCATCTGAACCCCTTGCTGACAACCTTAGTAAAAATCAATTCTCAACAGATTTTAGTGATTCTGACTCTGGTGAACATTCTGACAGCCAATCAGAACCCTCTCATTCAGAACCCCCTGAACCATCTGTTTTTCAACCTATTCCTGCTGAACGTTTCTCAAGACCCCCTCCCAGACCTTTATCACCCAGACCCACTGGATGGTATGATGCTGGATCTTGGAGAATTCCTGGGATTAATGAACCTCTATCAACCATAAAACCACCTTTCAATCTACCAACTGAAAACATTTTTGCTATGAACCAACCACAACCTCAAAAACCCATTCCCACTCCCGCTTATACAATAATAATTTCTCCTGATATCACTCCACCCACCTCACCACAACATACAACCCCACTCTCAACTCCTCAAATTCCAGAACAACAAATTTTTGAACAAACTGATATATCTGAACCATCCGTACCTCATGATATATCAAAACCTCATATTTGTGTTAACCAACCTGAACCTGAACCTACAAATATTCCTGAAACCAATAGCTTTTTAAGAACTGTAGTGGACTCTCAATCTCTACAATTCTTGAAAAACAAATCTTACAGAACGGCTGTCCTTAAACCTATTCAGCCAAATGTAAATATTTTGTTTCAGAATTTTATAACAAATGTTCAAGCATGGTTACAACCGCTGAAAGAAGATTGCCTCAGAAGTGTGAACACCACAGCAACAGATCTTCTATGGGAAACTTTTAGAAGAACCTTGGTTGCTGAATCACGGAAGTTACAGGATTTGTGCTATTCTCAGGTGCTGGACAACTTTCCAGACTTCTGCGTGTTTTCAAGACAGAAGCTGCGGATACTTGGAATAAGAAGTCTTTGCTACTGATTACTGATACACCAGCTGATAAGATGGACATATCAGAAGATGAATCTGAAGTATACTTTGAAGATTCAAATCCTCTGGCTATTGTTCTATTGAATCAACCTTCAGTTAAGAATGAACCTGAACCTGTGCCAACTCTTGCAATGGATCTGGGCACTCTGCTCTCCACCTTTGTGAAGTGTGATTCATCAGTTGCTACTTCTAACCCTGTTTCTACTGAAGCTTCATCATCTTCTGCCCCTACCTCACTCATTATGGACACTCTGAAAGAGCTAAAGAGGGAGAATGAAGTCTTGACTAGACGCATGGATAAGCAAGATCAAACAAATTTAGAGTTCAAGAACTGGATGGTAATGCAAAGTGAATCTGCCTCTGAGATCAAGAACCTTCTGATGGATGTTGTCTCTAAGAAATCCTAGTTTGTTTTTGTCTCTTATTTGATGTTTAGTTTGTACTTTTGGTTATCTATTTTTTTAACTTTTTATGGAATCTTTCAAAATTTCTCATTTATTACACTTTTTGATTATGCCAAAAAGGGGGAGAAAATGTGCATGTTTTAACTAATCACTGTTTAACAGTTATGGGACTATGTCTCAGACATTCTAACATAATTGCAAGAATTCCCTCTGTGTAAAAGATTTTTTTTGCAGGTATCATTTAACTCTGAAAGAATATTCCAGCTAAGATTTATCTTCTTGAAGAAGTTCTGAAGAAATTCAAAGAAGGTTGTGTATCACTCTGAATAAATAATCTCAGGATGTCTTATGCATAGATATATTCATTTCAGGGGGATATTCTTATCTCTTAATCTGTTTCTTTTCTTTATCTAAAATAATTTTTTGTCATCATCAAAAAGGGGGAGATTGAAAGAACAAGATTAGATTCTGACCTATCCCAAGTGTTTTGATGATAACTAAATTATATTTAAGATAATTTATGCTCTAATGAATGTGGTTTTGAATATCTTAGTTAATGTTCTGACAAGAAACATTCCAAAATGCTAAGAAAAGATTATAAAGAAGTTCTTTGACATAAGAACCTTTTATTCAAACGCATCTGCTGACTCTGGTAAGAACACTCATTTGTTAAATGTATCTTCTAACTTCTAGCAGGCTTCTTGATTCTGAAGATAACTTGAAAGCAAGCGCTGTTCAAAGATCTTAGCAAGCAACGCTCTGACCAGAAGTTGAATAAAGCATTTTCTGAGTTAAAGCAAATACTGAAACAACATCTTAATCAACGTGTCTTGTCAAAGCAAAGGAAACATGTTCTTACATTCTGACGTTTGCTAATTAATGCAAAGACGGCTGAAAACACTCAAGTGCCTACAACTAGTTTCTTGGAGAATGGAATTTTTGCAAGGATACACGCAAAGCATTTAATGCTCTCCATTTCCTCTGAAGGCAGCAACGGTCTTATTTTCTCCTACTATAAGTAGAAGGACAATTATTGCAAGCCAACAAAGATTTGTTCAAACAAGAAACTATGTGAAATATTCAAAAGCTTACAAACTCATAGTTCTTACATTATTGTGTATTACATTCTAAGAAAAATCACAGTTGTGATATAGCTTGATTAGAAGCAAACTCTATTTCAATTATCTGTAAAGATTACACTTCTGTATTTGTTCCTTGAGAGACCAAGTTTGGTCAGATTTCTCAAGAAGACTAGGACTAGATTTAAGTCTTAGTGGTGTTAGTCACTTGTAAGTTCACTTGTGAATTGTTAGTCACAACAGTTGTTGTGTGATTGTAATCAGTTGATTATAGTGGATTAAGTCCTTGTTGAGAAAGGCGAAATCACCTTGGCGGGTGGACTGGAGTAGTTTGAGTTCAAACAAACCAGGATAAAAATAACTGTGTTATTCCATTATTGTTTTGAGCTTTGTATTGAAAGAACGAAAAGAGTCACTTATTCAACCCCCCCCCCCCCCCTTCTAAGTGTTTTCTTACCCCTTCAAGGATGAGTCGACACATGAGGATATGTGTCGATACATGCTGCATTCTCCTGTCTTAAACATTGTTTTGCTATCCATACATGTCAGTTTAAAGGATATGATTGATAAACATGAACAACAAATGATTGAATAAGCCTAAACAATAAGCAAGTAAACAATTCAAAAGGATTATAAAATGCTACATCTCATTTTCAAAACAAATTATTAATGGTGTATGAAAAGATATCAAGTCAAGAAGACTTACCTTGAGGTTGCACTGGCTGTTTTAAATCAGAATGCTTTTCCAAATGCTGTGATGACTTTGTGAATCTTCAGAAAGCTGATCCAGACTGTTGAAACTGAGTTAGATTGTACTGTAATGTTTTGATGTTTTGAAGGTGATGATGATAGCACTCCAAGGATTGTCCTTATGTTTGGACAATCTTTATGTGTGATGAGTTGTTTGGATTATAGGAGAGTTTGTTTGGTGGAATAATGGATTGGGTTTCTGTTTTGAACAAGAACAGATTTTGATTTTGAAAAATCAGTCAAGGTTAACAAGAATATTGTTTTTCTGCTCAACAAAACTCTCTATTCTCTCCCTTAATCCTCTCTCTTCCAATCCCACTTCAAGAAATCCAGCCCCTTTGTCTTATGAGACAGTCCCTCTTGTAGACCTTTTACTGTGGTTTAGGGGGGAAACCAAATAAGTTATTTTGAATTTTTTTTCTTACTATTTTGACACTTTCTTCCCACAATTTTTATTTGCCATTTTGGTGCAATTCTGGGGCTGTTGTGATGCAGGCTTGGGCAGACTGCATAGAGCAGTTTTGGACTGTATTGGGCAGCATGCATACTTGGGGTGAAGCATAGCACAAGCTTTATTACAGGGAAGCATGGGGTGTTGTGGCAATGTGGCATATCACATTTTGTTCAAACTTGGACAATATGATTTGTAGCCTGATACAAATTTAGTCTTGTGGAATATTTCATGTACATTATGTCAAGGGAAAAATAATGTGGCAAGGTTTTTTTTGAGAGAACTCAATCAAGACATAGTTTTAGGATTTGTAATTTTGCAAAAATGCCACTTTGTAATAACTTGAATTACTTGCATCATTTTGAATTATTTGGAATTGTAGCAAAAAATGTCATGAAGTAAAATGAAATTAACCAAGTATAAAAAATACTTAGAAAAATTTCAAAGTCTTGCAAAGGTGGATTTTTGATTCTCTTGATTTTGATGATCAAACTCCATTTTTGGATGTCTTGACATAATGTGATTTTTGGGACTCAAATTTGGTCAAAAAGTCAAAGTTTGACTTTTTAGCGCCCGATTGACTTTTTCCAGCTGAAACTCCAATGTTACTCATTTTGCCCCCTTTTGATAATTTGAATGATTCTTCTTAGAAAATATGGTCTAAGGCTTGAACCTTGACTGAAGTAATTCCAAGAGTCCTTGAGACATGAGAGGGAAAATTTTGGGGTACAACACAAAGCAACCTTGCCATGCCAATTCTTTCAAAACCAATCCAATGGTGAGGTTTGAACTTCTCAAGCTTTATTGACTAGGGCATGGAAATAAACTCATGAACCCATGGGATAACTTGTTAAATCTCATTGCCTTCATCTACATGGATAACAAGCAAGACAACCCAATATTGCATTTTATTAGTTAAATGAAGAAATAAAAACAATATTCATGATCACAAAAGAAACATAAGTCAAGGTGCTTGGTAATCCCTCAAAAAGGGAAAACTGAATGTAGGGAGGGGAACCAAGAATCCTAGTGTGATCTTGTTGTGAATGAATCAACATGGTATGAGGAAGGGATCTTAGGGGGAAAAATTGGGGTACAACTGCTGCCCTTATTTAAGTTTCTTCTATCCGGAGATACGAAGGTTAAAAATCTTCATGTCAACGTGATCGAAGATACTTAAATATAAAAAAAACCTATTTTTAGCCCTAAGATTCCATGCAAATGCTTATGATCATGAATGCATATGAACAGGACCAAAGAGACGCAAAACATCACTGGGGATGTAACATTAATAAAGAAACAAGGGAGAAACCCCACCAGGAAAATAAATCATTGGTGGATCAAAAGACCTGAATCAAAGAGGATGGTAAAATGGTCAAAGGATACACAAACTTCTACCGAAGGCGAAGCAACTGATGTTTACTAAAGGTAGAGAGAAAGATAACAAACATCGACGTTCACTGCCGATGTCCTACCAACTTTCCTTAAAGATAGAAAGAGAATATCATATCACCGCCGTTCACTAACAATGAACTACCAACGTTCACTGAGGGTAGCAAAAAGATAACAAACATCGACGTTCATTGTCGATGATCTACCATCTTTCACTGAAGGTAGAAAGAGAATATCATATCACCGCCATTCACTGATGATGAACTACCAACGTTCACTGAGGGTAGCAAAAAGATAATAAACATCGATGTTCACTGTCGATGATCTACCAACATTCACTAAAGGTAGAAAGAGAATATCATATCGCCGCCGTTCACTGACGATGAACTACCAACATTCACTGAGGATAGAAAAAAGATAACAAACATCGACGTTCACTGCCGATGATCTACCAACTTTCACTGAAGGTAGAAAGAGAATATCCTAGAACCGCCATTCACTGACGAAGAACTACCAACGTTCACTGAAGGTAGCAAAAATATAACAAACATCAACGTTCACTACCGATGATCTACCAACTTTCACTGAAGGTAGAAAGAGAATATCATATCACCGTCGTTCACTGATGATGAACTACCAACGTTCACTGAGGGTAGAAAAAAGATAACAAACATCGACGTTCACTGCCGGTGATCTACCAACTTTCAATGAAGGTAGAAAGAGAATATATCATAGCACCGCCGTTCACTGACGATGAACTACCAACATTCACTGAAGGTAGCAAAAAGATAACAAATATCGACATTCACTGCCGATGGTCTACCAACTTTCACTGAAGGTAGAAAGAGAATATCATAGCACCGCCGTTCACTGACGATGAACTACCAACATTCACTGAAGGTAGAAAAAAGATAACAAGTTTCCCCAAGATTCTGGTGTTTCACCTAGAACGGGTGTCAACTTCTTATTTAACCAAGGCACTCCGCCTGGAAAGGATAATATATAAACTGTCTCAAATAAAGAGACTTGCTACTTGTTGTCACGGAGGATTGTAAAAATAAATGACTTTTTTGAGAAGGAGGTATGACTTCCTGGGAGATGCCATGATATTATTGCTGAGGAGATAAAGGCTTCTAGTGCAAAATAAATGCACTAACCAAAGCTTGGAGTATTCAAAAATCCAAAGTAAATAATACTTCCTTGGAACCACAGATCCAAACCATAAATAAACTGGAATGAAACAGTCAACCAAAATACATCCTTTGAGAAATAAACTCAAGAGGGAAAACTAAATCCATCCAAACAAGGAGCTGCACCGGAAAGCTAAAGCAAAAATCTTCCATGAGGGACAACTCAGTGGGGACATTTAAAGAATATACGCTTTCTGCTTAAGACCAAAACTCTATTGAAAAGAGGACAACGTAACTCTACAAAACAGGGTAATATGTCAACAAAAATATTAGTAAATGTTAATGAATAATGATTTGCCGATTTTAGCTATGCATGATGTATGTATGAATGTATGAGTGTTATCGTGCGTATGCTGACAAAACAGATATATAACACGGGGAAGAACCAGGAAAAACTGCCTCGGGCACTAACAACACTCGACTAAACTTCAATCAAGATGATAATTCCAAGAAAGGTAAAGGCCAACTGAGGAAACAAAACCTACTACCTGCTTTAACTTTACTGAGGAGAAACATGATTCGGAGGTAGAAAAATCAAAGTGATGAAATAATACGGATACAAGGATAGAACATCCTTCTTCAGGCTTCACCGGGGAAACCAGTGTTTTCTCAAAAGTAACATTTCTATTAGAGATTTCAAAACCAGTCTCAAGCAAAGAAGACTGACACGAAAACATCCAAACATTCACTGGGGAATTCAGACCTACTTCATTGGTGAGGTTAACACCACATCCACAAAGGGAAAACCACAATACCTCCTTCACTTAGAGAAATCAGGGATTGCATTCTTCAAGAGTGGTTATGATACCAACTTCTCTGGAAAAAGAACTTCTATTGGGCAAAACAAGAATTTCACCGGAGAAAATGCGGATTGAAACTTCACATCATGAAAACTCAGAAAAGAGGAGAAATGAATCCAAACTTGACCGAGGATACTGGAATCATAAACCCAATACCGCGAATCATCCTGAGTAAACCTTCCTGAGGGGAACAAAAGCTTCTCAAAACAACTGGAGTTTGTCCATTCCCGGGATCACCATTCTTGTTATTGTTTCATCACAAGTCTCAAAGTAAAAGCAGAATGTAAAATCTCTTTTTGAAAAATCAATTTTGTTATTTAATATTTTTTTCTTTAAAAGTTATTATCAATAATAAATGGAGTCTTTGCAAACTAAATAAAATAAGAAATACAAAGAATTGGGGAAAAGCTCAAATTTCATTAATAGAATGGTAGTCTGCGAATGGCGAGACTCCATAGATGATTACAAAGTTCGGAAACTGGTAACATATAATGGAAAAGATACATTGAGACGCAATGACTACTATCCCCTCTAACAACTTTTGAAATCCTGAGCAGCAGCTTTTGTTGAAGTATGGTGAGGATCCGAGAAGATTGTTGCTTCAACAATCAAGTCTTGTCTGACGTAGTTACTTGCCAACAAAATCCCTAACTTTTTCCTAAGCTTCCCTTGTGGGTTTTCAACTTAGCGGGAGATTTATTCTGTTTAGGTCTCTAATTTTCGCCTAGACCGCCCTTTCGGGTTTTCGGCCTACCGAGACGCTCCTTTTTTGGTTAAGCCACCCTTTCGGGTTTTCAACTTAGCGAGCTATTCTTTTATTTCTTTAGGCGAAGTATTTCTTGAGTGCGTCAGCGTTCATGGGACGTGGGAACTCCTCGCCATCCATAGTTTCAAGAATTAATGAACCGCCAGAGAAGGCTTTCTTGACAACATATGGGCCTTCAAAATTGGGAGTCCACTTGCCCCTAGAATCAGTGCTGAAAGACATGATATTCCTGAGCACGAGGTCGCCTTCTCTAAATTCATGAGGTTTGACCTTTTTATCAAAATCTTTCTTCATTCTTCTCTGATATAACTGGCCATGACACAAAGCTGTCATTCTCTTTTCCTCAATCAAATTCAATTGGTCAAACCTGTTCTAGGCCCATTGAGCCTTTGTCAACTTGGTTTCCATTATCACACGCAACGAGGGAATCTCTACCTCGACTGGGAGTACAGCTTCCATTCCATACAGTAGGGAGAACGGGGTTTCTCCTGTTGAAGTGCAGACAAATGTTCGATATCTATGCAGAGCAAAAGGGAGCATTTCATGCCAATCCTTATAAGTAATAACCATTTTCTGGATAATTCTCTTGATATTCTTATTAGCAGCTTCAACAGCCCCATTCATCTTTGGCCTATATGGAGATGAATTGTGATGGACAATCTTGAATTCTTCACACAATTCTGTCATCATCTTGTTGTTCAAATTTGAGCCATTGTCAGTGATGATTCTACTCGGCACACCATACCGACATATAAGGTTATTCTTAATGAAGTGCACAACCACATGCTTAGTAACATTGGCATATGAAGCAACCTCCACCCACTTGGTGAAGTAGTCAATTGCTACCAAGATAAAACGGTGCCCATTCGAAGCTTTGGGTTCTATCATCCCAATCATGTCAATACCCCACATAGAGAAAGGCCACGGGGAGGAAATCACATTGAGAAGTGTTAGAGGCACATGGACCTTGTCTGCATAAATCTGGCATTTATGGCACTTCTTTGCAAATTTGTAACAGTCAGACTCCATTGTCAGCCAATAATAACCTGCCCTTAGCATGTTTTTAGCCATCGAATGTCCATTGGCATGAGTTCCAAATGAACCTTCATGAATCTCATGCATCAACATGTCTGATTCGTGTCTATCCATGCATCTGAGCAAGACCATGTCATAATTTATCTTGTATAACACATTTTCACCGAGGAAGAAACTGCCTACCAATCTTCTCAATGTCTTTCTATCTTTCTTCTACGCACCAATCGGGTATTCCTGAGTCTGAAGAAAATGCTTGATATCATAATACCAAGGTTTTTCATCTGCTACCTCCTCTGTTGTAAACACATGAGCGGGCCTATCCATTCGTCGAACCATAATTCAAGGTATATCATTCCAAGTACTCACTTGGTACTTAGAGGCCAAAGTTTCCAGAGCATCCGCCATTTGATTTTCATCTCTAGGGATGTGATGGAATTCAACTTTATTGAAGAATGGTAATAATCTTCTAGCATAATCTTTGTAAGGGATCAAGCCGGAGATACGAGTATCCCATTCTCCTTTAATCTGATTTATTACCAAAGTTGAATCAACATACACATCTAGAATTTTAATTTTGAGATCAATAGCTTCTTCGAGACCCATGATGCAAGCCTCGTATTCTGCCATATTGTTAGTACAATTGAATGTTAACCTTGCAGTAAAAGGAATGTGTGATCCATGAGGAGTGACAATCACAACACCAATTCCTTTACCATAAGCGTTCACAACTCCATCAAATATCATACTCCAATGAGATTCAAGGCCAAGACCTTCCTCAGGAAATGGCTCATCACAATCCTTCACTTTCAGGAACATAACATCCTCATCGGGGAATTCATATTCTACAAACTGGTGATCCTCCACTGGTTGGTGAGCAAGGTAATCTACCAACACACTATTTTTAATAGCCTTTTGAGTGCGGTATTCGATATCATATTCAGATAACAACATCTGCCAGCGAGCAATTCTCCCAGTAAGAGCAGGCTTTTCAAAAATGTACTTGATTGGATCCATTTTGGAGATCAACCAAGTAGTGTGATTCAACATATACTTCCGCAAACGCTTTGTCGCCCAGGCCAAAGCACAACATGTTTTTTCGATCATGGAATACCGTGACTCCCAATCAGTGAATTTTTTATTGAGATGATAAATGGCGAACTCCTTCTTCCCTGTTTCATCCTGTTGTCCCAGAATACAACCCATGGATTTATCTAGCACTGTCAGATACATAATCAATGGTCTTCCTTCTACAAGAGGGAGCAAGATAGGAGGTTCAAGCAGATATTCTTTAATACTTTCAAATGCCCTTTGGCAGTCATCCGTCCACACACAACCTTGATCTTTTTTTAACAACTTAAAGATTGGTACACACGTTGCAGTCATGTGGGAAATGAATATGGATATATAATTCAAACGCCCGAGGAAAACTCTGACTTGCTTTTCAGATCTTGGTGCTGGTATTTCTTGAATTGCTTTGACTTTATCAGGGTCAACTTCAATTCCTTTCTGGCTAACAATGAAACCCAAAAATTTCCCTGATCAAACACTGAAGGTGCATTTATTTGGATTCAAGCGGAGACGATACTTCCTCAAACGCTGAAACAACTTCGACAAATCTTCTATATTCCCTTCTTCAGTCTGGGATTTGGAAATCATATCATCAACATATAATTCAATTTCCTTATGCATCAGATTATGGAATAGGGTTGTCATAGCCCTATGGTACGTTGCACCAGCGTTCTTAAACTCGAAGGGCATCACTCTGTAACAGAATGTTCCCCAGGGTATGATAAATGTTATTTTTTCCATGTCCTCTGGAGCCATTCTTATTTGATTATACCCAGAAAATCCGTCCATGAACGAGAATATTTTGAATCTTGTTGTGCTATCCAATAACATGTCGATGTGTGGTAATGGAAAAATCATCTTTTGGACTAGCTTTATTTAGATCTCTAATCTACGCACATGCGAACGTTTCCGTCTTTTTTCGGTACTGGGAAAATATTGGAAATCCATTGAGGATACACTGACGTCACAAGGAAACCAACATTAATCTGCTTTAGAACCTCCTCTTTTATTTTTACTTCCATATTTGGGTGAGTTCTTCTCAACTTCTGTTTGATTGGAGGACATTCTGGCTTCAACGGAAAATGGTGCTCGACGATATCTGTATCTAGACCAGGCATATCTTGGTAAGACCAAGCAAAAATATCCACATACTCTCTCAACAGCTCAGTCGACCTTCTCTTCACATCGGGATTCAGTGATGCTCCAATTTTGACTTCCTTTGAATCTTCTTCTGAACCCAAATTGATCACTTCCAATGGCTATTTATATGGATGAATGGTATTTTCCTCGTGCTCAAGCAACCGTAAGACCTCTTATGGAATCTCATCATAATCTTCTTCTTCAGCCCCATACACAGGACATTCAAAGTTAGGAGAGGGTGCAGGGTCATTGTAGTCAACGGGTATTTTAATTAATCTGCACATATGATTTGTGATTGCATTTAGAAACTGACACATATAGCAAGTGATCATGAAAATTGAATTTTAGTTATTATTTATTTTGAAAGGTTTTTTTATTACCATTTTCCAAGAAAAAGCAAAAAATAAAGACATAATTCGGGAAGCAAAGACAACTTTTAATATTGATCTTAAAAGTCACAACAAACAGATAAGCCCTACGATATTAAAAATTCCACCTTGGGCAGAGTGAAAGCTTTTCAAAAAAGATTAACAAATAAAATTACTTTGAAACATGTATGCAAGAGGGAACATCAATGGTAATCCAGTTCTGAACCCTGACTCCGTGCATCACATAATTCGACACTTCCTGCTTTGCTTCATCTTGCACAATGGCGTTAATCCTGGAAACAGTCGGACGAAGATAGCCTCCACTACGAAAAATGTCTTGATACCTGCCTATAGTAGACTTCGGCTTCATGCCCTTTCCTTTTTCATTCTTCGAAGAGAACCCCAAGCCAGTTCTGTTATTGTTCACAGGTGGATCCACAATTCGTCCCCAAACTTCACTATGACCATTACGCACAACCTACTGTGCATCCTTCAGTGAAACCATGGAATTCTAATTTCCTCTTATGTTATTAATGGATAAGGCTTGGAACTGGGTTACAACAGCAGCTTCATCCGCTTCTACAATACTGAAAGAGGAAAAATGAGATATCAACAATGCCTGCTCCCCATTTATGATCACTACCTTCCCTTCACGCACAAACTTTAGCTTCTGGTGTAAAGTTGAAGTGACAGCCCCTGATTCATGTATCCACGACCGTCCTAGCAAACAACTATAAGCGGGAACAATGTCCATGACCTGGAAGGTTATCTAAAATAAATGTGGTCCTATATGGATAGGTAAGTCCACTTCGACGATGACAAATTTCCTTGACCCATCAAATGCTTTCACAATGATGCCACTAGGGCGCCTAGGCGTTCCTTGATATTTCAACATCATGAGAGTACTCCTTGGTATAACATTCAACACGGATCTATTATCAATCAACACATTGGATAGTGAATCATTCTTATAGTTCATAGAGATGTGAAGGGCCAGGTTGTGATTCCTCCCTTCATCTGGCAATTCATCATCGAAGAAACTCAGGTTATTGCATGAAGTAATGTTTCCTATTACGCTGCTAAATTGATCTATTGGCATATCACTCTTCATAAAAGCTTGGTCTAGTACCCTCATCAAGGATTCTCTATAAGCATAGGATTTCATTATTAAAGCCAACATAGATATTTTTGAAGGAGTCTGCAGTAGTTGATCTACAATTCTGTAGTCACTCATCTTAATTATCTTCAAAATATCATCCACTTCTTTCTCTAACGTAGCTCCACTAGTCTCACCCGTAGCCTTCTTAGGTTCATCATTCTCAGCAACTTTCTTTCCAGCATCAACATCTCTTTGAGCAACCTGCGCAAACACAAGACCGCTATGGGTCACCCTGCTATTTTCAGCTATATTTCCAACATCAGGCATTGGCTGGATGGGAACTTCCACTCCATCTTCTAAGATTGTAGCGTTGTATTTGTAAGGCACAACCTTATCTGATTTGTAGGGGATAGGACTTGGCAAACTAATCACCAATGGGGTAACAGCTGGCTTGCTATGACACTCCACTTCAAAATGGGCGGGTGCACCAAAATAAGGCACAATGATGTTTACCCCTTCTTAAACGCAATTAGTCATTAATAAGTCATTTCTGGAAAATAAATCTTCGTCTGAAGAGAAATACTCATCTGTGGAGGCATACTCTTCCTCTGACTCTTCTTCCGTTAAACAAACATCAACCATATCAACTTCATGGTAATCATCCCTCAGACCCGTGATCCTGATAGTCCCATTGTCTAACAACAACTGAACACCCTTCTTCACGATTTAACATCCTCCTGGGTCTCGATAGTAAACTAGGCAAGATCCATATTGGTGTTGCACCTGACCAGCCATATGGCAGAAGGTAGCGTGCAACTACATAAGGTCCTCATTCATATACTCCACATTAAAAATTCTAAATTCACCAAGACATCCAGAAACCATGTTCACTTCCTCTTAATACTCTTCCCTAGGCCTGATTATATGGGTCAGGCCCTCATCTATCATCTCCTGTAAATCAGCCTTTATCTTCTCGCAACCCTGTATATTTGTACTGCAAATAGCACAACCGGAATGGTCATGTGTATAGTAGCTAAATTCACAGAGGTCTGCATGCATTTTTACCAAATCTCCTCTAACCAGATTAATATCAAAAATCCGGAAGTCGCCTGGACAACCGGCCACCATATTCACAACATTTACTCCCCCGTTCTTGGGTAGAGGATTATCTTTCACATTAGGTACCACGTCTTTGAAAGATAGTACACTAGACTTTACCAATTTATGTACCTCAGTCTTCAAAGGATAACAATTCTCAACATTATGTCCTGGTGCTCCCTGATGAAAAGCACATGTTTGGTCTGCCTTGTAATACCAAGGTAATGGTGACGGTATGGCGGGAGGTGGTCGGGTTTGAACCAACTTCTTCTGAATCAATGCTGGTAGTAACTCTGTATAGCTCATGGAAATAGTTTCATAACTCTCCCTTCTCTAATTATACCCTTGATTCCCATGCTGGGACGGTCTCTGATAAGCAACGGTAGTTGGAGCGGCATTCATAATAGGAGTAACTGAGGTGACTTGCCGATGACGCTGATAATTCCTTCTAGGAGCATTTACCCTCCTCTCTTGTATAACAGCATTTTCATCTCCTTCTTTCTTATTGGTAAACCTATAAGATGGCTTCTTAACACCTCCGAATCCACCACTCTTCGTCAAACGGCCTTCTCTTACAGCCTCTTCTAAGAGGATACCCATTCCTACCATCTCAGTAAAGTCACTTGGCACACTTGCTACCATCCTCTCGTAGTAGAAAGCACCCAGCGTCTTCAAGAAAATCTTAGTCATCTCCTTTTCTTCCATGGGGGGAATCACTTGGACGGATACCTCACGCCATCTCTGCGCATATTCTTTGAACGATTCCATGTCTTTCTGAACCATGGCCCTGAGTTGATCACGGTCAGGCGCCATGTCCACGTTGTACTCATATTGTTTGATGAATGCTTCTCCCAAATCATTAAAAGTATGTATATTGGCGTTGTCCCACTTCAACGCATCACCGGTCAAACTATCCTGAAAAAAGTGAATTAGGAGACGCTGATCATCAGTATGGGTAGACATTCTCCTCACGTACATTACCAGGTGAGCACAAGGGCAAGTGTTGCCCTTATACTTCTCAAATTTCGGGACCTTGAACTTAGAAGGTATCTTAACATTCGGGACCAAACATAGCTCATTCACATTCTGCCTAAATAACTCCTTTCCCCTGAGGGCCTTCATCTCCCTCTGCATCTTGTCAAACTGCTCTTGAAAATCATTCATTATGTCATAAAGACCCAAGTCTTCACTCGATGGAGGGAAAGGACGACACACATCATCATTAACAAACGAAACCATATTTACCGAAGGAGGCGCAGCAAGAGCAGCATGCACCACATGAGGTGCTAGAGTAACAATAGTCTGAACCACTGGAGTATCTTGAGGACCAAGATTGAAACCTTCAGGTGCAAAATTCTCTGGCATTCCCCATGGATAACCTTGAGGCATGCGATTCTGAACAACAGCCAGAGTAGAAGATACGGGAATAGTCGGAGCTTCAGTAGTTGCCCTTATTGGTTGAGGTTGAACACTCGGTGGCTGATTCTGAGCAGCCACCAGAGCTTCCATCAAAGTAGTAGGATTGGCCATGCCAGCCTTCAAAGCAGAAACTTCCTCGCGCAGCTCACGATTCTCTTGTTCTAAGTTGTCCATCTTCTTTTTGAAATTAGCCCGAGTATTATAGTGATGAGTCAGCTTGCTGAACGAAGTAAAGAAGCTTGGTAAGACACCTGGATATGCATAACAAATGCAAGAAATATGTGCAATATGATGCATGATATGCAATGCACATGGTTATTTTTACTTTATTATTTAATATTTCAAGGGATTTATAGATTTATAGACATATTGCAAACATCAAAGTAATAATGCTTTTGAAATACTGATTTTTTTTTATTATAATAACTCCAAAATGGATTACAAGTTTCAATGATCCCAAGTACAAGATGAAAATAAAATCTAAAACCCTGAGAAAAAGAACTGATGGAGATCACTCTATACGCTGGCGCTTCCCCGTGAGCCTGGCAATCTGAGCCTTCAACCTCTAGTTTTCTTCTGCATATCTGGTGGTAACCTCCTTCCAATCATCTGAATCAGGAATTGAGTGATCAGCACTTGATTGAGGCTTAGGAGAAAATAAATCCCCTTGCCTTTCCATAGACTCCATTGCTCGAATATCAAGGATCTCAATCAAGTTGTCTTTCTCCTTCAGGTCTGCTCTGTAGGAACTCTCTAAAGTTTGGAACTTGTTCTTCCAAGCATCTCTTTCCGGTTGCATCCTAACCAAAGCAAGTTGAAACTCTTCCAGGTCATCTAATAAGGGAAGAGTAGTCTTCACAAATAGATCAGGCATGGGTGTCTCCCGGGTATACGGCATCTTTAACTGAATAGCTCTCGATCGGATCCACTGAAGATATGGCTCAAAAGAAATAGCACCCCTAGGTCCCAAATCCTTCCTACTCTTCTTATGAACGTGACGCCAAGACTTCGCAATCTGCTCCCTAGCTTCCCTATGGTTTTCTCCTTCCTTCAGAAAGAAACTACTCAAATGAATACTATTTTGTTTATCCCTCATCGGATAACCAAGTTGTCACCGTGCAAGAACAAGGTTATAGTTAATTCCTCCCTTTGTACCAAGAAGAGGTACATTGGGGAAACTACCACAACTGTCAATAATCTCTATATCCTGGTAATCTCGATGATACCAATCAATGTCCGAGTGAGTAAGTGCCATGATCTTAGGAGCCCAACAGGGTTCCTTCTTGACATCCCAAAAAGCATCAGACTGAGGCATATGAGAGATAAACCACTGGTACAACAGAGGCGTGCAACAGATAATCATCCCCCCATGATAAGAATTCCGAAGATGAATAGAGTAATAAGCATCACCCAACAATGTAGGAACTGGGTTTCCAATCATGAAGATCCTGATAGCATTAATGTCAACAAACTTGTCCACATTAGGAAATAAGAACAACCCGTAAGCAAGTAGAGCAAAGATGGCCTCAAAAGAAAATGTACTCTTCATTCTGGCAAAGTAGCGAGCTTTCTCCAATAAGAACTGAGCTGGTAATCCACTAATCCCTCCTTTGGTAGTCATATGGGCCTCCACCTCAACTTCCCCAGATCAATCAAGGCAGAAATCTCATGTGGTTTTGGCTCACCCTCCAAACTAGTAAAAGGAACACGATCGGTAACAGGTAAATCCAATAAATAGGAATACTCCTCCAGTGTAGGCATCAACTGATAGTCGGGAAAAGTAAAGCAATGATACATCGGATCATAGAACTGGACCAAGGTCGAGAGAATACCCTCCTTCATCTTCAGCTTCATGAGAGGAATAATGGATCCATACTTCTTCCGAAAGACTGCAGAACACTCGATCTCGGGAATTAGACTGATCAACTCATCTATCTTGGGATCCTTGAAACTGTATTTTCCGGTCTTTCTCTTTCCAGAATCCATGGTTAAAAGTACCTGAGATATTAAAAAATAGTCAACCTTTAAATCCCTTGAAATATGGTTTCTTCAGAAGATGCTTATGAGTGCATGGATGCATGATGCAACAATCACACACAAGATCACACATATAGGGTTCATAGGTTCAACGTCACGAGCATGAGGTCGAAGGTACTACCCATAAGGTATTGGTCTAAAAGTTATCACCTGCAAAACAAGGTTCTAGAGGTTCCCAGAGTCTACATCCTTCCTTCGGATATTACCAACTTCCCGATTAACTCGGTAATTAGTAATATTCTCAAGAAAGACTCGTCCAAGCGTAGTATCACATGACAACTATTTCCAGATTACTCCTTTATAGCTTCCGCACTACACCTAAAAGGCCAAGATGGGTTTGGTATTCTACGGTCCTCAGTTTCAGCAGGCTTCCAGGTCGAAAGCAGTATGTCTTCCCGATTACTCGGTAAACGACACTACAGTCAAAGGGGCCTCCATTGAGTGGGGGATATCATGCCTCATTTTTTAGGATTACTCCCTCAAAGTTAACATGACTATACCGCACGTCCTATCTTAAAGTTTGCCCAAGTCCGAGTATAGGACTTATGAGTAATCACCAAGCACCCTGAAAACCAGGAAAATCCAGACAAACATATATACAACAAATAATATAACACACAAAAAATAGTAATAACACATATACAGATATAAACAAAGATAAGCTTAACCCACTTAGGGATGGACCAACAAGAGGTCAATTTGTCCCCAGTGAAGTCGCTATTTTTTTGTAGCGATAGAAATGTTCAAGACTAAGCCATTGGATTGACTAGACTTATACAAATCAAAATCAAAATCGCCACCGCGCTTTATTGTTTCCAAAGGAATGGGAAAAGAGCGAATAACCCAAAAAGGAAGGGGAAATATTCAAGGTAAGGGGGTTGGTTATGCAAAGGGAAGGTATTAGCACCCTAAACATCTACGGTACTCCGTAGGAGCCTCTTTGTAAAATCTGTATATTTTTTTCTATAAAAATGTTGTATATAAAAAGTGGATGGTGGAGGTGAGAAAAGAAGCATATTTATTTTATAATTTTTTCATACGCCGCAGTTGCGAACCTTTAGTGCCTACGTACCACCTTTCGTGCAATTCGGGGATCAGGGTACACGTAGTTCCTCTTTTAAAAATTTGAAACACAAATGTGTTGGTTAATTTTATGAGATAAAACATCATAGTCATTATCCGTGTGGAAAACATACCTACTACCCACAATCACGGGAAAGGAGAATTTGCATCATCTCAAAGTGGAGGATATGGCTTGGATTTCAAAATCAACAATGCCTCAATCAACACCCAAGTGGAAAATATCTCTCTTCACTACATATTGTGGAAGTATAGTTATTTGCATCACTACAAGGATTGACAAGAGTCTAATCTTTTGAGAAAAGTTTTAAAGTAAAAAGATAAAGTGGCAAAATGGTTTGAAATGAGATTGATTGACTTTTAACCTTCTCACAAAAAATGTCAAGGTATTATTAAGTTGATTGGAGTTTATTTATGAAAAAATGTTTTGAAAATGCATGGACATAAGTCCAAGTTTATTATGAAAATGGTTCAATTTTCAAAACAAGAAGAGTTTTCAAAAAAGGAGAAGAAGATTTTTGAAATTAAAGAAGATGGGAGGAGAAGAAGAGACTATCCTAAAGCATAAGGTAAAAGCTAGGGATAAAAAATATCTAACCAACAAGAAGCCAGTACTTGACATTATGAGCCAAGATAGAATTGCCATTCCTTGAATTGAAACCAAGCAAGTAAAGATACTAGACCCCTTGAGAGAACACAACTTCAAGTGTATTAAGTCTTCACAAAAACTGTATACGGGTGAATTCCAGATTACAAACAAAGTATGTAATCATAATAACCTGCACACAAAATAAACAAACAACCCAATATCTCGAGGTAAACCTCAAGAACTCCAGAAAAAATATCAATTAAGGTTACAATGTCTCCAACATAGGCCAAGGTTTCTAATCCTAAGTCCAAGAAGTCCAATACTCCATAATGCCAAGGATAGTAACAAAATAGTCCAAGTATCATTAATGTTTTTTATGGTTTATGTTGATTATGAAGTATCTTAAAAAAGAAAAGAAAAGCTCAAGTGAGCAAAATAAAAATGACAAGAATAGAAATGCTCAAGTGAGAAAAGATGAAAAAATAGTATGAAATGTAAATGCTAAAGTAAATGGTGCATAAAATAAAAGAGCATAAAATAAAAACACAAAAAATAAAGTCAATTATTAGTAATTAGTGGTTAGTTGGATGACCATATTGAAACTTGTATTTGGAACTCATTAGAGGATTGGTAGAACCAAAGCCTCCACACAACAAGTTGCATTTTCTTTTTGTCAAGTATATCATCCATTTTGGAATCCTCAAAAGTACCATTTAATGATCAACGATGTTTTAAGTGATATGCGTTGACCAAAAATAATGTAGATCCATTAGAGGATTGGTAGAACCAAAGACTCCACACAATGAATCTCAAGGTTATTGAATCAAAGAGATCAAATTAACATACTTGGGCTTGCAAACGTAGGTTTGGGCCACAGATGATCATTTATTCGAATCGGGACAAAATTTAGTGCTATGTTAAGCAATCATAAGTGGACTTATATAGAAGTCGCACCTATTTTGAGGCCGGTCAATAGAAATCTATGCACCATTTATTTTGAGACATGATATAGAGATCATGCTCCAATAACACTTAGCGCAATAAGAAAGGGATGAGATGAAGAGGGGTGGGAAAGAATATATAAACCACATTTGAATTAAAATTCAATCAAACTATTATTAAAATCATTCATCCATTTTTATGGAGTTAGACTCAACACCATGGATCCAATGATGTTAATAAAGTTCATGATAAAAAATTCAATCCAAGATCAGCCAGAAAATAATCACAAAATAATATTACATTTAATATATATATATATATATATATATATATATATATATATATATATATATATATATATATATATATATATATATATATATATATATATGTTGAAAAGGGTTTAAAAATGAATAAAAATGAAAATAAAGGAAAAAATATCAACTATATTCAAATTAATTCATAAAAAAGAAATAAGGTCATAGAAAAATCAGTAATAGACTCAAATATTTTTATAAAATTTTTGGTAATTTTTTTAAGTCAGAAACTATTTTTAAAATTAAAATAAATGAGTAAAATAAACCAAAAATGATAAAAAATAACAAAGTCATATTTGTCACAATATCATTGGATCATTCCATATTTTTTTTAAATTTAAAAATGCAGAAAAGTATTTTTAAACATTTAAAACAATTCCAATAAAGTGAAAATTTATAAAAAATATCAAATTACAAAATAACATTGTAAAAAAATAAAAAACGAAAAGAGAAAAATCAAAAATATTTTTCATAATTTTTTCAGATTTTTTGGACTTAAAATGAATTTTCTATGATTTTTTGAAGTTTAAAACAATATAAAAATCAGAAAATAAAATAAAGTAAACAAATATGGACCAATGGATGAGAGTCAAAATGCGTTAGTAAGCTAATCCAATGGATCAAACACGCTGTGCATATCATGGTCTTTAATAAATATCACATCAGATCCAACATTTTTAAAATAAAACAACTTAAAATGTGGCGCTTTGGATGGAGTCCGACTCACAAAAGTAATCAGATGCAAGGGCTCCTGAGGCACGCGCATGGTAAGGCAAGCATATTATATCCGTTTCAAAAAAATAACTTGGCTTCATGTCATTGGTTAAAGACGGGCATGTCATCATCTTCAACCTCCAGCCATCCCCAAATTGAATCCTTCAAACTGTAAAATTAGCAAACCAGACTGGTACCATTAGACCCGTCTCTTCAAGAATATTCTAATGGTACCATCGCCCCAAATTTATATAAGTTGTGCAAGGCTGTGTTTGAAGAAAACTAGAAAAAATAGCGAGCACAAAAATCTGGGATATCTCAATCAATTCTCAATGAAATTGCAAATTATAAAGAGCACGAGGATCAGAAGAATACAAGGAGTGGATTAGTCTTTTATTTGAATTAATTTGGCCAAGAAATCTACCTGAGAGAAGTAGTAAGTAGTTTCTATGAAACTGGACTTCTATAGATCAATATAGGTCACAATTATTGAACGTAACCGTATGGTTAGCTTAAGAGAAGTTCAATGAAGCTAACTGAATGGAGCTTTTGGTGTTTGAAGGTGAGAATGTAAGAAATCAAAATTTCAAATTCAGAGTTTGTGTGGGATCTGAACAAGGGTCAATTGGCTATCAAAAGCTTGCGAAAATGAGTGAGGGATGATCCTTATTTATAGCTGATCATGATGCAAGGCTCAAGTGTGTGAATTGGAGGCAAATCAGTGAAATCATATGGACCTGCTAAGTGTGAAAATTGTGACTTCACATGACTTAAAACGCAGCAAAATGAATGGTTTAGGGGTCGTTTCTTGTTATGTCAAGTTCCTAAACATGATTAGACGCGAAATTGATCCTTAAACAGGCTTGTAATTGGATTTAAATTAATTTTCAAATCTGACTGAACATGGAATTTCCATTTTATAATGCTACTTTCATAACCATTGTGCCAACAATGTAGGGCACCATATGATGTGATTTTTGAATCATTTGAAAGATAAATTCACAAGCTTTAGAATGTGAAAGGAGTGAGATAAATTGGATGTTTGAGCAAGAAGTTGTGTTGAGTCAAAGTTGGAAGAAAAAGGCTGCCTTTTCATACTTAGAAAAATTCTAAGTTTTTCTTCAAAAGTGACCTATAATATTTTGCACCCAAACATGGCCTTCCTCTTAGAATTTTCTCTTGACCAAAAAATATGGCACAAAATAGACCTCTTGAATGACATTTTGAAGCTTGAACCATTCAAAATCTCCAAAAATTGAGAGAGTTATGAATTGTTGAAGTTGGCAAAAAATCATGAAATGACCTATAATATTTTGTATCCTTAAGGCATCCTTCATCCATTTTCTCACTTTACGCATAAAATAAGGAATAAATCTCACATCCGCAAGATCATTATAGAAAAAGAATGGGCTCAAGGTGATAAAAATTGATCAAGTTATGATCATTTGAAGTCACATGAAGAGATTTGAGGGTTCATCTAGAGGACTTGTAATCTTTCTTCATCATCAAGTTTCTCCCAAATGAAAACTCCTTGAAACTTTTGAATTGATTTGTTAATAACCCTTTTAAGAGAAGGATGTTGTTGGAATCACTCAAACATACCAAAAGATGAGCCAGATATACTTCTTTGAAGTTCAAAACCCTAGCTCCTAGATCATGAAAATGCTTTGAGGAACTTTGACAATTTTAAACAACCTTCTTGTACCAACACTTTTGCTTTGTAGATAGAAGTTGTTTAGGATGATAATGAGAACTCATAGCAACCAAAACCACTTCCATATCTTAACAATTGAGAGAAATATGCACTTGTGACCAATGGGAACAAGGCCTTGTCCAACCATGAGAACTTCTTCAATCAACCCCTTGTACTTTTGAATCAATCTTGATAACTTTGAAATATGGTGAACCAAAACAAACCTTGCCATGCCATTTCTTCCAAAACAACTTCAATGGTGAGGTTTGGATTTCTCAAGCTTTATTGACTAGGGCATGGAAATAAACTCATGAACCCATGGATCAACTTGCTAAGCCATATTGCCTTTACCTACATAATTAACAAGTAAGACAAACCAACATTGCATTTTATTAATTTAAAGGAAAGTCAAAACAAAACATGCATGATCATAAAAGAAAAACAAGTCAAGGTGCTTGGTGATTCCTCAAAGAGCAAAGCTAAAGATATGGAGGAGAACCAAAAACCCTAATATGATCTTGTTGTGATTGAATCAATATGGTATAATGAAGGGATCTTAGGGGAAAAATTGGAGTACAACAGTCGAAAATGCCAAAAATTCCCTCAAGGTCACAAATAGTGAAAAATAAGGAAAACATGAAAAATCGGTGTCACTGGCCAACACGGCCCGTGTCAGGTGACACGAACGCCCGTGTTGGCCCTCATGAATTTATTTTCTTTTATCAACTCCAGGCATGCGGACACGACCCGTGTATGGTGACACGGTCGCCCGCTTCAGCCCTCTGGTTTCCACTTTTCTTCAATGCATCCTAGTATTCCTCCTGACACGGCCCGTGTCAGGTGACATGACCACCTGTGTCAGGCCTCCTGTAAAATGATTTTTGTACTTCCTTTAAAACTCCGTATTTTGCACTTTTTCCTAGTGATTTGTCCCGATTCATTCCTCTGAGCCTAAAAATAATAAAATACACAACCAACACATAAAATATGGAAGGATGAAATAAAACACTTAACATTAAACATAAAATATAAGTAAAATCAAATGAAATTAACTGTGTAAAAACAACTTATCAAACTCTCTCGAACTTAAATTGTTGCTTGCCCTCAAGCGATAATTACAAGAGCTCATGAAATTCATAACATACCGATACTCATACGTGAGACTTCTGGTCACATTGTTCAAGAGACAGTTCGTCCGATATTCACATGACGTGAAGAGTTTTTTTGTAAGAACCTTTTAAACATGAGCTTCCTGTTTAGATACCTCTCTAACTATGTTTTGTACTTAAGTCTCCTTCCGATTTTCCTCCTCTTTCATCCAAACAATCAAATTAAGGCAATGACAATTATGATTATCATCACATGCACAAGACTAATCAAGAATTTTTTTGCTTAGGCACCAAATGAGAAACATTTTATACTTTTAATTACTGATGAAATTTTCAAACTTTGTAGTTATATATTGTCCTTATTTGGACGACATTTGAGGATCAACCCCTTTTAGGATGAATAACTGGGTGAGGGTTACCCAACTTAGAGGGCCGACTGCCTTTTACCACCTATTCAGCATTTGGTGCCAAAGTTATTTATTTCTCAACCAACACCCGTGCATGTGAGTCTAGATTATGCCAGACTGACAAAACAAACTACTCAAAGAGTACTTCTCAAGATATAAGCACTATGGTACAAATCTACACGTTAGACTAGTACCATTGTCACATTAGTCCGAACTTCCTAACTTTAACCAATCATCCATTTATCTCTATATACTTCTCTGATCTCTTTGAATTTCAAGCTCTTGTTCTAAACAAAGATTTTCGGTCAAAATATGGGACGGACTTCAATGGATGGTTTTACATAGCAAATAGCATAAAACAAAAAAATAAACCGCAAAGAGAAAATCTCCCGCCCCCCCTCCAAACTTGAACTAAACATTGGCCCAAATGTTTGAGATCAAGATCGAGAAAGGTGACTCCCAGAGGGAAGTGCAACACCAACTACTGTCTCCTAGCTTTCACCAGTAAGGCCCCCTTTTTATTACTTGAAAACATACAAAACAAAAAAGAAAACAAAGTTATTTAAAGTGTGGGTTGCCTTCCACAAAGAGCTTCATTTAACGTCGCATGGCTCGATGGTTCATCCCATTTATTATGGAGGGTACTTCCTCTTCCACACCTTGTTGCTCGTCCTTTCTGCAACCTAGAACTCATTCAAATCAAAATTATGAACCACTTTGTGCCTCAAGTCACTTCCAACTTCCACTTTGTCAACTCAATTTTCCTTCTTCTTACTCTTCTTGACTTCTTGACTGAACTTCTGAATTTTCATTGATGCCACTTGAGAGACTATGCTGGAGACTTTTTCTGGGGGTGGTTTTGAATTTTTGTTGTCTCCTGCTAGTTTGATCATACCAACTGAAGCTTGGTTCTTTTCACCTGCACCTTGCTTTTTGATCTTCAACACATTCAAAGTGATCTCCTTATCAAATGATTTTAACGTCAGATTACCTGTCTCAATATCAAAATTGCATTGACTAATCAGCAAAAATGGTAGACCAAGAATGATAGGAGTCTCTTCATCTTCAGGAATGCTCATGATATGGAAATCAACTGGAAAGACAAAATTGTCAATTTCCACCAATACATCTTCAACTATCCCATATGACTGCTTGATGGTGTGATCAACAAATTTCAATTTTGTCGCTCTCTCGCTTATCTTCTAAATACCAAGCTTTTTGAAAATAGATAATGGCATCAAGATCACACTAGAACCAGAATCAATTAGAACCCTCTTCAATGTTCTATCGTTTATAGTGCACGGTATTGCAACTTACCCAGGATCCTTCTGCTTGATAGGGATTTTTCTCTCGGGCGTGATTACACATAATTTCTGATCACCGGTTACCAGTCCATCTTTTGTTGGTCTCTTTTTTGATAGTACCTCCTTCATGAATTTTTGGTACAAAGGAATTTTCTCAAGTGCTTCAAATAACAATATGTTGATCTCTAGCTTTTTGAACATTTTGAAAAAAATTTCAAAGTATTTCTCTTTTGGTTCCTTCTTTACTACCCAAGAGGGATACAATAGCTTTATCACTGGTTTGGTCTCCTTTGCACTCTTCTCTTAGGTCGCCTTCACGGGAAATACCACTTCTTCCTGCTTTTTCTTGTTTTCTCTCACTTCCAGCTCTACCTCTATGATCTGATCATCATATTCCTTCTCTTCTTCACCTTTTTAGCCACTTTTTGACTCCTCATTGTGACAACATTAACATTCTCATGGATTTTTTAATCTCCTCGTGCTTGCGGAGATAATTGTTATGCAATTTGTTCCATTTGAACTTCCAAATTTTTTATTGTAGTTATAGTATTCCTGTGATTTCTTATTCTCTCTTCTTGGAATTGAGAAGTGTGCGCATCCATTTTTTCAATAGCTACCTCTCACTCTGCCTTTTAAGGAGCTTGTTGTTGTTGTTCTTTCCAGGAGAAGTTGGGATGATTCTTCCACCCCAGATTATAGGTGTTTGAATACAGATTATTCTGCTTCAAGAACTTTATCTCCTCAATTTGTTGTGGAGTTGCAAGAGATTGCACAGTAACGTGTTACAAATTTCACAACTTGTATTTTGTTCCTATTGAACCTGAGCTACTTGTTGAGTACACATGTTTATTTATTTCAACTTTTTCTCCACTTCTGCAACTATTGTCTCTTCTATTTTTAGTTGCTTGTTAACTTCTAACTTCAGACCAATCACTCCCAATGGTTTACTTGCAACCTTTTCATACAATTCCTGGTGTTCATTTGTAGCAATGGCTTCAATGATCTTCTTCACACCAGTGGCTATTGTAAATTTATATGAGCCACCGGCAGCTGTATCAATAAGCTGATTTGTATTTATTCGGAGGCCATTTACAAACATCTTCATTTTCTCAATTTGATCCATGTTGTGAGTGGTACAAGCTACCAATAACCACTTGAACCTCTTATAAGCATCACCTAGTGACTCTCCTTTATTCTTAAAATTCACAATTTCATATCTTTTGCGAATATAAACAAACGCGTGAAAATATTTGTCAAGAAAAGTTTTCTCCATCTCTTCCCAAGTGGTAATACTCCCAGCAGGCAATGAGTAAAACTACTCTTCAGCATCTTCAGAAAGCATGAACTAAAACATTCTTAATTTATTTACTTCTTAAGAGTGCCCCTCAATATTCAAAGTAGTGCTAATAGTGAGAAATATTTGCAAATGCTTATTTGCATCTTCATTTATCTTTCTGGTGAAAGATCTGCTCTCAAGCTGTCGGATTGTTGAGGGGTGAAGCTAGAAATTTGCAATATTTATCGGTTGATTCACAATAGTCAACTGACCTGCTGGAGCATTTGCTCTTCCATAGTCCCCAAGAAGTCTCTCAGGAGCTGGTGGTTCTTCATACATTGGTCTTTCCTCTTCCTTTTCGGACTCTGAACTAAAATGTTCTTCTGACTCTGACTCTGTATAAACTGAATGTTCTTTGTCGGAGACCAGTTTGGCCAATCGAGCTTGTCTACACCTTGCATGAAAAGTTCTTTCAATTTTGGCGTCAAAAGGAAATTCAGATGGGGGTTTTCTCGCATACAAAGGTTAGACACAAATTAGTAATAACGATAATATAAAATAACAGAAAATAAAATTTTAGTCATAGAGCAACAAAATTTTAATTGAACTAAAATTGAACTCTATAATTTGACAGTCTCCAGCAACGGCGCCAAAAACTTGATCGGAAAAATAACAAGTGTACTATTTTTTCTCTTAAACTAATAGAGAAAATTCCCCGAATGTCGATCTCAAGGACTGCACAGAAGTACCGAGTTCAATTCGTGGTTCACTTAAAAAAAACTTAACCTGGGGTTTATTTGGTTATTGTTACTGTAAAATAAACAGAAATATAAAATGGCTTTTTCTCAGATATGAGGAACATGCTAGGGTAAAGTGTATAATTTACCCTATAACAATGTTGAATCTTGTTTTCTTTAACAAATTTATAACATTAAATTACCGCTCTTTAGGTTATTTCCCCCTAAGTCCTTAGTGGCTATACAGAGATTTGCTGATGATTGGATGACACTTGTTTGATGTAGTGATCAGCACGTCTGTCTTTGAGATTAGACTCTCAGATCTTTAGACTTGCATCTGATACAATCTGCATGTTCTATCTTTCTGAAAGGAGATTGATCAGAAGTTCACAGTAAAATAATTACATTCTGAAGATAAATATATGGAATTAAAACATTTTCATTCTGGGCATACTTTCATGCTGAGATGTTTCAGAATGAAATTGAACCTATCTTCTGAAAGGGGTTTAGTAAAGATATCAGCCCATTGATGGTCTGTATCTATAAATTTTAAGTTTAAAATACCTTTCTGAATATAGTCCCTAATGAAATGATGTTTTATTTCTATATGCTTAGCTCTAGAATGTAAAATAGGATTCTTACTTAAGCAAATAGCAGAAGTATTATCACAAAGTATAGGAATGTTACTCTCAAAAATCTGGAAGTCTTCAAGCTGACTTTTCATCCAGAGCATTTGTGTGCTACATCCTGCTGCTGCTATGTACTCAGCTTCTGCTGTTGACAGAGCAATTGTTGATTGGCTTTTGCTGGACCACGAGATCAGGTTTTCTCCCAGAAACTGGCAGCTTCCAGAAGTACTTTTACGTTCCACTCTGTCTCCAGCAAAATCAGCATCACAGTAGCCTACTAAGCTGTAATCACTAGATTTTCTATAAAACAAACCCAGATTAGTAGTACCTTTCAGATACTTGAAAATTCGCTTAACAGCTGTTAAGTGAGATTCTCTAGGATCTGATTGGAATCTAGCACAAATACATACGCTGAATAAGATATCAGGTCTTGAAGCTGTCAGATAAAGGAGAGAACCAATCATACCTCTGTAGACTTTCTGTTCTACACTTTTGCTTACCTCTTCTCTTTCCAGAATGCAAGTAGGATGCATTGGGATCTTTGATGGCTTACATTCTGAGAGGTCAAATTTCTTCAGAAGATCTCTGATGTATTTGCTCTGATGAATGTAAGTTCCTTCTGGAGTTTGATTGATCTGAATTCCTAGAAAGAATTTTAGTTCCCCCATGAGGCTCATCTCAAATTCTTCCTGCATACACTTAGCAAATTTTCTTCCAAGAGAAGGATTAGTAGAACCAAAAATAATATCATCAACATAAATTTGACAGACTAAAATGTCACTCTTAACTGTTTTACAGAATAGAGTAGTGTCCACTTTCCCTCTGGTGAATTCATTTTCAAGCAGAAAGTTACTTAGCCTTTCATACCAAGCTCTGGGAGCTTGTTTCAGACCATACAGTGACTTCTTTAGTTTGAAAACATGTTCTGGATGTTTTGTATTTTCAAAACCTGGGGGTTGGTGAACATACACTTCTTCTTCTATATAACCATTTAAGAATGCACTTTTGACATCCATCTGATACAGAGTGATGCCTCTATTAACAACAAATGAAATTAAAAGTCTGATAGATTCTAACCTGGCGACTGGGGCAAAGGTTTCTGTATAGTCTATCCCCTCTTGCTGACTATAACCTTGTGCAACCAGTCGTGCCTTGTTTCTGATGACTTCACCTTGTTCATTTAGCTTGTTTCTGAACATCCATCTTGTTCCAATGACGTTGAATCCTTTTGGTCTGGGAACGAGATCCCATACGTCGTTTCTGGTGAATTGATTCAGCTCTTCTTGCATTGCCAGAATCCAGTCATTATCCAGAAGTGCTTCATCAATAGAAGAAGGTTCAATCAGAGACACAAGTCCCATAAGAGTTTCTTCAGAGTTTCTGAAGCTTGCTCTTGTTCTGATTGGATCTTCCTTTCTTCCTAGGATAGTCTCTTCTGGGTGATCCAAACTGCTTCTGGGCAATCTCTTCTGAGGTTGATCAGCAGCTGTTGGAGGATTTCTAGCAGTGCTCCTTTCAGACGTTGAAGGAATGTCTGTGTTGAGAGCTTCTGATGACTTGTCTTCAGAACCTGCAAATTCAATTTCTATACCTGCAAGATTTTCATTCTGCTTTGACTTTTCAGAGTCAAGCTTATCATCAAAACGAACACTGATTGATTCTTCCACAATCTGTGTTTCTGTATTGTATACTCTGTACCCTCTTGAGCGTTCAGAGTATCCTAACATAATACACTTCTGTGCCTTAGAATCAAACTTGTTCAAATAATTCTTTGTATTTAATATAAAGCAAGTGCATCCAAATGGATGAAAATACGAAATGTTGGGCTTTCTGTTCTTCCACAATTCATATGGAGTCTTTTCCAGAATAGGTCTTATTGAGATTCTATTCTGAATGTAGCACGCTGTGTTTATTGCCTCTGCCCAGAAAGTCTTAGCAACGTTTGTCTCATTGATCATGGTTCTGGCCATTTCATGCAATGTTCTGTTCTTTCGTTCTACAACTCCATTTTGTTGGGGAGTTCTAGGACAAGAGAAATCATGCAGAATGCCTTTGTCATTGAAGAATGACTCAAAATCTTTATTTTCAAATTCTCCACCATGATCACTTCTGACTTTAACGATTCTAAGATCTTTTTCATTCTGAACTTGGTTACAGAAGGTAACAAACACAGAGTGTGACTCGTCCTTGTGTCTTAAGAACTTTACCCATGTCCATCTGCTATAGTCATCTACGATTACTAACCCATACTTCTTACCACTGACTGAAGCAGTTTTAACTGGTCCAAATAAGTCAATGTGCAGAAGTTCTAATGGCTTAGAGGTGGAAACAACATTTTTGGATTTAAAAGAAGGTTTTGCAAATTTGCCTTTCTGACATGCTTCACATAGAGCATCTGAATTGAACTTCAAATTAGGAAGTCCTCTGACCAGATTGAGTTTGTTAATCTGAGATATTCTTCTCATACTAACATGCCCCAATCTTCTGTGCCAGATCCACTGCTCGTTGTTAACAAACAGAAGACATTTTACATTCTGACTCTTTAGTTCAGAAAGTTTGATTTTGTAAATGTTGTTTTTCCTCTTACCATTAAACAGGATAGTCCCATCTTTCTGACTAACAGCTTTACATGATTTTTGATTAAAGATTATATCATAACCGTTATCACTTAATTGACTTATGGATAACAGATTATGCATCAATCCATCTACTAGCAGAACATTATTAATAGAGGGAAGATTTCCATTACCTACAGTTCCAGAGCCAATAATCTTTCCCCTTTGATTGCCTCCAAAGCTAACGTGGCCTCCAAGCTTAAGTTCCAGGCTTTGGAACATATGCCTTCTTCCCGTCATGTGTCGTGAGCAGCCAGAGTCCAGGTACCATGACTGGTGTTTCTGACTTGCTGCTAAAGATATCTGCAACATGTATTATTTTATCCTTAGGTACCCAGATCTTCTTGGGTCCTGATTTGTTAGTTTTGCCAAAACTCTGGTTGAATTTTGGTTTCACAGAGTGCTTACTGCTAGTATATTTGATGTCATGTGTGTGACCATACACAAAGTGTGAATTTAGAGGAGTGTGTTTAATGGTTAAATCCATGACATTCTTAGGTGTAGGAACCTTACCTTGGTATCCTATTCCTTTCCTGCCGTTTCTGCTAACTCCATAGATCATTGAAGCCATTCTGCTTCTATCTATGCTTTTAGCTAAGAACTTCTGGAAACTATGATCATACTCCTTGATAATCTCATCAGCGTTGCTGGGAGTTTCAGAAATTGGTTCCTTCTGAGAGTTTTGTAAAGTGTTTTCTAATTTTGAAATTTTATCTCTCAGCTCAGAATTTTCCAATTTGAGACTCTCAGACTTATTAGAGTCAGATTCAAGATTCCTTTTCAGGTCTCTGAATTTAGCTCTAATCTGCTGATAACGTTCCAGAATCTCATTGAGGCTTTCAGCAAGTTCAGCCTTTGTAAAATTAACAGCGAAGTTAGGGAATACCTCTTCTGTGTCTGATTCTAAGTCTGATTCAGAAGCTTCACTATCATCTGGAATGTTAGCCATGAGCGCTATGTTTGCCCTTTCATCATCTGATTCTGAGTCAGCTTCAGACGAGTCAGAGTCATCCCATGTGGCCATGAGACTTTTCTTCTTCTCTCTTCCAAACTTCTTTTTGGGCTTTTCCCTCTGAAGCTTTGGGCAGTCACTCTTGTAGTGTCCTTGCTCATTGCACTCGTAGCAGATGATATCTTTGGTGTTTGGCTTCTTGCTACTGGAGGAGCCTTCAGATCTTCTGTACCCAGAGGAAGAATCTGTCCTTCTGTATCTGGAAGAAGACTCGTTCTGATCAGATCTTCTGGGATTCCTGAACTTCCTTTGTCTTTGCTTCCACAGTTGATTTACTCTTCTGGAGAGAAGGGAAAGTTCGTCTTCTTCTGATGAGGATCCATCAGATGTTTCTTCAACTTCCTGCAAAACTTTAGACTCAGATTTTCTGTTAGATTTTAAAGCTAAAGGCTTACCTTGTTTCTGAGGCTCGTCAGCTTCTAGCTCTATCTCATGACTTCTGAGGGAGCTTATAAGTTCCTCCAGAGTGATCTTGTTGAGATCTTTAGCTAGCTTCAGAGCAGTAACCATAGGCCTCCACTGCTTGGGTAAACTTCTGATTATCTTTTTGACATGGTCAGCAGTAGAGTATCCTTTGTCCAGAACTTTGAGACCAGCTACCAGAATCTGGAATCTAGAGAACATAGTTTCAATGGATTCAGATTCTTCCATTTTGAACGCCTCATACTTCTGAATGAGCGCCAGAGCTTTTGTTTCTTTGACTTGAACGTTGCCCTCATGCGTCATTCTGAGAGAATCAAAGATATTCTTTGCTGTGTCTCTGTTGGAGATCTTTTCATACTCAGTATAGGAGATGGCACTGAGGAGGATGGTTCTGGCCTTATGGTGATTCTTGAAGTCACGCTTTTGTTGATCGGTCATTGATTTTCTATCAATCTTCTGACCAGTTGCATTCACAGGGTGCGTGTATCCATCAGTCACCATATCCCACAGATCAGCATCATGTGCTAGAAAGAAGCTTTCAATCCTGTCTTTCCAGTAATCAAAGTTTTCTCCATCAAAGACTGGAGGTTTGCCGCTGAATCTGTCTCTGTCCTCATTATTGTCATTGCTGAAGTGAGAATTGTTTCCTGCCATTGTGTTTTTCTGACGCTGGATCTTGTACTGACACGGTTAAGTGTTTTAGCTCAGAACCAGGCGCTCTGATGCCAATTGAAGGGGTGAAAAACACAAGAAGGGGGGGTTAAATTGTAAAACTGAAATCTAAAGCAATTGACAAGATATTTTTATCCTGGTTCGTTTGATCTCAAACTACTCCAGTCCACCCGTCAAGGTGATTTTGCCTCTCTCCAACGAGGTCTTAATTCACTATATTCAACTGAATATTACAGACTGCTTTAACAACTGCTAAAGCCTTCTTGATTCAAACCACAATCCGGTTTGTCAAGGCAACACTTTCTTACAAAGGTATAAAACAATGTGTGTGAATGTTTTCTACAAAACTTTATCACAACTGTGATGTATACACAAAATGAAGCTTAGAAACTAGATTGCTAAACAATAATGAAGTATCAGAGTTTGTGGTTTAGCAAAACTGGTAGATGAAGATTATTGTTCAGCTTTGTGCGTGTAGAGATTTGGAGAGCATTAACCATTATAATCTTCGAAGCCTTGTTTATATAGCACTTGAGAAGATGAACGTTGAATGCAATATTCTTGATTCAATGCTAATAACAAGCTTTCCTTTTTGAGCAGATCTTGTCTGGAATGAAGCCGTTGGAATTAATTAGCGTTCAATGCACAGTACCGTTGCTTCTTCAATGCACGTTCTGGCTTGGCTCATTCTGATTCTGCTTCGCTGCTGATGAACTATTGTGTTTCTGTATCAGAGTGTTTACGCGCAGTTCTGTTCATCAAGCTTCAGCATGTACGTGAGTTGATTATCTGATCTTGACATTCTGATGTAGCAACTTCTGATGCTGGTGTATGAAAACAAATTCTGATGCTGAAAAGACGTGATCTTGCTTATACCAATCAGAGTATCTGCAAGTCAGAACATAATAATTTTAGGCAGCATATAGTTCATTCATGAACCTTATAGATACTATATCTTTTCACTTTGTTATCATCAAAAATTAAATATAGGGTAGTAGATTCAAACATTGTTCTAACAATCTCCCCCTTTTTGATGATGACAAAAAACTAGATATTTTAAATGAAAAATAACGTGAAAAGGTATCTGGATATGTATCAGAATAAGAAGTACGGAGAAGTCAGAGTTAAGAGATACTCCCCCTGAGTTTGTTACTTCCCTTTGATATACGTGTTCTTCAGGATCAGATCTTTTTCTTTCTTTGAACATCAGATTATAAGAGTCTTTGACTTATCAGAGAGCAGAGCTTCAGAGCTTTTCCTGTCAGAGCTTTGCTTTGGATCAGAGTATTAGGTCGATCAGAACTTCATATTGATCAGAGCAACATTGATCAGAACTTCTACATTTTGATCAGAGCTTCTAGTCTTCAGAGTGTCCAGGAGCTTCCTTGTGCCTGTAGACTTTAAACAAAACAGAAAAAACATTTCAAGTAATAGAGTTAGAATGTTTGAGAATTTCTGTCTAGTTAGCCGTTATTGATTTAAATATCATTCTTGTTCTCCCCCTTTTTGTCAGCAATCAAAAAGTGTTGGTGATGTGCTAAAACAATTTAGATCAGAAAAACAGATTATATTAAAATAGTTCAGAATCAGAGCAAGAGAATATTACAAAAACTTAATCAAAACAGTACATCAGAAAATGAAGAAAACATAAAAAAGTTATGCATGAAAAAGATTTAAGGTTGAGGGGGCATGCGTGAGAACAGGCTCTCCAGCATCGCTTGAATCTTTTCAGAAGTTTCATTCTGCTTCTGAACCATGTTGACCACAGTGTCAATTTTGCTGTCCTGCACATCCATTCGTGCTTTCATCTTCTGATCATTCTCTTCCATCCGCTGCTGTAGACGCAAGTCATTCAGCCTTAATTCTTCCAGAGTCTGCCTGTCCAAGGCAGCTTGAGAAGCATCAGAAGGAGGAAGCTTCTCAGAACTTTCAGCGACATCTTCTGCTGGATTTTCTTCAGCCTGAATGGTCTTGTCTTCTTCTGATGGTTGCACCTTTGCAGCTTGCTCTTTCTCAGACCAAGATTCACTGTCCAGAGGGAGCACAACTTCTTGAGGCAGCTGACTTTCAACTTCCTTCAGCAGCTTGCTGAAGTTCTGTTGAGCCTGCTCATAGTTGACATCCTGCAACTTGAGGGCTTCAGCACGTACCCATAGTCTGAACTGTGACCAGAGCTGATCAGAAGCAGCTGGGTCAATCATCCCAGGACAGACTTGCTTCAAAGAAGCAATCCATGTCAGCACACCTGTTTCAAAATTCAAAATACCAGAGCCAACATCTGGTTGCTTTGGTTTGGGGATGGCAATTTTGTGTCTTAGATCAGCAAGACGTTCAAGACTTGTGAAGTCAATGAAAGTCCTGCTGGGGTTATCAGCGGTTTTCTGAGAGGTTGTTTGTTTTGGAGGAGGGGTATCAGAATCAGATATTTCGATTGGAGTGGTTGGAGTTTTTGGAGGTGTCGATTCTAATGAGGATGGCAACTGGGGCCTGAAAACAGTGGTTCCACATGGCAACTGGATTGCCAACGGTGATGGTTGAGGTGAGTGAGGGTCAGAATGATGAGGAGAAGGGGTTTCATAGTGGTGAAACTCTGTTTGTGGTGAAGGTGGATTATTTTCTGGTTGGGGAGATGGAGGTGGAATCTCTGATTGCTCAGGGATCAGAGGTTCTTCTGAGAGTGGTTGTTGTTGTTGTTTTTCTGGTTCTGGTTGTTGTTGTATTTCTGGTTCAGGTTGTGGTTCTGGTTGTGGAGGAGGAACTTTTTGTGGTTCAGAGTGTGGTTGAGCAGAAGCATGTTCATGCTCAATATCAGCTAGCACTCGGTCAAGTGCTGGTGTTGTTGAAACTGTTGGTTGTTTGGGGATTTTGGTTCTGGGTCTTCTGAGTAGTAATGCCTCAGAAGGGTCTTCTGGTATGGTTTCATCAATGGTAGGGATTGGAATTGATATTCTGTGAGAGGTTTGAGAAGGGGCAGCAGATGTTGGAATAGTAAAAGATTTTGAGATAGGGGCAGCATATGAAATACCTCTTTTCTTTGGAGTCTGATGAGATGATCCTTCTGTTGGCGCTTTCCTCTTCTTTGTCTTCTTCTGAGTCACTTCTGGTTGGATTTGACTCAGATCTTTGATCTTCAGCTTTGAACCTGTATCTTCTTCCTTGTACGCATCTGGATACCTGAGAAACATCTCTGGTTTGGATTCCATTTCAGAAAATACCGGAAAATCACTCAGAGGCACTCTTCTGCTGGAGATATCAGCAGTTGAAGTAGCTCTGGGTTCCTTCTGAATATTTTCTATCAGCTTCATCTTTTTCAGATTCTTAGCGTTCAGCGGTTTCCCAATAGTTGGTTCAATAGTGCTCATCTCCTGAGCTTCGATCAGATGTTCAATCAGCCTATTCTCTGTCAGAATATCTGATATAAGCCTTCCAAACGGTATCCAGTCTCTCTTGGTTCTTTCTTCTTCTCTTGTCTCTTTGACACTTGTCTTGAGATGGTTGAACAAGAAGTGTGCCAGATTGATCTTTACCCTCTGATCAATAAAGTAGATCAGAAACTACTGATCCACGTTTATATAATCAGGAGAACTTGTTGGTTTCCTGTGGTTGAAGCATCCCAGAACAATCTTAGCCCATACTCTGCAGTGGTCCTTCAGATCCTTAATTTTGCTGCTGGGCATTCCAAGAGTGAAAATTCTGTTGGCTACCACACCTACATCAGGGCATCTTTCAGCCATGTCCACACAACGGACTCCACCACCACTTTGACCAATTAGCTTTGCAATGAGATCTTCAGAAATCACTATCTTCTTTCCCATAACAGAAGAAATGACTAGATGTTTTGCAACTTTGGCGTGAATCCAAAATTCCTTGACTAGCGCTGGGAATGTTGGTCCAACCAACCTATCGAAATACCTCTCCCACTGTTGAGCCCTAATTTCTTCAGTTAGGTCAAATCCATTTTCCTTCAAACTTTCGAAGTCAATGATTAACTCAGAAAGCACTTCAAGGTTCTTTACCGGAGTGAGAAGAGTTATGAGAGGCACCTGATATTGTTCAGAGGTTGCTTTCTTCTGATTGCCTGCAGAAATGCTGGAGGATGCCATTGTTCACACTAAAAAAGCTTTGAGAATGATTTGAGAGAAAAAGGTTTGTAGGAGATGAACTCAGAAATATGCAGAAAAAGCTTGAGTGTTAATGAGAAAGCGTAAAGCATAAGAATGAAGGATTAATGTGCTTAAATAGAGTTTTCAAGATTATTTTGAAAAAATAAACGTTTTTAAGAGAGAGAAAAAATAATGATTGCCATTTAACAAGCGTGATTACTTTTCATTAAATGCTTGCTGATTTTGGGGGATTTGAGAAAGATACTTAAAAACAGTTACCAGACATGTGTCTCAATGCACCCAATCAGCGCTTTGCCTTCTCAGAAGCGTGCACGCGTTCTGCTTCAGAGATTTGCTGATGATTGGATGACACTTGTTTGATGTAGTGATCAGCACGTCTGTCTTTGAGATTAGACTCTCAGATCTTTAGACTTGCATCTGATACAATCTGCATGTTCTATCTTTCTGAAAGGAGATTGATCAGAAGTTCACAGTAAAATAATTACATTCTGAAGATAAATATATGGAATTAAAACATTTTCATTCTGGGCATACTTTCATGCTGAGATGTTTCAGAATGAAATTGAACCTATCTTCTGAAAGGGGTTTAGTAAAGATATCAGCCCATTGATGGTCTGTATCTATAAATTTTAAGTTTAAAATACCTTTCTGAATATAGTCCCTAATGAAATGATGTTTTATTTCTATATGCTTAGCTCTAGAATGTAAAATAGGATTCTTACTTAAGCAAATAGCAGAAGTATTATCACAAAGTATAGGAATGTTACTCTCAAAAATCTGGAAGTCTTCAAGCTGACTTTTCATCCTGAGCATTTGTGTGCTACATCCTGCTGCTGCTATGTACTCAGCTTCTGCTGTTGACAGAGCAATTGTTGATTGGCTTTTGCTGGACCACGAGATCAGGTTTTCTCCCAGAAACTGGCAGCTTCCAGAAGTACTTTTACGTTCCACTCTGTCTCCAGCAAAATCAGCATCACAGTAGCCTACTAAGCTGTAATCACTAGATTTTCTATAAAACAAACCCAGATTAGTAGTACCTTTCAGATACTTGAAAATTCGCTTAACAGCTGTTAAGTGAGATTCTCTAGGATCTGATTGGAATCTAGCACAAATACATACGCTGAATAAGATATCAGGTCTTGAAGCTGTCAGATAAAGGAGAGAACCAATCATACCTCTGTAGACTTTCTGTTCTACACTTTTGCTTACCTCTTCTCTTTCCAGAATGCAAGTAGGATGCATTGGGATCTTTGATGGCTTACATTCTGAGAGGTCAAATTTCTTCAGAAGATCTCTGATGTATTTGCTCTGATGAATGTAAGTTCCTTCTGGAGTTTGATTGATCTGAATTCCTAGAAAGAATTTCAGTTCCCCCATGAGGCTCATCTCAAATTCTGCCTGCATATGTAACGCCCCGTTTTATTTAATATTATATTATATTAATATTTCGAATTACCGTTTGACGTTTATTTTTGCGACGAGAATATTTAAATTAACCGTTATATCTGTTAATATATTCGGCGACGTTTTATTCGGACCGGTAATTATTTTATTCGGTCCGGTATTTATTTTGAGGGACCGGTAATTATTTTGTTCGGTCCGGTTTTTATTTCGTTCGGTTCGGTAAAATATTATTCGGACCGATATTTAATTATTCGGAGTTATTTTAATTATGTGGGTTAATAATATTATTTAGTGTTAATTAGTAGTATATTTTAAGAAGGGCTTTTTGGTATTTTGCCTAGCTTTTGTCTTGCATCAAAACAAACCAAACACACTTGTTTTATGACATAACATATAAAACACACATTGTGAGAGTTGGAGAGAACAAGAAGGTCTTGGAGAGAAGAGAAAGAAGAACACCATAGCTTGGGTTTTGGGTTGGTTGAAATCATCAAGAATCATTCAAACATCTAAGGTAAGGGGTTTGATTTTCCAATGCTTATAGTTAGGGTTTGATTTGATATATTTGGATTTGGGGAAAAAATTGATGTTAGGGTTTTTGAGTTTTGTTGAGGATTTGTGATAGAAATTAGAAGAGTTAATTAGGTGTTGTTGTTGTTGAATTAGTATTAGGTTAGTTAAATTGGAATTAAAAGGAAAATAGAAATTATATTAATTAAAAATAAAATTATGCATTATAGTTAGAACAAATAAAATTATGCAGTATAAGAATTTAGTTTTGTTTATAAAATAAAGTAAAGTAGAAGTTAAGTTATAAAAGCTAGAAGTATGTTCATTAGAGTTAAGTTTAGAAAAAATAAAACTAGCAGTATAGGCATTTATATAAAGTAGCAGTTTAGTTTATAAATCATGTACTAGTAGCATATTGATGAAATGAAGTTAGAAAACTAAAGAGTAGCAGTGCATTAAGTTTACTAAAGTACTAGTAGTTAGAAACTAAGGTAATAGTAATATGCATAATTAAATGAAAGAATGCAGTATTGGTATCAGAACAAAATAAAACGGTGAAAGACTAAAGAATGTAGTATAAATTAATAAAGTAGCAGTATGCAAAAATTGAAAGGCAGTTTTAAAAACCAAATGTAAACTAGCAGTAGGTAATAACAGTATGTTTATGGCAGTTTTAGAAACCAAATGTAAACTAGCAGTAGGTAATAACAGTATGTTTATGGCAGTTTTAGAAACCAAATGTAAACTAGCAGTAGGTAATAACAGCATGTTTATTACATTTAAGTTTAGAAAATTATTTAATTTATGTTTTGTTTTTATTTTCTTAATTTAATATATTAAATATTTATATTAATTAAATACAAATATGAAATAAGTTAGCCGATTTAATTTGGAACCCGATTATGTTCCAATTTCCCGATTTCGGCAATTTCGGCGACGAAGTAAGTTGTTCCGAATTTAACGAAAATAGACGTGCTAGCTAATTTTGACGTGTAGAACGTCGTGGTAAAGTTAGTTTTTCGAGATTGCGAGTTTTTAACGGAGCGACCCGAAATAAGTCAATTTACGGTTAAGTTGAACCGGGTTGCGTTTTAGCCGGTTTAAGTCGCGTATGGACAATCCGATTTCAACGTTAATGATTATGATTGGTGCCGATTATTATGAATGACTTTCGCGACGATTATTGATGTTTGACTATTTTTCCGTGTTTGAAATTTAGTGAATTATTTGATTATGAAGTGGTGTGATTAAATATGATGTTTGCGATGGTTTATTTATAATGAGTACTTGATGATATGCAATGCGATGATATGTTTATCTTGATGTGGATAAATATGGCGACGTGGGTTTTATACCAAATTTTGATGTGCGATGATGATGTTTTGTTGTGTCGTGTTTGTGATGTCGTGTTGTCGAGTCACATACATTGCATTGGTGACGAGGGCTTTTATGCCAAGCGACGAGGGCTTTTATGCCAAAGCGACGATGGGCTTTTATGCCGAATGTCCCTAATTATGGATAAAGCGACGGGTACCACATGCATAACATAGTCGTGTCTCATGTAGTCGGTTATGTTTATGTTTGAGTCTTTTGGCGTTGAGTTTTATTTGATGGCTTATGACGAATTGCGATGTTATATGATACTTTATTTGTGATGATTTTTGTGTTGAATATAAAGTGAATATATGTGATGATCTCATGCTGAGTAAGCGATGAATACAACATGACGGTAAAATGACAATATGAGTTATGGCGATGGAGTTTATGTTTATTTTTGATATGATTATGGTGATTATGTGATGAAATTAAAGTGTTGATTTTATACACTAAATGATGATTTTAAAGTATGTGAGATTTTGATATTTGTTGACATATTCTTATTAATCCTATATCATTTATGATTCCAAAACTATTTATATATTTTATCATGCCTTTAATTATATGTTTTGGAGTATCTCACCCTTTACTTGTTTCGCCGTTGCCTTTATATTGGTAACGTGCAGGTGATCTGCGAGGATGATGAGAATTAGCTCGAGTCTCTTTATTTTGAGTCGCTCTGCTCTGATAGTAGTAACACTCGGGATTTGGGCGACGCTATTATTTTGATAGGATAGTTTATGTATACTATCTTATGACTTTATGTATTGATGATAACATGATGATACATACATTTTGTGAACACATCCGCTGTGTTGTGATTAGTCATATGTTTATATGATGATTTATGTTATGAATCGGTATATCCGACTTTTGATTTTTGTGATGTGCATTATAATGCAAAGTGATGAAAACACGAATATGTGATACCTCAATTTATGTTTGGATGAAATTTTGAAACTCTGATTTTATTATTAATTACGAGGGGTAGAATTGGGGTGTTACATTAGTGGTATCAGAGCAGGTCGGTCTGTCCGGCCAAGTTGTTGAGTTTGTTGTCGTCTATCAATCAAGTATTGTTATTTGTTGATTCTAATCCTTATTTTGTTGTGAGCAGAAGTTGTTATGGCCGGAAGGAACGCTGGTAGGAATGATGAGGCTCTTGCTGCTGCTATGCAGGCAATGGCTCAGGCTTTCCAAAACCCGCTGAATGCTGACGAGAACGCTGGGTCTCGTAGTTTGGCAACCTTCCAAAGAGAGAATCCTCCTACTTTCCAAGGAAAGTATGATCCCGAAGGTGCTTTGGCATGGCTGAAGGAGATTGAAAGAATCTTCCGTGTGATGGATTGCACTCCTGTGCAAAGGATCCGTTATGGTACTCATAAACTAAGTGCTGAAGCGGATGACTGGTGGGTTGAAACCCGTCAGAGGCTTGAGATTGCTGGTGAGGAAGTTACATGGGAAGTTTTCCGAAGGGAATTCATGAGGAAGTATTACCCGGAAGATGTTCGGGGAAAGAAGGAGATAGAGTTCCTTGAATTAAAGCAAGGAAGCATGTCTATCACTGATTATGCTGCAAGGTTCACTATGTTGGCCAAGTTCTATCCGCATTATGATGGGCCGAATGGCGAGTTCTCTAAATGCATCAAGTTTGAAAATGGTTTGCGTCCTGAGATTAAGAAAGCTGTTGGTTATCAAAAAATCCGTGTCTTTTCGGATTTGATTGATAGTTGTAGGATCTTTGAGGAGGACAGTAATGCTCATTATAAGATTATGTCTGATAAGAGAAACAAAGTTCAGCAAAGTCGTGGAAAACCGTATGATGCTCCAGCTGGTAAAGGGAAACAGAAAGCGTTTCAAGGGCGAAGAACTAGTGGGGGAGATGCTCCTGCTAGTATTGGTGGGAAACCTGGCCACAAGAGTAATGTTTGTCGAAGCGATGTTAGAGCTAAGGAGAATGAGGTGAGATGTTTTCGATGTGGAGAAGTGGGCCATATGACTCGCGATTGTAGACATAAGGATGTGGTCTGCTTTAATTGTGGCGAGGGAGGTCACATTAGTGCTCAATGTAAGAAGCCTAAGAGGACTCAAGGAGCAGGAAAGGTGTTTGCTTTGTCGGGTGCTCCGATGGCAAACGAGGATGGTCTTGTTCGAGGTACTAGTTTCATTAATAGCTTTCCTCTTATTACTATTATTGATACTGGTGCTACTCACTGTTTTATTGCTGTTGATTGTGTAAAGAGATTGGGTCTCACCTTTTCGTCTCTAGATAGAGATATGGTGGTAGAAGTTCCGGCTAAGGGAACGGTTACTACTTCTTTTGTGTGTGCAAGCTGCCCTTTATCAATCTTTGATAGAGACTTTGTGGTGGATCTTGTTTGTTTACCGCTTGTCGGGTTGGACGTGGTTTTAGGTATGGACTGGTTAAAAGCTAATTATGTCCATATCAATTGCTATAACAACACTGTGAGGTTTTCTTCCTTAGTAGAAGAACAACAATCTATGTTGGTGTCGACGAAGCAGTTGAATGAGTTCATGAAGGATGAGGCGTTGGTTTTCTTGTTGATGGCGACTCTTTCTGTGGAGAGTCAAGCTGTGATAGCAAACTTTCCGGTGGTGTGCGATTTTCCCGAAGTATTCCCTGATGAGATTCCTAGTGCACCTCCAGAAAGAGAAGTTGAATTTTCTATGGATCTTGTCCCTGGTACCAGACCTATCTCTATGGCACCATACAGAATGTCCTCATCTGAGTTAGCAGAATTGAAGAGCCAACTAGAAGATTTGCTCGAGAAGAAGTTTGTTAGACCTAGTGTGTCGCCGTGGGGAGCTCCTGTGTTATTGGTGAAGAAGAAAGACGGTAGCATGAGACTTTGTATTGATTATCGTCAGTTGAATAAAGTAACTATCAAGAATAGGTATCCACTTCCTAGAATTGATGATTTGATGGACCGATTGGTTGGCGCTCGTATGTTTAGTAAGATTGATTTGAGATCGGGTTACCATCAAATAAGGGTGAAAGAAGAGGATGTTCAGAAAACTGCTTTCAGGACGAGGTATGGACATTACGAATATTTGGTGATGCCTTTCGGTGTCACTAATGCACCGGGAGTATTCATGGAGTACATGAATCGTATATTCCATCCTTACTTGGACCGTTTCGTGGTTGTTTTCATTGATGATATTCTGGTTTATTCTAAATCGGAAGAAGAGCACGCAGAACATTTGTGCATCGTGTTGGAAGTTCTGAAAGAAAAGAAGCTTTATGCTAAGTTGTCAAAGTGCGAGTTCTGGTTAAGTGAAGTGAGCTTTTTGGGGCATGTCATTTCTGGTGATGGCATTGCAGTTGATCCTTCTAAAGTTGATGCTGTGTTGAGATGGGAAACTCCTAAGTCTGTTACTGAGATTAGAAGTTTCTTGGGATTGGCTGGTTACTATAGAAGGTTCATTGAAGGTTTTTGTAAGTTGGCGCTCCCTTTGACAAAGTTGACTTGTAAAGGAGCTGCATTTGTGTGGGATGTCAAGTGTGAAGAAAGTTTTGTTGAATTGAAGAAAAGGTTGACAACGGCTCCGATCTTGATTCTACCTAATCCTGAAGAACCGTTTGTTGTTTATTGTGATGCTTCTAAGATGGGTTTAGGTGGTGTACTTATGCAAAATGGCAAAGTAGTTGCTTATGCTTCTAGGCAATTGAAGATTCATGAGAAGAATTATCCTACGCACGATTTGGAGCTTGCAGCGGTTGTTTTTGTGCTTAAGATTTGGAGGCATTATCTTTATGGTTCTAGATTTGAAGTATTTAGTGACCATAAAAGTTTGAAGTACTTGTTCGATCAGAAAGAGCTTAATATGAGACAAAGACGGTGGCTTGAATTGTTGAAAGATTATGATTTTGGATTGAATTACCATCCTGGTAAAGCTAATGTGGTGGCCGATGCTTTGAGTCGAAAGACTTTGCATATGTCACTGTTGATGGTGAAAGAGTTGGAAATGATTGAGCAATTTAGAGATATGAGTCTTGTAATAGAAGTGACGCCGAAGAGTGTTATCTTGGGAATGTTAAAGATCAATAATGATTTCCTTGATAGTGTTAGAGAAGCTCAGAAGCTTGATGTGAAACTTGTGGATTTGTTGGTTGGTATTGGACAAACTGAAAATGAAGATTTCAAGTTGGATGCTCAGGGTGTATTGAGGTTCCGAGATAGGATTTGTATTCCCGATGATGTGGATTTGAAGAGAATGATCTTGGAAGAAAGTCATAGAAGCAATTTGAGTATTCATCCCGGAGCGACCAAAATGTATCAAGATTTAAAGAAACTATTTTGGTGGTCGGGCATGAAGAGAGAGGTGTCTCAGTTTGTTTATGCTTGTTTGACTTGTCAGAAGTCTAAAGTGGAGCATCAGAAACCTGCAGGGTTGATGCAACCGTTAGAGATTCCAGAATGGAAATGGGATAACATTTCTATGGATTTCGTAACAGGGTTACCGAATACACCAAGAGGACATGATGCGATTTGGGTGATTGTTGATAGGCTTACGAAGTCGACTCACTTTATTCCTATTAACATCACTTATCCCGTATCGAGGTTGGCGGAAATTTATACGCATGTGATTGTGAGATTACATGGTATTCCTTTGTGTATTATTTCGGATAGAGATCCGAGGTTTACTTCTGAATTTTGGAAGAGCTTGCAAGAGGCTTTGGGTTCAAAGTTGAGGTTGAGTTCGGCTTATCATCCTCAAACTGATGGTCAGACGGAAAAGACGATTCAATCGTTGGAAGACTTGTTACGTGCTTGTATTCTTGAACATGGTGGTTCATGGGATACATATCTTCCTTTGATTGAGTTTACTTATAACAATAGTTTTCATGCTAGTATTGGAATGGCACCGTTCGAGGCTTTGTATGGTCGGAGGTGTAGGACTCCTTTGTGTTGGCATGAGTCGGGTGAAAGTGTGGTGCTTGGACCAGAATTGGTTAGAGAGACTACTGAGACGGTGAAGATGATTAGAGAAAAGATGAGAATTTCTCAAAGTCGACAAAAGAGTTATCATGATAAAAGGAGAAAAGACTTGGAATTTCAAGATGGTGATCATGTGTTTTTGCGAGTTACTCCTACAATCGGTGTTGGTCGAGCATTGAAGTCGAAGAAGCTAACTCCTCGCTTTATTGGTCCTTACCAAATTACTAGTAAAGTGGGAAAAGTGGCTTATAGAGTGGCGTTACCGCCAAATCTTTCGAACTTGCATGATGTGTTCCATGTGTCGCAACTTCGGAAGTATGTTCCAGATCCTTCACATGTGATTGAGATGGATGATATCCAAGTGCGAGACAATCTTACGGTGGAGACGATGCCATTAAGGATCGAAGATCGTGAGATGAAGTCTCTTCGTGGCAAAGAGATCTCCTTGGTTAAAGTTGTTTGGATAGGAGCAGCTGGTGAAAGTGCGACGTGGGAGTTAGAAAGCAAGATGCGAGATTCCTATCCCGAGCTTTTCGAGTCAGGTAATTTCGAGGACGAAACTTTATAAGTGGGGGAGAGTTGTAACGCCCCGTTTTATTTAATATTATATTATATTAATATTTCGAATTACCGTTTGACGTTTATTTTTGCGACGAGAATATTTAAATTAACCGTTATATCTGTTAATATATTCGGCGACGTTTTATTCGGACCGGTAATTATTTTATTCGGTCCGGTATTTATTTTGAGGGACCGGTAATTATTTTGTTCGGTCCGGTTTTTATTTCGTTCGGTTCGGTAAAATATTATTCGGACCGATATTTAATTATTCGAAGTTATTTTAATTATGTGGGTTAATAATATTATTTAGTGTTAATTAGTAGTATATTTTAAGAAGGGCTTTTTGGTATTTTGCCTAGCTTTTGTCTTGCATCAAAACAAACCAAACACACTTGTTTTATGACATAACATATAAAACACACATTGTGAGAGTTGGAGAGAACAAGAAGGTCTTGGAGAGAAGAGAAAGAAGAACACCATAGCTTGGGTTTTGGGTTGGTTGAAATCATCAAGAATCATTCAAACATCTAAGGTAAGGGGTTTGATTTTCCAATGCTTATAGTTAGGGTTTGATTTGATATATTTGGATTTGGGGAAAAAATTGATGTTAGGGTTTTTGAGTTTTGTTGAGGATTTGTGATAGAAATTAGAAGAGTTAATTAGGTGTTGTTGTTGTTGAATTAGTATTAGGTTAGTTAAATTGGAATTAAAAGGAAAATAGAAATTATATTAATTAAAAATAAAATTATGCATTATAGTTAGAACAAATAAAATTATGCAGTATAAGAATTTAGTTTTGTTTATAAAATAAAGTAAAGTAGAAGTTAAGTTATAAAAGCTAGAAGTATGTTCATTAGAGTTAAGTTTAGAAAAAATAAAACTAGCAGTATATGCATTTATATAAAGTAGCAGTTTAGTTTATAAATCATGTACTAGTAGCATATTGATGAAATGAAGTTAGAAAACTAAAGAGTAGCAGTGCATTAAGTTTACTAAAGTACTAGTAGTTAGAAACTAAGGTAATAGTAATATGCATAATTAAATGAAAGAATGCAGTATTGGTATCAGAACAAAATAAAACGGTGAAAGACTAAAGAATGTAGTATAAATTAATAAAGTAGCAGTATGCAAAAATTGAAAGGCAGTTTTAAAAACCAAATGTAAACTAGCAGTAGGTAATAACAGTATGTTTATGGCAGTTTTAGAAACCAAATGTAAACTAGCAGTAGGTAATAACAGTATGTTTATGGCAGTTTTAGAAACCAAATGTAAACTAGCAGTAGGTAATAACAGCATGTTTATTACATTTAAGTTTAGAAAATTATTTAATTTATGTTTTGTTTTTATTTTCTTAATTTAATATATTAAATATTTATATTAATTAAATACAAATATGACATAAGTTAGCCGATTTAATTTGGAACCCGATTATGTTCCAATTTCCCGATTTCGGCAATTTCGGCGACGAAGTAAGTTGTTCCGAATTTAACGAAAATAGACGTGCTAGCTAATTTTGACGTGTAGAACGTCGTGGTAAAGTTAGTTTTTCGAGATTGCGAGTTTTTAACGGAGCGACCCGAAATAAGTCAATTTACGGTTAAGTTGAACCGGGTTGCGTTTTAGCCGGTTTAAGTCGCGTATGGACAATCCGATTTCAACGTTAATGATTATGATTGGTGCCGATTATTATGAATGACTTTCGCGACGATTATTGATGTTTGACTATTTTTCCGTGTTTGAAATTTAGTGAATTATTTGATTATGAAGTGGTGTGATTAAATATGATGTTTGCGACGGTTTATTTATAATGAGTACTTGATGATATGCAATGCGATGATATGTTTATCTTGATGTGGATAAATATGGCGACGTGGGTTTTATACCAAATTTTGATGTGCGATGATGATGTTTTGTTGTGTCGTGTTTGTGATGTCGTGTTGTCGAGTCACATACATTGCATTGGCGATGAGGGCTTTTATGCCAAGCGACGAGGGCTTTTATGCCAAAGCGACGATGGGCTTTTATGCCGAATGTCCCTAATTATGGATAAAGCGACGAGTACCACATGCATAACATAGTCGTGTCTCATGTAGTCGGTTATGTTTATGTTTGAGTCTTTTGGCGTTGAGTTTTATTTGATGGCTTATGACGAATTGCGATGTTATATGATACTTTATTTGTGATGATTTTTGTGTTGAATATAAAGTGAATATATGTGATGATCTCATGCTGAGTAAGCGATGAATACAACATGACGGTAAAATGACAATATGAGTTATGGCGATGGAGTTTATGTTTATTTTTGATATGATTATGGTGATTATGTGATGAAATTAAAGTGTTGATTTTATACACTAAATGATGATTTTAAAGTATGTGAGATTTTGATATTTGTTGACATATTCTTATTAATCCTATATCATCTATGATTCCCAAACTATTTATATATTTTATCATGCCTTTAATTATATGTTTTGGAGTATCTCACCCTTTACTTGTTTCGCCGTTGCCTTTATATTGGTAACGTGCAGGTGATCTGCGAGGATGATGAGGATTAGCTCGAGTCTCTTTATTTTGAGTCGCTCTGCTCTGATAGTAGTAACACTCGGGATTTGGGCGACGCTATTATTTTGATAGGATAGTTTATGTATACTATCTTATGACTTTATGTATTGATGATAACATGATGATACATACATTTTGTGAACACATCCGCTGTGTTGTGATTAGTCATATGTTTATATGATGATTTATGTTATGAATCGGTATATCCGACTTTTGATTTTTGTGATGTGCATTATAATGCAAAGTGATGAAAACACGAATATGTGATACCTCAATTTATGTTTGGATGAAATTTTGAAACTCTGATTTTATTATTAATTACGAGGGGTAGAATTGGGGTGTTACATTAGTGGTATCAGAGCAGGTCGGTCTGTCCGGCCAAGTTGTTGAGTTTGTTGTCGTCTATCAATCAAGTATTGTTATTTGTTGATTCTAATCCTTATTTTGTTGTGAGCAGAAGTTGTTATGGCTGGAAGGAACGCTGGTAGGAATGATGAGGCTCTTGCTGCTGCTATGCAGGCAATGGCTCAGGCTTTCCAAAACCCGCTGAATGCTGACGAGAACGCTGGGTCTCGTAGTTTGGCAACCTTCCAAAGAGAGAATCCTCCTACTTTCCAAGGAAAGTATGATCCCGAAGGTGCTTTGGCATGGCTGAAGGAGATTGAAAGAATCTTCCGTGTGATGGATTGCACTCCTGTGCAAAGGATCCGTTATGGTACTCATAAACTAAGTGCTGAAGCGGATGACTGGTGGGTTGAAACCCGTCAGAGGCTTGAGATTGCTGGTGAGGAAGTTACATGGGAAGTTTTCCGAAGGGAATTCATGAGGAAGTATTACCCGGAAGATGTTCGGGGAAAGAAGGAGATAGAGTTCCTTGAATTAAAGCAAGGAAGCATGTCTATCACTGATTATGCTGCAAGGTTCACTATGTTGGCCAAGTTCTATCCGCATTATGATGGGCCGAATGGCGAGTTCTCTAAATGCATCAAGTTTGAAAATGGTTTGCGTCCTGAGATTAAGAAAGCTGTTGGTTATCAAAAAATCCGTGTCTTTTCGGATTTGATTGATAGTTGTAGGATCTTTGAGGAGGACAGTAATGCTCATTATAAGATTATGTCTGATAAGAGAAACAAAGGTCAGCAAAGTCGTGGAAAACCGTATGATGCTCCAGCTGGTAAAGGGAAACAGAAAGCGTTTCAAGGGCGAAGAACTAGTGGGGGAGATGCTCCTGCTAGTATTGTTTGTTACAAGTGTGGGAAACCTGGCCACAAGAGTAATGTTTGTCGAAGCGATGTTAGAGCTAAGGAGAATGAGGTGAGATGTTTTCGATGTGGAGAAGTGGGCCATATGACTCGCGATTGTAGACATAAGGATGTGGTCTGCTTTAATTGTGGCGAGGGAGGTCACATTAGTGCTCAATGTAAGAAGCCTAAGAGGACTCAAGGAGCAGGAAAGGTGTTTGCTTTGTCGGGTGCTCCGATGGCAAACGAGGATGGTCTTGTTCGAGGTACTAGTTTCATTAATAGCTTTCCTCTTATTACTATTATTGATACTGGTGCTACTCACTGTTTTATTGCTGTTGATTGTGTAAAGAGATTGGGTCTCACCTTTTCGTCTCTAGATAGAGATATGGTGGTAGAAGTTCCGGCTAAGGGAACGGTTACTACTTCTTTTGTGTGTGCAAGCTGCCCTTTATCAATCTTTGATAGAGACTTTGTGGTGGATCTTGTTTGTTTACCGCTTGTCGGGTTGGACGTGGTTTTAGGTATGGACTGGTTAAAAGCTAATTATGTCCATATCAATTGCTATAACAACACTGTGAGGTTTTCTTCCTTAGTAGAAGAACAACAATCTATGTTGGTGTCGACGAAGCAGTTGAATGAGTTCATGAAGGATGAGGCGTTGGTTTTCTTGTTGATGGCGACTCTTTCTGTGGAGAGTCAAGCTGTGATAGCAAACTTTCCGGTGGTGTGCGATTTTCCCGAAGTATTCCCTGATGAGATTCCTAGTGCACCTCCAGAAAGAGAAGTTGAATTTTCTGTGGATCTTGTCCCTGGTACCAGACCTATCTCTATGGCACCATACAGAATGTCCGCATCTGAGTTAGCAGAATTGAAGAGCCAACTAGAAGATTTGCTCGAGAAGAAGTTTGTTAGACCTAGTGTGTCGCTGTGGGGAGCTCCTGTGTTATTGGTGAAGAAGAAAGACGGTAGCATGAGACTTTGTATTGATTATCGTCAGTTGAATAAAGTAACTATCAAGAATAGGTATCCACTTCCTAGAATTGATGATTTGATGGACCGATTGGTTGGCGCTCGTATGTTTAGTAAGATTGATTTGAGATCGGGTTACCATCAAATAAGGGTGAAAGAAGAGGATGTTCAGAAAACTGCTTTCAGGACGAGGTATGGACATTACGAATATTTGGTGATGCCTTTCGGTGTCACTAATGCACCGGGAGTATTCATGGAGTACATGAATCATATATTCCATCCTTACTTGGACCGTTTCGTGGTTGTTTTCATTGATGATATTCTGGTTTATTCTAAATCGGAAGAAGAGCACGCAGAAAATTTGTGCATCGTGTTGGAAGTTCTGAAAGAAAAGAAGCTTTATGCTAAGTTGTCAAAGTGCGAGTTCTGGTTAAGTGAAGTGAGCTTTTTGGGGCATGTCATTTCTGGTGATGGCATTGCAGTTGATCCTTCTAAAGTTGATGCTGTGTTGAGATGGGAAACTCCTAAGTCTGTTACTGAGATTAGAAGTTTCTTGGGATTGGCTGGTTACTATAGAAGGTTCATTGAAGGTTTTTCTAAGTTGGCGCTCCCTTTGACAAAGTTGACTTGTAAAGGAGCTGCATTTGTGTGGGATGTCAAGTGTGAAGAAAGTTTTGTTGAATTGAAGAAAAGGTTGACAACGGCTCCGATCTTGATTCTACCTAATCCTGAAGAACCGTTTGTTGTTTATTGTGATGCTTCTAAGATGGGTTTAGGTGGTGTACTTATGCAAAATGGCAAAGTAGTTGCTTATGCTTCTAGGCAATTGAAGATTCATGAGAAGAATTATCCTACGCACGATTTGGAGCTTGCAGCGGTTGTTTTTGTGCTTAAGATTTGGAGGCATTATCTTTATGGTTCTAGATTTGAAGTATTTAGTGACCATAAAAGTTTGAAGTACTTGTTCGATCAGAAAGAGCTTAATATGAGACAAAGACGGTGGCTTGAATTGTTGAAAGATTATGATTTTGGATTGAATTACCATCCTGGTAAAGCTAATGTGGTGGCCGATGCTTTGAGTCGAAAGACTTTGCATATGTCACTGTTGATGGTGAAAGAGTTGGAAATGATTGAGCAATTTAGAGATATGAGTCTTGTAATAGAAGTGACGCCGAAGAGTGTTATCTTGGGAATGTTAAAGATCAATAATGATTTCCTTGATAGTGTTAGAGAAGCTCAGAAGCTTGATGTGAAACTTGTGGATTTGTTGGTTGGTATTGGACAAACTGAAAATGAAGATTTCAAGTTGGATGCTCAGGGTGTATTGAGGTTCCGAGATAGGATTTGTATTCCCGATGATGTGGATTTGAAGAGAATGATCTTGGAAGAAAGTCATAGAAGCAATTTGCGTATTCATCCCGGAGCGACCAAAATGTATCAAGATTTAAAGAAACTATTTTGGTGGTCGGGCATGAAGAGAGAGGTGTCTCAGTTTGTTTATGCTTGTTTGACTTGTCAGAAGTCTAAAGTGGAGCATCAGAAACCTGCAGGGTTGATGCAACCGTTAGAGATTCCAGAATGGAAATGGGATAACATTTCTATGGATTTCGTAACAGGGTTACCGAATACACCAAGAGGACATGATGCGATTTGGGTGATTGTTGATAGGCTTACGAAGTCGACTCACTTTATTCCTATTAACATCACTTATCCCGTATCGAGGTTGGCGGAAATTTATACGCATGTGATTGTGAGATTACATGGTATTCCTTTGTGTATTATTTCGGATAGAGATCCGAGGTTTACTTCTGAATTTTGGAAGAGCTTGCAAGAGGCTTTGGGTTCAAAGTTGAGGTTGAGTTCGGCTTATCATCCTCAAACTGATGGTCAGACGGAAAGGACGATTCAATCGTTGGAAGACTTGTTACGTGCTTGTATTCTTGAACATGGTGGTTCATGGGATACATATCTTCCTTTGATTGAGTTTACTTATAACAATAGTTTTCATGCTAGTATTGGAATGGCACCGTTCGAGGCTTTGTATGGTCGGAGGTGTAGGACTCCTTTGTGTTGGCATGAGTCGGGTGAAAGTGTGGTGCTTGGACCAGAATTGGTTAGAGAGACTACTGAGACGGTGAAGATGATTAGAGAAAAGATGAGAATTTCTCAAAGTCGACAAAAGAGTTATCATGATAAAAGGAGAAAAGACTTGGAATTTCAAGATGGTGATCATGTGTTTTTGCGAGTTACTCCTACAATCGGCGTTGGTCGAGCATTGAAGTCGAAGAAGCTAACTCCTCGCTTTATTGGTCCTTACCAAATTACTAGTAAAGTGGGAAAAGTGGCTTATAGAGTGGCGTTACCGCCAAATCTTTCGAACTTGCATGATGTGTTCCATGTGTCGCAACTTCGGAAGTATGTTCCGGATCCTTCACATGTGATTGAGATGGATGATATCCAAGTGCGAGACAATCTTACGGTGGAGACGATGCCATTAAGGATCGAAGATCGTGAGATGAAGTCTCTTCGTGGCAAAGAGATCTCCTTGGTTAAAGTTGTTTGGATAGGAGCAGCTGGTGAAAGTGCGACGTGGGAGTTAGAAAGCAAGATGTGAGATTCCTATCCCGAGCTTTTCGAGTCAGGTAATTTCGAGGACGAAACTTTATAAGTGGGGGAGAGTTGTAACGCCCCGTTTTATTTAATATTATATTATATTAATATTTCGAATTACCGTTTGACGTTTATTTTTGCGACGAGAATATTTAAATTAACCGTTATATCTGTTAATATATTCGGCGACGTTTTATTCGGACCGGTAATTATTTTATTCGGTCCGGTATTTATTTTGAGGGACCGGTAATTATTTTGTTCGGTCCGGTTTTTATTTCGTTCGGTTCGGTAAAATATTATTCGGACCGATATTTAATTATTCGGAGTTATTTTAATTATGTGGGTTAATAATATTATTTAGTGTTAATTAGTAGTATATTTTAAGAAGGGCTTTTTGGTATTTTGCCTAGCTTTTGTCTTGCATCAAAACAAACCAAACACACTTGTTTTATGACATAACATATAAAACACACATTGTGAGAGTTGGAGAGAACAAGAAGGTCTTGGAGAGAAGAGAAAGAAGAACACCATAGCTTGGGTTTTGGGTTGGTTGAAATCATCAAGAATCATTCAAACATCTAAGGTAAGGGGTTTGATTTTCCAATGCTTATAGTTAGGGTTTGATTTGATATATTTGGATTTGGGGAAAAAATTGATGTTAGGGTTTTTGAGTTTTGTTGAGGATTTGTGATAGAAATTAGAAGAGTTAATTAGGTGTTGTTGTTGTTGAATTAGTATTAGGTTAGTTAAATTGGAATTAAAAGGAAAATAGAAATTATATTAATTAAAAATAAAATTATGCATTATAGTTAGAACAAATAAAATTATGCAGTATAAGAATTTAGTTTTGTTTATAAAATAAAGTAAAGTAGAAGTTAAGTTATAAAAGCTAGAAGTATGTTCATTAGAGTTAAGTTTAGAAAAAATAAAACTAGCAGTATAGGCATTTATATAAAGTAGCAGTTTAGTTTATAAATCATGTACTAGTAGCATATTGATGAAATGAAGTTAGAAAACTAAAGAGTAGCAGTGCATTAAGTTTACTAAAGTACTAGTAGTTAGAAACTAAGGTAATAGTAATATGCATAATTAAATGAAAGAATGCAGTATTGGTATCAGAACAAAATAAAACGGTGAAAGACTAAAGAATGTAGTATAAATTAATAAAGTAGCAGTATGCAAAAATTGAAAGGCAGTTTTAAAAACCAAATGTAAACTAGCAGTAGGTAATAACAGTATGTTTATGGCAGTTTTAAAAACCAAATGTAAACTAGCAGTAGGTAATAACAGTATGTTTATGGCAGTTTTAGAAACCAAATGTAAACTAGCAGTAGGTAATAACAGCATGTTTATTACATTTAAGTTTAGAAAATTATTTAATTTATGTTTTGTTTTTATTTTCTTAATTTAATATATTAAATATTTATATTAATTAAATACAAATATGACATAAGTTAGCCGATTTAATTTGGAACCCGATTATGTTCCAATTTCCCGATTTCGGCAATTCCGGCGACGAAGTAAGTTGTTCCGAATTTAACGAAAATAGACGTGCTAGCTAATTTTGACGTGTAGAACGTCGTGGTAAAGTTAGTTTTTCGAGATTGCGAGTTTTTAACGGAGCGACCCGAAATAAGTCAATTTACGGTTAAGTTGAACCGGGTTGCGTTTTAGCCGGTTTAAGTCGCGTATGGACAATCCGATTTCAACGTTAATGATTATGATTGGTGCCGATTATTATGAATGACTTTCGCGACGATTATTGATGTTTGACTATTTTTCCGTGTTTGAAATTTAGTGAATTATTTGATTATGAAGTGGTGTGATTAAATATGATGTTTGCGACGGTTTATTTATAATGAGTACTTGATGATATGCAATGCGATGATATGTTTATCTTGATGTGGATAAATATGGCGACGTGGGTTTTATACCAAATTTTGATGTGCGATGATGATGTTTTGTTGTGTCGTGTTTGTGATGTCGTGTTGTCGAGTCACATACATTGCATTGGCGACGAGGGCTTTTATGCCAAGCGACGAGGGCTTTTATGCCAAAGCGACGATGGGCTTTTATGCCGAATGTCCCTAATTATGGATAAAGCGACGAGTACCACATGCATAACATAGTCGTGTCTCATGTAGTCGGTTATGTTTATGTTTGAGTCTTTTGGCGTTGAGTTTTATTTGATGGCTTATGACGAATTGCGATGTTATATGATACTTTATTTGTGATGATTTTTGTGTTGAATATAAAGTTAATATATGTGATGATCTCATGCTGAGTAAGCGATGAATACAACATGACGGTAAAATGACAATATGAGTTATGGCGATGGAGTTTATGTTTATTTTTGATATGATTATGGTGATTATGTGATGAAATTAAAGTGTTGATTTTATACACTAAATGATGATTTTAAAGTATGTGAGATTTTGATATTTGTTGACATATTCTTATTAATCCTATATCATTTATGATTCCAAAACTATTTATATATTTTATCATGCCTTTAATTATATGTTTTGGAGTATCTCACCCTTTACTTGTTTCGCCGTTGCCTTTATATTGGTAACGTGCAGGTGATCCGCGAGGATGATGAGGATTAGCTCGAGTCTCTTTATTTTGAGTCGCTCTGCTCTGATAGTAGTAACACTCGGGATTTGGGCGACGCTATTATTTTGATAGGATAGTTTATGTATACTATCTTATGACTTTATGTATTGATGATAACATGATGATACATACATTTTGTGAACACATCCGCTGTGTTGTGATTAGTCATATGTTTATATGATGATTTATGTTATGAATCGGTATATCCGACTTTTGATTTTTGTGATGTGCATTATAATGCAAAGTGATGAAAACACGAATATGTGATACCTCAATTTATGTTTGGATGAAATTTTGAAACTCTGATTTTATTATTAATTACGAGGGGTAGAATTGGGGTGTTACAGCATACACTTAGCAAATTTTCTTCCAAGAGAAGGATTAGTAGAACCAAAAATAATATCATCAACATAAATTTGACAGACTAAAATGTCACTCTTAACTGTTTTACAGAATAGAGTAGTGTCCACTTTCCCTCTGGTGAATTCATTTTCAAGCAGAAAGTTACTTAGCCTTTCATACCAAGCTCTGGGAGCTTGTTTCAGACCATACAGTGACTTCTTTAGTTTGAAAACATGTTCTGGATGTTTTGTATTTTCAAAACCTGGGGGTTGGTGAACATACACTTCTTCTTCTATATAACCATTTAAGAATGCACTTTTGACATCCATCTGATACAGAGTGATGCCTCTATTAACAACAAATGAAATTAAAAGTCTGATAGATTCTAACCTGGCGACTGGGGCAAAGGTTTCTGTATAGTCTATCCCCTCTTGCTGACTATAACCTTGTGCAACCAGTCGTGCCTTGTTTCTGATGACTTCACCTTGTTCATTTAGCTTGTTTCTGAACACCCATCTTGTTCCAATGACGTTGAATCCTTTTGGTCTGGGAACGAGATCCCATACGTCGTTTCTGGTGAATTGATTCAGCTCTTCTTGCATTTCCAGAATCCAGTCATTATCCAGAAGTGCTTCATCAATAGAAGAAGGTTCAATCAGAGACACAAGTCCCATAAGAGTTTCTTCAGAGTTTCTGAAGCTTGCTCTTGTTCTGATTGGATCTTCCTTTCTTCCTAGGATAGTCTCTTCTGGGTGATCCAAACTGCTTCTGGGCAATCTCTTCTGAGGTTGATCAGCAGCTATTGGAGGATTTCTAGCAGTGCTCCTTTCAAACGTTGAAGGAATGTCTGTGTTGAGAGCTTCTGATGACTTGTCTTCAGAACCTGCAAATTCAATTTCTATACCTGCAAGATTTTCATTCTGCTTTGACTTTTCAGAGTCAAGCTTATCATCAAAACGAACACTGATTGATTCTTCCACAATCTTTGTTTCTGTATTGTATACTCTGTACCCTCTTGAGCGTTCAGAGTATCCTAACATAATACACTTCTGTGCCTTAGAATCAAACTTGTTCAAATAATTCTTTGTATTTAATATAAAGCAAGTGCATCCAAATGGATGAAAATACGAAATGTTGGGCTTTCTGTTCTTCCACAATTCATATGGAGTCTTTTCCAGAATAGGTCTTATTGAGATTCTATTCTGAATGTAGCACGCTGTGTTTATTGCCTCTGCCCAGAAAGTCTTAGCAACGTTTGTCTCATTGATCATGGTTCTGGCCATTTCATGCAATGTTCTGTTCTTTCGTTCTACAACTCCATTTTGTTGGGGAGTTCTAGGACAAGAGAAATCATGCAGAATGCCTTTGTCATTGAAGAATGACTCAAAATCTTTATTTTCAAATTCTCCACCATGATCACTTCTGACTTTAACGATTCTAAGATCTTTTTCATTCTGAACTTGGTTACAGAAGGTAACAAACACAGAGTGTGACTCGTCCTTGTGTCTTAAGAACTTTACCCATGTCCATCTGCTATAGTCATCTACGATTACTAACCCATACTTCTTACCACTGACTGAAGCAGTTTTAACTTGTCCAAATAAGTCAATGTGCAGAAGTTCTAATGGCCTAGAGGTGGAAACAACATTTTTGGATTTAAAAGAAGGTTTTGCAAATTTGCCTTTCTGACATGCTTCACACAGAGCATCTGAATTGAACTTCAAATTAGGAAGTCCTCTGACCAGATTGAGTTTGTTAATCTGAGATATTCTTCTCATACTAACATGCCCCAATCTTCTGTGCCAGATCCACTGCTCGTTGTTAACAGATAGAAGACATTTTACATTCTGACTCTTTAGTTCAGAAAGTTTGATTTTGTAAATGTTGTTTTTCCTCTTACCATTAAACAGGATAGTCCCATCTTTCTGACTAACAGCTTTACATGATTTTTGATTAAAGATTATATCATAACCGTTATCACTTAATTGACTTATGGATAACAGATTATGCATCAATCCATCTACTAGCAGAACATTATTAATAGAGGGAAGATTTCCATTACCTACAGTTCCAGAGCCAATAATCTTTCCCCTATGATTGCCTCCAAAGCCAACGTGGCCTCCAGGCTTAAGTTCCAGGCTTTGGAACATATGCCTTCTTCCCGTCATGTGTCGTGAGCAGCCAGAGTCCAGGTACCATGACTGGTGTTTCTGACTTGCTGCTAAAGATATCTGCAACATGTATTATTTTATCCTTAGGTACCCAGATCTTCTTGGGTCCTGATTTGTTAGTTTTGCCAAAACTCTGGTTGAATTTTGGTTTCACAGAGTGCTTACTGCTAGTATATTTGATGTCATGTGTGTGACCATACACAAAGTGTGAATTTAGAGGAGTGTGTTTAATGGTTAAATCCATGACATTCTTAGGTGTAGGAACCTTACCTTGGTATCCTATTCCTTTCCTGCCGTTTCTGCTAACTCCATAGATCATTGAAGCCATTCTGCTTCTATCTATGCTTTTAGCTAAGAACTTCTGGAAACTATGATCATACTCCTTGATGATCTCATCAGCGTTGCTGGGAGTTTCAGAAATTGGTTCCTTCTGAGAGTTTTGTAAAGTGTTTTCTAATTTTGAAATTTTATCTCTCAGCTCAGAATTTTCCAATTTGAGACTCTCAGACTTATTAGAGTCAGATTCAAGATTCCTTTTCAGGTCTCTGAATTTAGCTCTAATCTGCTGATAACGTTCCAGAATCTCATTGAGGCTTTCAGCAAGTTCAGCCTTTGTAAAATTAACAGCGAAGTTAGGGAATACCTCTTCTGTGTCTGATTCTGAGTCTGATTCAGAAGCTTCACTATCATCTGGAATGTTAGCCATGAGCGCTATGTTTGCCCTTTCATCATCTGATTCTGAGTCAGCTTCAGACGAGTCAGAGTCATCCCATGTGGCCATGAGACTTTTCTTCTTCTCTCTTCCAAACTTCTTTTTGGGCTTTTCCCTCTGAAGCTTTGGGCAGTCACTCTTGTAGTGTCCTTGCTCATTGCACTCGTAGCAGATGATGTCTTTGGTGTTTGGCTTCTTGCTACTGGAGGAGCCTTCAGATCTTCTGTACCCAGAGGAAGAATCTGTCCTTCTGTATCTGGAAGAAGACTCGTTCTGATTAGATCTTCTGGGATTCCTGAACTTCCTTTGTCTTTGCTTCCACAGTTGATTTACTCTTCTGGAGAGAAGGGAAAGTTCGTCTTCTTCTGATGAGGATCCATCAGATGTTTCTTCAACTGCCTGCAAAACTTTAGACTCAGATTTTCTGTTAGATTTTAAAGCTAAAGGCTTACCTTGTTTCTGAGGCTCGTCAGCTTCTAGCTCTATCTCATGACTTCTGAGGGAGCTTATAAGTTCCTCCAGAGTGATCTTGTTGAGATCTTTAGCTAGCTTCAGAGCAGTAACCATAGGCCTCCACTGCTTGGGTAAACTTCTGATTATCTTTTTGACATGGTCAGCAGTAGAGTATCCTTTGTCCAGAACTTTGAGACCAGCTACCAGAATCTGGAATCTAGAGAACATAGTTTCAATGGATTCAGATTCTTCCATTTTGAACGCCTCATACTTCTGAATGAGCGCCAGAGCTTTTGTTTCTTTGACTTGAACGTTGCCCTCATGCGTCATTCTGAGAGAATCAAAGATATTCTTTGCTGTGTCTCTGTTGGAGATCTTTTCATACTCAGTATAGGAGATGGCACTGAGGAGGATGGTTCTGGCCTTATGGTGATTCTTGAAGTCACGCTTTTGTTGATCGGTCATTGATTTTCTATCAATCTTCTGACCAGTTGCATTCACAGGGTGCGTGTATCCATCAGTCACCATATCCCACAGATCAGCATCATGTGCTAGAAAGAAGCTTTCAATCCTGTCTTTCCAGTAATCAAAGTTTTCTCCATCAAAGACTGGAGGTTTGCCGCTGAATCTGTCTCTGTCCTCATTATTGTCATTGCTGAAGTGAGAATTGTTTCCTGCCATTGTGTTTTTCTGACGCTGGATCTTGTACTGACACGGTTAAGTGTTTTAGCTCAGAACCAGGCGCTCTGATGCCAATTGAAGGGGTGAAAAACACAAGAAGGGGGGGGGGTTGAATTGTAAAACTGAAATCTAAAGCAATTGACAAGATATTTTTATCCTGGTTCGTTTGATCTCAAACTACTCCAGTCCACCCGTCAAGGTGATTTTGCCTCTCTCCAACGAGGTCTTAATTCACTATATTCAACTGAATATTACAGACTGCTTTAACAACTGCTAAAGCCTTCTTGATTCAAACCACAATCCGGTTTGTCAAGGCAACACTTTCTTACAAAGGTATAAAACAATGTGTGTGAATGTTTTCTACAAAACTTTATCACAACTGTGATGTATACACAAAATGAAGCTTAGAAACTAGATTGCTAAACAATAATGAAGTATCAGAGTTTGTGGTTTAGCAAAACTGGTAGATGAAGATTATTGTTCAGCTTTGTGCGTGTAGAGATTTGGAGAGCATTAACCATTATAATCTTCGAAGCCTTGTTTATATAGCACTTGAGAAGATGAACGTTGAATGCAATATTCTTGATTCAATGCTAATAACAAGCTTTCCTTTTTGAGCAGATCTTGTCTGGAATGAAGCCGTTGGAATTAATTAGCGTTCAATGCACAGTACCGTTGCTTCTTCAATGCACGTTCTGGCTTGGCTCATTCTGATTCTGCTTCGCTGCTGATGAACTATTGTGTTTCTGTATCAGAGTGTTTACGCGCAGTTCTGTTCATCAAGCTTCAACATGTACGTGAGTTGATTATCTGATCTTGACATTCTGATGTAGCAACTTCTGATGCTGGTGTATGAAAACAAATTCTGATGCTGAAAAGACGTGATCTTGCTTATACCAATCAGAGTATCTGCAAGTCAGAACATAATAATTTTAGGCAGCATATAGTTCATTCATGAACCTTATAGATACTATATCTTTTCACTTTGTTATCATCAAAACTTAAATATAGGGTAGTAGATTCAAACATTGTTCTAACAGTTACTAATTATTTCGTCTAATAATTTACACTACTTATGTATTACTAACATCGTTATCATCAAATATTTTAATTTTATCGGTATAATTTGATCTTTAATTTTCCATATTCACATACTAACCTTGTACTTGTACATGCTTTCTTATTGCAAAAATCCATATTCGATATATACACCAAGGCCATCATTCATGCATCTTTTCACCATCAAAACTTTCTCTAATAACCTTATTATCCAAATCACTGAGAACAATATTCTTTGGTTTAACATCAAAAGGGTTTTCCCATGTGACAATTTTTTCTTGTATAGTTCCCTTGTTGTTTCTTTTACAGTAACAATATAAACATATTCACCTCTCATCACTAACATCAATACATTCTAAGTTTTTATTTTGCAGGAAACAATAACAAAACAACATGTATCACAAATAGCATTACAAACAACAAGAACAACATCATAGAAAAGAGGGAAAGCAAATCAGAAACAACTCCGAAAACCCATAAACACCACGAACCCCCCATATGTTCATTGCACAGCTCAACAACTCCCTCTTGATCACGATCTATAACTGTCACTGCCAAAGTGCAACCATCACCCGAGTTCATCAAGGACCGCCTAGCATCACCGCATGTTCGTCATCTCCGGAAACAAAAGAGAAGGAGGAGATCACGAAATTGCATATTCGACCACCATAGAACTATTGCATGGAGCTTTGAATTCATCGCCACTCGACATCAACCATCGCTGCAAATACGTCCATGCATCGCTACCGCCATGAAATATTCTAGCCACCATCTTTTTTGGAAAATCTTACTTTCCAATTTTGGTTGAAACATAGATATTGTGTCTTGCTAGATCTACATTTACAGGGAAGAATGATTGTTGGAAAAACAAAAAGCCATACATAGGTGAGTACCAGGGTTTTTTTCCCTTTTGGTTGAGATATGGTGTTTATTTAGTTTTTTTGAAGATATTGTGTAGTTATTGTTTTAAGTGAGAAATAGTAAGTGATCAAGATAAAGAAAAAAAAAGAAGAAGGAGAATTGTCACCATACGATTGGGTAACCGAATATTAAAAGATAATGAATATAGAGAAAGGTGGTGGCACCGTTATTTGACTGCAATGGAGGTCTTTAATTTTTCTTAACTATTATTTTGTGTATTACTTTTGTTATATGCTAAAATAGGGGTGAGTTGTATCTTTATTTGGGCTTTGGGTCATCTTATCCTAACTACTTTTATATCTCCTTAACGATTTAGTTTAAGACAAATAATTTAGTTTTCCTAATTACACTCCTTGTTCTTTATTTGTTTTCAATTTAAAACTCTATGTTAATTGAATTTAATTAAATAAGTATTTCGTTAGAATAACTTGATTAATTAGTAGAGTTTAGAATATTTTTCAAAAGTTAGTTTATTAGAATTCTCCCTAATCAAACTAACATGTTCACGTCATTTTGGACATAATTCTACATACTTTATTTAATTAAGTTAATTCAAACATTCTATAAATAATATGATGTCCATCTTCGAGTAATTAAATCGTTCGACATATTTCCTATCAGTTTATTATTCAAAATCAAATATTAAAATATATGCAAACTCACAAATTACTATATTCGCGAATGACACATGGCCAATATCTGGCCACATGATGATGAGACTATATCAGACTTCCCCGCACTATGTCTTAAAACATCTAATCAACAATAAACCATTTTTTTACTAACATAATCAAAACCAAGATGTTTTTTTGAAAAAGGATTAAGGAGAATTTATTTTGAAATTAACTGTGAACTACATCTACGCTCACACAATTTTCAACCCAGACAAAGTTCAAGGATAAATTCGAAACCAATTATATGCAATTCTATTAAAAAACAAAAACCGACTGCAAACTACGAAATGAGACTCTGATTCTTCCTAAGAGGATACATAGGCATACGATCAAAAATCATGGTGAGTTCCCCCTAATTAAAATTAAACCCCTTTCCCCATAATTAAAATTAAACTATTTCCACCCTAAATAATAAAACCCTTTTCCCCCTAATTAAATTTGAAACCCTATTTCTTAAAATCATACTTCTAAACTTAGTATCCTTGCGAACAAGGTAGATAAGGGGTGCCTAACACCTTCCTCTCGTCTAGAACTGAGTGAAACCTGGAATCTCTGAACTCTTTAGGGTTATTCCTTTATACTGCCTTCCTTTAGGATAAAAATTAAGGGAGGTGATTATGTATTTAAAACCAGTTGCAACACTTAGCTACTCATATTGTTCAAAATAACTACAAGATAAAAATTAGACATTACAAGTATTGGGATAACTTCGATCTTCAATTGCTCTCGCTCATGAGAATCTTCTACCTTCAGATAACCTTTGTCTCTCCAATCTTCAATAATGTAAAGTATTCTTCCCTGGAAAAAGTCCTCTAATTCATCATGGAAACTTGGATAAATAGTGAACAATTCTTTTGTCTCGGTCGGATATGCCAAAAATGCCACTCTGGGTCACAAATTGTAAAAAATAAGGAAAACATGAAAAATCGGTGTCACTGGCCAACACAGCCTGTGTTAGGTGACATGACCGCCCGTGTTGGCCCTTAAGAATTTATTTTCTTTTTTCAGCTCCAGGAATGCTGACACAGCCTATGTCTAGTGACGCGGCTGCCCGTGTCAGCCCCTTGGTATCCACTTTTATTTAACACATCCTAGTCTTCCTTCTGACATGGCTTGTGTCAGGTGACGCAGCCACCCGTGTCAGGTGACACAGCCACCCATGTCAGGTGACACAGCCACCCGTGTCAGGCCTCCTGTAACATGATTTTTGTAATTCCTCCAAAACTCCAAGTTTTGCACTTTTTTGCACTGATTTATCCCGATTCATTCCTCTGAGCTTAAAAATAATAAAACACACAATCAACACATAAAATATGGAAGAACAAAATAAAACACTTGACACTAAACATAAAAGATAAGTAAAATCAATGGAAACTAACTATGTAAAAACCACTGATCAGGGTGTCTATCTAAACTTACAAGCTAAAGGAATGCATTAATGAAAAACAAAAATACAGGGAAAAAATAGGTTTTAAATAATTATGCTCGCTCAGGACCTGCAATCCAATTCCTATGTATCCCTTTTAAGGAATCAGAGCGTCATAGTTTGACTCAATTTTTTTGCTTGTTTTGTGTTTTTTAGGCGTATAGTGTTACACTCGCACTCTTGCATTATACATTTGCTTCTTGACCTTTGAGGACTCGCACGTCGTTTGTGAAGAATGGAAATAACACATTCTTTTATGAAAATGTTTCTCTTAAAATAAAAGCCCAGAGGCAGCCCAGAGGCAAAAGATTTGAATTGGTTTAGTCTTTTTTTACCTTGAGAAAGGATTTGGCGATTTGGACCACATTAAAGGCTATTATTGGAAGGAAGCAAAAGGTTTAGAATGCACCACCTCATACTTCTCCCAATGCTTAAGGCTCGTGCCACATGGTTCACATCATTACTGTTATGTATTTTCAACATTTTATTAAGAAAAAGAGTTTTAGTCTTAAGGATGCAAAATGGGAATGAAAAATCGAAGGGAATCTTACTTCCTAATGTTGTAGTGCAATGGTGGTAAAGTATTAACAAAGGAAAATTTACTTAATGTTAGCATGCATGGTTTAAAAGTCTAATATATACCTTGATTCAAAGATGGACCAAGAGAACCTAAGGGAACATACAAAGACAAAACAAGGAAAACGCAATAAAATAAAATGGCTTAAGAGCCAACCAAACACCTAAGTGTAAAGGTCTAGCAACAATAATCAAATGGCAACCAAACAATCCTTAGCTCTAATGCATACTTCAAGCCATCAATCAATTCGCATTAATGTGTCAAACGCAAACACTAAGGTCCCCTGAGGGTCATGGTAAAATGTTTCTACCCTAAGGCATTACAAACCATGTCAAAAGCCATCAACAATGATACAAGCACCAAAGGCTTAAAGGGTCAAGACAACATCAATGCTTAACAAGCAAAGTTAAAAGGACTTAGGAAAGATGCAAGCCTTTACTAGTCAGCAAGCGCATAATTTATATCATGAAGACATATAACAAAGTTTAAGCATCAAGGTTACAACCTAAGCATGCTCCTAATCATCAATCTACCTCAACAAAGGCAAGACATGTTGTTAAATGGTTTTTACTCAGTTATTTACCATTGATTTCAGTTATCTTTTCTTTTTATTGTCGAGTGTTTTATTTCATTTTACCACTTTTTATGCGTTGTTTGTGTGTTTTACTGTTTTCAGGTTCAAAAGAATAAATCGGGACAAAGCAGTGCAAAACTTAGAGTTTTGGAAGAAATGCAAAAATCACGTTTCAGGAGGCCTAGCATGGGTGGCTGCGTCACCTGACGCAGGTCATGTCAGGGGGAAGGCCTAGATGTATTGATGAAGAATGGAAGTCAGGGGTGCAACATGGGCGGCCGTGTCGTCTGCACGGACCGTGTTTCCCCTCCTGGGACTTATAAAAGAAAACTGGAAATTTAAGGTGCCAACACGGGTCACTGTGTTACTTGACACAGACAGTGTTGGCCTGTGATGCTGGTTTCCTGATTTTTTCCTATTTTGTGCATATGTTAAGTTGTAAGGGTGTTTTGGGTATTTCCAACTGATCTAAATGAATGGTGACTATTTATTGAAGATTGAAGTTTTATGCAATTGTTGGAGACGAAGACTTTTATGAGCGGAAGCAATTGAAATCAAAGTTCACTATCCATTTGTAATGTCTATCTTTATTGTATTTGTAATTATTTTGAACAATATTATGAGTAGTTAAACCCCTCAATGCTAGGGGGTGCCCTATTTTGCAAGTGTAATGATTCTGAATTCTTAATTTTAATACAATAGTTTCTTTTCAATTTAATCGTTCAATGTGTTTAAGGCTTTCCTGACCGAACCAATTAGGATTGATTTACGGTTAACAGTTAGGGTTGGACCGTCATTATTAAGGTTTTTGTATGATTAAACTATAGTATATATCACCTAGGACTAGGGATACCCTATAGTTATCGGTAAAATCTTGATAAAATAAATTGCTTGGTTTCATCATAATTCTCTAAGGACCTAGGTATTAGGATGAATGACCAAAGGTTTTCCCACTAAGAACTTAGGGAAAAATATACTAAAGATCTGGTAATTAAAGGTTATGAACTTGTTGAAGAAATCACGATTCAAGGTTATTATAGTGCAATTCACACACCTTAACCTATCATTTTGCTCATACTAGTGAAAAAGCCATAAATTACATTCTGCTTATCTTAATAATTGTTAAGGATAAATTCCAAACCAAATAAAAAGTTAAGTTTTTGTTTAATTGAACCACACATTAAACTCGGTATTTATACGCAGTCCTCGAGATTGATATCCGGGGAAATTCCCTATTATTACTGCAGAGGAAAAATGTTAGAACATAGTTTGGTTCTACATCTAATTATTAGTTTTGATGATAACAAATACATAATTATTGTGAAGAACCATTATGCACTCTAATTATTTGATTGAATTTATAGAGAAGTTCTGATGAAAGAAAGAAAAATAATGACGTGAAAAATCACATATGAAGCTCTGAAGAAGAAGAACATATAAGAAGCTCTGAAGCGAAGATAAAACAACACACAAGAAAGAGAAGTTCTGATGCTGACATTCAAACTTCTGAAGCACTAAGCTGCAAGTTATACTTTGATATATAAAGTTCTGAAAGAACAAAGTAGCTTCAAACGTAACTATCATATTCAAAGTTCTGATTACAAGCAATTAGCTCAAGATACTCTGAGATGGCTTAGATACGAATCACATTAATGGAATTTTTAAAGTAACGACAGTAAACTTTATGGCTGGAACAAGATCTATATTTTTGGAAAGAAAATAAAATCTCAAATTAATAACCTTCCAAAATTATAATATTATGTCTCAAATACTTCTTCTATTTAAAGGACACAATAAAGATAGATCCATTGAACACTCTTACACACATATCAAACAAGAGGAACCTACACTCACTATTATTTTTATTTCTTGAATTATAATTGTGCTGCAAATTTGTGTTGACATCACAGTTGTGATAAAGCTTATTAGAAGCAAACTCAAACACATTGTATAATTATTTTTAGTTGTATTTCCTTGATAAACTAAGTAGTTTTTTATCTCAAAAAGGCGTTGACAGTTGTCTTTGTGAATTGTAATCATTTGTGATTAGTGGATTAAGACCTCGATTGAGAGAGGCGAAATCACCTTGGCGGGTGGACTGGAGTAGTTTTGAGTTCAAAATGAACCAGGATAACCAACGTGTTATATAGCCTTATTTTTTGAAAACCCCAATTCAAACCCCCTTTCTTATGTTTTTCAATCCTTCAATTGGCATCAGAGCGTCTGGTTTTGGGTGTTAACACGTAAGCGTGTCACAAAAAGATCATAAGAAAGAAAAACGCTATGATGGAACCAAGTCAAAACAACAACAACAACAACGACAACCATGATGAGAAGCACAGAATCAGCGGAAGACCACCAATCTTTGATGGAGAAAACTTCGATTACTAGAAAGACAGAATCGAGAGTTTCTTTCTAGCTCATGACACTGATTTCTGGGACATGGTAACTGATGGCTACATTAATCTAGTCAATGCAAAATGTCAGAAGATTGATAGAAAGAAGGTGATAGATGAATAAAAGAAAGAGTTCAGAAACCATCACAAGGCCAAAATAATCCTTTTAAGTGCCATCTCATATATTGAGTATGAGAAAATCACTAAAAGAGAAACGGATCAGAACATGTTTGAATCTCTAAAAATGACGCATGAAGGAAACACACAAGTCAAAGAGACCAAAGCTCTTGCACTTATTCATAAGTACGAAGCCTTCAAAATTCAAGAAGATAAAACTATTGAGACAATGTTCTCAAGGTTTCAAATTCTGGTTGTTGGGTTGAAAGTTATGGACAATGGATACTCCACAGCAGATCATGCAAAGAAAATTGTTAGAAGCTTACCCAAGAAGTGGAGACCTATGGTCACAACTTTAAAATTAGCCAAAAATCTAAACACCATATCACTAGAGGAACTAATCAACTCTCTCAGAAGTCATGAGATAGAACTAGAAGAAGATGAGTCCCAGAAGAAAGGTAAGTATCTTTCTCTTAAATCTAATAAAAAATAGAAAATTAAAGCTTTTTAGGAAGAAGAAGAAAGCTTTGGTGGATCCTCATTAGAAGAAGACGAAATATCTATTCTCTCTAGAAGAGTCCATCAACTATGGAAGCACAAACAAAAGAAATTTAGAAACCCTAGAAGAATAGGTAATCACTCTGAATCATCCTCTAGATACATAAAGTCTAGAAACAAATATGTTGTCTGCCACGAATGCAAAGATCCAGGTCACTACAAAAGTGACTTCCCCATACTTCAAAAAGAAAATCCTAAAAAGAAGTTCTTCAAAGAAAAGAAGAAAAGTATTATGGAAATGTGGGATGACTCGGAATCTTCTGAAGCAGAAAATGAATCAGAAGATAAACGAGCCAATATAGCATTAATGGCCAACATATCAGAAGACACAGATACATCAAAATCTGAATCAGACTCAAAAGAGGTATTTTCAAAATTCTACAGATCTTAATTAGAAGATAGTCTGTCTGAAATTCTTGAAAGATATCAGCAACTACGAGTCAAATATAAGAACCTAAAACGCGTTCTTGTATCTGAAACAGAAGAAACTAGGAAACTAAAAATAGAAAACTATGAGCTAAAAGAAATTAATTCTAAACTTAAAAATGAAAATTCCTTCACTAAAAATGAATTACAAAAAGCTCAGAAAGAATTTGTTTTAGAAAATTCCACTAGTTCTGATAACATCATAAAATAATATGATCACAACTTTCAAAAATTTCTAGCTAGAAACATAGATAGAAGCAAGATGGCCTCAATGATCTTTGGAGTTAGCAAAAACGGAAAAAAAAAAGGTATATGATATGTGAAACTAAAAATGGAAGAACCATATCAACCAAAACAAGTTGATAACATGGTCTTAAAATACACACCCCTAAATTCACATTTCACATATGGACACACACATGACATAAAATACACTAGTGAATCTTATTATGTGAACTCTTATGATAAACCAAAATTCAATCAGAATTCTAGAAACTCTAACCAACAAGGACCCAAAAAGATATGGGTACCTAAGGATAAAGTCATCTATGTTGCAGATGTCTTTAACAGCAAAATTGAAACACCAGTCTTAGTACCTGGACTCTGGATGCTCTCGACACATGATTGGAAGAAAGTATATGTTCCAAAGTCTGGAACTTAAATCTGGAGGTTATGTAGGTTTTGGAGGCAATCATAAAGGAAAAATAATTGGCTCTAGAACTATTGGTAACAATACACTTCCTTCTATAACTAATGTTCTCTTAGTAGATGGATTAATGAATAATTTGTTGTCCATAAGTCAATTAAGTGACAATAGTTATGATATAATCTTTAATCAAAAGTCCTGCAAAGTAGTTAGTCAGAAAAGATGGAACTATCCTTTTTAATGGTAAGAGAAAGAACAACATTTATAAGATTAAACTTTCTGAACTAAAGAGTTAGAATGTAAAATGTCTTATGTTTGTTAATGATGAGAAATGGGTCTGGCACATAAGATTGGGGCATGTTAGTATGAGAAGAATATCTCATATTAACAAACTCAATATGGTTAGAGGACTTCCTAACTTGAAGTTCAGCTCAGATGCTCTGTGTGAAGCATGTCAAAAAGGCAAGTTTGTAAAACCCTCTTTCAAATCTAAAAATGTTGTTTCTACCTTTAGACCATTATAAATTCTTCATATAGATATGTTTGGACCAGTGAAAATTGAACCCATCAGCAACAAGAAGTATGGATTAGTGATCGTAGATGACTATAGCAGATGGACATGGGTAAAGTTCTTAAGACACAAGGACGAGTCACACTCCATGTTCTTTACTTTCTATAACCAAGTTCAGGATGAAAAAGAGTTTAGAATTACAAAAGTCAGAAGTGATCATGGCGGAGAGTTCAAAAATAAATTTTTTGAAAAGTTTTTTAATGAAAATGGCATTTCTCATGATTTCTCTTGTCCTAGAACTCCCCAACAAAACAGAGTTGTAGAGCGAAAGAATAGAACTTTACAAGAAATGGCTAGAACCATGATAAATGAGACTAACATTGCTAAACAATTATGGGTAGAGGAAGTTAACACAACATGCTACATTCAAAATAGAATCTCCATAAGACCTATTATGGAAAAGACTCCATATGAACCATGGAATAACAGAAAGCCCAACATCTCTTACTTCCATCCATTTGGATGTATCTATTATATGTTGAACACCAAAGAACATCTGAATAAGTTTGATTCTAAGGCACATAAGTGTTTTATGTTAGGATACTCTGAACACTCAAAAGGTTATAGAGTATAAAACATGTAACACCCTTCTAAACGCCACAGAATATTCATAATTATTTAAAAAATATCATAGTAATACAACAAAAGGGCGTCATATTTTATTTATTAAATAATCATATGTGCTAGTCTTACTCCGTAACACGGGTTTTCAAAATTATCATGACATATCAATTATAAAGGTTTATCATACATGCAGCGGAATCATAGTTCAAAGAAGTTCATTAAAACACTTCATAGTGCCCCATGATTCATGGTTCACAATTCAACATAATTTAAACTCCATGGAAACAATTTAAATGTCATAACAAAATAAGAATAAAATAGTTTTCAAAACAAAGTGTTCCCGTCCCCGATGTTACATATCATAGCAAGACCTTCCAGACTCAAAAGAAATAAAACACACGCTCCAAGCTATTCTTCTAAGCCTTTAGGGACTACTCCTGATTACCTGCACGTTATCGATGTAGAGGCAACATTCAAGCAGAAATGGTGAGTTCATCACAATCATTATATAAGATATAAGTAATAGACATAGCAGAATAAACCAAAAGTGTCACAACATAAACTCGACATTGTTATATTCCAAGTACCTCAACAATCATACAAATTCAACAACACAATACAACATCATCAATTTAAGAACCATGCAATACCACATAAGATGTAGTGCAAGGACATAGACTCATGCATGTGGTACCAATTAATTTGATGGACACTGGGCCATCACCCTCCAAAGACCCTAATCATAGGATTGATTCCCACTTGGAACCGGAGAAAATCATAGACATCCCAAATCCATACAATGGGATTGAGACCAAATCACCGGACCAACGTCCTAAATCATCAAAATGAACCAAAGTTGTCCAATGAATGCATGATGTGAAACAACAATATAAACGACCACAACTATTCATACGCCTCATCATTCATGTATTCACCAACATCATCATATAAACCTCATCATATGTACTCATATAAGCAAAGCATCATCATATCATCATATAAAATAGAATCATCATATTAACAACATATCATCCTTATGAACCAAGAATTATCATAAGATTGTCATATCATCATCATACTTCATTATAGACATCCCAAATCCATACAATGGGATTGAGACCAAATCACTGGACCAACGTCCTAAATCATTAAAATGGACCAAAGCTGTCCAATGAATGCATGATGCACAACAACAATAAAAACGACCACAACTAGTCATACGCATCACCATTCATGTATTCACCAACATCGTCATATAAACCTCATCATATGTACTCATATAAGCAGAGCATCATCATCATATCATCATATAAAACCGAATCATGCATTATGAACCAAGCATTATCATAAGATCGTCATATCATCATCATACTTCATTACCACAAAACATCATAGCGATTCAACACAGGGAAACTAATTCTACCATAAATTGGGTACTAGAATTATCCTTCTTATTCTTCATTTTACTTATTATAAATATAGTTCACCACGTTAGTTATCCAATGCTTTGAACGACACCTCAAACAGAGTCCGAAACTCAAGTTACGGCCTTTAGAAAAATCTGTCAAAAATTGGATTGCTTGAGTCGACGCATGCCCCCTTTAAGTCGACGCATAGTTATTCTTTCTGCCCTAGGTATGCTCAAGTTGACCCAATGAGTCAATGCATACTGAGTATTGAACCTGCATGAGTCGACCCATGACCTCTTTGAGTCGACGCATGATATTTTGTGCTGAATTTTTCTGCGATTTTTCTGTGATTTTACTACCTTATAGGTCCTAAAACATCATCTAATCATAGGTAATCATCATCTATTATCATCCTATGTTTCTACATTAATTATACATCATTTGGGCATCATTATTCATCTCTAATCTATCAATTCTCCATCCAACAACATCAAATCACCATCTATGAAACCTAAGGCAAACCCTACCTCCATCTACCACTTAAATCAAATGTAATAATCAGATAAATACCCCTTAACTTATTGCTTTGAGTGATTGATTACATTCTTCGTGCCTCTTATGATGATTCTCTCCAAAGCCTTCGTGCCCTAGCCTCTCTTCTCCAACTTTCACGATTGATTATGAGAATAACAAATATCTATTCTCTGTTATCACAAAGGACCCCTAATATCTTCCTCAATTGCCCTCGCTTAGTCAACCTCTATTTACCATCACATCCTCACTCGTCCTACTAATTACCAACACACCACTCTAGTTAAAATAACCATTTAAATAATTATTCCTATAATCATATTCTCAATAATAATAAAAATAATTACTAAATAATTATTTAACAATTCTAACACTTCTAATCTTCATAATTCACATCATACACAACCCGATACCAGCACATCACACATATTATCATATAAAACATCAATTATTCACAAATACTCCTAATAATTCATTAAATAAATAACTTCTAAAAATTAGGGTGTTTCAACTCTCCCTCACTTAAAGAATTTTCGCCCTCGAAAATTACCTGAGGAGAACAGAGTTGGATACGACTCATTCATATGATCCTCACGCTCCCAAGTCTAACTTTCATAGGCTGATCCACCCCACAACACCTTTACTAAGGCAATATCCTTACTTCTCAATTGCTTCACTTCACGACCTTCTATTCTCAGTGGTAATTCTTTAACAGTCAGGTTATCTCTCACATGTACATCATCCATCTGAATTACATGTGAGGGATATGGAATGTACTTTCTCAACTAAGATACATGAAACACATCATGAAGATTCGTAAGTTACAGAGGTAAAGTAATCCGATAGGCTACCTCACCTATCTTCTCAAATATTTGATATGGACCAACGAAACACGGCGTAAGATTCCTTGATTTCAAAGCCCTACCAACACCTGTTACCGGAGTAACTCTCAAAAACACATGATCATCTTTCTGAAATTCCAAGGCCTTCCTTCTCTTATCATGATAACTTTTTTGATGAGTCTGAGAAGCCTTCATCCTCTCTTGGATCATCTTAATCTTCTTAGTTGTTTCTCGCACAATCTCAGGTCGTAGTACAACACTCTCGCCCGACTCATACCAACACAATAGAGTTCTACACCTCCTACCATATAATGCTTCATAAGGTGCCATTCCAGTACTTGAATGGAAACTATTATTGTATGTAAATTCAATCAATGGCAAGTGACTATCCCAAGATCCTCCTTGTTATAGCACATAAGCCCTCAGCAAATCCTCCAAAGACTGGATAGTCCTCTCTGTTTGACCGTCAGTCTTCGAATGATATGCAGAACTCAACTTCAACTTGGTACCAAAAGCATTCTACAAACCTGTCCAGAATTTCGATATAAACCTCGGGTCTCTATCTAACACGATACTCGAAGGTATCCCATTCAACTTTACAATCTCATCAACATACATCTTAGCCAGCTTTTCTATAGGATGATTGATCTTCATCGGCAAGAAATGAGCCGACTTAGTCAACCTATCCACTATTACCCAAATTGAGTCATCACCTCTAACAGTCTTTGGTAACCCTAACACGAAATCCATAGAAACATTGTCCTATTTCCACTCCAGAATACTCAAAGGTTGCATAATACTTGTAGGCTTCTGATGTTCAATATTTGACTTCTGGAAAGTCAAGAAAGCATACACAAACTAAGAAATTTCTTTCTTCATACCTGGCCACCAAAAATATTTTTCTTTAAATCCTGATACATTTTCGTAGCACCTAGATGAATACTCAAATCGCTTTGATGCCCTTCCTCAAGAATCCTATTCTTAAGTTCTAGAATATCAGGAACACATACTCTATCACCAAGTCTTACCACACCATTCTCATCCACTCAGAATTCACCTATGTTTCCTTGGTTAATCAACGTTAGTCAATCCATCAAACTCAAATCATACTTCTGACCTTCTCGGATCTCTTCAAGAATCCCACTGGTCAGTTTCAAAATTCCCATCTTCACACTGTTCGATGTCTCTTCGCATACCAAGCTCATATCTCTAAACTGTTCGGTCATATCTAACTCTCGAATCATAAGCATTGACATATTCAAAGATTTCCTACTCAAAGCATCAACTATTACATTTGCTTTACTAGGATGGTAACTCAAATCAAAATCATAATCCTTCAACAATTCGAGCCATCTTCCTTGCCTCATGTTTAACTCCTTCTGATAAAATAAGTGTTTTAAACTCTTATGATCACTTAACACTTCAAATTTATAGCCAAAAAGATAATGTCTCCAAATTTTTAACACGAACACCACAACCTCCAATTCTAAGTCATGCATAGGATAGTTCCTCTCATGAACTTTTAATTGTCTAGAAGCATAAGCAACAACTTGTTTGTCTTGCATTAGCACACCACCGAGACCCATCTTAGAAGCATCACAATAAACTACAAAGGATTCATTCGGATTTGAAAAAATTAACACCGAAGCAGTCACCAATCTCTTTTTCCATTTAACAAAACTTTCTTCGCATGAAACCACACGTAAACCTGGCCCTTTCGAGTCATCCGAATCATTAGTAACGCCAACTTAGGAAATCCCTCAATGAATCTTAGGTAGTAACCTACTAACCCAAGAAATCTCTTAATCTCAATTGTAGATTTCGGTGTCTCCCACAGTAACACTGCATCAACCTTAGAAGTATCTGCCGCAATTCCACCACTAGAAATCACATGGCCAAGGGAACTCACTTCCTTCAACCAAAAATCACACTTTGACAGTTTCTCATACAACCTCAAGTCTCCAAACTGTTCAATAAGTCTCAACTCTTTCACAATCACTTACCCATTAGGTTCACCCAAAATGATGAACGAATATTCCCTTGATGGAACGTTAAACACTTAACACACCATTAATTTGTCTACTATCAAGAAGATATCAAGGGTGATAGCGCATAAACCATCATTACTAAACTAGAACAGTGTTTCTTTAAAACTTATACTCAAAGTTACCTAAAGTACCATGGTCCAATTAATCTCTCCTAAAACCATGATCTACACCTTGACAACTTAGCATAACGTCTCTTCCTTTCCAAAATTGTAATTCAAATCATAACGTTCGACATTCCCTTATTCTAACTTAGATTAAGTCATAATGCCCTTAACAAACACTACAACAAACTAATCCAAATATTCATAATGCCTACACAAGTTCTAAAATATGCCCTCTAACTATCCTCACCCTTCATTTGAATCTAAATGTAACCCTTCTCAATTTGATTATACTATTTACATACTCGCCTAATAGTTGGTCCATCAAATCGTCAATCCCTTGAAGTGGATAATTAATCTCACCCATTACCTTACTCAATTGTCTGTAATCCACACACGACCCCATTCAACTGTTATCACAAACATGCAAACATCTAATCCTCATATCCTAAGGGTTATCCTACTTGCTTAGCAGATAAAAATATTAGTTCTCTATTGTCACCAAACTCAGATCCACGCTCTGGATGCAAGTCGCGAATATCTTTAGGAAAAACTTCAGGAATCACACAACACTGGCATATCACTAGCCGTCACATTGCTCTCTATTCTTCGAGAAGCATACATCAACAATACCTGATCGTTCTCCCTCAAAGACAGTCCCAACTTGACTGGTAGAGAGAAATCACGAATCTATACTCTCTTCAGTTTTGAGAAACAACATAGCTCTAACAACACTTTCACTCTTGCAATTCAGCAGTATATTGCACCAACTCACACACCCGAAACATCTCAGAGAAGCAAAAGATTCTCCCACACTTGTTTCAAACCAAGCCATGCGGACAAATAGTTCTAAAAACAAGCAAGTACCGACAGTGTTTCACACGCATGTCGCATACTAAGGAACAAACAACATTAGATAACCTGGCCGGACGGATCGACCTGCTCTGATACCACTAATGTAACACCCTTCTAAACCCCACAGAATATTCATAATTATTTAAAATAATATTAGAGTAATACAACAAAAGAGCGTCACATTTTATTCGTGAAATAATCATACGTGCTAGTCTTACTCCGTAACACGGGTTTTCAAAATTATTCATGACATATCCACTATCAAGGTTTCATATACTTGCAGCGGAATCATAGTTAAAACAAGTTCATTAAAACACTTCATAGTGCCCTATGATTCATGGCTCACAATTCAACATAAATTAAACTCCATGGAAACAATTTAAATGTCATAACAAAACAAGAACAAAATAGTTTTCAAAACAAAGCATTCTCGTCCCCGGTGTTAAATATAAAAGCAAGACCTTTTAGACTCAACGGAAATAAAACACATGCTCCAAGCTATTCTTCTAAGCCTTTAGGGACTAATCCTGAATACCTGCATGTTACCCATGTAGCGGAAACATTTAAGTAGAAAGGGTGAGTTCATCACAGTCATTATATAAGATATAAGTAATAGACATAGAAGAATAAACCAAAAGTGTCACAACATAAACTCGGCATTATTATATTCCAAGTACCTCAACAATCATACAAATTCAACAACACAATACAACACCATCAATTTAAGAACCATGCAATGCCACATAAGATGTAGTGCAAGGACATCCGCTCATGCATGTGGTACCAATTCATTTGATGGACACTAGGAAATCACCCTCCAAAGACCCCAATCATAGGATTTATTCCCACTTGGAACCAAAGTATATAATAGACATCCCAAATCTATACAATGGGATTGAGACCAAATCACTGGACCAACGTCCTAAATCATCAAAACAGACCAAAGTTGTCCAATGAATGCATGATGCGAAACAACAATATAAACAACCACAACTAGTCATACACATCATCATTCATGTACTCACCAACATCATCATATAAACCTCATCATATGTACTCATATAAGCAGAGCATCATCATCATATCATCATATATAACAGAATCATCATATTAACAACATATCATCATTATAAACCAAGCATTATCATAAGATTGTCATATCATCATCATACTTCTTTATAGACATCCCAAATCCACTGGACCAACATCCTAAATCGTCAAAATGGACCAAAGTCGTCTAATGAATGCATGATGCGTAACAACAACATAAACGACCATAACTAGTCATACGCATCATCATTCGTGTATTCACCAACATCATCATATAAAACTCATCATATATACTCATATAAGCAAAGCATCATCATCATATCATCATATAAAACAAAATCATCATATTAACCCATATCATCATTATGAACCGAGCATTATCATAAGATCGTCATATCGTCATCATACTTCATTACCATAAAACATCATAACGATTCAACACGGGGAAAATAATTATATCCTAACTTGGGTACTATAATTATACTTATTATTCTTCATTTCACCCCTTATCAATATAGCTCATCGTGTTAGCTATCCAATGCTTCGAATGGCACCTCAAACAGAGTCCGAAAACTCAAGTTACGGCCTTTAGAAAAATCCGTCAAAAATTGGATTGCTTGAGTCGACGCATGTCCCCTTTGAGTTGACGCATAAGTATTATGTCTTCCCAGGGTGTGCTCAGGTTGACCCAATGAGTAGATGCATACTGTGTCTTGAACCTGCATGAGTCGATGCATGACTTCTTTGAGTCGACACATGCTGTTTTGTGCTGAATTTTTCTGCAACTTTTCTGCGATTTTACTACCTTATAGGTCCTAAAACATCATCTAATCATAGGTAATCATCATATATTATCATCCTATTTTTCTCCATCAATTATACATCATTTGGGCATCATTATTCATCTTTAATCTATCAATTCTCCATCCAACAACATCGAATCACCATCTATGAAACCTAAGGTAAACCCTACCTCCATCTACCACTTAAATCAAATGTAATAATTAGATAAACACCCTTTACCTTATTTCTTCGAGTGATTGATTACGTTCTTCGTGCCTCTTATGATGGTTCTCTCCAAAGCCTTCGTACCCTATCCTCTCTTCTACAACTTTCACGATTGATTGTGAGAATAACAACTATCTCATTTCTGTTATCACAAAGGATCCCTAATATCTTCCTCAACTACCCTCGCTTAGTTAACCTCTATTTACCATCATGTCCTCACTCTTACTACTAATTACCAACACACCACTCTAATTAAAATAACCATTTAAATAATTATTCCTATTATTATATTCTCAATAATAATCCAAATAATTACTAAATAATTATTTAACCATTTTAATACTTCTAATTATCATAATTCACATCATGCACAACCTCATACCAGCACATCAAACATATAATCATATAAAACATCAATTATTCATAAATACTGCTAATAATTCATTAAATAAATAACTTCTAAAAATTGGGGTGTTACACAACATAGAAACACGAATTGTGGAAGAATCCATTAGTGTCAGATTTAATGATAAGCTTGACTCTCAAAAGTCAAAGTAGGTTGAACATTTTGCAAATATAGAAGTTCAAATTACAGGTACTGAAGACAAATCTACTGAAGACAAAAGCTCAGAAACGCATTCCAATATAGAAAAAGATATCAACACCAACACTACAAAAACTTCTGAAGAACCCATCCAGAAAAGACAGTCCAGAAGCAGACCAGCACATCCTGAAGATATGATTTTGGGAAAGAAGAATGATCCAATCAGAATATGATCTACATTCAGAAATACTGAAGAGTCTCTCATGGGTTTGGTATCTCTGATCGAACCAACCTCCGTAGACGAAGCACTTCAAGACAATGATTGGATACTTGAAATGCATGAAGAACTAATTTAATTTACTAGAAACAATGTATGGGATCTAGTTCCAAAACCAAAAGGATTTAATATCATTGAAACTAAATGGATCTTCAGAAACAAACTGAGGGAACAAGGAGAAGTCGTCAGAAACAAGGCACGACTGGTTGCACAAGGTTATAATAAACAAGAAGGGATAGACTATACAGAGACCTTTTCTCCAGTCGCCAGCCTCGCTGGGAAAAGAATTTGCTAAGACTATATAGGCAGAATTTGAGATGAGTCTAATGGGAGAACTCAAGTTCTTTTTGAGAATTCAAATTAATCAAATCCATAAGAAACCTTTATACATCAAAGCAAATATGTTAAAGAACTTCTGAAGAAATTTGACATGTCAGAAAGTAATCCATCCAAAACTTCAATGCATCCTACATGTATTATGGGAAAGGACGAGGTAAGTAAGAAAGTAGAACAAAAGCTCTACAGAGGTATGATTGGTTCTCTCCTTTACTTAACAACTTCAAGACCTGATATTCTCTTTAGCATTTTCCTATGTGCTATATTCCAATCAGATCCTAGAGAATCTCACTTAATAGTAGTTAAGCGAATTTTTCAAGTATTTGAATGGTACTACTAATCTTGGTCTGTGTTATAGAAAATCCAGAGAATATAAATTAATAGAGTACTATAATGCAGACTTTACTAGAGATAGAATAGAAAGAAAAAAGCACTTATAGAAGCTGCCTGTTTCTGGGAGACAACTTAATATCCCGGTCTAACAAAATATAATCCACCATTTCATTATTAACTGTTGAAGCTGAATATATAGCTGCAGCTGGATGTAGTACTCAGATGCTCTGGATGAAAAGTCAGCTTGAAGATTATCATATATACGAGAGTAACATTCCTATTCTCTGTGATAATACTTCTTCTATTTGTCTTTCTAAAATCCTATTTTACACTCTAGAGTTAAACATATAGAAATTAAACACCATTTCATTAGGGACTATACTTAGAAGGTAATTTTCTTCTTAAAATTTATAGGCACAGACCATCAATGAACTGAAATTTTTACAAAACCCCTTGCTGAAGATATATTTAATTTTATTCTGAAATATCTCAGTATGGAATTATGTCCAGAATGAAAATGTAGTTTATGTATATTAAACCCTCAGAATGTTCTGCTTTTTTGTGAACATCTGAGCAATAGTTCTTCAGAAGTGAGAAGGAAAATTGACTCAGAAACTATCTAAAAGATCTGAACGTATAACCAAAATGTTTCATTTCAAGATAGCATCATGCAGTTCACCACATCAACATTTTTCAATTTTAAACATTAAGTAATCATTAGAGAAGGAACACGTGTTCACACTCTGATTGATCAACAGTTGAGTTGATGCATTGAATCGCGAGTCATCGGTAACTGTTTCAAATATCTTTGATATCTCCTTCGCTAGAAATCATTTATTTCTTTTAATCATTATGTTTTTTTAATTGCAATTAATTCTGTGTTTCTTTTCTTTCCGTTGGCTATTTATACACCTATCTCACAATCACTTTTCACCACATCTCTCACACACTATTTGTTTTCTCCGAACTTGTTTTTCTCCTCTTTTCTTCTAAAACCCTAAGATTTGTGAACAATGGATTCCTCTTCTCATCAATAACAATCTTCTCAAGATCCTGCTTCTTAAACCACCATCCCTGATTCATCCTTTGTTCATATTGAAGAAAAATACGTTGAACCAGAAAGGACTCTCCTTATTCCTGTCGATAATCTTGAAGTTCTCTATGAACTTGTGGTTGATTTCAAAAGTATGCAAGAAAATGGGTAAGGAAACCTCTACTTCATATGGATAAAACTCCCTGAGAATTCTCACACAAACCAGAAACTCAAGAACCATCTCCTGAACCTCAACCTCTGGTCATCTTCAAAGACAAAAGAAAATTTGTTGAAGAATCTTTTGTGAGTAATTGCTGAAGAAACGGTTCGTGCTGAAGAAATGGCTCCAACTTCTCTTATGCTGAAAACCCTGGAGGAATTGAAAAAAGAGAATGAACTTGTTATGGAAAGGTTGGATAAACAAGATGAAGCCAACAATCAGATCAAAGGTCTTCTAGAAGCATTGCTCACACGTCTTCCACCTACACAACCTTAGATCTAGTCTTTTGTTTATTTTGGTCATGTTCTTTTTGCTTAACTTCTATTTTTTTATTTCTTATTGTATTTTCCTCTTATTTTAAATGCGTAACTTTTTGCTCTTGTTACATGTTTTTATTTCTTTTTGATTTATGACAAAAAGGGGAGAAACTGAATATATTTTTATATAAACAGTTCTAGACTAAGTCTCAAACATTTCAAATAACATAATTTCTGTTTTAATGTTTCTGAAAGCTAACAGGGAAAATATCACTCTAAACTGGTGGTATGCCTTACCACCCTTCAACATAGGCTTCTCAAAACTTCCATCTTATACTTTGATATTTTTTTAGGGAAGTATCTACTTTTTTGTTTAAATTTTATCTGAGTATTCAACTCAGGGGAGACTTTGAAATTTTTATCTTCTGAAAATTATAAATTGTTCATCAAAATATGTATGTTTCGTCATCATAAAAAAGGGGGAGATTGTTAGAATATAGTTTGGTTCTACATCCAATTATTAGTTTTGATGATAAAAAATACATAATTATTGTGAAGAATAATTATGCACTCTAATCATTTGATTGAATTTAAAGAGAATTCCTGATGAAAGCAAGAAATATAATGACGTGAAAAATCACATATGAAGCTCTAAAGAAGAAGAACATATAAGAAGATTTGAAGCGAAGCTAAAAAAACACACAAGAAAGAGAAGTCCTGATGCTGACAGTCAAACTTCTAAAGCACCAAGCTACAAGTTATATTCTGATATATAAAGTTCTAAAAGAACACAAAAGCTTTAAACGTAACTATCATATTCCTAGTTCTGATTACAAGTAATTAGATCAAGATACTTTGAGACTGTGTATATCTGACATCACATTAATGGCATTTTTAAAGTAACGGATGGAAAATTTATGGCTGGAACAAGATATGTATTTTTGGAAAGAAAATCAAATCTAAAATCAATAACCTTCCAAAATCAGAATATTATGTTTCCAACAGATCAAATACTTCTTCTATTTAAAGGAGGTGATGAAGATGGATTCAGTGAACACTCTTACATGCATATCAAACAAGAGTAAACTAAAATCTATATTATTTTTATCTCTTGAATTATAATTGTGGTGCAAATTTGTGTAAACATCACAGTTGTAATAAAGCTTGTTAGAAGCAAACTTAAACACAATGTATAATTATTTTTAGTTGTATTTCCTTGAGAAACCAAGTTATGGTTTGATCTCAAGAAGACGTTGACATTTGTCTTTGTGAATTGTAATCATTTGTGATTAGTGGATTAAGACCTCGATTGAGAGAGGCGAAATCACCTTGGTGGGTGGAGTGGAGTAGTTTTGAGTTCAAAACAAACCACGATAACCAACGTGTTATATAGCCTTATTTTTATAAAACCCCAATTCAAATCCCATTTCTTGTGTTTTTCTATCCTTCACAAAATAGTACACTTACTATTTTTCCGATCAAGCTTTTGGCTCTGTTGCCAGGGACTGCTAAATTATTGAGTTCAATTAAAATTTTATTGCTCTGCAACAAAAATTTTGTTTTCTATTATTGTTTTATTTTTTTTGTTATTATTGATTTTGGTCTAATCTGTGTATGAGAGGAAATCCCTTAGCTGGATTTCTTTTTGACACAGAGGTCAAAATAACCTTTCACACGAGGTGCAGACAAGCTCAATTAGATAGACTCGAATCAATAGAAGAAGTTCCCTTAGATCATTCAAGTTCAAAATATGAAAAGGAAGAAGAAATTATGGGTGAAAGCTCCCACCACCTAAGAGACTTCTTGAAGACTATGGAGGAGAAAATGCTCCAGTAGGCCGGTTGGCTATTGTGAATCAACCGCAACTGTTGAAAATTTTCAGCTTCACCCCTCAATAATCTGATAGCTCTAGAACAGATATTTCACCGGAAAGATAAATTAACGTGCAAATAAGAATTTGCAAAGGTTTCTTACTATGAGCACTACTTTGAAGATCTAGGGGCGCTCAGAGGAAGCGGGGAAATTAAGAATGTTTTCATTCATGCTTTCTGAAGATGCTGGATAGTGGTTTTACTCACTTCCTGCTGGGAGTATTAATACTTGAGAAGAGACAGAGAAGACTTTTCTTGATTAGTACTTTCCTGCTTCTGTTTACATTCACAAAAGAAATGAAATTGTGAATTTTAAGCAGAAAGAAGGAGAGTCACTAGGTGATGCTTACAAGAGGTTCAAGAGGTTATTGGTAGCTTGTCTCACTCACAATATGAATCAAACTAAGCAAATGCAAATGTTTGTAAATGGCCCCAAAATAAACACAAAGCAGCTTATTGACACAACTATCGGTGGCTCATCCAACTTTACAACAACCATTGGTATTAAGAAGATCATTGAAGCCATTATTGAGAATGAACACTTGGAATTGTATGACTGGGTTACAAGCAAATCATAGGGAGCTATTAATTTGAAATTTGAAGCCAACAAACAACTCAGAATTGAAGAAACAGTTGCTTTAGAAGTGGAGAAAAGGTTGAAGGCAACAAGTTGAGGAGATAAAATTTTTGAAGTAAAATAATCCGTATTCTAACACCTATAATCCTGGGTGGAAGAATCATCCCAACTTCTCCTAGAAAGAAAATCAGCAACAAGCTTCGTAGAAAGCAGAATGAGAGGTAGCTATTGAAAATATGGATGCCTACACTTCTCAATTCCAAGAAGAGACAAGGAGAAATCACCGAAATCCCACAACTGAAATAAAAAAATTAGAAGTTCAAATGGGACAGGTTGCACATCAAATATCTCTACAAGCACAAGGAAATCAGAAAAATCATGAGAATGTTAATTTTGTCGCAACAAGGAGTCAGAAAGTTACTGGATGTAAAATTTGATGATAATATCATAGAGGTAGAGCTGGAAGTGTGAGAAAATAAGAAAAAGCAAGAAGAAATGGTATTTCCTGTGAAGCCAACTAAAGAGAAGAGTGCAAAGGAAACTAAACTAGTGATTAAGTTATCATATCCCTCTCGGGTAGCAAAGAAAGACACGAAAGAAAAAGATTTTGAGAAATTTGTCAAAAATTTCAAAAAGTTAGAGATCCACATACCGTTCTTTGAAGCACTCGAGAAAATGTCATTGTACCAGAAATTCATGAAGGAGGTACTATAAAAAAAGATACCAACAGAAGATGGATCGGTAACTGTTGATGAGAAATTGTGTGCAATCACGCTCGAGAGGAGAATACCCATTAAGCAGAAGGATCTTGGGTTAGTTGCAATACCGTGCACCATAAAAGAAGGAACTTTCAAGAGGGTTCTAATTGATTCTGGTTCTAGTGTGAACTTAATTCCATTATCTATCTTCAAAAATCTTGGTATTGAAAAGTTAAGCGGAAATGGGAAAAATTAAAATTTGTTAAAAACACCATTAAGCAGTCATTCGGGATAGTGGAAGATGTATTGCTGGAAATTGACAATTTTGTCTTTCAAGTTGATATCTAGATCATGGATATTCCTGAAGATGAAGAGACTTTTATCATTCTTGGTCGACCATTTATGCTTACTAGTTGGGGTAATTTTGATATCGAGACATGTAATCTGGAATTAAAATCATTTGACAAGGAGATAACCTTGAATGTGTTGGAAATCAAGAAGCAAGGTGCGGGTGGAAATAACAAATATTCAGTCGGTATGATCAAAGTAAAAGGATAAAGCAAAACTTCAAAATCACTCCCAGAAGAAGTTTCACGCATAATCTCTCAGGTGGCATCAATAAAAATTCCAAGTTCAGTCAAGAAGTCAATAAGAGAAAGAAGAAGGAACACTGAGGTGAGAAGATGGAATTTGGAAGTGATCTGAAGCACAAAGTGGGTCATACTTTTGAACTAGATGAGTTCTGGGTTGTTAAAATGAAGAGCAACAAAGTTTGGAAGAGGAAGTACCCCCATAATAAAGGGGAATGAACTGTCGAGCCATGCGACGTTAAACGAAGCGCTTCGTGGGAGACAACCCACGCTTTTAATAACTTAGTTTTCCTTTTTGTTTTATTTATTTTCAGGTAATAAAAAGAGGGCCTTACTTGTGAAAGCTGGGAGGCAGCAATTGGTGTTGCACTACCCTCTGTGATTCGCCCTTCTCGATCTTGTTATGAAACATTGGGGCCAATGTTTAGTTCAAGTTTGGGGGGGGGGGGATTTACTATTTTATTTCTTTGCTTTATGATATTTTCTTTGTAAATCCACAGGTTGAAGTCTTCCCAAATTTTACCGAAATTTTATGTTTTCCATAAGAGCTTGTAATTCAAAGAGATTAGGAATAGTATATAGAGATAAAGGGATGATTGTTTGAGGGTAGGAAGTTCGGAATAACGTGACAGTGATACGAGTCTAACGCGTAGATTTGTACCATAGTGCTTGAATCCTTTGAAGTACTTCTTGAGTAGTTTATCTTTATAGTTTGGCATAATATTGATTCACATGCATATATGATTGGTTGAAAAATAAATAAATGTGGCACCAAATGATGAAAAGGCGATAAATGGCAACTGGCTCGCTAAGTTGGGTAACCCTCACCCGATTATTTAACCCAAAGGGGAGTGATCCCCAAACTTTGTCCAAAAGGACAATATATAAACTTTCATATGAAATTAAAAAGTCGAAAAAGTTGCTTATTTGGTGCCTAAACAAAATTTTCTTGATTAGTCTTGTGAGTGTGATGATCATAAAAATCCTAATTACTTAATTTGACTGTCCGAATGAAAAGGGAGGAAAATCAGAAAAAATACTTAAGTACAAAGCATAGTTATAGAGGTATCTGGAGAGGAAGCTTGAGATTAAAAGATTCTTACAGAAACTTCTCGCGTTGTGTGAACATCAGACGGACTACCTTTCGATCAATGTGAACGAATGTCTTACGTATGATTATCAGTATGCTTGAATTTCATGAGCTCTTGTAATTGTCGCTTGAGGTCAAGCAATGATTCAAGTTTGGGGGATTTTGATCAGTTATTTTTTACTCAGTTATTTGCCATTGATTTCAGTTATCTTTTATTTTTATTGCCGAGTGTTTTATTTCATTTTACCACTTTTTATGTGTTAGTTGTGTGTTTTAATGTTTTCAGGCTCAAAGGAATAAATCGGAACAAAGCAGTGCAAAACTTGTAGTTTCAGAAGAAATGCAAAAATCACGTTCCAGGAGGCCTGACACGGGTGGTCATGTCACCTGACACGGGCTGTGTCAGGGGGAAGACGTAGATGCGTTGAAGAAGAATGAAACTTATGGTGCAACACGGGCGGCCGTGTCTCCTGACACGGTTCATGTTACCCCTCCTAGGACTTAAAAAAATAAAATTGGAAAGTCACGAGGCCAGCACGGGTGGCCGTGTTGCCTGACACGGGCCGTGTTGGCCTGTGGCGCTGATTTCTTGATTTTTTTTCCTATTTTGTCCATATGTTAAGTTGTGGGGGCGTTTTGAGTATTTTTGTCTGATCTGAATGAATGGTGACTATTCAGAGGAGTTTTCACAAGGAACTAAGGGTATTTTTTTGGCAGACGAAGAATTTGGACGATTGAAGATTGAAGTTTTATGCAATTTTTGGAGACGAAGACTTTCATGAGCGGAAGCAATTGAAATCAAAGTCCACCATCAATTTGAAATGTTTATCTTTATTGTATTTGTAATTGTTTTGAACAATATTATGAGTAGCTAAACAACTCAATTCTAGGGGGTGTCCCTGTTTTGCAAGTGTAATGATTCTAAATTCTTGATTTTAATACAATAGTTTGTTTTCAATTTAATCGTTCAGTGTGTTTAAGGCTTTCCTGATTGGACCAATTAGGATTGATTTAAGGTTAACAGTTAGGGCTGGACCGCCATTGTTAAGGTTTTTGCACGATTAAACTACAGTAGATATCACCTAGGAGTAGGGATACCCTATAGTTACCAGTAAAATCTTGATAAAATAAATTGCTTGGTTTCATCGTAATTCTCTAAGGACCTAGGTGTTAGGATGAATGACCAAAGGTTTTCCCACTAAGGACTTAGGGGAAAACATACTGAAGATCTGGTAATTTAAGGTTATGAACTTTTTGAAGAAATCCAGAGTTAAGGTTATTATAGTGTAATTCACACACCTTACCCTAGCATGTTGCTCACACTAGTGAAAAAACCATAAATTACATTTTGCTTATCTTAATAATTGTTAAGGATAAATTCCAAACCAAATCAAAAGTTAAGTTTTTGTTTAATTGAGCCACACATTAAACTCGGTACTTATACGCGGTCCTCGAGATCGATATCTAGAGAAATTCCCTATTATTACTGCAGAGGAAAAATAGTGCACTTGTTATTTTTCCAATCACATGAAAGCAAATTGTTACATCATTGACAAGCATCATGTACAAAGAATGAAAAATTTAACAAAATCAACCTAAAAATGTTATGCAAACAAGGATTAATACTCAAATGTATCTACCTAATCATCAATAACAAGAGGGTTTACAAACACCAAGTTCACATATTAAAAGATGGAGCACAAACATGCTTCAAGTCTCAACTTCTAAAGCATACACTTAAACAAATTCATAATATGGTATCTACCCATGTAAGAAGATGATACATCAAGTCTAAATGTGTAAACATAACCTAAAGATCAATCATAAGGGTCATGCATCATGGTTTTCAAACCTACATTAAACATTTTCAATAAGTACAAGAAGAAACATGATTTTAAGTATCGCAATATAATCAAAAGATTAGCATGCAAGTAAAGTTCAAGCTACACAATACATGCAACCTTACAAGCCAGTAGCATACTCACATTTATTCATCTTAAAGAATTATCACAAGAAAACTAAGCATCAAGGCAAACTAGGTATCCAAATTAGGTCAAAAGTATCCAACTATCAACCTATGAACCAAATACTATGATTTACTTAGAATATGACTCAATTTAAACCTAAACATCAAGTTACAAGTCATTTAAATATTTTAACATCTTATAAAAGAATTTACTTCAACATTTATCGAAGCATGGAAAACCATACAAGAGAAACAAACTCCTAACTAGGTTAGCATGTCAACAAATTGTGCATTATTGGGTTGCAACAAAAAGAATTATCAAAACAAGACCTAAAGAGATATAAAAATCATGGGATTAGAACATAAAACATGTTATAGTGTCTACTATAATGTCAAGAAAAATCTTCTAAGCTATTGCACTATTGCAAGCTTAAATCAAGTATTCAACACAAGCATATGTCCAAATTTAAGCATGCATCGAGGCATCACAAAATCAATTAACAAAATGATTAAAACTATTTAAAAATAATATCAAAACATCAATCTAACCATGAGTGATCATAGATATAAATATGGCAAAAAGATTGGTTTAAAATGGACTTGTACAAGCCATCAAACAAAAGTTACAAACCAAAGGCATTTAACAGAATAACACTTTACAATTTTGATTCAAACATTCATTAAAATAAATGGGAAAAAATAATTAAAAAATGTCACAAAATACCTTGGACTCCCAAGTATCAAAAATATATTTTTGGGGATTTTTATGGTGAATAAATTACCAATTTATTAATTAAAATAAAAAAGGTATCAAAAAGTTATCTCAAGTGAGATAGGGGTGAAACATCAATTAGTAGTAAACTGAAATCATGTTGCAGCTCCTGAAAGGCCCAAATACTAGGGGTGTAGAAAACAATGGCTCTTAAGCCTAAATCAATTAGTGCTTGGTGATATGAAGAAATACAGGGGTGTGAACAACAAAAAAAAAACGCTAATCCATAATCACAATTCACACCCCTGATCCCATTAACACAATGCTCATTATTCATTTTATTTATCTCAATCATTCAAGTGTGACAAAATATCCATGTGACTTGCACATCAATTGGGCATGCTGCTGAAGAGGAAAGCAAAGGTAAGTATTTTTATCGGTTATATCATATCGTCTCCACAAGTATTAGTGGTTATCGAGTCGCCATTTGACAAGTCTCACGTTAATGAGTTTGGGTTTGAATGGGTTTAAAGGTAAATACGGGAATTAAAAGATAAGAAAAAAAAAGAATTCCCTCTTTGAATCTGAGAAAACCTGGAAGGTTCGCATACATCCACCTATCAACTATGTAAACCCACTGATCAGTTGCACTCAACCCAAATCACTCATCAATACCTTCACGCATCACTCACAACCTAGGCTATTTCTAACACGGAGCTGAAAGAACAACTGTGTCGTCTCAGAGGCGATGTCTCATCCAACTCAACAACAAAAAAGCATTAAGCTTCGATACCCAAGTAAATGTCAGACCTAAATCTATCTCTAGAGTCCAGAATATAAAAAATGATCATCCTAGACAGAGATTCGAGAATTATATGTCTATAGTAACCCAAACTCCAAGCATAAAGCAAAAATCAAGGATAATCACTAATAAAGATTTGATAAATAGATTTTATACAACACCATAATCAGTAAATATACATAGAATCAAATTAAATACATACAAAACCACACAAGAGGAAAATATATAGAGAAGAGAGAAGAGAAATCAAACTTCTCCCATGGTGTCAAACGCGTTTGAAGCATAATCTGACTCTGAATCCTAAAGATGTAAGCTCCAAATGTGTTGTAGAATCATCCAAGAATCAAAGAATGGAGGATGATGGATTGGGAGCAAAAAATCCCCAAAACATACCCTAAAAATGTGTTTAGAAATATATTTATACAATTTAAAACCCGCATACCACGCTTAGCCCCCTTAGATCGCACTAAGCGCTCTCTCACTTATTGGACCAAACCACCTTATGATGATGAGCATGCTACAAGCATGCTGAGTGCGGTCATATCATATTGAGCACGCTACAAGCATGCTGAGCGCCCTCCTCTCTGCCAAAATCTGATTTTTCAACTCGCAAGACACGCTAAGCATGCACAGAGCATGCTAAGTGCACACAGAGCACGCTAAGCACACACAGAGAATGCTAAGCACACACAGAGCATGCTAAGTGTGACCTGGGAACCTTATTTTCCTCCAAAATCAAATATTTGAAGTCATGCCTTTGACACTTTCTTGCTCATGCTCCAAATATGCACCAATACCTACAAAAAGACATAAAAACTACCAAACAGTACATTATATACATGAAAACTCGATTAAACATAATTTATACATATTTATACACAAATCGGTGGATTATTCAAAGAATACAATACAAATGAATCGATAAGTGCCACGAAAATACTACTAAAACACGACATTTTGGAACTCATCACTCTTCCTAACTTAAAACATTGTTTGTCCTCAAACAAAGGTCTCTAAATCAAAGAAAACATAAAGCAAAAATCAAAGAACCATGTATCAACATGTTTCGAAAAACCAAAAACAAATGTGTGTTTTAAAAGAAAAAATGCACAAACAAAGTAATGCCTACCACTAAACTACAACGATAACATAAAAATGAAACAACTCCTAAGCACAAAAAGAATGTCAAAAATTATAATACAATACAAATTCAATCATGAATCACACTTAGAAAAAATCATCGGTAGATGAAAAACACACAAAAGTGAGGCACTTGTCATTCATCCAACAACCTTGCAAACAATAGATTAAATTATGTAGTCATCAAAAAATCATGCTAAAAACATAAAATCAAGAATCATAAGGGCTTTTCAAAGTTGTAGCATGGCCGGGTAAATAAACAAGGAGAAATTTCTAGAGCTAATCGAAACAAAAATTTTCCTAAACCTAAGGGAGTGATCAACTCACAAAGTTTAAAGCACAAAATTCCGATCAAACTTGTTCCACATTCCAAATTGTTGCACCAAAACACACAACTTATTCTCACAATTATTTGAACTTTTTTTATTTTTTTTTTGTTTTTCATTTTTTTTTCATTTTTTTCTTTCTTTTTCTTTTCTTTTCTTTTTCACATTTTCTCTTCTTTTCTCTTCTCAACCTCATAGAAATCAACCAATAAGTGAATAATCATTCTCTCCCAAACTTGAATTAAACCACATCACCATGTGAATACTCCCTACTTTCTAAGGTAAGGTAAAAATTCATACAACAACACAAAGTTGAGGGTTAAAGATAAAACAACAACCAAAATCCATACAAAAAGTGAAATCAATTCTCATAGACTAGCATCAAGTTCAAACAATATGGATAATGACAAAAGGATCAAAGGGGGTATGAATGATCACACACTCACAAGGTGAATTGACTATTTGGCTAGATAGTTGTGCTCAAAATAAAACCAAAAAAATGCCTTGATCCTTTTCATGCTTTCATATAATCAATCCAAACAAAAGATTAAACATAATAAAATTTGGTTAGAACAAGAATTGTAGTCTCTAACATATGTGAACAATGGAAAGCTACCTCATAAAAAGGGGGGAACTAACGTGATTCAAGAATGAAAAAGCATGGAAAAAGAATAAATGACATGCAAATTGTGCAAATTAAAATTTTCAATATCATGTTATGTTCTAGAAAAGCAATAAACACATACCTTGAATGAAGCAAACTTCAAAAGCTAACACAACCACACAATTGCAAGTTGAAACAATCAAACTTTAAAAATAGGTCCATACGAATTTGACTTACAAGATCGATGTTTGAAGGAAAACAATAAAAAAATTATTAGTAATTAACTACTACTAAATACTAGTCTTAAAACCTTAGTGAAAGTGGAAAAGAACGGGCCGAGTGAAACAAAAACACATTGGCCAACATAGCAGGGCGTGCTAAGCACCTACAGAGCATGCTAAGTGCGCTCAGGAAAGTGTAGAAAAACATAACAATATCTGCATTCTGACCAATCCTCCACTATCACCTACAGATCTCAAATGCAAAAATGGTACCGAAATACGGGTGAAAATGGTTTAAGCAAGTTAAAAAGTGAAGATTTAGAATTTCAAAGTTGGTCCAATTTCAAATTATTTAGACAACATTCACCAAGAAACTAAAAACAATAAAACATGCTTGTTTTACGTGTAAGCTCAAAGCCTATTATCTAAGAATGTTCCTCCAAGTTGCTTCCACCCGGTTATTCCTAACCAACACACAAGAAAACATGAAAGGAAACAAATAATGATATAACAAATTAACAAGTATAGAAAACATGTATAAGTGTGGTAAACATAAAAAAATAAATGCACAAGTATACATATACAAGTCTAATTACATCATATAGACAATATAGACATTATGTGCAAAACTCAAAAACAAAGAAACTATCGCAATGTGAAACAATAAAAACACTAATCCCCAGCAACGACGCCATTTTGCTAAAGTGGTAAAGTGGCAAGTAAAAGTAAGTATTTTTATAGGTTATATCACATCTTCTCCATAGGGATTAGTGGTTATCGAGTATTTGTTCGACAAGTCTCATGTTAATGAGTTTAGGTTTGAATGGGTTGAAAGATAAATGCGGGAATTGAAAGATATGAGCAGATCTTGATATATTAATAATATGAATGAGATATCTTAGGGGGAAAATTGGGGTATAACAGTTGCCCTTATTTAAGTGTCTTCTATCCAGAGATACGAAGGTTAAAATCTTCTCCTCTATGCGATTGAAGATGCTTAAATACAAAACAAACCCTATTTTTGGTCCTAAGATACCATGCAATGCTTATGATTATGAATGCAAACGACCAACTCCATAAGTGACACAAAACACCACTAGGGAAGCAAAAAATAAAACCAACGGAACAAAAAGAGAGTTCGACCAGGAAAATAAATCGCTGGGGAACAACATGATACTGGGGATGACTATAAATAGGAAAACAAAAATCACGATTAAAGAAACCAAATGCATAGTAAGATTTCATTGGCAGAAATTCTTAACAATGCAAGCAACAAGCTAACAAGGGGGTAACCACTAAGAAAGGATTATTGACTCGATTGGAGGAAACAAACTCAATTCCATTGGAGAAAATCAACTCCGCTGGGGAAAAGAAGACTTAACTCTACTGGGGTAAAGCCCAAAGAGGAGACAAAGTATCATCAACTTAACAAATAAGGAAAAATCAATGGGTAACAACGACTGATATATAACTGTGAACTACCCACTCATAGAGGAGATAGAAAAAAGAGAGTAATTTCGACTCATAGGGGATCATAAACTACCAACCCGAAGGACACGGGTATAAATAACAAGATAATATTGGCTCAGCGATGACAGTAAATATCAATATTAATGTGGGTAATGAATGATTGACATCAGTACTTATGACTGGAAATAAATGATTGACATTAGCGATTATGGATGAGAACAAATGGTTGACATCAACACGTATGGATGGGAAAAATGGTTCACGTAGGAACTTATGAATGGGAGTAAAGCTTTGACATCAGCACTTATGGTTGGGAAAAAAGGGTGACATCATCACTTATGGCTGGGAACAAAGGTCGACACCAACACATATGATTGGGAACAAAGGGAGGCATCAGCAATTATGACTGGTAACAAGAGGTTGACATTAGTACTTATGACCGGGAACAAAGGTTTGACATCAGTTCTTATGACTAGTACCAAGGGGTTGACATCAGTACTTACGACTGATAACAAATGATTGACATCAACACTTATGGCTGGGAACAACTCAACTCTATTGTGGTAAATTCCAATGAGGAGAAAGAGATAAATGCCGACTAATGAATGACGGTGAACTATCAACTCAGGGGTGAAGGTAGAAAACACATAGAACAGTAACAAGTTTCCCAAAATTATGGCATCCCACCTAGAACAGGTCTTAATTTCTTCTTTCACTGAGGCATTTCACCTGGAAAAGGGTAACAAATTTTACCAACTTCTGGATTTCGCCGAGTACAGTAAAAATGTCTTCTTTGATCAAGATATCACTTGAAAAGGGTAATAACTGTTGTAAGAATATTTCAACAAACTGTCTTTATCATTGGAGTAAAGTAAACCTCAACAATGAACTATCTCCCATAACATAGAGACTACCATTCATCGAAGTAAAAACATATTATTTAGCATTAATAGACTTACTGGGGAAGTACAAGTTGCTTAATAAAGAGATCTCCACTTGTTGTTACGAAAAGGATTACGATAACACTGCTGAGAAATGAATCTTGATTTCATGGGGAACACCAACATGTTTCTGTTGAGGGGATAAAGTCTTCTCGTGTAAAATAAATGCACAATCTCAATCCAGGGCTCATTTCCTATAGGGATCAAAATAATATTGTTGTCAGGGGACCACAAATTCAAATCAGGAACAAACTGAAGTGAAACAGTCAACTAAGACACCACCCAATAAGGATTAAACTCAAATGGGGATCAAATTCCATCCAGATAATGAGCTAGTTAAGAAGGGTAAATAAAAATTCTTCCATGAGGGATAACTCAGTGGGGAAATTGAAAATATACACACCTTCTGCTTAAAGTTTCCACTCTATTGGAGAGAGGATAACATAACTCTGCAAAGAGGATAATATGCCAACAAAAACATCAATGAGTGCAAATTAACCATGAGTTTAATTCAGCTATGCATGAAGTATGTATGAATGTATGAATGTTATCATGTATATGTTGACAAAACAGATATGTTGCACTGGGGATAACTAGACAAAACAAACTGGGGCAAAGACAACACTCGGCTAAATCACATCTAAGATGAAGATTCCATAGGAGAGTAAGCACCACCTGAGGAAACAGAGTCCTACTTCAAGGCTTAACTTTATTGGGAAGAAACATGGTTTGAAAAATAATCAAAGCAAAATCTGATAGAAATAAACCAATACAGTTGCAGGGATATGACACCCTCCTCCAAGCTTCATCGGGGAATATCACACAGACTTTGCCAGGGAAGACAATACCACATCGTCTAGACTTCAACTGGGGATTCCGTACTAACTGCACTAGGGGATATGAAACAACACACCCTGAGGGCAGTCCAAATACATTCTTCAATATCAAGAGTAGTGGTTATGCAAAATTCTCTAAGGAAAATCTATGAAACTTCTGTTCATCCAGAGAAGTTAAGAAATTAACATCACAGCAAGAATTCAAAATTATGGGGATTTTAAATCAAACTCAACACTTGGTGAGAGAAAACCCAAAAAGTTGACACCCGTCTCAACACTTCTTAGAAAAGATACTGCCCTTATTTGGCTACTTGGGGAGCAGACAACAACAACAATGTCATAACTAAAGAGAGTAATGCTCTACAAGAGATTCTACATCAATTCTAAACACAAAGGGAGAATTACTCCAACAAATGAGAAAAGGCTTCATAACTTTACAATTTCCGCTTGATCACAACCCAGATGGGGACAGGATCACACTCACCTAGAGAAATCCACATCAAGACCTAACTGGGGGAAATGGGATCACAAACCAAAAAACGTGTCACAACTCGGGGAAAATATGAATCAAGACTTAATTGGGGAAAATGGGATCACAAACCCAACACCACACCATATATTAATTGGTATGAAATCCTAAAAACACAAGAAAACAATCACAAGTGGACTATGTGCATATCAGCAGGAGTAACCCGAGATACTTCTTGGGGAATATTTTCATTTAGAGTTTATCCATCCTTGGTACCACTATTTTTGTCCCACTTGAATCACATAATTGAAGTAAAAAGTAATTTGCAAATTCTTTTCAAAAACATGTTTTTATTATTAAGTCTTTTTGTTTTGAAAATTACTATCAATAATAAATGAAATTTTTATAAACAGAATAAAATAAGAACTACAAAGAATTGGATAAAGGCTTAAACTTTATTAATAGAATGGTAGTCTGTAAATGGCGTGACTCGATGGGTGATTACAATGTTTTGGAAAATGGTAAATACATGGAAAAGATACATTGAAACACAATAACCACCATTCTCCTTAACAACCTTGAACTCCTGAGCATAGGCTTCAGTTGAAGTGTGGTGAAAATTTGAGAAGGTTGTTGCTTCAATGATCAAGTCTTGTCTGACGCAGCTACTTGCAAGGAAATCCCTAACTTTTTCCTAGGTTTCCCTTGCGGGTTTTCAACCTAACCGGAAAATTTATTCTATTTATGTCTCTAACTTTTGCCTAGACCTCCCTTTCGGGTTTTCATCCCACTGAGACGTTCTTTTCTTGTCTAAGCCGCCCTGTCGGGTTTTCAACTTAGAGGGATGTTCTTTTATTTATTTAGGCGAAGTATTTCTTGACTGCGCTAACATTCATGGGACGTGGGAACTCCTCACCATCCATAGTTTCAAGAATAAATGCACCACAAGAGAAGGCTTTCTTGAAAACATATGGGCCTTCATAATTGGGAGTCCACTTGCACCTAGAATCAGCATTAAAAGACATGATCTTTCTGAGCACGAGGTCACCTTCTCTTAATTCACGAGGCTTGACCTTCTTATAAAAAGCTTTCTTCATTCTTTTCAGATATAACTGACCATGACACAAGGCTGTCATTCTCTTTTCTTCAATTAAATTCAACTGATCAAACCTACTCTAGACCCACTCAGCCTCTGACAACTTGGTTTACATTATTACACGTAAAGAGGGAATCTCAACCTCAACGGGGAGCACTGCTTCCAAACCATACACAAGAGAGAATGGGGTTGCCTATGTTGAAGTGCAGACGAGTGTACGATACCCATGAAAGCAAAAGGGAGCATCTTATGTCAATCCTTATAGGTAACAACCATCTTTTGGATAATCTTTTTAATGTTTTTATTAGCAGCTTCAATAGCCTTATTCATCTTAGGCCTGTAAGGAGACGAGTTGTGGTGGATAATATTTAAATCTTCACAAAGGTTTATCATCATCCTATTATTCAACTTTAAGTCGTTATAAGTGATAACCCTACTTGGCACACCATAACGACATATGAGATTATTCTGGATAAAATGTACTATCACCTGCTTGGTGACATTAGCATAAGAAGTTGCTTCCACCCACTTGGTGAAGTAGTGAATTACTACTAAGATGAAACGATGTCCATTTGACGCCTTGGGTTCAATCACTCCAATCATATCAATACCCCATTGTAATACGGTGGGAGAATTGACTTTTGGGATTTAGATTTTATTGTAAATGTTGTGAATAGCAAGAGTCGCCACCAACTTTTCTTTTATCCAATAAAGGAAAGGGTGAAAAGAACAGGAAAGACCTTTGAGAATTTTTCTTGAGTTTGGGGGGTAGGTTATGAAAAGGGAAGTTGTTAGCACCTTTTTCATCCATAGTTATCTACGGGCTCTTAATTGCTAGCTCACTCTTAAGTGTTAGCACCCTTTTCATCTGTAGCACCCTTTGTGTATGTTTGAAAATATTTTGAAAAGGCCTAAGTGCGATAACTTTGTAATGATTCTCGTATCGTTGAGAATGTATATAAAATTTTTGTTTTGAGAATATTTATTTGAAATAAAGTGTTGTTTTAAAAGATGTTTTAAAAATTCCATTGTAAGGAAGTTTGCTTTATAATAACCCTTGTATCAATCCTCAAGATTGTTTATCGAGCATTTTAAAAGTAATTATTTTGAAAGTGTGAGGTGTGGAAATTGTTTTAGTTTGTGAGCAAGCGATTACGAGCGATCTACCTACTCAAAAGAGCCTTTGTTCTTTTCCTCCTCCTTTAGATAGTGTTATCCTACCATTAGTTAGTAGGAAGCCCTATCATTGGATGTGAGGAACAGGCGTGGGTCATCGTACATTCGCAGAAGGCAACTTGTAAGACGCTTTAGCAATTGTCGTAAGGGACTAAGATCGTTTACCGAAGGCAGCATTGAAGGGTCATTTAGGGACTACGATCTTTTAACCGAGGATCTTTACTAAAGCATTCTACGTTCGAGGGACATGACTGCTTTTTGTCTGAGGCAACAAGTGAGGTTACCCTAGAGGTGCGTGTGTGAATAGTGATTTGATTTCAAGTATTTATCGTTGAGATTAGGTTTTCTAATGTTTGCTTTTTGTCTTGCCAAACAAACCCTAATTACTAACAATAATAAAGAAAGCGGTAAATTGCGGAAATTAAATGTCCTATACTATTACAACGCTTCGGGGATGGGGTACGAGTTTATGAATGGGGAAATAAAGCAATAAACCCTAATTATCAATTACAAACTTTTGACAGTTACATAATTATATTAATGCGAAAAATAAACAAATGTGCGGAGATAGAAAGGGGAAAGATGCAAAAACCCTAAAAATTCTAAGTATTTTAAGAAAATATTTTGTTGTTTCATTGTTTAGAAAATATTTGAAAGGTGAAATAAATAAAATTAGACCTAATTCTAATTTAGTTTACAATTTTAATTATTTTAAAATAAAATAAGGTGTGATTAAATTAATTAATCTTTATTATCAAAAAATTAAATAATTAAAATCTAAAGAGTTCGAAGTATTTAGAAAATATTTTTGGGGTTTTAGTTAAAGAGATATTTGAAGTATAAAACCTAATTATAATTAAATAAAATCAAAGTAATTGAATTAAATTAATTTTTATTTGTCAAAAATTAAATTAACTAATTAAAAACCTAAATCTATTTTTTTAATCATTTTTATGATTTATTTCTGATTTTAAAATAAAATTATTTAAAGAATAGAAAATAGTTAATTAAAATAAAACAAAAAAGAAATCTAATGGGCCTGAGTTGTAAAAGCAACTGGGGGTGAGAAAAAGAAGAAAAAGAAAAAGTGTTTGGCCCAAACAGAGGAGTGTTGTACCCCAATTTTCCCCCTAAGATCCATTCATCATACCATATTGATTCAATCACAACAAGATCACATTAGGGCTTTTGGTTCTCCTCCATATCTTTAGATTTTCTCTTTGAGGAATCACCATGCACCTTGGCTTATTTTTCTTTTATGATCATGCATGTTTTGTTTTGACTTTCCTTTTAATTAATAAAATGAAATGTTGGTTTGTCTTACTTGTTAATAATGTAGGTAAAGGTAATGTGGCTTAGCAAGTTGATCCATGGGTTCATGAGTTTATTTCCATGCCCTAATAAATAAAGCTTGAGAAATTAAAACCTCACCATTGAAGTTGTTTTGGAAGAAATGGTATGGAAAGGTTTATTTTGATTCACCACATTTCAAAATTATCAAGATTGATTCAAAAGTACAAGGGGTTGATTGAAGAAAATGTCATGGTTGGACAAGGCCTTGTTCCCATTGGTCACAAGTGCATATTTCTCTCAATTCTCAAGATATGAAAGTTGTTTTGGTTTATTTGAGTTATCATTATCATCCACAACATCTTCCATCTACAAAGAAAAAGTGTTGCTACAAGAAGGTTGTTTAAAATTGTCAAAGTTCTTCAAAGCATTTTCTTGATCTAGGAGCTAGGGTTTTGAACTTCAAATAAGTATATCTTGATCATCTTTTGGTATTTTTGAATTATTCAAAAAAAATCCTTCTCTTCAAATAGTTATTAACAAATCACTTCAAAAGTTTCAAGGAGTTTTCATGTGGAAGAAACTTGATGATGAAGAAAGATTACAAGTCCTCTAGATGAACCCCCAATTTCCCATGTGTGACTTCAAATGATCATAACTTGGTCAATTTTTATCACCTTGAGCCCACTCATTTTCCACAATGATTTTGAGGATGTGAACTTTATTCCTTCTTTTATATGCAAAGTGAGAAAATGGATGGAAGATTCCCTAAGGATACAAAAGATTATAGGTCATTTCATGATTTTTAGCCAACTTCAACAATTCATAACTCTCTCAATTTTTGGATATTTTGAATGGTTCAAGTTTCAAAATATCATTCAAGAGATCTATTTAATGCCATATTTTTTTATCAAGAGCAAATTCCAAGAGGAAGACCATGTTTGGATGAAAAACATTATAGGTCACTTTTGAGGGAAAACTTGAAATATTTCTAAGTATGGAAAGTCAACTTCTTTTTCCCAACTTTGACTCATTGCAACTTTCAGCCCAAACATCCATTTGATTCCATTCTTTTCCCATTTAAAATCAAGAACCATGCCTTAAGATCCCTTGAGTTGAGAATGCCATTGATTTGAATTTGGTAACTTGAAACTGAAGTTTCATCACAAGTCAGATTTTGGAATCTTTGTTTTGGCTTCTAATCACAAGTTTTCCACGCGTTTTTGCTTCTAATCATGTTTAGCAACTTTCCAAAGGCGTTTAGCATCATGAAACGCACGATTTGGCTGAGTTTTGATGCTAAACAAGTCACACTTTGTTCATGCTGTAGACTCCCCACGATTTCCCTCCAAACATCATCATTTCACACGCTTAAGGATCCCATTAATTCTCCTATAAATAAAAGGTCATCCCCCATTCATTTTCTCAAGCTTGAACAGCCAAAATCACCCTGCCAAACTCGCTCCATAACTCACTTTTCTACAACTTCGAAATCAGTGTTCAAGCCTTTTTCAATCCTATTTTTCTATCAATTCACCTTCCTTGATCTTCCCTGAAGCTAACCATACAATTACCTTTAAGAATCGTGACCTATATTGATCCATAGAAGTACAGTTTCAGAGCTCTGCAACTTAACTTTAATAGGTAGATTCCTTCACCAATTCTTTGAAACTTTGATACTATTGTGAAGTTCTCATTGCCCTGGTTCTAGTTGCAACACTTGCCTTTAACTGGAAACACGTTTTGGCCATGAATTTTCAAATTCCTTTTCAAAACTTTCCTTCCAAATTGCTTGAGCTACAATTTATATAAATTTGTCGCGAAGGTGTGGTTGTCTTCGTCTTGATGAGACGAAGCGAATGGCATAGGTCTGAGCTTCTGATTTTACAGTTTGAGAGACTTGTATTTCATGTTGGCTGGAGGTTGAAGATGACCAACATGTCATCTTCCAACCAATGATGGCGTGCCATTTGTTTTTTTTCTTCTGAATTTCTGATATATTTAGTGATCTAGTGTTTTATTCACTAAATTCCATAACATGCACGGCGCGCCAGGTCCACTTGATTTGTTTACTAACGCGTTTTGACAATGATCAGATGGCCCATATTTTTTTGGCTTGATATTTTATTATCTGATTTTTATTTTAATTGATTTAAATTTCAAAAAAATCCTAGAAAATTCATTTTAAGTCCAAAAAATCTGGAAAAATTATGAAAAATATTTTTGATTCTTCTCTTTCTGATTTTTATTTTTCCTGTAATTTTATTTTGTGTTTTGATATTTTTTTATAAATTTTCACTTTATTTTAATTGTTTTAAATGTTTAAAAATACATTTATGCATTTTTAAATTATGAAAAAATATGGAATGATCCAATGATATTGTGACAAATATTGGTAACCTCATTTATTTTTATTTCTGACTTTGTTTTTTTATCATTTTTGGTTTATTTTAATCATTTCTTTTAATTTTAAAAATATTTGCTGACTTTAAAAAATTACCAAAAATTTTATAAAAACATTTGAGTTCATTTCTGATTTTTCTATGGTCTTACTTAATATTTCTTGATTAATTTGAACACCGTTAATATTTTTCTCTCTTATTTCTATTTTAAAACTTTTTTAATGTATATATTAAATGTCATATTATTTTGTGATTATTTTATGGCTGGTCTTAGGTTAAATTTTTGATCATGAACTTTGTTAACATCATTGGATCCATGGTGTTGAGTTTAACTTCATAAAAATGGATGAATGATTTTCATAATAGTTTGATTAAATTTTAATTCAAATGTGGTTTATATTCTTTCCCACCACCTTCATCTTATCCCTTTCTTATTGCACTAAGTGTTATTGGAGCATGATCTCTATATCATGTCTAAAAACAAATGGTGCATAGATTGCTATTGACCGGTCTTAAAATAGGTGCGATTTCTATATAAGTCCATTTACGATTTCTTAACATAGCGCTAAATTTTGTCCTGATTCGAATAAATGATAATTTGTGGCCCAAACCTATGTTTGCAAGCCAAAGTATGTTAACTTGATCTCTTTAATCCAATAACCTTGAGATTCATTGTGTAGTTGCTTTGGTTCTACTAATCTTCTGATGGATCTTCATTAATTTTGGTCAACGCAGATCACTTAAACATCATTGATCATTATATGGTACTTTTGAGGATTCCAAAATGGATGATATACTTGACAAAAAGCAAATGAACTTGTTGTGTGGAGGATTTGGTTCTACCAATCCTCTAATGAGTTCCAAATACAAGTTTCAAGATGATCATCCAACTAACCACTAATTTCTAATAATTGACTTTATTTTGTATTTTTTTTATTTTATGCTCTTTTATGTTATGCACCATTTACTTTTAGCATTTACATTTCATGTTATTTTCATCTTTGTTCACTTGAGCATTTACTTTATGTCATTTTTATTTTGCTCACTTGAGATCTTCTTTTCTTTTTGAAGATACCTAATAATCAACATGAACCATAAAAACCTTTAATGATACTTGGACTATTTGGTTACTATCTTTGGCATTATGGAGTATTGAACTACTTGGACTTAGGATTAGAAACCTTTGCCTATGTTGGAGACCTTGTGACCTTAATTGATATTTTGCCTGGAGTTCTTGAGGTTTACCTCAAGACATTGACCTTGTGACCTTCATTGTTTGTTTTTGTTTGTTTGGTTAGATGGTTCTTCTCCCTAGATTTTTCGTTATGCTTTAGGATAGTCTCTTCTTTTCCTCCCATCTTCTTTAATTTCAAAAATATTCTTCCTCCTTTTGAAAACTCTTCTTGTTTTTAAACTTGAACCACTTTCATAATAAACTTGGACTTAGGTCCATGCATTTTCAAAACCCTTTTCATGAATAAACTTCAATCAATTTAATAATACTTTGACATCCTCTTTTTTGTGAGAAGACTAAAAGTCAACCAATCTCATTTTAAACCATTTTCCCATTTTGGCTTTTTATTTTAAAACTTTTTCTCAAAAAGATTAGACTCTTGTCAATCCTTATAGTGATGAAAATAACTATACTTCTACAATATGTAGTGAAGAGAGATATCTTCCACTTGGGTGTCGAGTGAGGCATTGTTGATTTTAAAATCCAAGCCATATCCTCTACTTTGAGATGATGCAAAATCTCCTTTCTCATGATTGTGGGTAGTAAGTATGTTTTCCACACGGACAATTACGATGACGTCTTATCTCATAAAATTAACCAACACACTTGTGTTTTAAATTTTTTTAAAAGAGGAACTACGTGTACCCTGATCCCTTATTGCACGGAAGGTGGTACGTAGGCACTAAAGGTTTGCAACCGCGGCGGGTGCAAAAATCGTAAAAAAATATACTTCTTTTCTCACCTCCACCATCTATTTTACATACAACATTTTATATCCAAAATATACAGATTTTACAAAGAGGTTCCTGTGGAGTACCGTGGATGTTTAGGGGGCTAATACCTTCCCTTTGCATCATCAACCCCCTTACCTAGAATATTTCCTCCTCTTTTTGGGTTACTCGCTCTTTTCCCATTCCTTTGGAAACAATAAAGCACGGTGGCGATTTTTATTTTGATTTGTATATATCTAGTCAATCCAATGGCTTAGTCTTAAACATTTCTACCGCTACAGAAAAATGGAGACTTCACTGGGGAAAGATTGACCTCTTGCTAGTCCATCCCTAAGTGGGTTGAACCTATCTTTTTTTATATCTGTATATAAGTCCTATACCCGGACTTGTGCAAACTTTAAGATAGGACGGGTGGTATAATCATGTTAACTTTGAGGGAGTAATCCCAAAAAAGGAGGCATGAGATCCCCCACTCAATGGAGGCCCCTTTGAATGTAGTGTCGTTTACTGAGTAATCGGGAAGACGTACTGCTTTTGACCTGGGAGCCTGCTGAAGCTGAGGACTGTAGAAATACTTAACCCATATTGGCCTTTTAGGTGTAGTGCGAAAGCTATGACGGAGTAATCCGGAAATAGTTGTCACGCAATACTACGCTCAAACGAGTTTTTCTTGATAATATTACTAATTACCGAGTTAATCGGGAAGTTGGTAATATCCGAAGGAAGGATGTAGACTCTGGGAACCTTTAGAACCTTGTTCGGAAGGTGATAACTTTTAGACCATACCTTATGGGTAGTACCTTCGACCTCATGCTCGTGACGTTGAACCTATGAACCCTGTGTTTGTGATCTTGTGTGTGATTGTTGCATCATGCATCCATGCACTCATAAGCATCTTTTGAAGAAATTTTATTTCTAGGGACTTGAAAGTTGACCATTTGTGAATAACTCAGGTACCTTTTGACCATGGATTATGGAAAAAGAAAGACCGGAAAGTACCGTTTCAAAGATCCCAAGATAGATGAGTTGATCAGTCTAATTCCTGAGATTGAGTGTTCTGCAGATTTTCGGAAGAAGTATGGATCCATCATTCCTCTAATGAAGCTTAGAATGAAGGAGGGTATTCTCTTGACCTTGGTCCAGTTCTATGATCTGATGAATCATTGTTTTACGTTCCCTGATTATCAGTTGATGCCTACACTAGAGGAGTATTCTTATCTGTTGGATTTACCTATTATCGATCGTGTTCCTATTACTAGTTTGGAGGGTGAGCCAAAACCACATGATATTGCTTCTTTGATCCATCTGGGGAAGTCTGAGGTTTAAGCCCATATGACTACTAAAGGAGGGATTAGAGGATTATCGGCTCAGTTCTTATTGGAGAAAGCTCGTTACTTTTCCAGGATGAAGAGTACAATCGCTTTTGAGACCATCTTTTCTCTACTTGCTTACGGGTTGTTTTTATTTCCTAATATGGATAAGTTTGTTGACGTTAATGCTATCAGGATCTTCATGATTGGAAACCCAATTCCTATATTGTTGGGTGACACTTATTACTCTATTCGTCTTCGGAATTATTATCATGGGGGGATGATTATCTGTTGCACGCATTTGTTGTACCGGTGGTTTATTTCTCATATGCCTCAGTCTGATGCTTTCTGGGATGTCAGGAAGGAACCCCGTTGGGCTCCTAAGATCATGGAACTTACACACTCGGATATTGATTGGTACCATCGGGATTACCATGATGTAGAGATTATCGACAGTTGTGGTAGTTTCTGCAATGTACCTCTTCTTAGTACAAAGGGATGAATTAACTACAACCCTGTTCTTGCACGATGACAACTTGGTTATCCGGTGAGGGATAAACCAAATAGTATTCATTTGAGTAGTTTCTTACTGAAGGAGGGAGAAGACCATAAGAAATATAGGGAGCAGATTGTGAAGGCCTGGCGTCACATTCATAGGAAGAGTAGGAAAGACTTGAGACCTAGGGTGTTGTTTCTTTGGAGCCTTATCTTCAGTGGGTCCAAACGAAAGCTTTTCAGTTGAAGATGTCGTATTCTCGAGAAGAACCTATGCCTGATCTGTTTGTGAAGAACACACCTCCCCTATTGGATGATGTGGAAGAACTACAACTTTCTTTTGTCAGGATGCAGCAGGAAAAGGATGCTTGGAAGAATAAGTGCTAAACTTTAGAGATCTCCTATAGAGCAGACTTGAAGGAGAAAGACGACTTGATTGAGATTCTTGAAAGTCGGGTTGTAGAGATGATGGAGAGGCAAGGGGATTAATTTTATCCTAAGCCTCAGTCAGATGCTAGTTGCTCACTTCATGATTCAAATGATTGGAAGAAGGTTGTCACCAGATATGCGGAAGAAAATCAGAGGTTGAAGGCTCAGATTGCCAAGCTTATAGGGAAGTGCAAGCGTATAGAGTGATCTCCATCAGCTTTACTTCTTAGGGTTTTAGACTTTATTTTCATCTCGTACTTGGGATTATTGAAACTTGTAATCCATTTTGAAGTTATTATAATAAAAAATTTCAGCATTTTAAATGTGTTATTACGTTGATATTTGCAATGTGTCTATAAATCTTTAAGTCCCTTGAAATAATATTATTAAAATAAATCATGTGCGTTGCATATCATGCATCATATTACACATATTTCTTGCATTTGTTATGCATATCCAGGTGTCTTACCAAGCTTCTTTACTTCGTTCAGCAAGCTGTCTCGCCACTACAATACTCGAGCTAATTTCAGAAGGAAGATGGACAACTTAGAACAAGAGAATCGCGAGCTGCATGAGGAAGTTTATGCTTTGAAGGCCGGCATGGCCAATCTCACTGCTCTGATGGAATCTCTGGTGGCTGCTTAGAATCAGCCACCGAGTGTTCAACCTTAACATACAAGGGTTACTACTGAAGCTCCGACTGTTCATGTGTCTGCTATTCCAGCTGTTGTTCAGAATCGCATGCCTCAAGGTTGTCTATAGGGAATGCCAGAGAACTTTGTGCCTGAAGATTTCAATCTTGGTCCTCAAGATACTCCAATTGTTCAGACTACTGTTACTCCTGCACCTCCTATGGTGCATGCTACTCCTTCTGCACGCCATTAAATGAATGTGGTCCCATTTGCTAATGATGATATGTATTGTCCTTTTCCTCCACCAAGCAAAGGCTTGGGTATCTATGATAGAATGGATGATTTTCAAGATCAGTTTGACAAGATGCAGAGGGAAATAAAGGCCCTCAAGGGAAAGGAATTGTTCGGACAGAACGTGAATGATTTATGCTTGGTCTCTAATGTCAAGATACCTGCAAAGTTTAAGGTTCCGGAATTCGAGAAGTACAAGGGCAACACTTGTCCTCGTGCTCATCTTGTGATGTATGTAAGAAGAATGTCTACCCACACTGATGATCAACGTCTGTTGATTCACTTTTTTCAGGATAGTTTGACTGGTGTTGCGTTGAAGTGGTATATGAGTTTGGACAGCGTTAATATCCATACTTTCAATGACTTGGGAGAAGCATTTATCAGATACTACAAATACAACATGGACATGGCGCCTGACCGTGATTAACTCGGGGCCATGGTCCAGAAGGACAGGGAATCATTCAAAGAATATGCACAGAGGTGGCGTGAGGTAGCCGCCCAAGTGATTCCTCCCATGGAAGAGAAGGAGATGACTAAGATTTTCTTGAAGACTCTGGGTGCTTTCTACTATGAGAGGATGGTAGCGAGTGCGCCAAGTGACTTTACTGAAATGGTGGGCATGGGTATCCGTTTGGAAGAGGCTGTAAGAGAGGGTCGTTTAACAAAAAGTGAAAGTTCCAGAAGTACGAAGAAGCCATCCTATGGGTTTGCCAAAAAGAAGGAATGAGATACAAATGTTGTTCTGCAAGAGAGGATGGTTGATCCTCCTAGAAGAAATTATCAGCGTCATAAACAAATCGCATCAGTAACTCTAGTTGTTGGTGTAGCTCCAACCATCGTTGCTTATCAGAGACCATCCCATCAGGGGAATCAAGGGTATAATCAGAGAAGGGAGAGTTATGATCATATCCCTATGAGCTATATGGAATTACTCCCGGCGTTAATTCAGAAGAAGTTGGTTCAGACCAGACCACCTCCCGCTATACCGTCACCATTACCTTGGTATTACAAGGCAGACCAAACATGTGCTTTTCATCAGGGAGCACCTAGGAAGAATGTTGAGAACTGCTATCCTTTGAAAACTGAAGTACAAAAATTGGGGAAGTCTGGTATCTTGTCCTTCAAAGATGTTGGCCCTAATGTGAAAGATAATCCTTTGCCCAAGCATGGAGGAGCAAATGTCGTGAACATGGTGGTCGATTGTCCAGGCGACTTTCGGATTTTTGATATTAAATTGGTTAGAGGATATTTGGTAAAATGCATGCAGACCTATGAATTTAGCTATTATACGCATGACCATGCTGGTTGTGCTATTTGCAGTACAAATATACAGGGTTGTGACAAGATAAAGGTTGATTTGTAGGAGATGATGGATGAGGGCCTTATCCACATAATTAGGCCTAGGGCAGAGTATGAAGAGGAAGTCAACATAGTTTCTGGATGTCCTGGAGAGTTCAGAATCTTTGATGTGGAATATATGAATGAGGACCTTCTGCAATTGCATGCTACTTTCTTCCACATGGCTGGTCAGGTAGAACTCAGTATGGATCTTGGCGAATTTGCTGTCGGGACTCCCGAGGATGCTCAATTATAAAGAAAGGTGTTCAGTTGTTATTGGATAATGGAACTATCAAGGTTACATGCAAAGGGATGATTACCGTGAGGTTAATGAGATTGAGGTTTGTTTGGCTGAAGAAGAGTCAGATGATGAGTATGCCTCTGCGGATGAGTTCTTCTCCTCAGATGAAGATATGTTTTCCAGAGATGACTTTGTAATGACTGAATATGTTGAAGCGGGAGTAAATGTTATTGTGCCTTGTTTTGGTGCACCTACCCATTTTGAAGTTGAATATCATAGCAAGCCAGCTATTAATCCATTGGTGATTAGTTTGCCGGGTCCAGTCCCCTATAAGTCAGACAAGGTTGTGCCCTACAAATATAATGCTACAAATTTAGAGGATGGTGTGGAAGTTCCCATCCAGCCAATGCCTAATGTTGGAAATATTGTTGAGACTAGCAGAGTGACCCGCAGTGGTCGTGTACTTGCACCAGTTGTTTATGGAGATGTTAGTACTGGAAAGAAAATTGTTGAAAATGTTGAACCCAAGAAGGCAGTGGGTGAATCTAGTGGAGCTACACTAGAAAAGGAGGTAGATTATATTTTGAAGATAATCAAGATGAGCGACTACAGTATTGTAGATAAGCTACTGCAGACTCCTTCAAAAATATCTATCTTGGCTTTATTGATGAACTCTTCTGCTTACAGAAAATCTTTGATGAGGGTATTGGACCAAGATTTCGTGGAAAGTGATATGCCTGTAGACCAATTCAGCAGTGTGGTAGGGAATATTACATCATGTAATAATCTTAGTTTTTGCAATGATGAACTTCCCGATGAAGGAAGGAATCACAATTTGGACCTCCACATCTCTATGAATTGCAAGAATGATTCATTATCCAATGTGCTGATTGATAATAGATCTGCATTGAATGTTATACCAAGGAGCACACTTATGAAGTTGAAATATCAGGGAACGCCCATGCGCCCAAGTGGCATTATTGTGAAAGCGTTTGATGGATCAAGGAAATCTGTTATTGGTGAAGTGGACTTGCCTATTCATATAGGCCCATATTTTTTTCAGATTACTTTCCAGGTCATGGATAACGTACCCCGCTTATAGCTGCTTGTTAGGACGGTCGTGGATACATGAGGCAGGGGTTGTCACTTCGACTTTACACCAGAAGTTTAAGTTTGTGTGTGAAGGAAAAGTGGTAATTATAAATGGAGAATAGGCATTATTGATATCTCATTTATCCTCTTTCAGCATTGTGGAGACAGATGAAGCTGCTGTTGGAACCCAGTTCCAAGCTTTATCCATTGATGATATAAGAGGAAATGAGAATTCTATGGCTTCGTTTAAGGATGCCCAGTAGGTGGTGCATAATGGCCATAGTGAAGTATGGGGACAAATTGTTGATCCACCTGTAAATAAGAATAGAGTTGGCTTGGGGTTCTCTGTGAAGAATGATAAAGGTAAGAGCATGAAGCTGAAGTCTTCTGCAGGAAAGTATAAAAACATATTTCATAACGGAGGTTATCTTCATCCAACTGTTTCCGGGATTAATGCCATTGTGGAAGATGAAGCAGAGCCAGAAATGCCAAATTATGTGACGCATGGAGTTAAAGTTCAGAACTGGATCACCATTGATGTTCCCTCTTGCATACATTTTTCAAAGTAATTTGTTTTTGTTAATATTTTTGAAAAGCTTTCATTCTACCCAAGGTGAAAGTATTAATATTGTATGGGCTTATCTGTTTGCTTTGATCTTTAAAATCAATAATAAAAGTTGTCTTTGTTTCCCAAATTGTGTTTTTATTTTTTGCTTTTTTCTTGGAAAATGGTAATCAGAAAAAACCTTTCAAAATAAATAATAACTGAAATTCAATCTGCATAATCACTTGTTATATGTGTCAGTTTCTAAAAGCAATCATAAATCATATGTGCAAATTAATTAAAAAAAATCGTTGAATATAATGACCCTGCACCCTCTCCCAACTTTAAATGTCCTGTCTATGGGGCCGAAGAAGAATACTATGATGAGATTCTAGAAGAGGTCTCATGGTTGCTTGAGCGCGAGGAGAATGCAATTCAGCCATATAAAGAGTCATTGGAAGTGATCAATTTGGGTTCAGTAGAAGATCCGAAGGAAGTCAAGATTAGAGTATTACTGCATCCTGATGTGAAGAGCAGGTTGATTGAGATGTTGAAAGAGTACGTGGATATTTTTTCTTGGTCTTACCAAGATATGCCTGGTTTAGATACAAATATTGTAGAGCACCGTTTGCCGCTAAAGCCAGAGTGCCCTCCAATCAAACAGAAGTTGCGAAAAACTCACCCAGATATGGCAGTGAAGATCAAAAAAGAAGTTCTAAAGCAGATTAATATCGGTTTTCTTGTGACATCAGTGTACCCTCAGTGGATTGCTAATATTATCCCAATACTGAAGAAAGACGGAAAAGTTTGCAAGTGCGTAGATTACAGAGATCTAAATAAAGCTATTCCAAAAGATGATTTTCCATTGCCACACATTGATATGTTAGTGGATAGCAGAGCAAAATTCAAAGTTTTCTTGTTCATGGACGAATTTTATGGGTATAATCAAATAAGAATGGCTCTTGAGGACATGGAAAAAACAACGTTTATCACACCCTGGGGAATATTCTGTTACAGAGTGATGCCCTTCAGACTCAGGAATACCCGATTGGTGCATCGAATAAAGATAGAAAGACATTGAGAAGATTGGCTGACAGCTTTTTCCTCAGTGAAAATGTGTTGTACAAGAGAAATTATGACATGGTCTTGCTCAGATGCGTGGATAGACACGAAGCAGACATGTTGATGCATGAGATTCATGAAGGTTCATTTGGAACTCATGCCAATGGACATTCGATGGCTAAAAAGATGCTAAGGGCATGTTACTATTGGCTGACAATGGAATCTGACTATTATAAATTTACAAAGAAGTGCCATAAATTCCAGATTTATGCGGACAAGATTCATGTGCCTCCGTCACTTCTCAATGTTATTTCTTCCCCGTGTCCTTTCTCTATGTGGGGTATTGATATGATTGGGATGATAGAACCCAAAGCTTCGAATGGCACCATTTTATCTTGGTAGCAATTGATTACTTCACCAAATTGGTGGAAGCTTCTTCATATGCTAATGTTACTAAGCAGGTGATTGTGCGCTTCATTAAGAATAATCTCATATGTCGGTATGGTGTGCCGAACAGAATTATCAACGACAAAGGCTCGAATTTGACAACAAGATGATGACAGAACTTTGTGAAGAATTCAAGATTGTCCATCATAATTCATCTCCGTACATGCCGAAGATGAATAGGGTTGTTGAACCTGCTAATAAGAATATCAAGAAGATCATCTAGAAGATGGTTGTTACTTATAAAGATTGGCATGAAATGCTCCCTTTTGCTTTGCATGGATATAGGACATCTGTCCGCACTTCAATAGGAGCAACCCCGTTCTCCCTTGTGTATGGAATGGAA